>JAOTON010000036.1:0-686034 GCA_034440635.1 Lepas anatifera
CCTGGAGAAGGAAACATAATTGTTATGGGATTGGACTGCACCAGTGATATTACTATATCGATAAAAAAATATTTTTTAAGCGACACAAGAAGGTTGCTAAAGGCTACAGGAGCCAGCCAGGATTTGTGTGGTGTGATTTGTTTCACCATTTGTGTTTGGTAGTCGAGTGGACCGAAGTTGTAATTTTCTTTGAGGCACAAATATGATTGCAACATTGACCACCCCTACTGGAACAAAAATATTGTACATGGAAAAGGATTTGCCTTTAGTTTCCTTAACTCAATCTATGTCCTCCTATGTCGTCGCATGCTTATCGCTTTAGGGTCTGAGTCCGTTCTCACATGGCTCACTTGGTTATACCTCTTACCTGAAATGTTCTCATACATTATCTTAGCAAGTTTATATTTTCGTCATCAAACAAAACTATATATAAAGTACCTACTACTTCCTGTAGTCACTAGCACTATAGCTCTCCTTATTCAATATGTAGTGGCACAGTAGTGGACCATCTCTCCTGCCATAAGTTTTGACAGAGCACCTCATCAAAAATTTCCATAAAAACACAATGTAACATGTTTTTGGTGGTGGACTAAAGTTGCAAGCTTCCATGGACCAAGGTTGCTCAGTTTTACGGTAGCTGGGATGTTTTCACGCATGCCAGTTCTAGTCTCACTTTTGAATCCTGGATGATAGCAACCAACGAGAAGAAAAGAAGCGTGATTCCATTGACTACAGGCTCAACAGAAAACTTCACCTGATGGATGGATGCATCAGCAACGCAAACCCAATGGAACAAGAATTATTGCGTCTGGACCACCAACTTTGTCTATTCGTAACCGCTGTCACTGGCTGACCTGTTTGCGGTAATAGCTCAGCACAGGCGGCTGTGTGGCGGCAATTACGTTCAGACCCATCGTAACTCAGAAAAAAGTGTTGATGTATTGAAAAGAACCACAAGCAACCGGTTGCCCTGAACCAAATCACGGGGACATTTGGGTTTGGTGAAGTGAAGTTTATGCGTGCTGCTGCAGTCATATGCGGATCCAGGGGTGGGAAAAATGGGGCACATGCCTCCCCTCCCCATCAACCTTTACGGTGCTCAAAAATGTCCATGCTGCACCTCGAAATATGGATTCCATATTGCCCGTCCCCCCGAAAGTGGAAATTTGCGCCTTCTCGATAGGATTTCAAACTCCATCAGGTTTTAGAGTTCCTTGGATATGCACCCGCCTCAGAATGTACCCCCCCCACCCCACCCCGGTATCGGCATTCGGTAGATTAAAATGGCTATTCGATCGGTTTTTCGGTATATTTCCAAAATATTACCGAATGATTTAGGTGTTTTGGTCCCGTATATTATGAAAAGCCTTTGTATAAATAAAGACCGTTTTGAAATCCTTTCATATACTTCTAGAGCCCATGAAACACATATTATAAACCTTAAAAATTAATTATTTAATTATGCTGCACTCTGAGGATTTGGTCATCCTCATTACCAGTGTCATCATGGCTTGTCCGAACAATGTTTTACACAATGCATCTTAGTCGCAACATTATAGCCCTTTTAAGCTCCCTAGTTACTTCCACATGAACACAAAAACTCAATGTCATCATTTCATCGGCGTACTTATCTCATCGTATGATTATCGCTTTAGGGTCGAAGTCCCCTTCTTTATTTTCTTCTTGGAGCTGTGGGTCTGTTCTTCGTGTATCTCGCGGTGTCAGGCAGAACATTCTGCGTTCTTTGCAGCCTGATGCAGGAATATTTTATTATTATGTTCTACGTTAGGTGGTCTCGTGTTGGCTATTTGTGTTACGGTGGTGTCAGTTGATGCGCGTGTTGTCCCGCATGTAACCCTTTCTTTACTTTTTTGATGAGGGCTTTTATTTTTCTGTGGGCCTTCGGTTTGGTGGAACGAGCTGGTGGATGGCTAACGAGTTGACTTTCTTGAGATGAGGGGTTGAGATGAGCTCACTTAAGCTTCGGGCCGTCCTAGCTCCCGTCTGGTTGTGCTGAGTCTTGTAGGTTCTGGTTAGTGACTCGAGCTTCACGGTCAATTAGTATCGCAAATGCGGACACACGAAGACTTCTACTAATTGAGGCCTTCGTGGCTTATAGGGAGAATGTGAACTAGCTTTTGAATTGAGATAGAGGCACCAAAGCATTGCTTTGTAGTAATGGATGTTTTTGCTCCCCTATCAGATGTTTATCAAGTGCCATTCCAATTATATTCCACTGTTTGACAGGTGATTTTAGCGTTGTGTTTGAAAAGTGCCTGCTGTAAATTATTAGCTTAAATAATCAATGCAAAAAATAATGATATAAAAATCATTAATTTTAAGACCTCTATATTATTTATTCTGTGTATTTCTAAGCTTCTTCTTATGACCATTTTTAAGTCTTTATATATATATTTCCAGCGTTAGAAATAATAAATAGCCATATTTGGCTACGGTTTTATGTACCTAAGCAACTGGAAAAAATAATTATTTGTCGAAACGGGAAATCCAAATCTCCTGCAAAGTCATTCGGTAGATTCCGATTTCGGCATCGGTACCGCTAGTATAGAAATAGCTCATCGAACCCAATTCTTTAAAAGTGCCTGTTCCGATTTTCTTAATAATCCGTTGAAAGGGTTTATGCCCGCTCGCTCAATAAATGAATATTGATTTGAAACGCTCTAATTCGCCCAGTTGGATATCTACCGCACGACCGAAAGCCACCCGGTTTCGGCAGGAGGCTCCAGTACCGAAGGTTCGGTAGCGGTAGATAAATCTAACACTGGTAGTACCGAAATACCAATTTAAAAAATCCCAATCCCTGCTCTGAGAGTTTCTGAGCAGCTTGTTGAATGCGGTGGTATTGACGTGAACCGCTTTTTAGCTTACCCCGGGGATAAAGACTCAGTGCTTCGACCGGGCTTCGACCAGGACCTCGAACACTCCACCTTGTGATCCGTAGACTCCTGCTCTAGCGACCGCGCTTACGGTGGTGCAATACACGCGTCCGGTGCGCGTCACGAAAGCTGTGGCTCACATTTGTAGAGGACTTAGGAAAGTTAGCATTTTGGAGGCATTCTTGTGCGTCTGACCAAAAAAACACGAAAATAAAAACATGGAAAGGGCACGAGAACGGGTCTTCCAGCAAATACAATTATTTTGTCCTAACGTATGTATATATGCTGGGCACGGCAGTCCATAGGCGGATCCAGGATTGCCAATCGGAGGGGGCTATCTTCCCGGGGGGCGCCACCCGGACCA
Source organism: Lepas anatifera (assembly GCA_034440635.1). Lineage (NCBI taxonomy): Eukaryota > Metazoa > Arthropoda > Thecostraca > Lepadidae > Lepas > Lepas anatifera. The sequence goes on from JAOTON010000036.1 coordinate 3,262, forward strand.
GGGGGCGCCAGTATTTATGACCGGCAAAACCCAATCAGGTGGGGACGCCAAACCCTATCGGTGGGCGCCGACTTTCTCGTATCCTGGGGGGTGGGAAGCGAGATTTCAGGGGGCGCCATCGTGACCTTTCAGGGGCGCGCCGAGGGTCGATCGGGGGCACCGCGCCCCCCTTGCTCCCTGGATCCGCCTATGCAGCAGTCGTTGGAAAATGGCTGAAGTATACACATAAGCCCTATGGAGCCGAAGTTCGTGATACTCTGTGACGTCACGTTATGACGTCACGATTGGCTCGAAACTCCGGATGACCGTACCTGGTATGTATGGCCTTGCGCAGGCCACGGGGAGTGTACGCGGGACGGTGTTCGTACAGTTAGCTATGGATTGCGTTGCCAAGCTTTCAAGTAGTGCACAGCCTATTTAGGCATGTTCTAGACCCAATCTTTTTCTGTGCGTCAGTGCTACTATCAACTTTGGGAGTATGCAGTCGCTAAAGTAGTGTGAATCTTGGAAAACCGGATTCGAATCTTGCAAGGTAAAGGCAGCTGCATTGGAATGGGAAGTGTCCAATTAGGTACATGCCTACGTGTTTCGAAGCTTCTTCAACTTGCATACAAATGGCGTGCGTATGGGTGTAGCCAGGGATTCTAAGGCATAGCGTGGAACCAGTGGCAGATCTGGCTGGTAGGTTCAGGGGGGCAACCAAAAGTCAAAAAGAAAAAATAACCCGGTAAAATATTTGGCCACAATATGTTTGCTTTTGCTAATCAAGGATCATTCACTCAAAAACGGTTTTTGATATCAAGAGGACCTAGGTCCAATGCTTGCACCTGAAATTGACTGATTCTGTTCTGAAGTTGAATGGTTCAGTTAAAGCACCAAAATCTTTGGTTTATAGACTCAAGGAGCAGGAGTTGGGGAAAATGACTAAAAGTCGACAGCTTTTGGGGGAATATGGTTCTTCACTTAACCTTTTTGTTTTGGGGATCAGCTGCCTTTTCCGCCCCCTCCCCCTGATTCGGCCACACTGTTTAGAAACTCTTCTTTGAGTTCTGGTGACCCCAAGATTGTCTTAATCTGCAAGTTCGGTATAATGGGGTTATCTGTCCTCATCAAGAGCTTTCGAACGCAAAACAAAGAATACATCTGCACTCCGGTTTTCCGATGATAGTAAGTCCTAACTGCCTCGTGTCTCGTATTTTTCAGCCCGAGCTCCCAAGGCCCTGGAGTGGGTGTTCGGCGAGTATATGATGACATCCAGGCTGTGGGTGCGACACTGAGAGCGCACACAGTATGTGGAATGACGTGGAGCTGGTGGTGGTGGATGGGCCAATTGAAGCTCTCCTCATGTGGATCATATGCCAATTCGTCTTCAGTCTGGAAAATAAAAGGACCAAAACAACAGCTCGCTTCTTGGCCTTCGGTTCTCGCTGCAAAGGACGTGAACGTCCCCTGGAATCATCAAAGAATTTCGGGATGCCATGGTGATGGGAGATGGCTGAGCTGGAGAGGCTCAGGTGATTGAGCTGGAGTGGCTCAGATGGCCAAGATGACTGCAGTAGGATTTTCGTGTGTTATTTTCATTCGTGCAAAGATTTTACAACTACTACGATCTGTGATCGTCATGTGTTTGATTTCTTTTAATAAATTGATCGCTCTAATGTTTTAAGGGAGTTACCTCAGATGCGATCAGTGTTTTTCATCAGGAACGAAGAGGAGTTTTATTGGGGTTCAAATAGGTGATCAAAGATATACTTCGAATTTTTGTAGACCTATTCTCTGATTTATAATTCACCCAAAATCGTACTTTCCTAATTCAGTCACCAGAATGAGGCCGACTGAAGACTTCCTAGACCTGGTCTAGACCTGGTCTCTGCATTCCAAGCATAGTAATCATCTAGTTACGATAGGATGGTGACTGATTTAACACCAACTAAACCATGGTCAAAGCCTCGTTCTTGCGATAAGTTACTACGAGTAAGAAATGCTAGCACATCTGTAGGCCATGGTAAAGACTTCGTACAGACTTGGTTATTGCATTTTAAACATTGGTAGGCACTTCGTTGCAATACGATGGCCGATGATTAATACCATCTCAACCCTGGTCAAAGCTTTGTTCTCGTGATAACTTTTGGGCCCGCAATGTTAGTTTTTGGGGTAAAAAACTGGTAAATGCTTGCTAATGATGCAGACATTTAGAACACAAACTTTACGGTTCTGCAGCCCCCGTTACGAGGTTGTAACTTAGTGAAAATTTCTCTCAGTGCTGAGAATCTCTCCGGGGCTCCTTAGATTAGTTATCGGCAGCACCTCTGGGCCTATTTATCGGGCCCCCAGATATGCTCTGGAGGAGGGGGGCTGAGACTGACTCTCGGGACCATCCAGATTAGCTCTTGGGGATCCCCTGAGGCTGTCTCTGGGGTGGGGTGGGGGCTGGGAATGACTTCCTAAAGCCCTCTGGAAACTAACCCTGGGGCGCCCCCTCAGACTAACACTCGAGGAGGGAGGCGTGGAAGCATCCCTGAGACTGAGTATTTGGCACGGCACTCCTGAGATCTGCCTCTCGGAAGCCCAGATTAGCCCCTCAGAGGTCTAAGGCTAACTCGGGGCCCGTGAGACCAAAATTAGGAGCACCTCTGATAATTACTCTCAGAGCCCCAAAATTAGCTCTTGGACGAACCGGAGACTAGCTCCCGGAAGCACTCTGGGACAAACTTATAGGTGCTCCCTGAGATTGACTCTCGGGGCCCCTTATGCAACAACTAGGGGGAGCACATTATTATTATTATTATTAGGAGTTTTAGGCATCGCAGCTACAAAGGCTATATGTGCCCGTCAGAGTTGTGCTACATCATTTTGGGATTGTCCCTATTAACTAAAGTGGCCTAAACAGAGGGTGTGAAATCTAAGAATATGTGATGGGGGTATATACTACGTCAAAATGTATTTCTCTCAGATATGATAACACTTTCCCAATGTCTATGGACGCATCATTGCTCAGAATCTGTCCCAGCGGAACCGGTGGAAGAATCGCCGCTGACTTCGCCTCAGTTGGTCGCAGCTGTCAGTAACAGATAAAACATGTTGTACAGTGAGGCGGCTGCCGCAGTGTGGACAGAGTTTGGGTACGGTATTAGTCAGATAATGCCCGTGTGTACAGTAACAATGACCAATCCTGAGCCTGGTAAGGCTCACTTCCTCCCTTCTATTTCGTCTGTTGCATGATTCCCAGTGCCCGACTGACGGACGTAGACGTTTCAAGAAACAATCTGGTTCTGTTGTCCACCTATTCTGCCACTCAGTGTCTAAGAGCATTTTGAAGCCTGCCTTCAGGTCTGTGGCGGGACTCTAAATCGTCGCGACGGGGGCAACTGTGAGGCCTCTTTGGCAACTCGGTCTACTTTTTCGTTTCCTGAGATACCGACGTGACTCGGCACCCATAGGAAACGCACATCTGTTCCTCTGGAGGAAATCTTCGTCAGAAGCCTCCGAACTGCCGGTACAAGCCAGCACTGTTGTGGGGTGGTAAGACTGGAGTGCAGAGAGAGAACTAGCAGAGTCAGTAATAATAAGACATCGCTCCTCAGGGAAGCGTCTGATGTGTCTTAGAACCCGGAGTATAGCGTAAAGTTCTGTTGTAAAACTGACACGCTCAGTGGCAGGCTAAAACCTTTGCTTAGTCCTTCACCCACAAAGGCACTACCTGCACCGCTTGCACACTTCGAACCATCGGTATAGAACCTTGTACAATTTACATACGATTCGATTTCTCGCATAGAAAAGTCCAAGAATTCAGAAGGCAGCGTTGACGCTTTATTGTGACGCAGTAAGCCGAGGTTACATTTAACTGGGGTGAGGCGCCATGGTTCTATGCGCTGTGGTCGTCTTTCGGCGATAGTTTCAAAGTTAATGTCGGAGCCCTCTAACCACTGTGATACCCTCACACAAAGTGCCAGAGAGGACGAGGGCCGCGCCATTCTGAGAGGAGATGTCAGTGCATCGTCAAAAATCCACTTGTAGGTTGGGTGGGACGGATATTGTCGGATTTTGCTGCAGTATGTGATGGCCAGTCGCTTACGTCTCAGGTCTAGCGGCGGTTCATTCGCGCTCTACAAGAAGACTGGCTCTGCGGGAGGTACGGAAAGCTCCTGTGGCGATCCTCACACACGCATGGTGAACGGCGTCCAGTGACTGTTTAACGCTGATCAGGGCACTGTCGTAAGCAACCGAGCCGTAATCTAAGACAGACCTGATGAGAGCGCGATACAGTCGGAGGAGTGATACCCTGTCAGCACCGTAAGACGTACGGGATATCATCTTCAGAACATTCATACGTTTAAAGCATTTGTCTCGTAGCAGTGATATATGAGGGGCGTATGTGAGGCGTTTATCTAGTGTCATACCTAAGAACTTGGCCTGTTGCACAACCGGTACCCTTCTGCCATATAAACGGAGGTTAACGTCAGGGCACGATCTACGTCGACAGAAGTGCATGCATACGGTTTTCTCTGTCGAGAATCTAAAACCGTTCGTCAAACACCACGCAGATAACTGGTCAATGCACATCTGGAGCTGTCTCTGGCCTGATATCGAGGTAGAGGTGCTCAGCCACACCGCGAAATCATCGACAAACAGAGATTTTTCTACTGTGGGGAGGCAGAACATTGCAAATGTCATTAATTAGGATCCCAAACAAGGTCACACTTAAAACGCCACCTTGGACCACACCGCTCTCTTGGCAGTATTCTTCTGAGAGGAAGTTACCCACCCTCACTCTGAAGTTTCGTCTCTTCATAAAATTGTCGATAAAGTAGCCCATGTGGCCCTTGATACCAGCTTTCCGTGTTTTCTCTAAAATGGCGTGGCGCCAGGCTGTATCATACGCCTTCTCTATGTCAAAAACAATGCAAACACATGCTGCTTTAAGACGAAAGAACGGCGTACTGATGAGTCCAGAGATACTAGGTGGTCGGTGGTAGAACGTCCTGCGCGGAAGCCACACTGAGTATGAGAAAAGAATCCAGTGGTTTCCAAGTACCATACAAGTCGTGAGTTCACCATACGTTCTAAAAGTTTGCAGACGCACGATGTAAGTGAGATAGGTCGGTAATGTAACGGGTCGCTACCATCCTTGTCGGGTTTTAAAACCGGGATGATTGTGGCATCTCTCCACGCGTTGGGAAAATCGTGTGTGATCCACATCCAATTAAAGAAAGCCAGAAGACCAGTGGCGGACCTTTCACTGAGATTTTTGAGCATGTCAATGTGGATGCCGTCGGGACCTGCTGCAGTACTCTTCGCTCGTGAAAGCGCCGATTGTAGTTCTATCAATCTAAAAGGTTCGTTGAAAGAATACTCGTCAGCTGATCTAAAATTCACAGGGACACGCTCCTTCTGGCGTTTGTGTCGAACAAACCTTGGGTCAGTGCATCCTAAGCGCCAACGATCAGCCCAGGCTCTTCCAAAAGCGTTAGCCACCTCCGTAGGGTTCGTTATGGTACCGCCTGGAACCGATAGCACTGGCAGGGATATTGCCGAGCTGCGGCCAGAGAGTCGGTGTATTTGTCGCCAGATCGTTGTCAGAGGAGTAAGCCTATTTATTGTATTGATGTATGTGATCCATGATGTTCGCTTTGCATCTCTAACTGTGCGTCTCGCCACGGCCTTAGCGCGTCGAAACTGTATTAAATTGGTTGTCGTCGGCTGTCTGGAGAAAATCTTAAAACGGAGCCGTCGCTCTTTAATGGATCGTTTACAATCCGCCGTCCACCACGGGACAGGGATGCGTCGTGGGAGTGGGGACGTCTTAGGGATAAACATATCTGCAGAGTTAGTTATCAGACCACGCATTTCCTCCTCATATGCTGTTGCAGTTTTGCCTTCCTCTAGAGCAAAATCAAGGACACAGTCTGAGGCAAAACCTTCCCAGTCCGCCCTACGCAGATTCCATTGCGGTGTTCTCCTACCTGGATGTGGGATCTCGGACAGCAGCCAAATGGGGTAGTGGTCACTATTGCACGGATAGGAGTGAGTTCGCCATCTAAAACGGTCCACCAGTGATGATGAGCAAATAGATAAATCGATTGCCGATGTTGTGCCTGACGGCATTGAAATGTGTGTGGGTTGTCCTGTATTTAGAATGCATATATCGAAGCGGTGTATTATTTCTTCCAGGCGTCGACCCCGCCTGTTTGTTCGGGAGCAGCCCCACACTGTATTATATGTGTTGAAGTCGCCTAGAATGATATAATTCGCCGGCAATTGTTGTATTAAATGTATGAGTGCATCCTCTGGGAAAGCCTCGCTGGGAGGAAGATATATGGATACAATAGTTGCTTTGAATTGTCCTAAGTCTATGGTTGCCGCTACTGCCTGGAGGCTGGTTCTCAGGCCAAACGAGTGAGATGGAACGCTGTAATGAACGAACAGTGCCACTCCACCATGGGCAATTGTCATCGAAGGAACATCATTGCGGTAAGCTTTATAGTGATGTAGCTGGCAAGGCAGATCTTGTTTAAGTTTGGTTTCTTGTAACGCGACTACAGCGGGGGTCTTCAGAGCTACCAACGCTTGGAGCTCTGTGTGGTTTGCCCTGAAACCTCTCATGTTCCACTGTAAAATGTATGTCATTGCGTAAAGTACTAGTAAGGTGTGTAAAAGCTGTCCTTGTTTAAAAACCACGCAGTTCATTACGTCTCCCAACTTCTCCCGTCAAACATTTCTGGCTCTTTCCAGGCAACACGGGAGTTCCAGTTTCGCGTCTCTCGCGGAGGGGCATTGCTGTCTCTTGGTGGTGAGCGCCTCATGAAAACTGGCCTTTCTGCCATATAGGCGTCGCCTGTATATGACGGCCTCCTATCGTCAGCAGGAGTGGGTCTTCGTATCCGCTGCCTAAGGTCCGTGGAACTCCTTAGGTCTGCTTGCGCAGGTCCCAAGTTTTCCATGGAACGAGCTCGCTCGGTGAGGTTGTGTTTTATTTGCTGGTGATTTGTTTTCATTGTTACTCTAGGGATTTCTAGCTGGAGGCCTTTACTGGACCGGAATGGGTGACCTAGATGTTGTTTTTCGATTGTTTCCGTTGGTTCCGTCCCAGTTTTGTCGTTTGTTGGAGACGCAAGTCTGCGTTTCTTACTTTGAGTTTTGCTTGTTTGCTTGTTTGTTTTGTTACTTGTTGCTTCTATCTTTTTCTGTGTGTGTGCTCTTTGTGGATTTGTGTCTCCAGAAGGAGGAGGCATGAGGACAGAGTCTTCTGTTCCCTCCGGCTGCGGGGATGCAGCTGGTGCTTCGACAGATGGCCCTGCCGTGGGTGTAGAGGGAGATGTCCCATCCGGGTCGGAAGCAGGCATTGGACTTTTGGGGGCGGAGACTGTGTTGGTGGTGTCAGCTCTCTTGCACGCTTGCCAGATAGCTCCTGGCATGTCAAGTCATCTGTTTGACAAGCCTGGGAGAGAGACTGGGTGCTGAGGATCTCTGGGTCAGCAGAAGCGGAGCCTACTGCTACATCTCGTGTTTCTACGGATGTTTGCACTGCCTTGTCACTCGTGGGTGCGCAACTGGTCGTTCCGACCTGCCTACGAGGAAGCATCTCGGCCACCATTGCCACGAACTCGCGAAGCGAGAGGTCCATGCACTGGGTGATGTTGGAGTCGGTGTTAAGTGACGGAGGGATTTGAGCAGCGGACGGATCTCGGTGAGTGTGGATCGCTTTTTCTTTGTTTGTTGCCGGCACTAGCGGAGGGTTACCGACCAGGGTGTCTCTGTAGGGAGTAGGGACTTTTTGTGCTGTGTTTAATGATGTGGTGACTTTTCTAGAGACTTTTACTACGTTTGACGCCTTCTTTCTATCTTTCTTTGCTTCGGCTAACTTAGGGCAAGAGCGGTTCCACGCCTCGTGTGCGGCCCCGCAACCAGCGCATTTCAGTTGACCGACCTCGCAGGTGGTGGAGTTGTGACCAAGTTCTGCACACTTGCCACATCGCTCACTCCCTCTGCATCTGCTGGCAATATGGCCGAACGCCTGGCATCTAAAGCACCGTGTTGGGTTTGGTACAAATGGCCTGACTCTGATCGACATCCATCCGACTCTGACACTTTCTGGCAAGGTTGTTTCTGAGAAAAGAAGAAGGAATGTCCCAGTATCACGGTTCTGTCCCTCGCTCCTTCTAGACAGCCTTTTCACGTCCGTGACACCTTGTTCGGTCAGCCCTGCCAGCACCTCCTCCTCCGAAACATCGCACAAGTCAACACAACTTATCACACCTCTACAACTGTTTTTGGTCGAGTGTGGAGTGACCTTGATAGGGATGGATAGGTATCTGTTTGAGGTTCGGACTTCCAGAGAGGTTGCTGCCAACAGCTTCCTCGCGCCAGACTCGCTCTCCATCGCAACTTCAACTCGCCCATCAGGGTGGCGGTAAGTGTGCTTGGGTTTGAACTTCTCCAGGGCGTTGTGGAGCTGAAATGGGTTCAGCTTCACTGTCCTATCCTCTGTACGAACTACGAGTATCAAGGGGGTGGTCTGCTCTGGTCGAGTTCGCGCAGGGGGTCTGGCATCAGTTACGTCCATCGCGGCAGGAGTACCAGAGGGTGGGCTTGAGATGGTCTGTGTCGTGGCGGGGGTCGGTGTCCGTGTAGTCGGTTCGGGAAGAGTGGTTGCGTGTAAAGTTGCCATAATGAGTGGATTTACCTTCGGCCCCCCGGGTTGCCAGCTGTCAATAGCTGGGCCCGGGGGCTGGTACAGTGCCTACGGGGGCAGGTGCGCCCGTCTCAGAGGGGCGAGAGGTACTCACACAACCCCTCCGATCAGAACGCACCCACCCCCTTGACGCCATCAGCCCAGTGTGCCGGCAGGGCCATGAGTCGGGACGAAGCAAAACGCGGCAGCCCTCACGCAGCGGAGACTGCAGTCTACCAGGCGCGCGCAATAAGCCGGAGTCTCGCAAATCGACGGTTTCCGAAACCCCGGCCCGCGTCGCGCCCGGCAAGAGCTATCACAGTCCCCACCGCGAAGGGCGCCGCGCCGCACGCCCGAAACATAATCCCCCCTGCTCAGCTGGACCGAGCGACAGTGCCCGTAGACACTGCCGCGTAGCTAGGCCGCCCGCGGCAGCCTACGGACGGCTTACCCCCGGTTGGATCGAGATATCTGGGCCAAAGGGGGCGTGTTGGAGCCCTCGGGACTGACCCGCCCGAGGGGGACCTCAACCCCCAGGATCCCGTCAACCTCGTCGCCGGGGCTCGAGATAGGCCTCGAGTGGGCGCCTTACACCCATAAAATGCCGAAGAAGGCAAATAACTGTAGGACCAATAACTGAAGCATAAAAAGAGGAAAGGAACTAAAAATAATCAACAAAATAAGAAAACAAAAACAAACAGGAGCTACATACTGGGAGGTGCAGGACAGATCTGACCCGATCCAATACGGTTACCGACCAGGTAACAAAGGGCCCGTAAGGCAATCATCAGCATCGCCGCGGACCTCATCACCAGAGCCATCGACGACAGACGCCGACTCTAACCGAGGGAAGTCGGAAGAGGCGGCGGCCGTCGGAGGGCTAGAAAAGATGTATCCGCGGCGATGCGACAAAGTGCCTCCCAAGGCTGACTGGGGCCCCGGGCGCGTCACACCCCGTTGCTCCAATCTTTACTTGCCGGACGAATCCGGCAAATGAAGATCGGTCCCCTGAGGGGGGGGGAGCACAACCTCAGGCTAAATCTCGAGGGTTCCCAAGATTACTGCTCGGGGGCCTCCTGAGACCAGCACTCTGCGGATCAAATGAGACTTACTCTCGGACACCCAGATTAACTCTCGGGGCCACCTGAAAGTAAATATTGACTCCTGAGAGAGACGCCCGTAAGACTATGGGACCGAATATCGGGGGTCCTCTTAGACTGACCCTCGGGGTCCCCTTGACCGACTCTTGGGGTTCTCTGAGACTGACTCTCATGGAGCCCCCTGAAATAGGCTTTCGCGGGGCCCTGAGAACCACTCTCTGGGGGACCCAGGAACGGGCTCGGCCCCCCTGAGACCGACTCTCGGGGCCCCTGAGACCGACTTTTGGGATCCCCTGAGACTAACTGGACCCCCTGAACTAACTCAGGGACCCCCTGAAATATGCTTTTGGGGGATCTTGAGACTGACCCTCAGGGCGGGGCCCTGAGGGCGGACGCCCCGAGAACGAATCTTCAGGGGCTTCTGGGACTGATTCTGGGGGCCCCGTGATCAGAGAATGCTTTGCAGTGGTTCAGATTGGCCCAAGGTGGGGAGGGGGTCCTCAGACTCCTAGAAACCCTTGGCTACGCTGCTGCATCCACACATTCGGGGGCCCGCCGAGATCAGCATTTGGAGGCCCCTGAAATCATTGCTTCCCCCCGCCCCCCGATACCAATACTCCGGAGCCCCTGGATACTGATGCGCAGGGCTCCTAAGACCAAGCTCGGGGTTTCACTTAGATCAGGTTCGGAGGCACCCTTAGGCCCATGCTTGCGCTTTTCTCAGGAGTAACTCGGCACCGATGTTCGGGGGCCCCCAGATCAACATTCGAGGCCCCCCCCGAGACTAATGCTCGGTACTCTGGAGCCCCTCGATACCAATTCCCGGGGGCCCTGAGCCCAAAACTGGGCCCATGAGACCAAACTCTGGGTCCCATGGGGCCAATTCTCGTGCCTCGCTCATAAGTCACCTCGATATCGATAGTCGGGGGCACCCGAGATCAATATTTCCCTTCCCGAGATCAATGTTCGCTTCTCCAGAGCCATCGATACCAATGCTCAGGGGATCCCTGAGACCAGCTCTGGGGCCCCTAAGACCAAGATCGAAAGGCCCGTGAGACCAAGCTCGGGGCCCCTGAGACCAAGTTTGGGCCCCCTGATGCCAAGCTTGGGGACCTCTGAGACCAAGCTCAGGGGCCCCTGAGACCAATGCTAGTGTTTTCCAGTGCATAAGGTCAGCCCAAGGGGGGGTCCGCGGGCCCCAAGGACCCCCCTTGGCTACGCCACTGTTTGTATCTTGCCTTCAAGCTCCAATTCAATGTATAAGTATTTCTCACCTTATATTCTGCGACAAGCTACTATTGATTCGGGGCTTACATCCATGACAAATTTCTCCCTTAAACCCATTCATGTCAAGCTCCTAGCTATCCTTATTCATATCAGGAACTGGAGTGGATTCGCCCCCACCCCCGACCTAAAAGTATAGGGGAGAGCGGGGGAGAATTGGGACACGCATCTCAGAACAGACTGGAAGATACCTGAAGCTTTTTGATTGAATAATATTTTTGCTTTTCGCACAAGGCAAGGTCGCACGCGTTCAAAACTCCTTTTCTGCTCAAGCCGAACGCTGGGTAGGTGTGCTGTCCAAAATTGTGATTATTTAAGATGATTCTAACTCGTCTGAAGCTTTTAGACTAGCTTCCCTGTAACTAAATATCACTCATTTTTAAAGCTGAGTAGGTCAGATCGCGATTGTTAGCTATCAAGTGTGCTTTTCTTGTTTTGTGTATCGCCTAGCCCACGTTTAATTTCGTGTCACCAATGCAGGAGGATTGGGATAGCCGTCTCAGTTATGCTTAGAAAGTAGGGATAACGGATAACGAAATGAAATCGAAGACGAAATGAAAGCGAAGCCGAAGAATCGAAGATTTTCATCTTTATATTATTTTTGTTTAAATGTTCGAAGTGTGTGTGCGATTGTGTGTTTTTTTTACCGGTACCTAATCCTTATCCTTATCCTTACTCTACCTGGAGGCTGTGAGCGCATGCGCCTGTGGCTGCAGCGACCCCTCCAGGTAGAATCCCATCCTCTTGATCCTCACCTTTCCTCATCCTTACCATCTCCTTCCATAGTTTATAATCACTTTATACTCATTGCGACGACACTTTAAAAGCCACCTCATTTGTGTGGAAGTGTGAGAAATACATGATGATAACGATACATATGGATACGATACAAAGGATAACGATACATGACGGCAGGGAAGAGGGAACGTGGGTGTCGGGTCACTCACGAGTGCTGCAGGGTGTAGCATGTCTTCTTAAAACGGTATAGAAGACGGAGCATCCGTTGTTTCCAGAGTTAAGGAAACAAGTCCGTGTCAAATATAAACAGTGTTCCTATACTGTGTTTTTTTACACGATTTTAATCATCTGCATCCATTTACCAGATTCACAGCGTCTTGTCGAAGTCAAAGAAACACCCAGATTTATACGTCCCAATTCTCTGTAATGTCTGTCCCCATTCCCCTGCACCTGCCCCGACTCTCCCACAGATGATCATTTGAAAAATTGTTTCATAGCAAGCCTAGTATTGGATAATTCAAGTTTTTCTTCCTTAAACATGTCAAGAATTGTTAAGAGCTCAAGTGACATCGATATTTTTCGCTAGAAGTCTTAGCTTTAGAGCTATGACCTCCAAAAGTTGTAAGAAAAAAATGTCTCAATTCTTCCCACTCTCCCCTACCCGATAGAAATTCAAAGTGACATTGTTTTTTCTCATGCTGAGCTCCATTTAAGAAAATATAATTTTCGGCAACTAAAAAATTGTAAACAAAAATGTGCAGAATGTAAATTTCCGGAACTTGTTTTAAAAGTTTCAAGAACTCTTGACACTGTTTCTTAATGTAAAAAACACATATTGACAGATGATTGGTGCAAAATCATCATATCTTTTATCTATGTATAATTTGAAATTTTAATGACGGTTCCACGATGCAAACTATATTGTGAAGTATATATAGCAAGTCTGTGTTTGCATACATTAGCAAACATCAGACACATTCTGCGTGACATATTTGATAAATGGAGTGATATCGTCGACTATTTACTTTTCTACAGTACCCAACATTTATCCGCCTATGCCAAGCCCGGAGAATTCTGAATGATCTTGTCTCCTTGGATGAATTTTTTCTTTTCGAGTTTGGAAACAAATGCATGTCCAATATGTTTGTCCCATTCTAGCATTTAGTGTACTAAAATACACGTGTATGTACATGCATGAAACTCCGTAGTTACAACACCTGAGCACGCCTTTGGCATCTTACACTCAAATGGTCTAGGGCTGGGAGTGTGGTTACTTTTGTTCCTCTCAGCTGCCATGGAAGCAGTCTGTTCACTTTGCAAGAGTACAATCCACTTATATTAGAAGCCCCCCATTTTGATTTTTGGAAACACTTCTGTCAAAAATTACTTGAACCTACATGAATTGTCATCTGACGTCTTATTCATTGTATTTTGACATTACAAGTTTTCTTAATAGGTATTGTTCTAGACAGTGAGTAGTGTTTTAGGCAGGTAATCATTAAGATATCTCTTTTCGTTAGCAAAGCATGGAATTTCCCACTCAGGGACTACAGGGATGGGGGCACGTGTTCACGTCTGCTCAGTTCCTTCTTAAATACCGAGCCATGGCTTCACTCCTCGTAAAGATGCATCTCCAGCTTTTTAAAATTTTCTTCAAACTTTCTAAAATTATTTTTTCAAACTTGCAATTTAGTTAAATAAAAATTTGGAATGCTTCGAAAGCTTATTAAGAACGCCTATTGGAGATATACTGGAAATACATTAGCAGTGAGCAAAATCCGCTACCTTGACAGGAATAGGGTTAAAACGTTTCCAAAGTGAAATTCAAGCACCAAAGCGATTGAAATAAACAAAACCACAACTGTGAAGGTTTTCGTTATATACATTTCGAATCGATGGAAAAAACATGGAATGATGTAAAACATAAACCATGAGATCAGAAGCCCAGCTCGGGTTTCAGATGTCCGCTGCCAAAACTGCTCTACTGCGCATCCGCCGGCGTTCAACCACCCGCCGACTCCGTCTCCGATCCACAACCCCGCACCCGGCGGTCCACCATGAAGTTCGTTCCGCCGCCGCGGTGCGGCAGCACCGGAGATCATTCCGCCGGCAACCAGGCATTTGTCCACAAATCTAATCAAGTTGACATGTGTACAATGGCGTCGCAGCCAATATCGCTGCATTCGCCGGCGAGCTGACGGTTCATAATCGCGGCGGCGGCCGCTTATTGGGCCAATACGTCGTCGCGCGACAAAGCGGCCGCATTGGACGGCGTCGGCGGTCGCTGATGCACCTGTTATGGGCTGTGGCCGGCCGCTGAATCACCACAGACGCAGACAAACGAGCTATCATATGAGATGATAGGGCGTACGCTCCACAGAGGGCTATTGTGTCGGCGCGGCGGGACAGAGTAGTGCGAGAAGAGAGAGCGGGGCAGAAGCGATTGCAACCGAGACGGTTTGTGACTGGCTAAATCCTAAAGTGAATGCGCCGCCTTGGTCAAATCCAGGAATTTAATGTAATTAGGGGTATTTTTAGTCGAAAATCATGAAAATGTCCATGATTTCTCTGAAAATGTACGGTGACAAATAAACCTCTGCCTGTGGATGACGTCATGGTCTGGCAGATACTACCATATTCAATAGGCTTCAATTGGCTGATTACTCACTGCGACGTCAGCTATGTCGTCACACCAACAACTGACAACTGAGGCCGCCTGGCTGGGGTGGATGTGGGGTACATTTCAGGTAGGTTTTTAGCTTTTCGTCACGGAAATTTTGGGTTTCAAGACGAAAGATATATTCCGTACCGGGTTTTCCGACATGCTTTACACCTTAGCTATCTCAGTTAAAATCATGCTAAAAGGTGCCGCATTCCCTTTAACGGCTGAGAAAACGTTTGCAGAGATTTACAGGAGATTGGTGCCTTTTAATCTATCTTGCCTGCTCGCTGCACTGTGCAAATGTGTACACTGTTGGTGCAAGAACACACGACTATCAATTGCTGAGAACTCATAGCTGGGAAATATTGTCTTGATTTCCGAGTCAAGTGGCACACTTGGTGCTATCACTGCATCTTAAAAACCCAACTCAACGTCATGTATATATCGGGGAAACCAGCACCCTATGCTCGAACAATGTCAACGAAAATTTTCCAACAGTGCAAGCGAGATCGCTTTATAAGTGTAACCTAAAACGCTTGAGGTATTGCGCTAGAATACAGTTGATCACCTTAAATCAAGGAGTGTAACACTTTGCCTTTAAAGTGCAGGAGTTGCACGGCTAAGCTCATTTGTGCCGTCCTTTTGACTGCTGCACGTGCATGACTTCCGTTCGCGGACGCACCTCTCCGCTTCTGTGCAAGACGCGAAACGAGGAGGGACTGTGAGTGGTACTGCGATTGTGGGATGTGGCAGTTTTGCCGAACATTTCATGATTCGGGTTATGAGGCTGTTCGCATATGACGTTATTGATGAAAGGGGAGTGTGTCTGGATTTTTTGTCGATTGCTAACGGGGGGGGGACAAATAATCGGTGTCGTGAAATGGTTTTATTGATCAATAACTGCGCAGGCCCAGGGCAGTCGAAGAATGGATGCTTCAAAGTTTCATGCCCACAATATTAAAGTTATTGTATGGTACCCAGGGGTGTAGATTTATATCTCTCTATTGGTGCCCAGGAATCCCCAATGAAACGTTGAGTTTGTGTTATAATTCCTTTAAATTTAATTGTTTACTATTTTCAGGATTTAAACTGGTTTTATTTACTTCAGCAGGCTTGTGCCAAGGCCAAGACAGGTATGATATCATGCTGTCTATTTTTGCGCGATGGTTATTGGCATTTCATCAAATTTGGGCATCCCTAACGGTTTTCGGAAATCCACGCTCCTGATGGTACCAGCTTTAGTTTGATATATACGAGTATCAACATAAGCTGAAAATTATGCAAGTGAAGAAACTTCCTACAATGTTAAACTATAAACGGCTGCAGCTGCTGGCTCTGTGTTTTTCCCAAAACTAAACAAGGAGCCGTACGCTTAACGAATAGATTGTTGTATTCTCCTCATACGCTTTTAAAAGGCTTTCATGGCAGCATCTATGCTGTGACCTCATGGTCCTGAAGGTGTTTTCGTGCAAAGTGGAGAGTGAGGCCTTGTCCGTAGAGAAGAGCTAAAAGCCTATCTGAAATGTACCCAGGATGTACCCAAGAAGTCGGTCGCAGTTGTCGGCTGTTGGCGTGACAACATGCTGACGTCACGGTGAGTAGTTAGCCTACGGTAGTTAGTCTATTGAAGCCCATTGAATATGGTAGTAGTTGCCAGATAATGACGTCATGCATAGGCAGAGGTTTATTTCTTACCATATAGGAGCATTTTAAATACCAAAATATTGAGCTTGTGGTGTATTATTTCAGAAAAAATTGCGACATTTCAAGGGGCGCCATCGACCTTTCAGGGGGTCGCCATGACCATTTCAGGGGGCGCCGAAGGTTGATGTGGGGTGTATTCTCGATTTTTCCGCACAATCACGGCATTTCCCAATAGGGCTCCAGCATGACCCAGATTTGACCTTTATGACCTCGTTCGACATTGAAGATGTTAACCTAGGTCAATGAAACTCTTCCGTAAGGTATATCACCATCGCCACCACACCCCCTCAACGGGCGTTTTTTCTAACCCCCTTGGTTTTTTTAGATCTCAAGGGAGCACTTAGGACCTTCCACTGCTCGTTGACGCCAGATACCTCTCCACTGTGCGTGTTAAATATATGCATGCAGCATGCTAGATGGTTCAAGTACGCCTCCGTATTCAACAATACCTACTTACCGAAAAATCCCCAATTAACACGCGCATTAACGGGGGTCTGAGCCACCTTCGCATTGACGGGGGTGGCGGGTACCCGCCCCCCCTAAGATCTCGAGAACCACGGTAGGTAGCGAAAAACGGTAAACGGCGTTGGGCTGCCCATCCACTTCTGCATCGAAAACATTTGAACCATTTTTTGTCAGGTCACATTTAAGGTCACGAGAGGTCAAAACATGCCGTCATAGGGATAACATGTAAATTCAGTTTTTTGTTCATTTCATCTGAACGAGTAAAGATAGAGCAAAACGACTTAAACCATATGAATCCTCTCAGCAAGCCGAATTGAATTATATATAATTTGACCTTGCTAGGTCAAATCAAGGATTTGACTTGACCTGAGGTCAGGTCAGGGTCAAATTATATAAAATGCATATAATTAGAACCGCAAAGCCCTGGCGAGTCTAATGCAGATAAAATAAATGCTCTATCACCATCTGTTACTGAGTTATTCCGTAAAAATCATGTTTCCCATGTATTTTCAACGGAGAGGTCATGCCTCGTACCTGACCTTAGGTTATCGATATAAAAAATACTGGAACATATTTTAGAGAACTCGGTGGGGCCATTATGTGATATGAGTTTCAATCGGATAAGTTCACCCTGCTCCGACTTATGCTATCCTAAACTTTTTTTGAGGTCGGGTCACTTGACCTGTACTGGTGACCTGACCTGAGATGACCTAACCTTAAAACTTTCACAGAAGTTGTAAAAATGATGAGGAAAAAGGTATGTAAAGTACGACGGCGCTACGCGCCGCCGTTTTCCTGCTATCTCCGAGAAACCAGAGGGGAGTGGGTATCCGCCCCTCCCCGTCAATGCGCGTGTTAATATTTATTTAAACTCTCCATCATTGGCCTCTTGCCTAGAATGGAATGGATAGTTCGGATTTAAGGGGAGGCATCATCTAATTTTCAACCCATTTCTTTCCAGTGCACGCCAAAGGGTTAGTGTTAAAGACCATCGCTTAACACATTCCCCGGTGGGCCTATGAGCCACCTTCGCCCTGGTGGGGAGGGCGTTCAAACACCCCTTCGAACTCGGCTCCTATATTGGATAGTAAACAAATGCGAATGCTGGCCCATATGAACTTATGAAGAAACTAAGTCGGCCATTTTTTGGCTCAGGTCAATATTGAGTTCATGGCGGGTAAAAAAGGTGGCATATTAGAGAAGATTTCCGGGCTCTAGCGTCTGCCAGAGTTGAGCTAGAACCATTTCTTATGCACTGTTCGCTTCTTCTCGTAACGGCAAATCGAATTATGTATAATATAACTATACTAGGTCAAAACATTAATATGACTTTACCTAAGGTCAGGTCAAGGTTACCATCTAACCTAGCATAGTCAATTTGCATATCAATCGATTTTCAATAACAATCCAACCGTAATGGTATCAAAATAAAAACTTCATTTCCTGCAAAATAATTGACCTAAGTCTGAAGGTATTCCAGGCTGTATCTACAGAAATAGAGCAATTTTTTTGTCAATTGCCGTTTTATCCGCAACTGACCGGAAGTTATCGAGATGAAAAATCCCGGAATGCATGTTGTAGTACTGGGTAGACTCAATATGTGTTATAAATTTCGATTTGATAGATGCACGTTTGTATTATTTGTCACCTTAAACATTTTTGGAAGTGAGGTCACTTGACCTGCACTGGTGACCTGACCTGAGATGGGCCAACCTTAAAATTTGGGATGAAGTTGCAAAATTTATCAAGAATAAAGTACTCTACGTACGGCGGCGCTTCGCGCCGTTGTTTTTCACGCCGCTGGAAAAACCCGAAGGGATGGTTAAACACCCCCACGGGGGCGAGGGTTAAGGGAACACGGCACCCTAGTGTCCCCTATTTTCGCAGCTTATGCATTATATGTATAATGAGTCACTGAGACAAGCCTTAGCAGTCTATGAACCAGGTAAATTACAATGAGGCCTGGAGTTCCGCTTCTCAGATCCCACGAAAATCAATTTTATCGATAACGCTGTCGATACCTCTCATTTACTTCCATTTGCTCTCCACTATGACCACTTTTTGAGCAGAGCTTAGCAGCTGACCTGCCCTTAAAATTCCTGGATAAATTTTCAGATGGTTCGAGTTATTGCATTGTGCGGATACAAGAGTCCAGCGAACCACCGTGGGTGAGGTTAATGACTTCTCCTCATGCTTCCTGCATCATATTAAATATCGGCAATCGGATGGAGCCCACACCAGTCCATACCCGCAGAATGTATGCAGTTCTTTCTTGTGAGCCCATCGGATACTTCCTTCGCAACTGGAGCCGCGCAGGTAAACAATGACACCTGGGCGCATCCGCCAGCTCCCTGCGCCACTTCCCGCCTCACCGCGGCGTTTTTGTAGCCGGCGGCAGAAGTGTTTCCGATGCAACGCTGTGTACCCTGGCCGGAAACCCACGAAGGAAGCGACGTTCTGATTCACGAGCCGTGACTCCCCACGATGTGCGTCGAGGCTCGACTGGAGGCCACATATTGCTGCGGTAGATGACTTACAAAATGTTGAAATATACTTAAATAAATAGATAGCTACATTCGATAGCACGTTGACTGGCTTCAGGTATCAGGATGTGGTATAAGGTGGCACTGCATCCTTGTCGGGCTTTAATTATCCGCATTTGAGGGCGAAGGTACAAAATACAGTAATAGCAAATTTATGAACTCCAGCAATCCTATCACCATCCAAAATCTGGCTTAGTGGAGGGGAATTTATTAGACGGGTAGTTTATTTGTATCATAAAGATGGGGAAATGCTTTTTTGGTTATAAAAGTATAATTTTTGTTTCGAGTGTAGGAATGGTCGCCAATGTTTGCCAGGGACAGAGCATGGCCATCACTAGACTACCCTTTAAAATCAGCATCATGGGACAAATCAAGCGCCTGAGTCCATGATCGGTTTTGGACGCCGCTCACATTCACACCCGCCCAGTCTTCGGAGTGGTCTGCGGGTCCAAAACCAGCCGGACTCGAAGTCTCGATGTCTCCGGCCACCACCGCGCCCCCTCATTACCTGCGATCTGCCGTCTCAGCGTCCTCCGACATCAGCCGGCGGGATCGGCCACTGTCGCCACCGAAAAACTCCCCCGTCTCGCCCCGCCCACCGGCCCAGCCACCGCAGACAGGTCCAGACTCTGGTGGTGCTCACACGCGTCCGTCAGGTGGTCGCCGGTGACCTGCGGGATCCGGGCGCCCGCTGACCCCTTGTCCAGCCCCCCGCAGATGCTATCATGGCCAGGAGCCGTGCCACTGGGCGCCGGCCAGGGGCCGTGAGGGTCTTTACGGGGAGGCTGGGAAACTGTCTGTCTGGTGAAGCTATCATTAGCTGAGATAATGGTGTATAAGGACGAGAGGTAGGCAATGGGAAGCTGAAGACTCGCCATGATATACCGGAAAAACACTCTTCCTTTACAGTGTCCTTGCTGTGGAAATGACTGAATCAGGGTGGTACCCGGCGTCTGGTGCCTTGTCTGTACCGTCCATGGCAGGAGACCAGCCGCTCAAACTCGCCTACTTTGAAATGTGCATCTCGCTCCAGTGGTCACTTTAACCCTCGCCCCACCGGGGCCATCGATGCCCCCTAAGGTTTTTTTCAGGATAGCAGAAAAACGACGAGACGCAGCGCCGCGGTTAAGGGTTCTATCTCTCCCCCAACAATTTCCCACCATCCCTGAGTTTTTTCCCTGGGTCACCCCGCCTGGTGACCTGACTTCATCTTTTGAGCTCTATAAGAGCTACATTTCTTGGTCGATCGGTTTGAAACTTACTATACTTTACACCCTTACAGTGTCTACAAGGTGTATATCCGGAATTTTTCGATTTCATGACCTGAGGTCAGGTCACGAGGCGACCTCTCCCATTGAAAAGCATGGGAAAACCTGTCTTATTATCTAAAAGTCACAACAGCGATTGCAAACGCTCACATTGCTCAGAAAAGCGTTCTTGGACACCCCTTCACGAATCCCAGGAGCCATATTTTCCCTTTCACTTTTCCAAGGTCATCAAAGGTCACCAGGGGTCAAAAACTGTATTTTGACAATAACTTTTGACCTAATTAAGCTAGAGCGCTGAATCAAACACCATCGTGTTTGTCTTGTCACTGGCTTTTATTTGGTATACAGCAAAGTCACTTTCCGACCTTTCGTGACCTCAGGTCATATTAGGTCATGAGGTGACCTCTGGAGGTCAAACCACTGGCGGGAGGTCATAACGTTCCACATAGCGAAAAAGGTCTGCCAATTTCCTATCAAATTTACTTAACCAGATCTCAATAGCACTAATGACATAAGAGTTATGTCCAGTTTTCTTAAGCATTGCATATTTGAGTGAAAATAGCCTATCGTGACCTAACTTGACCTCTGGAGGTCAAACTATTGACCTGAGAGCTTAGACATGTATAGTAATTTCTTACTGAATTCATGCGAGCTTTCTATTGCACTTTGCAGATTTGTGCTAACCCCCATATTTTCGGAGTTAGAGGGGGTATCGATGGCCCCGGTAGGGCGAAGGTGGTGCCGGACCACCGGTGGGGCGCGGATTAAGGCAGCATGCAGCCAGATGTTGCTGGTGAGTCCAGTGTTGGTAACTGCGCGCAAGAAGGCTAGTCTAGGATGATGGTGAGCAGCAGGAGGAGGAGGAGACGATGCTGAAAAACATCGTGTGGCTTTTACGAGCGGCGGAACATGTTTTAAAATACGACATAGGGCCGAGATAATTAATTTTCCAAGATCGAGATGCGTTTGTAAACTTTGAGGGAGCACGTACTCAGTGGCGTAGCCAAGGGGGGTCCCTGGGGTCCGCGGACCCCCCCTTTGGGCTGACCTTATGCACTGGAAAACACGAGCATTGGTCTCAGGGGGCCCCCTGAGCTTGGCCTCAGGGACCCTCCGAGCTCGATCTCAGGCCCCCCGAGGTTGGTCTCAAGGGACCTCCGAGCTTGGTCTCAGGGGGCCCTCAAGCTTGGTCTTACGGGTCCCCCTGATCTTGGTCTCAGGCCCCCCCGAGCTCGGTCTCAGGGCCCCCGAGCTTGGCCTCAGGGAGCGCCCAAGCTTGGTCTCAAGGGACCTCCGAACTTGGTCTCAGGGGCCCCCCGAGCTTGGTCTCAGGGTCCCCTAGCTTGGTCTCACGGGCCTCCTGAGCTTGGTCTCAGGGGGCCCCGACCTCGGTCTCAGGGGGCCCCGAGCTTGGCCTCAGGGCCCCTGAGCTTGGTCTCAAGGGACCTCCGAACTTGGTCTCGGAGGCTTTCCGAGCCTGGTCTCAGGGGTCCTCGATCATCGGTATCGAGGGCTCCAGAGTACCAATTATGGATCTCGGGGGCCCTCTGAGCTGGGTCTCAGGGGCCCTGAGCTTAATCTCACGGGATTTTCGATCTTGATCTCAGAGGCCCCCGAGCTTGGTCTTAGGGGTCCCCGGGCTCAGTCTCAGGGGCCCCCGAGCTCGCTGTCAGGGCCCCCAGGTTGGTCTCAGGGGACCCCCGAACTTGGTCTCAGGGCCCCTGATCATCGGTATCGAGACTCTAGGGAACCAGACATTGTTCTCGAGGGGCCCACTGAGCTCGGTCTCAGGGGCCCTCGAGTTTTAGTCTTACGGACCTTTCGATCTTGGTCTCAGGGTCCCCCTAGCTTGGTCTCAGGGACCCCAAGTTTAGTCTCAGGGGACCCCCGAACTTGGTCTCAGGGGGCCCCTGATCATCGGTGTCGAACTCTAGGGAACCAGACATTGTTCTCGGGGGGGTACCGAGCTTGGTCTCAGGGACCCCCGAGCTTTAGTCTCACGGGCCTTTCGATCTTGGTCTCAGGGTCCCCCTAGCTTGGTCTCAGGGACCCTGAGCTGAGTCTCAGGGGCCTTTCTATCTTGGTCTCAGGGGGCCCTCCGAGTTTTGTCTCAGGGGGCCTCAGAGCTCGGTCTCAGGGCCCCGAGCTTGGTCTCAGGGGACCCCCAAGCTTGGTCTCAGGGGCTCCCGAGCTTGGTCTCACGGGCCTTTCGATCTTGGTCTCAGGCGGCCCCCTGGCTTGGTCTCAGGGACCCTCGAGCTTAGTCTCAGGGGCCTTTCTATCTTAGTCTCAGGGGACCCTCCGAGTTTGGTCTCGGGCCCCGAGCTTGGTTTCAGGGGGCCCCCGATCATCGGTATTTAAGGCTCCAGAGTACCGAACATTGATCTCAGGGGCCCCTGAGCTCGGTCTCAAGGGCCCCCGAGCTTGGTCTCAGCCCCCCCCCGAGCTTTAGTCTCACGGTCCTTTCCATCCTGGTCTCAGGGGGCCCCGAGCTTGGTGTCACGAGGCCCTCAGAGTTTGGTACCAGGGGACCCCCGAGCTTGGTCTCAGGGGGGCTCCTCGATCTTGGTCTCAGGTCCCCCCAAGCTTGGTCTCAGGGGCCACGAGCTTGGTCTCAGGGCCCCCAAGCTTTGCATCAGGCGGCCCGAGCTTGGTCTCACGGGCCTTCCGAGCTTGGTCTCAGGGGGCCCCGAGCTTGGTCTCACGGGTCTTTCGATCTTGGTCTTAGGGGGCTCCAGAGCTGGTCTCAGGGATCCCCCGAGCATTGGTATCGATGGCTCCGGAGCAGCGAACATTGATCTCGGGAAGTGGGGGGGGAACAATATTGATCTCGGGGTGTCCCCCGGCTATCGATATCGAGGGGACTTATGAGCGAGGCCCGAGAATTGGCCCCATGAGACCCAGAGTTTGGTCTCAGGGGCCCAGGCTTGGGCTCAGGGTCCCCGAGCATTGGTATCGAGGGGCTCCAGAGTACCGAGCATTAGTCTCGGGGGCCTTCGAATGTTGATCTGGGCCCCCCAAACAACGGTGTCGAGTTACTCCTGAGAAAAGCGCAAGCATAGGCCTAAGGGTGCCCCCGAACCTGATCTAAGTGGAACCCCGAGCTTGGTCTTAGGAGCCCCGCGCTTCAGTATCCAGAGGCTCCGGAGTATTGGTATCGGGGGAAGCAATTATTTCAGGGGCCTCCAAGTGCTGATCTCGGCGGGCCCCCGAATGTGTGGATGCAGTGGCGTAGCCAAGGGGTTCAAGGAGTCCGAGGACCCCCCTTTGGGCCTATCTAAACCACTGCAAAGCATTCTCTTATCACGGGGCCCCCAGAATCAGTCTCAGAAGCCCCTGAAGATTCGTTCTCAGGGCGTCCCGAGTCGGCCTCAGGGCCCCGCCCTGAGGGTCAGTCTCAAGACCCCCAAAAGTAGATTTCAGGGGGTCCCTGAGAGTTAGTCTCAGGGGATCCCGAAAGTCGGTCTCAGGGGCCCCGAGAGTCGGTCTCAAGGGGCCGAGCTCGTCCCAGGGTCCCCCAGAGAGTGGTTCTCAGGACCCCGCGACAGACTATTTCAGGGGGCTCCATGAGAGTCAGTCTCAGAGAACCCCAAGGGTCGGTCAAGGGGACCCTGAGAGTCAGTCTTAGAGGTCCCCTGATATTCTGTCCCATAGTCTTACGGGCGTCTCTCTCTCTCAGGAGTCAATATTTACTTTCAGGTGGCCCCGAAAGTTAATCTAGGGGTCCGAGAGCTAGTCTCATTTAATCTGCAGAGTGCTGATCTCAGGAGGCCCCTGAGGGGTAATCTTGGGAACCCTCGAGATTTAGCCTGAGGCTGTGCCCCCCCCTTTTTGTTGCATAAGAGGCCCCGAGAGTCAATCTCAGGGAGCACCTAAAAGTTAGTCTCAGAGTGCTCCCGGGAGCTAGTCTCCGGTTCGTCCAAGAGCTAATTTTGGGGCTTTGAGAGTAATTCCCAGAGGTGCTCACGAATTTTGGTCTCACGGCTCCGAGTTAGCCTTAGACCTCTGAGGGCTAATCTGGGCTTCCGAGAGGCAGTCTCGGGAGTGCCGTGCCAAATACTCAGTTTCAGGGGTGCTTCCACGCCTCCCCTTCTCGAGTGTTAGTCTCAGGGGGCGACCCAGGGTTAGTCTCAGAGGGCTGTCGGAAGTCATTCCCAGCCCCCCGCCTCACCCCAGAGACAGCCTCAGGGTATCCCCAAGAGCTAATCTGGATGGCCCCGAGAGTCAGTCTCAGCCCCCTCCTCCAGAGCAAATCTGGGGGGCCCGATAAATAGGCCCAGAGGTGCTTCCGATAACTAATCTAGGGAGCCCCGAGAGATTCTCAGGAGTCCACAATTTTGGTCAAGAGGCGCCGTGAATCAGTGTCAGAGACTCCCTGAGATCTAATTGGGAGAGGGGCCGGAAATTAACCTTGTGAGTAGCGCCAAGTGTTGGTCTTAGGCGACCCCAGAACTAGTCTCAGGTCCCCCAAGAACTGCTCTCGGAAGCCCGAGTTATTTTCAGGGGACCTTTCAGTTCTAGTGTAAGGAGGGCCGGAGAGCTAATCTCAGAGATCCGACAATTAGTCTCACGAGGTCTCCAGGAGTTAGTCTCAGGGGTCCCCAGAAGCTGCCCTCAAGTGTCCCCAAAAGCTAGTCTCAGCGAGCATTCCTCTCCTTCCTCCTCCCTCCCCTCAAAGTTATCCTCAGGGCCCCACGAGAGTAAGTTCCAGTGAGTCCCAGTAGGTAGTCTCATGGTACCCCCAAATGCTGGTTTTGGGGGACGTAAGTACTGATTTGCGGGAAAAGTGTTGTTTTCGGGGGTCCCAGATACTGGTTTCGGCACCGTGTCAAGTGCTAGGCCCCTGGAGATCTCTGCTCGACCCAGGAGTCAGGGGGCGGGGGGCGGTGGGTGATGGTCCTGGATGGCTTAACACTGGCATAGCAATGCAAGCCCTGTACAAAGCCTATCAGAGACCTAGAGTCCAAGGAAGTACTCACCTCCCTAAGCCCCCGAGATCTCCAACCAATGGCTAGGGAGGAGTAAGTGAGCGGTTTCATCAGTAGGACTGTCCATGGAATAGGTTTTATATAGCATCTGGGGCACACTCATATATCCTTTTTATTGAGCGTCATTTTTCCTTTCCGTTTCTTTTAGATTTTAGAATACAATCCAGAGATATCGCTTGAGATCCTAGGCTCAAAGAAGATTTCGAAAATCATATGCCTCGGAAAAATTTATATATTCCCATTGCGTACCAAAAAAAAAACAAATTGAAACATATCGATCAGACACCATTACTGAAGGAAAGGCAAAAATTAATCTAATTTTGGCATCCATAATAGCAAATCGAACAGGGAATTTGGAAATTCAGCTAGTTTTCAATATATTAGCTTAGTCCCAATAACTACCGTCCTAAACATTCTGAAATAAACAACTTTCAAATATTTTCGTAGGAAACCAGAAAAACAAGGAAAATGACACACATTGATGAGCATAATCCCAAAAAGAAAAATAGGTATGAAATGCTTAAAATAACAATGACAGAGTAATCAAAGGCGATAATTATCTCAGGGGCCTATTGTTTTGGTAATTTGCTCATTTACAACATAGCAAGGGCAAGAAAGTAACTGTGGTGAATTCATCAGGATCTTTCCGCGGAATAGACGTTATATGACCTGCGGAATACACCACCATCTACCATATCCCTTGTATTTTTATTCATTTTTTCTATTTCTTTGGAAACTTTCTGATTAAAGAGTTCATTAATTCGACACCCGGAAAAAACTGGTAATCATTTTCCGTAGAAGACCATTTATTCGTACTCAAAACGACTGACCTTCAATGACTTCATAGCTGATTACCAGAGTGAATTGAGGTAAAGTCAGGTTTAACATCATGCACGCACCAACATTTGATGTCCCGAAATGTGCCACAAAACTGTTATTATAGCCACGCTGTCATATAGGTATGGGCCAGCCTTAATATTTGGTGACCTAAATTTACCAACACTTGGTCGGATCGAGAAAAATCAAACTATAAACAAAATAATAACAAACACTTAAAAATGAATAGAAAAATTTCCGTCGTGTAAATGTTATAATGCCAAAATATTATACAACACATATAGGAGATGGGCCCCGACTACTAAGGGGGCCCCCGGCCTGGGGGCCCCCGACGGTAGTCGAACCCCCTTGGCCAAATCCTGGCGACGCCACTGCACGTACTGCACCGTGAAAGAATTCAAGAAAACACAAAGGTTCTTAAACATTACTTTCAGGCTGAATTTGGTATGAATACGCCCAAGTATCTAGCATACACCACCACTAGTGGACGGTAGAACAGTTTTGTACAAGCTTTTAGTAATGCTTTTTCATTGTGTGATAACATTTTTGCCCATTCTGTGCAATAAAATTTATCTCAAACTGTTACTGGCCTTACGTTTGAGAATCATCTGATGATTTTGTTATGACCATTCCGAAACACACAGCACATGGCCGACAAAGTTTATTGTATTTCTCTCAGAAACATGACTATGCGATTTTGTATTGCTTGTTATTCACCGCAACATTCGGGCATCCCTGAATGTTAATTTCACTGCTTGTTATTTTCCGTAACACTTGTGCACCCCTGAATGTTCAATGTTATCAATATTTCTGCGAGAACATTGTTGTGTTTAGCGGAATACTCCCCTCCTGACACAAAACATTTGTTCATGGCCCTTTATACCGAAATATCAGCTTCAGCGTGGTGCTCCAGGTTTCACTGGCGGATCAAAGGGGGCTCAAAGGGGCAGTGGCCCCTTGACCATTTTTCTTTAAACAAATACTTTTTGTGATTTTGTATTTATTTGGTCCCCCCTCTTCAAAACGTTGGTGTGACCCCCTCCAAAAGTTGTTCCTGTTCAGCCAATGCCAGGATTGTGACGGTTTGTGCCCTGTCATTTCAATAACGTATTCGCTTGGACACCCGCTATCGAGAGCACGCTTCACGCAAGTTTTTTCTTACTGAGTGGCTATTTTTATTTGTCCTTTGTTTGCCTTCTACCTCACATGCCGATTTCACGAACTTTTCAACCTCATTCTTTCCCAGAGGTGAACACCTGTACCAACCAGTAAAGCGCCTGTGTGGGCAAAAACCAAGCGGGCACCTGCTATCGAAAACTTAAAGATATAGTTATAATGAAGGAATCCCTCACGCGGCGGACCCCTAAGATGGTGTTATTTTCAATTTGTTCGTGGCATTGACAAAGCTGAAGCTGTTTCGCAGGTCTAAAAAAAGTACATTTGCAATGAAATCCGCATATAGCTCATAATTTGGTTCGCGGCGTGGGTACCCACGCTGCGAACCTGCGCCGCTTAGAGCTACCCGTGCGCCCCTCCCCCCTCCCGAAATGTCGCTGCCCCCCACTCCTTTCTCCTGATGCAATTATTGGTAGGCCCAAAATCATTGGGCGCTCCCCCGATAGATCATCGTTAACACGGCCTTGACGAGGTCTGAATTACCTTCGCATTCACGGGAGGGATTGGGTTCTTCTTTCCTAAGATCTCGAAAACCATGCCAGATTACGAAAAGGGGTAAGCAGTGCTAGATAGCCTGACATAAAATTTCTTCCATTATTTTTTTCAGATCAAATCCAAAATCAGTACAGACCAGAACATGTTACCATAGGGATATCATGGGATGCAATGAAAATGAAGGGTTTTTCGCTATCGCTTCTGACGTAACAGAGCAATAATAAAACTATCTACACGTTTGTAATCGTCTCAGCTAGCCACTTCAAATGATATATAATATGAAATTAACCTAAAGCTTTAGAAATAAGAAATTAACTCAAACCTAAGCTTTAGCTTGACCAAACTGGTCAAGGTCATATTGGATCGAACTGCATATCGCAAGCACTGCAGGAATGAAGCAAACTTAATAGCGTGCGTCAAAATAAATGTTTTATTGCCATTCCCAAGGAAGTTGTTGAGCTTAACCTATCTTCCCCCTGCTTTGCCAATGGTGAGTTCATGGCTCTTACCTGACCTCTCGTCTTCGATTTAAAAATCCTGTCCAATGTTGTGTAGTACCCGGTGGGCCCATTATGTGATATATATATATATATATATATATATATATATATATATACGTTTCAGATCAATATATTAACCCTGCTCTTACTTATGTTATCTTTATTTTCTTTTAATTGAAGGTAATTATAAGCAGATTCTAAGCATTGATTGGCATACGCTTATAATTATTAAAAATGATCGATTTTATCAGTGAAAACTTCCCGTTAGCTGCAAATTAGCCAGACAGCTGGCCCACAGATTTCCCCTACCCCCACCCTCCCCAAATGATTTCCAGGACCTGTCAACCCTCCGATAGCATTGTGCCGAAAAGGGTCCAACATGTTTCTAGCCGCAGCAGCTGGGAATCCCCTATATCCGGTAGGGGATCCCAGACTACAGCTCCTTCGGGAGCCCCAAACACGCCGGGGCTCGTCTAAGTGCTCACCGCGTGAGCCCGCGGCAACGGTTTTGGGCTGGCCGTAGATGACGTCAAGTGTTAGCCGACGGCAGCCGGATCCAGGTAGAGAGATCATTATACATGTCAATGTTTATATTCTTACCTAAGGGAAATGTGGCACCTTGGTCGAATCCTGGAATTTAGTGTAATTAGGGGAACATTTAGCCAAAAACCATGGAAGTGCCCATGATTTCTCTGAGAAATGTACAATGAGCTCAATATTTTAATTTTTAAAATGCTCCTCTAGGGAAAGAAAGAAATATCTGCCTGTGGATGATGTCATGATCTGGCAACCACTAGGCTTCAAGGGCTTCGATTGGCTGATACTCACCGCGACGTCAGCATATATCGTCACACCAACAGCTGGCAACTGTGGCCTGCTGCTAATGGTACATGTGAGGTACATTTCAGGTAGTTTGTAGCTTTTCTCTACGGAAATTTTGAGTTTCAAGACAAATTATGTATAGAGTAGGTACCGGGTTTTCCGGCATGCTTTACAACTTGGCTATCTCAGTTAAAATCACGTTATAAAGGTGCCACATTCCCTTTAAGGAGGGCCTAAATAACAAGCCCTGTTCCAGCTGTTAGCACAGTTTTGTCAGCAGGACCTCTAGCCTCTCCCCCAGAAAAGTAGCATCAGCGCCATAATCGCCTCTTGTTTGTGCTAAGCAACGGGAACTCAAACCTTTACAGCATTAAAAAATATTAGACTACCACTTCGTGCACTTACTATTTTTCATCAGCGCAAACAGCAGGCCGTCAGCCCGTAAAACCTCTGGAGTCAGTTCCCGGGGAGAGGCTACAGCCCTGTGACGTAGGCGCAACACGGCCCGCTGATTGGTGCTGACAAAACTCTGCTGACAGCTGGAACAGGGCTACAGTTGGAGCTATGATATTCCTTCATGCCAGCGTATGAATCCTAAAATGAACCTCTGGGTGAGCTACTGCCAAATCTGACATTATCATCTCGCTCTTCACGTATACATATATAACTAGCGGACGTGCTGATCTCTGCTGGTTCAACTTGGACTGGCCTAACTGTTTCCAAACAGTGCTCCCGCCCCTCTCACCATTTCCACAGTGTCTAATGCCATCCTGCTTTTCACTGTTTCCTGAACGGCCCTCAGCCGAGTCTCCCTGCTGTTCAAATGGGCCTCTGGTGGCTCCCGCCACAGAGCGCTTGGCTAATGGCGGAACGCCCACAGAGGCGTAATTTAACACTACCACCTTTTATAGAATTCAAACAATCACCTGGGCCACATTCATGAGAAGCAATTAGTGAAAGGCGGGAGTTTACATCATTAGAATGGAATATGCGCCGCTGTCGACGCGCGCAGCTCCCGCGGCGGCCGCTGATTGGCTCCCCGCCGCGCGCCGGTGGTAATTATGGGCCGCACGCGCCCCCGCTCGGCCGCCGCTGAGCTCAGCGGCTCAGCTCGGCAGCCCAGCTCGCCGCCTCGTGGCCGCCAGCTCTGGACGGCGCTGACAGGAGCTCAGCCGCCAGATAGTGTGGGGGCTGTGATGGCAGTGGCCACGTCAAACCCACTGACACCCTCCTGCGTAACATGTTTGCCTGGGTGGTCCAGATTCCTAAGTAGATGTCCAGAATAATGAAACATAAAGGGACAACTAGTTGATCAGCCCACCTGGTAGCGTAAGCAATATACATGTGAGGTAGCTTGTGTTCCTATTTGCGGGTCCAAAAGGTCCCCGTTGCAATCATAGGCGCAGGAACTTTTGTAAAGTTTGGGGAGGCAAAAGTTGTCACCGCTGGTGGGGTCAAATATGATTCGGCCTTGACTTGATTCGCCAACGGAAAGTTCCGGAATCGGCTTCAAGTTCGGGGGGCACTGCTCCCCCAATCCGAAAGATGGAGGCAGTCACCCCCTGCCCCATGTCCGGTTCCTGTGCCTATAGTTGCAATCAGGTACGCACCTAAGTCTGAATTTCATGGGGTTGCGTATTGTAATGCCGTTTGGTTTCATGAGACGTGATGAGGGGCTTCAACTGGGCGTTCTGACCCAATTATGGCACACCTTTTGGGGGTGCTAATGGCCTCACAATAGGCCGACAAACAATGGTGTTCAGCGCCGGTGGTTTTTGCGTGCGATAGCGATCTGAGCAGGGCGGGCCCACTCAGACGCTGAGCGTGCGGCAGTCGATCGCTGCTGATAGGCGGCCGTCAATGGTTTCAATTACAGGTATGTTTGAGGGCGATTCAGCCGGCGCACAGCAGTCAGTCGCGATCCGAGCCGAATGCTCAGCCCAGGGACGGCGGATTCTGGGGGACAGGGGGTGCAGTTGTACGCCTTGAAAAATTAAGGGTGTAAAAAAGTATATTTTTACACCCTCGGTTTTGGCTTAGTCCGGGGAGGCGCCCCCCCCCACCGGATTTGGGCGGCGCACCCCCCCTCCCCCGGATTTAACAGGCGCCCCCCATCCGGGCAAGAGAAAAGCAGGCCTAACCACCGCCTACCTGAAGAGTTAGGACCCTCTTTGTGAAATAAAGACACTTCACATATGAATGGCACCCACTGACATCAAAGACGCCCCATGGAGAGCAAATACGCACCCCCTCTGGGGATGGAAGGAAGGCCTCCTAGGAAGGAAGGCACCTCGAAAATCATGCACACCCGCCCGAAAATAGAATACGCCGTCTCTGGTCCAGCCGTCACTGCTCTGTCGTGACACGCCGATGAGAAGAGAACAGCTGCTTTTTTCCAGGGTAGATTTAACCCGCGCCCCACCGGGGGTCCGGCGCCACCTTCGCCCCACCGGGGGGCCATCGATGGCCCCCCTCTAACTCCGAAAATATGGGCGTTAGCGCAAATCTGCAAAGTGCAATAGAAAGCTCGCGTGAATTCAGTAAGAAATTACTTCGCATGTTTTAGTGCTCAGGTCAATGGTTTGACCTCCAGAGGTCAAATTAGGTCAAGATCGGCTATTTTCACTCAAATATGCAATGATTAAGCAAACTGGGCATAACTCTTATGTCATTAGAGCTATTGAGGCCTGGTAAAGTACATTTGATAGCAAATTGCTTGTACTTTTTCCGCTATGTGGAACGTAAAGACCTCCCGCCAGTGGTTTGACCGCCAGAGGTCACCTCGTGACCTAATATGATCTGAGGTCACGAAAGGTCAAAAAGTGACCTTGCCGTATATCAAATGAAAGCCAGTGACAAGACAAACACGATGGTGTTTGTTTCACCGCTCTAGCTCAATTAGGTCAAAAGTTATTGTCAAAATACTGTTTTTGACCTCCGGTGACCTTGGATGACCTTGGAAAAGTCAAAGGGCAAATATGACCCCTGGGATCCGTGAAAGGGTGTCCAAAAACGTTGTTCTGAGCAGTCTGAGTATTTGCAATCATTTTTGTGGCTTTTATATCATGAAATAGCTTTTCCCCATGCTTTTCCAATGGGAGATGTCGCCTCGTGACCTGACCTCAGGGCACGAAATCGAAAAAATCCCGGATATACACCTTGTAGACCCTGGAGGGGTCATGAAGTGTAGGAGGTTTCAAATCGATCGACTTTGAAATGTAGCTCTTACAGAGCTCTAAAGGTGAAGTGAGGTGACCTTGGTTACCTCGTCTGGTGACCTGACCTTGGGTGACCCGGGGTAAAAAATTTCAGGGATGATGGGAAAATGATGCAGTGAGAGGTAGAGCCCTCAACCGCGGTGCTGCGCCTCGTCGTTTTTCTGCTATCCCGGAAAAACCTTAGGGGGGCCATCGATGGCCCCCCGGTGGGGCGAGGGTTAAGAGTCGGTGCTGTGCGACGGCCTCCCAAAGATACTGCGCCGCATGACACAGTGTGTTGAGCGGCACAGTATACAGACCGAGGGATAATAGCCAAATATCAACAATGTCCCTCGACCTCCCCCTCTCTCTCTCTCTCTTCTATCTCTCTCTCCTCTCTCTCTCTCGCTCCGTCTTTGCCAATGAGATGAAAACCTTTAAAAAAATCAATTCTAAGTTTTGGTTCAACACATAGCTGTTTGGCCTCGGGTCAAAAACTCACAGATCAAAGTAGGCCCAGGGGCGTGGCTACGGATTTTTCGCCATAAGGGCCAGGATCAAAGGGGCCTCCTATCTCTGGTCCTGAGACAGGCTTCCTAGCTTTTGGGGGTCTTTAGTTTGTATAGGTAATTTAGAGACTTCATCTATAAGTAAGGGCTTCCTATGTTGGTCGTTTTGGGACCTCCTCTATAAGTAAAGGTGCCTCCACGTGGTTTATTTCGTGGGCCTCCTTTATTAGTAAGGGGCCTCCTGGATAGGCCGTTTGGGAGACATGCTGTATAGGTAAAGGGGTCACCTATGTGGACCGTTTAGGGACCTTCATTTCAATAAAAGGGTCTCCTAGCTTTGGCGGATCCAGGACTTCAATTCGAGTGGGGGGCTAGGCGTCAAGCCCCACCCACTATTACCTCGAATCAGTTTCCGAAAATGCATTAGCTATACGCACACAAACATTTGGGGGGGCTTGAGTCCCCAAGCCCTCCCCTTGTATCCGCCACTGCCTCCTAAGGAGAACGTTATGGGCCCTTCATGACCTACATTCTGGCTTCGGAAACTGGGCAGGTAGAGGTGCAGAAAGTATACTGGCTGTCACAAATTCAATGCGACATATGCCTCCTCTGTCACACAAAGCTGGAAATGATAATTTTATACTTGAATACTATTTCCAATATGCTGAATGTCATCTACCTGTCTCTTACTTTTTGCAACTGACAAGGTTCAAGGACCAAGCCATTACCGCATGAAAGTAGTAAAGTGTGTTTTCATTTTTAGATCATGTTTATGTTTTGGAAGGAAAATTTCCAATTATGGATCATTGTTTTCAGTGCTGGGATCATAACTATTATTGGCAACTCTGACTGCAGTTTCCCCCAATGACATGCATTTCCCTTTTGAAGAAGTTTCCATTTTTGGAAGGAGTGTTTCCAATTATGGTACATTTCCCCATGATTAAATGTGGCAATTATCATGAAAATTATTATTGGAAACTAATCTATAAATGGGAGCGTACACCTACACACAATTGGGAACCCTGATCACAGCTTCCCCCCCCCACCCCCCACTCAACTTCCATCTCACATATCAACAAAAGGGACAAAAATGTCAATGTCAACATAGGATTTGGATCTACCTAAAATGTGTTGGTAAAGTGGACCTTAGGTAGCATTTTTATAGCCAGATCAAATGCTTAAAATTTCCCCCAACACCTGATTATCACCTACCTGGTCGTTCCTTCTTGCAGTAAAAACTCTGAGGCAACTACCCTGCATAGATGTAAAATTATGTCTATTGGCCTAATAGGTACAGAGGTATTGGAAATCTCATACCAAAGAAAGATCCAGTGTATAAGTCAAAATCCTGCTTTAACTCCAGGCAGTTCAGGTCCTGTGTGTTGCTTACTACCACTGGTAGTAAGCAACACACCCCCAACCAGCGTTTTCAAAGTCTCTTTCTTTCTGAGATTTTCTGTGATTTTCTGAGATGAGAAGGGGGTCTACTAGCAGTGGCGGATCTAGCCGGTTGGTTTGGGAGGGGCAAACCTAAGTCGGAAAGCAAAAAAAAAAACGTCGCGCAGTGAAAAATTGCGTTACAATATGCCTTTTCAGTAGGATTTTGGGAACTGGAGACGAAAAGCAAAAAAAAAAAAACGTCACGGGGTGAAAAATATGGGCTCAAGATACATTTTTTCCTATCCAAGCCCCAATATTTATACTGAACTTCTCTAATTCTGTTTGAAGTTGAGAGTTGAAGCACCAAAATTTTGCTTACAAGCTAAAAAGGAGTCGGGGGAAAAAGGAGGTCGATCGCTTTGGGGGGGGTCAAAAACATAGTTTTGCCCCGAGCTTTTCCGTTTGGGGGGGCAATTGCCTTTTTGCCCCCCTGGATCCGCCACTGTCTACTAGGCCCCCCTCTAGTGCACGTTAGTGCCAGGCCCCTCTCCAGTGTGTGTTTTAACACTTTGTGGAGGACTGCATTGGCACACATTTGCTATCTGTACAATATTGACATGATAATTTGATCATGAAACCTCACCTGAATTACTGTTGTTGCCAGTCTGCTGCTGGCGCCAACTCTCCCAACTTCCTCCAGCTCCAAATCTACCTAACCAATCTTGATCTAGGGCACAAATAAGGTAAGGCACAAGCAAGCTAAGGAATGAAAAACCAAGTTTGATGTGTGAAAGTGCATCAGAATCAAAGTAGCCTACATTCATCTTAGATTAGCCATGGGCAGCACTATTTATTCCAGCTAGTTTTAGCCTGCACTTATCTCAGATATACCTAATAAATATGCCCTCAACAGAAGTAGCTTCCCACTTGTTCAAATTTTTTTGGCAGGCTCTACATCACACAAACATTGCGAACTTGTGTTGTCGCTGTTGCGTAGTTTAGGTAGAATTGCTGCCCAGCTATGTTTATTTCTTTCACTCATTTAGTACTTTTCCTAGTAGCTTTTAGGCGTACTTGATACTAAATTCAAAGAAATAGGGATCGCTAAATCGAAGATACTCAAACTTTAAATATTATTTAACCTGACAAAATGGACAGAAAATTACTTGATAACGTATCTGCGTTATCTTTAATGCCTTAAATATGCCCACAATCATGTATTTCTCGAAAAAATTGACTGTCACATTTCGGGCATCTAGGCGGCAACTTTCTGGCAACTACTAACAATCGGCGCCATTGGGCTGCATGTTAAAATCTGGCAACTGTGACAGCGGTTTCCGGGTTTTCTGCAGCGGGGGTCTCTCGTTTTAGTAGAAACTGCACACAGTACCAATATTGTATCACTGATGGTACGCTGTGCAATTGAAGGACAGAGTTGCTAAATTAAAATATTCGCTACACGCTTCATTCTGTATTTCGAAAATGTGTGGTTTGATTTTGAACCATACTGTCACGATCGCTATTTTGTCACACTTCAACCTCAACTATCATAAATGTGTCACAAACTCCAGTAGCCGAGTTGGCAAGTTTCTGCACCTCTGTGGGCAGGTTAACACGTGCATTGGCGAGGGGGCGGGTACCCGGCCGCTTGGGCTTTTTTGGAGATAGACTAAAAGCAGCGGCGCATAGCGCCACGGTACTTGAAGCCATACACGTTTATTATTACACAGACACACACACATACACATACACAGTTCCGTTAAAAAGAATTTGAAAACATTTAAGGACGGAGCTCGCTACAAGGCAAGACAGGAAATTAATAAGATAGTTCTCACATGATTTTAGCCGGAGATTTTTGCCTCAGTATAGAAACCATGACCTATATTGTATCCATACAAACACTTTTTGACGATGCAATTATCCAAAAAAAGCCAGTTTGTGCATCCCACTGGCTCAGTGCTTCCACCACTGGTATAACCAGCTGTAAACCTGTAGCATCTGGTAGCTGAGCTCAAGAGGACAAGAAGTCTGGGCTGGAGAGCCTGCCTTTGATGCTGGATCGAGACAACATGTCGAGCTTTCGAGACCTGCGCCCAGTGATGGAGAGAAAGTCTAGGAGGGAATACTCGTTTTGCTTCTCTGTGTTGTGGAGTGAGCGGATAAAGGCAGAGGATCTTCTGTTCCTTCTCTTCCTAGAAGAACTACTCTTGTTTGAAACACTTGCTCCATGTTCTCCCAGATTTCCTGCCGGTTGACCTCAAGGGCAACTCATGCCACTGCTTGGGTGGCCTACCACAGACGTGGCGCCACCTATCGGCGCTATGACGGAGTGGTAGGCATGTCGACAGCGAGTCAGCGCCACCAGGGCCAGTAGATTCGATGGACAGCGAGTACAATCCTAGGCTAGTTGAGATTGGAGTGCATTGATACTTCTGTTGGCACCGTCTTCATATTAAGAATTAGTCCTTGATATAGCTGATAGCAATTAAGACAAGGAGGGGCAAGAAGCAGAGCTTGAAGGGCATCCTGCTTGTCTGTGCACATATTGAAGTCAAAACGTAAGACTATTTAATATATTAAGAAGGGTGTTTAATCCCATGGAACTGGTGCAAGCAGTGTGAGATATCGTAAGTAGCTTTGGTTAAATAAGATGTTAATAGTTGGCGGCCTTAAATCTTATTGTAGAATCTACGGGCGATAGGAATGGTGAGATGCAAAGAAGCAAATATTGTAGCAAATCTGTCCGGAACAATTATTCTAATAGGTGTCTAAAAATATACGCTTAGTAACAGTCTTGAAAAACGATCGAGAGACAGGAACGTCATCTAGAGACCGTATATTTGGGACGATTACATCATTCCAGGTGATTGGAGCAGCTATGAAGAGTGAGAAATTGCGGTAATTGGTGGGAGCGAATGGAACCGTAAAGTGATTTCCGGTTCTCATGACTCTGTCATGATTTGATTGGGTGATTGTGAATTTTTCAGCTAGAGGAAGGGGGAGAGTATTTGCAAGGTGTGAGTGGAGGATGAGGAGAAGCGAATGTTTAACAAGATCCTGAAGTTTCAGAATTTTTAATTCCTTAAAAAGATTCGATGTGTGATCACGAACGCCGACCTTAGCAATTATTCTCACCATCTTCTTTTGGAGAGTTATAAGTCTAGTCAGCCGAGAGGAATACGTTACTCCCCAGAGTTCGGAGCAGTAATTAAGATATGGGAGTATAAGTGAATTATAGAGCATGAGGATGTATCTTGAATCCAGAATGTATTTGATACGGTTTATAAGCCCAATGTTCCGGGCGATCGTGTGTTCTGTGTTTTTTATATGAGATTTCCACTTTAGGTCCTCGTCAATAGTTATCCCAAGGTATTTAGCACTAAAACATCTTTGTATGATGGTATTATTAATTGAAATCTGAATCTGAGAGGCAGGTTCAGAGTAATGGTATACCTGGTAGACAGATTTATTAGCGTTCAGCGTGAGACGATTTCCCACCAGCCAATCATACACTTCTGGTAGGCTATTTGTAGTTATACTTTGTAGCTGGTCAATATTGTCAGCTGTATATACGAGAGCAGTATCATCAGCGAAAAGTAAAAATTTAGGGGTTTGCGAGCTGAGATGTATGTCATTAATGTAAAGGAGAAATAGGAGGGGCCCAAGAACAGATCCCTGTGGTACACCCATTCTAAGTGTGAGACGATTTTGTGAACAGGTATTGTTGAATTTCACTGTCTGTGTCCTGTTTTTAAGATAGGATGACAGGAAATCATTGGACAAGTCCTGAAAGCCATAAAAATGTAGCTTTTTGAGCAGAATGCCATGATTTACAGTGTCAAAAGCCTTCGAAAGATCCAGGTAAATTGTTGCACAAACTTTTTTGTTTGCAAGAGAAGAGGTTATAAGATCATAAAGAAGAGCGATCGGCATGTAGGTACTGTGCTTTCTCCTGAACCCAAATTGATGGGAGTACAAAATGTTGTGCCAATTCAGAAAGTTAACCATCTGATAATAAACAATTTTTTCGAATACTTTTGAGATAGTACTCAAAAGGGCAATTGGTCTATAGTTATTGAAATTTGATGGATCCCCAGATTTGAATACTGGTATGATCACTGCATGTTTTAACCCGCGCCCCACCGGGGGTCCGGCGCCACCTTCGCCCCACCGGGGGGGCCATCGATGGCCCCCCTCTAACTCCGAAAATATGGGCGTTAGCGCAAATCTGCAAAGTGCAATAGAAAGCTCGCGTGAATTCAGTAAGAAATTACTTCGCATGTTTTAGTGCTCAGGTCAATGGTTTGACCTCCAGAGGTCAAATTAGGTCAAGATCGGCTATTTTCACTCAAATATGCAATGATTAAGCAAACTGGGCATAACTCTTATGTCATTAGAGCTATTGAGGCCTGGTAAAGTACATTTGATAGCAAATTGCCTGTACTTTTTCCGCTATGTGGAACGTAAAAACCTCCCGCCAGTGGTTTGACCACCAGAGGTCACCTCGTGACCTAATATGACCTGAGGTCACGAAAGGTCAAAAAGTGACCTTGTCGTATATCAAATGAAAGCCAGTGACAAGACAAACACGATGGTGTTTGTTTCACCGGTCTAGCTCAATTAGGTCAAAAGTTATTGTCAAAATACTGTTTTTGACCTCCGGTGACCTTGGATGACCTTCGAAAAGTCAAAGGGCAAATATGACCCCTGGGATCCGTGAAAGGGTGTCCAAAAACGTTGTTCTGAGCAGTCTGAGTATTTGCAATCATTTTTGTGGTTTTTATATCATGAAATAGCTTTTCCCCATGCTTTTCCAATGGGAGAGGTCGCCTCGTGACCTGACCTCAGGGCACGAAATCGAAAAATGCCGGATATACACATTGTAGACCCTGGAGGGGTCATGAAGTGTAGGAAGTTTCAAATCGATCGACTTTGAAATGTAGCTCTTACAGAGCTCTAAAGGTGAAGTGAGGTGACCTTGGTTGACCTCGTCTGGTGACCTGACCTTGGGTGACCCGGGGTAAAAAATTTCAGGGATGATGGGAAAATGATGCAGTGAGAGGTAGAGCCCTCAACCGCGGTGCTGCGCCTCGTCGTTTTTCTGCTATCCCGGAAAAACCTTAGGGGGGCCATCGATGGCCCTTCCCGGTGGGGCGAGGGTTAAGCAGGAGGGGAAAATTCCTTGAGTTATGCATTTGTTGAAAATAAAAGCTAAAATTGGAGAGATAATGTCAGAAATTGTTTTAAGGATTTTAGAACTAAGTCCGTCTTCTCCCCCACCAGTGTTTGTCAAGTCCTTAATTGTGTTGGCTATAGTAAGAGTATTTACTTGTTGGAATTCGAAGGATTCAACAGGCTGATGAAGGTTGTGCAGAGTATGCATAGGATCTGTGGAGGCACTGGGTAGCTTTGCGTCTAAGGTAGAGCCAATTGTGGCAAAAAATTGTTAAAGGTATTCGCTATAGCAGAAGGGTCATGAACGGTTGCATCCCCAGCTTTAAATGTGTCAGGGGTGGAGGTCTTTGCTTATTTTTGCGAGTAAGGCCAAGAAGAATCTGCCATAATTTTTGAGGATTAGCTCTGAATTCTTCTATTTTTCTTCTGAAGTAGTCTTTTTTTGCATTTCGGATCACGCTATTGAGAACGTTGCGATACTGTTTAAACTTAGTTCCATTTTCAGCAGTAGGGTTATGAATTGATATTTTGTATAGTTTATTTTTCTGATTGATGCAGCTTAGAATATTGTAAGATATCCATGGCTGGATCGGCACTTTTTTCCTATTGATTTTTTTATAGTTAACTTAGATAATTCTTCTTTAATTGTGTTTATTAGGAAGGCTGCAGCCTCCTCCGCATCATCGATCGCATATACTTGCGCAAGTTTCGGAATAAGGTTTTGCTTCAGGGAATCTGTTTTCCTAAAGTCAAACAGGTTGCTAGTTTGGAGTTTTTTATTTGGATTGGTGTAGTTTATATTAACGGTAATTGAAATCGGCAAATGATCACTGATATCGGACAGCAGAACGTTGTTCTGGGTGATGATGGATAGGTCATTACTAATAAAGTTGTCGATCAGGGTATTGGAAGTTGC
The DNA here is from genome assembly GCA_034440635.1 of Lepas anatifera. NCBI lineage: Eukaryota > Metazoa > Arthropoda > Thecostraca > Lepadidae > Lepas > Lepas anatifera. The sequence continues at coordinate 43,692 of JAOTON010000036.1, forward strand.
TGCTATTCTAGTAGGGAGGGATATGCATGGAAAACAGCCGGCTGCGGATACCATATTGAAAAATTGGGCGCTGCTTTCAGATGTGTCTAATTTTAGTAGATCGATGTTGTAATCGCCCCCTAGTATGGCATGTTTTGGCTCCCTGCCTATTTCTTCAAGAAGGTTTTCGAAATATTCAATGAATTCAAGGGTTTGATATGAGGGAGAGCGGTAAAGCGAACCAATGATTGCATTTCTGGACTTTCTTGGCTGAATTTCAATCAAAACAGATTGAAAATGGGCGTTGCTCAGCTCAAGAGCATTTCGCCTAGTATAAGGAATGTCATTGGAGATATAAATAGCTGCTCCCTTACCTCTAGACCCACTCTGGTTTGAAGTTTCAAGTCGGTAGTTATCGATCTGATATGATGATGTAAGTGAAGGGTCTAACCAGGTTTCAGACACTAGAATAATATCAGGCTTCACATTTAGTTGATTGAGCAACAGGACAAGAGAGTCATAATTCTTCTGCAAGGAGCGAATATTAACATGAATGATATTAATACCCTTATTTTCATGATGTAATTGTGCACTTATATCGATATACTTGCATTTATCAAGCACAGCATGTAACGAGTCAGATAGTGGGTTAGAATTAATGTCAGTAGAAGCATACTGAGGAGAAAATCTAGCAATGATGGTAGTAGTATGAGGTAAAAAAACAATATAAAATTGAATCTGGAATTCGATTACAGAGGGTTGAAGGGCAGATTCGGAAGAAACTCGTTAGCAAGATACAGGAACTAACGAAGCTTACGGACTAATGAGAGAAAAGGTGTTAACTCTTAATCTATAAACCCTACAGAACGTTACAGAGAAGACAAAGAACTAAACTAATTTTAGTTTGTTTCTTTTACAGGGACAGACGGACCAATCAACCAATACATGTTCTAAGACATATGGAGCAGAAAGTAACAACAATATTTTATACGGCTGACAACATCAATGTCAGCCTCAGGATAGAAGGGAACATAATTATAGGATACGGAAAGAAAAATAAATACCGATATGAGAGAAACAGTTCTGGTGATATGAACAGAGGGTTAGACAGATACACATGTCTACAGGTTAGAAGTCTTGAATTTACTTCTAGTCTGCACTGGTGCAGAGGATGACTCATGAGAGATCGTCGCTACACACAGATCTGGTCGATGAGTGTCGGAAGGACCGGGAGGGAGCTCCTCAGATATCTTAGCTGATCTAATATCACTGAAGGATGGAGCGTCTGCCATACCACAGGCAGTCTGGGTCTTGTTTGTACCAGCAGAGATAGCAGCTGGGACAATCTTACGCTCCCCATTAGAATCGGGCAGCGGGGTGGGCCCATTTACAACACCCCCCGCAACAGAAACTGCACCAATTCTGTCACCTAAGAGTTTTGAGGGTGCCCTTGCATTCGATGTAGGGAAGCCAGCTCCCAACACCGATCCACCAGTCAGGGAGCGAAGAGAAGCATCAGCAGATTTCACATGAGTCTCTCCACTATCAGGGAGTGGGTTGGAGGTGACAATGGGCCTAGGGTTGTCAGCTTTTTCTCCCACAGGACTAACCCTGCTACCCTGGTTTTGAGAGGGGCAAGACTTGTGTTGACCCACAGGCAGTTGCCTGTTAGGGGCTGAGTTATCATTTCCCTTGTTGGTTATCCCTGGGCATAGAGCGAGGATGTCTGCCTTGGTAGCACCCACTTCCACTTCTACGGCTTGAGTGGAGCCTTTAGGTCTGATGAAGATTCTTCCCTGGCTAGTGTAATGGGTGAGGAAAGGAGATTGTTCTTTTGGGTAATGCATCTCTTTGATCAATTTCACTACAGCTAACCTACTGGAGGTCAGGCTTTCATGGACTAGGAGACCATGCTTCACTGGAGAGATACGTTTTCGATACACCGCCTCCCGTTCATCCTTGTTTGCAAAGCGCACAAGGACGGTATCCCTATTCCTAAGTCTATGGCAGGCTGTGACAGCTAAGGGATGGATACTGATCCCCAGGTATTCCTGAATGACCCAGAGAATCATGTGTTTGGTGTTTTCTTCAGCTCTAAACTCGGGAATGACTGCCCTTGATAATAGAAGGGTTCCCATACGGGAGTATTGACACTGAAGCTCAAGTATTGTACTAAGTTCATTGTGCTTACCGGCAAGTGTCGAGCATCTCTCATGTACACCAGCTAGATCATTGGCTAGTGTGGAGCACTTCGTGTCTACAGATGCTAAGTTGGTCTCGACTGCTTCCCGTCTCTCGATGTTTTCAGACGCTAGAAACTGAAGTTCCTCGAAGCCCGCTTTCATATTTGTAAATTCTTCTCTAAGATCCCATAGTTCCTTTTTTAGTTGTTCATTTTCTTGAGTGAGCCTTTCAAATCGGTTGTCAATATATTTAACTGAAACTGGTGCCATGTTATCCGAATTTGTTATAGTGTCTGTAAAATTAAGATTGGGTATTAAGTAATATCCTATTTAACCACTAATGCAGATCATAGTATTGCAATGATTGGTCCGCCCGAAGGGTAAGAGTTAGCCTGACCACATAATTAGAGTAGAAAGCAGGAAGAAACCACAAACCTGAGAAACCGAAGTTATCGGGACTAACAAAGTGTTTAAAACTATTTACATTATACCTCACATTTCATGCACCAGCTATTCATTAGTTTAATAAAGAAAATTTTGAAAATTTAAGAGCTTAAAATTTTGATGTACACAGGTTTCACAGAACACTCTTGATAACTCTATGAACACTCTTGGAGCCCTTTTTCATCCCAAACTTGCACCACACACTGAAATATTCTTCCTTCCTTGCTTTTCTTCTTTTCTTAACTGAGATTTCGTTGGGTTTTTCACTAATGCACACAGGTGTTCTCGAGGAGGTTCATTCTAGTAATAATGTCTCGCGCGGTACGCAGGAAATCAAACAATGTTATGAAAAATTACACATTGGTAAAATTCCTGGATTCTCAAATTTTTTTCTAAATCTTCAAACTTCTTTCACTTTGTTCTTTGTGATATGCTGATCAAGTCAGCATAAATTTAGGATTGCTAGAAAGAAAATTAAATTCCCTCGCTGTAGAGCTCACTTTTGACCAGTGAGACTCACTTAAAAGTGGAGAATTAGCCTCTTTTCAGGAGCCTGAAAAACACGTCTTGCCCCAAACCGCAGGGGCAACTTAACTTGATATACCTTTTCTCTGATCATTTTTACAACTTAAGTAAAAATTTTAGGGCTGGGCCCTCTTAGCTCAGGTCACCAGTGCAAGTCAAGTGACCTCACCAAAAAAGCTGAAGATAGCATAAGTCAGAACAGGGTGACCATATCACATAATTGGCGCACCGAGTTCTGAGAATTATATTGCGGTATTTTCATATCGCTGACCTAAGGTCAGGTATGAGCCATGGCCTCTCCATTGAATATACATGGGAAAATGGTTTAAACTGAATAACGTAGTAATAGATGATGGTATAGATAGCATTTATGTTAGCGGCATTAGTTTTGGCTCATCCTTGGGGCTATAATGATATGCATTCTGACCTAATTTGACTTTCGTCTGACCTCAGGTCAGGTTGGATCCTCGATTTGACCTGATTTGACCTAGCAAGGTTATATTATGCAATTTGATTCAGCTTTCTGCGAGGATTACAATAGTCTAAATAGTTTTTCTTTAAAATGTGTACTAGATACGGGGAGCCACGCTACCTTTCATTACAATCTCTTTTATGTATTGTCCCTTAGGTTAGCTCATATTCATTTTGTCACCCAAAAATTGTGTCTGGCGTTTAGCCCACTGAGCATCAGGTACTGAGATCTAAACCTTGCTCGGTGATGGGTGCACGCTGCTTTTGTGCCTTTAACCCTCGCCCCACCGGGGGGGGCCATCGATGGCCCCCCTAAGGTTTTTCCGGGATAGCAGAAAAACGACGAAGCGCAGCACCGCGGTTGAGAGCTCTACCTCTCACTGCATCATTTTCCCATCATCCCTGAAATTTTTTACCCCGGGTCACCCAAGGTCAGGTCACCAGACGAGGTCAACCAAGGTCACCTCACTTCACCTTTAGAGCTCTGTAAGAGCTACATTTCAAAGTCGATCGATTTGAAACTTCCTACACTTCATGAACCCTCCAGGGTCTACAAGGTGTATATCCGGGATTTTTCGATTTCGTGCCCTGAGGTCAGGTCACGAGGCGACCTCTCCCATTGGAAAAGCATGGGAAAAAGCTATTTCATGATATAAAAGCCACAAAAATGATTGCAAATACTCAGACTGCTCAGAACAACGTTTTTGGACACCCTTTCACGGATCCCAGGGGTCATATTTGCCCTTTGACTTTTCCAAGGTCATGCAAGGTCACCAGAGGTCAAAAACAGTATTTTGACAATAACTTTTGACATAATTGAGCTAGAGCGGTGAAACAAACACCATCGTGTTTGTCTTGTCACTGGCTTTCATTTGATATACGGCAAGGTCACTTTTTGACCTTTCGTGACCTCAGGTCATATTAGGTCACGAGGTGACCTCTGGCGGTCAAACTACTGGCGGGAGGTCTTTACGTTCCACATAGCGGAAAAAGTACTGGCAATTTGCTATCAAATGTACTTTACCAGGCCTCAATAGCTCTAATGACATAAGAGTTATGCCCAGTTGGCTTAATCATTGCATATTTGAGTGAAAATAGCCGATCTTGACCTAATTTGACCTCTGGAGGTCAAACCATTGACCTGAGCACTAAAACATGTGAAGTAATTTCTTACTGAATTCACGCGAGCTTTCTATTGCACTTTGCAGATTTGCGCTAACGCCCATATTTTCGGAGTTAGAGGGGGGGCCATCGATGGCCCCCCGGTGGGGCGAAGGTGGCGCCGGACCCCCGGTGGGGCGCGGGTTAAAGGGAATGTAGCACATTGATCGAATCCTGGAATTTAGTATAATTAGGGGTACTTTTAGTCGAAAATCATGGAATCGTTCGTGATTTCTCTGAAAAATGTACAATAAGCCAATATCTTAATTTTCTAAATGCTCCTCTAGGGAAAGAAATAAATATCAGCCTGTGGATGATATGATCTGGCAATCACTACCATATTCAATACGCTTCAAGGGCTTCGATTGGCTGATACTCCCCATGACGTCAGCATATGTTGTCACACCAACAGCCATGACAACTGTGGCTTGCTGCTGAGGGTACATGAGGGGTACACTTCAGGTAGGTTTTAGTTTTTTTACGGAAATCTCGAGTTCCAAAACAAATGATATACAGAGTACCGGGTTTTCCGACTTGCTTTACAACTTGGCTATCTCAGTTAAAATCACGTTATGAAGGTGCCACATTCCCTCTTAGGATACTTTTTCTCTGTAACTGGTTGGGCAGGTCAGGCGAGGGTAAAAATTCCCCAACGTTATGTATACTCTACCTACTTACATGGGGAGTATCCATAAAGGATAATCAAAAATAGAAAAAACACGCCAACAGATAATCAAGACAATTTAGTATGCAAGGTTACATTTGGGGGAGGAGGAGGTGTCATAAAATTTGCATTGATCATGCATCGAGAGGGCTAGAAATAGGGAAAAAGGAACAAAGATAGGACTTTATGTACCATAGAAAAACTAACGCTATCTTATATGTAGATATAAATGGGCACATACCAAGTTAAAACCACGATCTCTCCAAGCATTTGAAGTTGCCAGCTGAAGCAGCGTTTCTCTGCAAGGCTCAAAACTTTAACCGTAATGGACAAAGAGTAAGTATAAGTGGATGTAAGGCACATATTGTTGTAAAGATGTCTGTAAAATAAAAATAATTCAGGGTGGCCGAGAGCAATGCAGAATTTTCTGTGTTCAGAAAAAGACAACTAATCGAATAACTAGGCATTCCATGTCTAAGCTTTAGCCCAACGTTAGTGTGTGACGAATTGCTTATTTTTGTGCTTTTAATGATGTAATTAAGATGGCAAGGCCAAAATGTAGTCATTTGTATTTCCTATTTCAAATGAGTATTAAATTCATTTGCGAGTTGCTAAGATGTTCCCTGGCCTCTCCCATCGAATCCGGAAATGTAAAAACCACTGAAGATTATATATTCGGGCTCAGCCCCTCATCAGAATCGTGGAGTAAATATCAATAATTCTCAGTCCTAGTCTAGCCAGACCTCGAATTGAGCTTCACACAAATGCCTTTTAGAATGAATCGTTAAAAATAAGATTGGATGTCGTGACAACAACGATATTTGTACCTCTAACCTGAAAGCAATACCGACAATACAACAAACCTAGACCAGTATTTGTGACAGACTTTTCTATTATTTCAGCCAAACACTAGCTTTTGATTAACAATGAAAAATTCGCTGAAGTATCTTAATCGGTTATTTGAACATTTCTGTTCTTATTATTTACTTTTTCCGTCGACTGCAGCTAAAATGCTAACCAAAAACTACCTATTTAGCCCTAGTAGACGTGATGTTAGATCGGTGTAAAGACTGCATGAGACTGACTGCAGAAAGACTGCAAGACTGCGTTAAGCGTCGAAAGAGGTGGCTGCAAAAAAACATTATTAATTTTATATTACGCTTATTCAACAACCCTTGCCAATAGTATGTACCTCTTAAACAAATGCAAATTTTATAGTTAGTTATGTGATCAATCATTGGTAAATACTTTTCTTCAGCCTGTACCTCTATGCTTTTTTGCAGCCACACGTTTACTCTTTCGACGCTTAACGTTGGGCCAGAGGAGCAGGCTGTGGAAAATGGGTTTATCAATTACAAAAAAGTTGACCTTGACCACTAGGTACAATCTTAACTAAATAATTCGAGGGAGGCTTTTATTGTAAATATAGCATCATCTTAAAGGGGAAAGTATGCAGTCTTTACACCGATCTAGTATCACGTCTACTAGTGCTAAATAGGTAGTTTTTGGTTAGCATTTTAGCTGCAGTCGACGGAAAAAGTAAATAATAAGAACAGAAGTATTCAAATAACCGATTAAGATAATTCAGCGAGTTTTTCATTGTTAATCAAAAGCTAGTGTTTGGCTGAACTAATAGAAAAGTCTGTCACAAGTACTGGTCTAGGTTTGTTGTATTGTCGGTATTGCTTTTAGGTTAGAGGTACCAATATCGTTGTTGTCACGACATCCAATCTTATTTTTAACGATTCATTCTAAAAGGCATTTGTGTGAAGCTCAATTCGAGGTCTGGCTATACTAGGACTGATAATTATTGATATTTACTCCACGATTCTGATGAAGGGCTGTGCCCGAATATATAATCTTCAGTGTTTTTTTACATTTCCAGATTCGAGGGGAGAGGCCAGGGAACATCTTAGCAACTCAGTTCAGTTTGCAACAACTTCAACCAGTTTGCAACATATCCAGGTCGGTCAACATGGGGTTCAGAATATGTTAGATATCGCACCAAATTGGATGAAAAACAGGTTGAAAGAGCAGATTTGTTTCGATTTGGCAGGGAAATTTTCCAAAATATTAATATGTTATTTTATTTTTCTGAAAAGAAATAAAGATTGTTCCCGGCATATTCGCTCAATTAATCGTCTCATTTTACCTCAATGGCAAAAACTAGTCTTCATAGGGCTTCAAATATGGTAATCTTTTCTCAGTAAAAAATATGAAATATTTTCAAAAGCCTCCCATTTAGTTTCATCCCTAATAAAACCTGGCCAATGCTATCCCGTTTCGTCCCACTTCATCCCCTGATTTCCGCTATCCGTCCCGTTCCTTGCAGACCTGTAAAGAATACTATCCTCCACTACGCGTGCGGACATAGGTGGACCCAGGGGGCAATGGGGGGCACGTGCCCCCCATCGCCCCTTGCGCCCCCTGAAAGGTTGATGGCATCCCCCTATAATGTCGCTTCCCATCCCCCAGGATGCGAAAATCGGCGCCCACCGATAAGATTTTTCGCCCACCTGATAGGTTTTGCCAGTAAAAAGTGGCGCTCCCCTGGTCTGGATGGCACCCCCTCCCCCCCGATCGGCAATGCTGGATCCTCCTATGCGTGCGGATCCACAGTTTTCGTGAGTATCGTCCTGAGTGATATAGTGATGATAGTGACTATAGGGATCGACATTATGGCCAAATTTCATTGACCAAGACCAATAAATTCAGAGTCAAAGGATGCCATACATTTTACATATTAACCATGCTAGGGACCTATTGGAAATGCGTGCTTATGCGGGAAAGGTTGGAAATACACTGGGTGCGGACTAAGGTCATAGAGGGAAGGTCCCATGCAACGTTCTCTGAAATTTTGTGGTAAAATTCGTTCAAGGTTATTGACATTGACGTCAGAATATTATATATTCCCTATTGATAACACTATAACTAGCACTAGGGCAGCAGTTGTGAAGAATCTGAGGCTTTGATATTTACCCATTACTTTTTTCCTTGTCCTGATACCTTGAAATCAACATTGAGTAGCCTTAAATATGACTTCGTAGCATAATATACGTCATACTGGTTGATATCAATTGGCCGAAAGCAATGAGAACAATGACTTTGCAAATTCTTGAACGTGAAAACCTTGAATGTGAGTTGCCAGTGACGTATCATCCCTATTATACGGCGTTATGGCGCCTCCACTCGGTCATTCAATCATGTCTTAAACACATTTCCACAATATTGAGGTGGCTTTAAAAGTGTTCTAATGAGAATGAGATGATTAAAACTTTGGAAGGAGACGGCAAGGATGAGGAAAGGTGAGAATAAGGGAAGTGGAGGAGGACTCGCTGCAGCCACTGTCCTGGACCTGGAGGGGTCGCTGCAGTCACTGTCCGGGGAGGTCGCTGCAGCCGCTGCAGCCATGAGTGGTCACTGCAGCTACAGGCACATATCCTCACAAACCCCCAGGTAGAGGGAAAATGAGCGCAAGGATTACTGTTTGAAAAATACACACACAATAGCGCACACTCTTGGAATATGTAAGCTAAAAAGAACACATGGTGAAAATGGTCGATTCTTCGGCTTCGTATTCATTCTGTTTTTGATTTCCTAATTTACGTTTCTTGCTCCCCACCTTGCCTGAGGATGTTTGGATTACCAGATTTCGACATCTTGAGCCTTTTTTAGATTTCCTGTCCTGAATTATATTCTTTGACTCACAACACTTACCGTATACTTCTAAAAAAGAAGCATTCCTGAAATATTTCAAAATATGATTTCCCGCCCAAGAAACTTTTTCTTGAGGTGGCTCGCAAAACCACATAAAACGACGAAGTTCCTGGAGAGAATAAATCGGTGGGAAAACGAAGGTCGGCCAAAAGTGATGATGTATTTAATACGTTTATCCACTTGTAGCTTGCGCCACAGACAGCCGAGGGGAATATCGAAATATACAATAGAGGCGAACTGGTGCAACCGCACGTTTGTGGTAATCTCGAAAGATGGGACTGAATAGGTTAAAATAATAATTGGTCAATTTCACCAATTATTCATCAATGCACACGTTCATCAATTTTCTTAAATGTAGGAAGGCAGAATGTGTCAAATGAAAATTGTTCTTCGGTCACCTAGGAAAAATAGGTAGGGGCCACTTTAGGACCCCATCCTCTGCCGTTTTAAGCTCGCCTTGGTTCACAGAACTACATGTGTCTGGGCACTCCATCCCATTTTACACTTGTTGTGTTCCTATACGCCCTATTGAACATAATTCTAATGGTCCAGATGTCTGTAATAAGAAGGCATTTCAGTAGCCCTTATCTCAATGGTGAGATAATGCACCTGATATGCCACGGTTTCAACGTAGGTAAGTTTCAGCATGAGTATAAGAGCCGGATTAGTGTGCAGTCTGTGCGGATGAATTAAATGATTTGTGAAGTGAATGCACGTTCATTCTTTCCTTCATTGCATTCAACTCATGCGCTCATTTCATCATTAAAACATTCATTGGAAATCAATGCTTAGATGCCTAATCTTAATCAAATGAAGCTGGAGACAAACTCTAGAGGAGTTGAGGAAATGGAAGTCCATTCTGGCTGGCTGGTCCACTCCGGCCAGCCTTGTCCATCAGAGGCCAGCAGATGGGATGTGTCTCGGCCCATCAGCCGGTATCCATCTCTTCGCTTCTAATTAACCACCGCGCTGATCCTCATCTGCTTTTTGCCTGCTATTATCTGGTTTATTGCCGCAGGATGCTCGGCAGTCGGCCAGTGATTGACAAGTTTTGATGTCTCACAGCGGGATAACACTAAATCTAATCGCCCACCGACCCATTACTAAACTTCACTTGGCCCATTTGCAACGCCACTCGACATGGTAATCGGACGGCAGACGTTCGTTCCACCTGGAAAGAGCAGGTGGCCCGCGGGCGAAGGTATGCAATTAGCTCAGACCACTCTGACGTTGTAAAATAGCATGTGCTTTGGGTTAAATAACTTAGTGCAACTTTCTTTTACAGATCCTCAGCAGTTGGAACACCCAAGCTCTAACGATCGCACAAGCAACACCTTATATGGATGTTCACATACTCATGGGATAAAATTCTGGGACATTTCAGGTTGATAAAGATACAGACCGCTACATATTGATTGATACAGTGTTTGATGCTATAAATCGAGTGTTGAGTCAACATATATTATGCAGTTTGTTCAATAAAACAATTAATTATGAGCTGATAGAAATACTCGACAATTATAACGTTATCCATTCCCAAAGCTATTTCATGTGCCCAAATACCTTGATGGCTAACTAGGAACATGCCTGCTTGCTTCAAAGGAATGTGAATGAGCTAACGAGCCCATGACACAATCGCGATTTTGTGCTAACGCTTCCAAAGCTACCAAACAGCGCATGGCAACCCGCGGCACAAATTGGATCCGCACACATACGATCAGGAACACAATGCTGTCGCTCTCAGCATTTGTTTCTTCACAGGTCAGCTGGCAGCCATTTCTGCCAGTCGGCATTCGAAACACGCCCGCAAGGCGCGGACCTGTAAACTGGAATCAATCAGCGCACCTGTAATTCGGCCGCCGCCACCTGCGATGCTGTCTTACCACGCTGTAAAACTAAAAGCCACGCTGTGTCGGCATGTTTCAGCTAGTACATTAGCCGGCTGTTGAGGATCGGGACGCCCGGACGCGGCGCCGACACCATTCGTGACGATACCGACGCGTCGTAAACGCCGCGCGGTGTCGGCGCCTCTTTGATCGGCGCGCCGAAGCGTGCGCGTGCGATTCGTGCCGTAATTAATCGGGTGTGCCATCTCATTAGAAGCGGGGCGCGGGGCGATTCTCGCCTCTGTCACGGGGGAGCAGTAGACGGAATGTTTCGGGCTGGTTCATGGATGAGAAAGACTGCGTGTAGCTAAGGGATGAGTCAGACCACACGATTAACACGCGCATTGACGGGGGTCTGAGCCACCTTCGCTTTGATGAGGGGGGGCGGGTATCCGCCCCCCACCTAAGATCTCGAGAGCCACGGTAGGTAGCAAAAAACGGTAAACGGCGATGGGTTGCCCATCCACTTCTCCATCGAAAATATATGAACCGTTTTTTGTCAGGTCACATTTGAGGTACGAGAGGTCAAAACACGCCGTCATAGGGATAACATGTAAATTAAGTTTTTCGGTCATTACATCTGAACAAGTAAAGATTGAGCAAAACGATTTAAACTATATGAATCCTCGCAGCAAGCCGAATCGAATGATATATAATTTGACCTTGCTAGGTGAAATTAAGGATTTGACCTGACCTGATGATGATGATAATTAGAGTTTTAGGGCTCTGCAGCTGTAGAGGCTATATGTGCCCGTCTGTACCATATCAAATCATTCCATCAAGATACCAAGATTGTCTTTATTAGCTAGGTTGGCGTATACAGAGGGTGTGATATCTAAGAATTTCTAATGGGGGCTGTATATTACATCAAAACGAACTTCTCTTAGGTACGATAAAACCTTCCCAATTTCCACGACTGTGTCATTACCTAGAATCTGTCCCAGCGGAACCTGTGGGAAGAATCGCCGCTGACTTAGACTCAGCTGGTCGCAGCTTTCAGTAACAGATAAAACATGCTGCACAGTGAGGCGGTTGCCGCAGTGAGGGCATGCACTAGGTGCGGTGCTGTTCAGACAATGGGCGTTTGTCGCATAACAGTGTCCGATGCGAAGCCTAGTGAGGCTCACCTCCTCCGTTCTGCTTCACCTGCTGCTTGATTCCCAGGGTTTAATCGATGGCCGCAGACACTTCAAAAAACAATCTGGTTCTGCAGTCCACCTTATCTGCCACTCGTCATCTACTAACATCCTAAATGATGATTTCAGGTCTGTGGCTGGAATTTTAAACCGGCACGAGGGGGGCAACTGACACGCATCCTTCGCAACTCTATCGACTTGTTCATTCCCTGGAATCCCGACGTGGCTCGGCACCCAAAGGAAACACACATCAGTACCTCGCGAGGCAATCACTGTCAGAAGCTTTCGGATAGTCAGTACAAGCCAGTTCTGCTGTGTGTGGGGAGACTGGAGGGCTGTCAGGGAGCTTGCTGAGTCACTTATTATAATACATCTTTCCTCAGGAGTGCGCCTGATGTGTCGTAAAACCCGCAAAATAGCGTACAGTTCCGTGGTAAAAACTGAAACCATTGCTGGCAGGCTAAACCCCCCGGCTTTGTCCCTCTCCAACAAATGCACTACCAGCACCAGTGGCCCCCTTTGAACCGTCCGTGGACCTGACCTGAGGTCAGGGCAAAGTCAAATTATATAAAATGCCTATCATTAGAACCGCAAAACCAAGGCGAGTCTAATGCAGCTAAAATAAACGCTCTATCACCATCCGTTACTGAGTTATTCAGTAAAAACTATTTTTCCCTTGTATTTCCAATGGAGAGGTCATGCCTCGTACCTGACCTTAGGTCATCGATATCAAAAATACCGGAGCAAATTTTAGAGAACTCGGTGGGTCCATTATGAGATATGAGTTTCAACCGGATAAGTTCACCCTGCTCCTACTTATGCTATCCTAAACTTTTTTTGAGGTCAGGTCACTTGACCTGTATTGGTGACCTGACCTGAGAAGATCAAGCCTCAAAATTTTCACAAAAGTTGTAAAAAATGACGAGGGAAAAGGTATGCAAAGTACGGCGGCGCTACGCACCGCCGTTTTTCTGTTATCTTCAAAAAACTCGAGGGGGGGCGGGTACCCGCCCCTCGTCAATGCGCGTGTTAAGCTGCGCGCCAAGAGCCAGGTGCCTTTTCAGATATAGCCTGAAGTCAAAGGCGGTTTCACAACAGCTGCTCTTTTAGATTAGGCTCTTTTTCAAGCATGCCTTCTACTTAGTTGTCTTGCAGTTATTGGAGCCATAGCGTATCTTGGATGGATCTGAGGTTGGGAAAACCTTCACTAATTTTAACACTGAATCTCCCAGATAAATGACGTAAAATGGGCGACATGACCCGGGCGATAATGGCAATGTGCAGTGTTTATTCTGCTTTAATGAGAAGAAACACGGCATTGTTGGGTCCAAATCCTTTGTGGCGAAAGCCTTAACAGTGTGAACTTAATAGCGGTCTTGATAAGGACCACCGTATATCCCCACAGCCACCGTAACAAAGCGCACACAATAGATTAACAATGGTGGAGAAACAGTGCACAGACCGGGCTTATTTATTTGTTGCAATGATTGGCTTATAAAACCAAGCTAGAAAGGCCATAGGTAAGTGTTGAAGACAACTAGTGGTACATATTTACAAGATTTTCCTGCTTAGTTTCGTATCGTTAAATGATCGTTGAATAATCTCACTGAAGAACATACCAAGAGGAAAATTATTTCACGATACAAAACAAAATACAAAAACGACCCTCGAAGCCAACCTTCGAGAACTAAAAAACAAAAAAAAACATACCCAATAATACTTTTCTGGAAAACGTGATGAACCATCAAGTGTCAAATTTCAGAATACAAAGATAATGTCTTGATAATGGCTAATTCCCGTTGCATTGCGGCACGTGCGCGGGCCGTGGCGGATAGCTCACACCCTGGCACGTGCCACCGGGTGTCATGTCACGATCCCGCCATCAGTGAGCTGAGCGATGGTACCACTCTGTGGGGGAGCCAGTAGCGAAACCGACCTCTCAGCCCGTCACGGCTCCCCTGGTAGTGATTGTTTTCTGAGAACCTGTCTAATTACATGATGAATAGCCGATCCTGAGATACCGCGGGTAATAGATATTAATGAATAAACACGACAGGAATTCAACTTAATAAATTGTTTGAATTGCTTCTGCCCGTGGAGCAGGGGCCGGCATTCCCGCAGCATAGGGTGGGTGCTGCTTGCTGATTCGGTAATCAGCAAACTGCGGAAGCTATTCGACTCCTACGGCGAAGAAATTGAATTGAAACAAGGCTGACTGTGGTGAATGAGGCAGCATGAGATTGAGGTAGGGAACAGTCAGATACTATACAAAAATTATCAGATTATTCGTTTCCTGTTTGTTTGCTTAATTTACAAAATCAACTGGAAATTTATTCACTCTTTCTTTTGCTAATCATCGAAATCATCCCAAATCATATCATTTGCTCCATGTAAAAAAGATAGGTCAACACAATTCTTCTCTTCACTAGACATTAATAATTTCCCGAGGCATAAAACCTTGGTATAGTGTAAGAATTCAAGCAGAGACTCGACGCTGAAAGTGTCGGCACTTCGGACGTACTGTAGTTGCAGTAAGAGGTCGGCCATTTTCAGAGTGAAGTCGGCACCGAGGTGCTGTCGGCTTCCTGTCTATACACGTGTGTGTGGCACACATGGGTCTCGGTATACTAAAGTCCAGGTCTAGTATACTAAACTATAGTCTATAGTCTAGTAAACTAGGTCTCGGTATACTATAGTAACATAAAAGCGCCGAAGCTCAGCAGTATCGCTTTGAAAGGCGAGAATAAATTATATGTGCATAGACCCGGGTCTGTGATATGAAACTGGTAGTATTTACGGATATATTAGTCATATAGTTTGGTCACTTGCAGTGGCGGATACAACAGGGGGCTAAGGGGCTAAATCCCCCTCCCAAAATACGAGTGCCTATAGTTAATGCATAGCCGGAGGCTGTTCCGCGGCAAGGACGGCAGAAGCTTGAACCCCTTAAACCCCTCCGAAGTAAAGGCCTGGATCCGCCACTGATCACCAGGTATAGTTTACCCCGACAGTTTTTTTCGCTGGTTTTAAGAATAAACTTAAGCCTGGTGGTTCGGTTCATTTTGTGTTCGTAGAAAAAACCACAAGCAACAGTGGATAATCATGAAAAATGATTACGAAACTATATTACCCACTTTTGGGCTCAGCTAAGCATTGGCAGGTCAAAGAAGCTGAAAAGTTAGGGCAGCTTTTTGGCTCCAGTTTACGACAGGGTTAAATTGGAGTCGATATTAAGTATCATAACATTCTTCTCGTTACGGAAAATGGAATTATGTTTACCATGACTGCACTAGGTCAACTTAAAAACTGGCCTGACCCGAGGTCTGCTTAAGTGCATCATCTGCACTATCTGGTCGTTAGGCATGTAAATTGACTAGAAATGGCAATATAAACACAGTGATACTAACAGAAGGGCTCTACCACTATTCCTGGTGAAATCACGAAACCAAATTTGAAACTAAAACTGCCTGAGTAGCTCAAGACGACCTCTAATAGAACACATGTCAAGGCTAAGTGATTAGTATTACCCTCGAGTGACCTAAAAAAGAACCATACTGA
This sequence comes from Lepas anatifera, assembly GCA_034440635.1. Taxonomy (NCBI): domain Eukaryota; kingdom Metazoa; phylum Arthropoda; class Thecostraca; family Lepadidae; genus Lepas; species Lepas anatifera. The sequence goes on from JAOTON010000036.1 coordinate 59,416, forward strand.
GTAGAGAAAAATATTATAAAACCTACGCACAGAAGAGTTATTTTTTCTGCAATTTCCCGTTGATTTCCAAATGAAAGGTCATGACCCTCATCTGACCCTAGGCTATCGACATTAAAATGTCATGAGCACAACCTTTGGTACTCGGTAGTCCTATTACGTGACATAAATACTCGACCAATTGATTAAACGCACTGTCACTGGTGCAGCCTGATACTTTGTGGAGGCGAGGTCACTGGACGCGGCCTGGTGACCTGACCTAAGCTCACCCAGACCGGAAATTCTAGGAGAAGCTGCAAAAGAATCTTAGCACAAGCTTTCCAAGTAAGGTATCCCTCCCGCTGCTGTTTTTGCAGCCTCTGGTTACCCAGAGGGGCGTTCAACCATCCATCTCCACTGGGGCCAGGGGTAATAAAGACAATGGAGAGACTAGGCAAAAAAGAATAAAAAATGGAAGTTTCCTTTTTATAATCCTCCAAGCCTCAATTTACTCTCACGCGCGATTTCCCTGCCAAATGGAGAGACCTCATTCAACCAAAATACGTTTTTAGACCACAACACAGTTTCATAGAATTCTCTAACTTCACTGTTTAACCATTGGTTTCTCAAATTAACATAAGGATAGCAATTTCATTGACTCCTTTAATATCGATGAAGTTGTGATCCTTTTCTATTTCTAGGAATCCCTGAAGTTGAGATCATGATAATACAGCAGATTCTTAAATAAGATGGAAAATCGGGAATGGGACAGAGCGTCAACACTTCTCCTTTTCAACCACCTGACAGGTCGACTTGGCGGGGGTGCGGTGGTGTATTCGTAGCATGTACGCTTTCCACGCAGCAGGTCCGGGTTCAAGACCCGGCAGACTTTCTGAGCAAGGAGCAAGCTGGCTCCCGAGGGATCGTTCCAACAGAGGTCAAGAATCTCGCCAACTCGCCCACGCTCGTGGGCAGCCAAATGAGGTTCTAGGACCAGAACTTAGGTAGCCAATCACGGAGAATTGACAGAGATCAAGAATTGCACTTACCAGCACAAAACAAGTATTTCCACGATCTTACCGCCACGTAAAAAGAACGATCCATAACATGCAATGCTACCTTGACTGATTTTAGGTACCATTATAGTTCTAGTGGGGCAATTCCAGCACCAATCGGCCAGGCAAATGGCAAATCTACACGGTACCTCTTCGATTTTCTTCAAAATAATTTTATAGGGTTCTCATGGGCCGTAAAGACGAATCTGAAAGTTTTAGCTCGATTGGAGTAAAACTTTAGAAGTTATTGCCTCAGGCATTTTTTGAAAATCTGCTTACAGTGCATTTTTTAGGTGATCATAAAACCCACAGAGACTGATGAAATATGCTTAAAGTATATATTTTCCTGTCTGAAATGCGCCGAAGAACTCGAATCTGAAGTCTGTTTGACCCTAGGTCACTTGTGAAAAAAGTTGCGATTTGACCTTGACCTAAGGTCACATTCAAAATTTGCCGGTACACCTTTTGTTCAAAATGGCATATTCCAAATTAAAGATTGAACTTTTCTCCTTCCATTAAAATAGGTTAGAACATCCGTTTTTTATATCTACTAGTGTTTTTAACACGCTTAGTGGAGGGTAGCCTGGCATCAACACGTAATGAAGGGGTGGACCTCCCCTGAGATATCACCAATTAAGAGGGTTAGCAAAACGCGTGTTGCGGGTTTTGTGAGGGCTGTAGAATGTGTTTTTAGGCTAGATTTCATGGACCTAGACCAGTATCCTCAAGGTCAAATGATGTCATTGAGGTCAAATGTAGGCCCTACCCGACACTTAGCGAAATGCCGTTACTGTGCGAAACAAAGTCGCGAATACACTTTGAGCGGGAAAATTTCATAAAGAGAAGATATAAATTGTTCTCTGGAATATTTAGGTCGAGGTCGGTCAAGGTAATTGACAATGACACCACAACGTGAGATATTTCCATAATGGATGCACATACGTTGAAGCTTGCATAGAAGCAACCATTAAGCAATCAATGAGTTTGACCTTGACCCACGGTCTTTGGCCTGTGACCTGGAACTTATCATTCTGTAACCTCAGCTGTAACATAAAAACATCATACACGTATTGCCAGGGAACGTCATGTGACCAAAAGCTGTGCGATCAACAATTGCGATAATGTTTATATGACCTTGGTCTGTAACCTATGATCTAGTGAAATGATCTTAACATAGAACTCTGACGATGCTACGTTTTCATCGCACAGCTAGGTCTGCAATGCATTTGAACTGGTGTGACCGCACATAGGCGTCGGAAAAGAAGGCCAGGGGGCCTGGCCCCCACTTTTTGGCCCAAAATTTCCTTATCTCAGTCGAAATGGGAGAAAACCTGAAATTTGCATAAACGGTAACTGTGGAGGGCATCGAGGAGCCCAAATTTGAACAGTTTTTGGTCATATCATGGAAAGGTTTTTGTCAGCATCAGGTTTAAGTTTGACTGGCCCCACTTTTTTCCGGTGGCGGTGCTTATGTGACCGCAGATTATGGCTATTTAGAAATATACATCTGATTTTGTAAGCCTGTAGGTCAGTCAGTGCGTAAACATAGAGGACAGATTTTCAAAGTTCTTTCCAAAATTAACTCACTCATCGATGTTGTTTTTCTGCCATGAAGGGTTTCCGGCCACCTCGGGTAATTATGCTTAAGCCCTGTCCGACTGCGTGTTAATGCTCATTACAGTGCTTTAAAGGATGATGATAACTCGTCGCTGGGGCTTCGACAGCATATTGGAAAGGTAGTGGGACAAAATGGTGATACAATAGGAACAGTGCTAGCAGTCTGAAGAAAGCCAAATAAGGCAATCGTGGTTTCCCGTGTTCATATATAGAACTCGCCTATCGCGTCAATTCAAATAAGTTTTTTCTGCATCGGATCGAAGCAAGCATTTTCCACTTGCGAGTTAGTACTAGAGCAATACTCTCTCCTTGACGATATCTTTGCGCGATTTTACTCTCCTTGAAGTTAAAGGAAGCAAGCATTTGTCAACACGTGGAAAAATATGTATGTATGTACACCGGACACCGGTTTGCAACAATGCACCGAAATACGGGAGCCGGCGCCTCCATGAGCTGTCTTTGTGCCGAGCTGACCTTACGCTGTCACAGTAGGCAGCTCTATTCCGTCCGGTGGCGGATCCAGGGGGAAGCAAAAACGGCATGTCCCCCAAATGGAAAGCTAGGGGCAAAACTATGTTTTTGCCCCCCTCCCCAAGCGGTCGACCTGCTTTATGACCCGACTCATTTTTAATTTATAAGCAAGATTTCGGTGCTTCAACTCTCAACTTCAAACAGAACCAGCTAAGTTCAGTGTAAATATTGGGTCTTGGATAGAAAAAAGTATTTTGTGCCCATACTTTTTCACCCCGTGACGTTTTTTTGCCTTTTGGCTCAAATATCCCAAATCCTACTGTCAAATCACATTATTGTAGCACAATTTTTCACTGCGTGACGTTTTTTCTCTTTTTCCTTTTTGACTTTGGTTTGCTCCTCCCAAACCGACCGGCTAGATCTGCCACTGGTTCCGTCGATGTCTTCAGAGAGCTCTCGCACCTGCATGGTGTTCAGGTTTACGGGTGTGAAACGATGAAACTGTTGGGTGCCCTTGATCTTCAACGCCGAGCTGTACCACTGTATCAGTCGTTTTGACATTTCAAAGACCTCCTCTCTACTGACAAACGCGAAATGGATTGTGGTGTCGAAGTATTGCGTCAGAAAAGAGAACATCAATAGAAGATCCAAGATCTGATCCTTTTCTTCTCTCCTTAAGCTTACCTTGGCTGTTCTTCTTCTAACTTTACCGCCAACTCCGTCACAGGCGTTCTTCCCGTGGCTGGTAGCAAAAAAGCGTTATTCACATGGTATTTGAAAGTCTGTCTGGATGATAACAAGCATTGATAAAGTGAAAATTGTTTTTGTATTGGCCACCGCACCCGTCTGATACGTAATGTGTTTTCTTCAAACTTGGCATGTGGGTGCGTAGCCAAGGTACGGGTTTGTGCTGCAAGATATGAGCCATGACGTGAGAGTGCTTTAAGTCGTCACTTAAAAAAACTTCTACTGCACCGGACTCCATCCTCAATCCAGTATGAAACAAAAAGGTGTACAGTCACCCGCTTTGCAGACCAGTGATACGACTGAGCAGCATTTTGCGCAGCACATGTATTATTTTCTGATAAGTCATAGATGACTACGGCTTTCCCCCCTTTGGTGCCTTTTCCTTCCAGTTTGCTATATAATGCCCTTGAGCCATATATATGTAGTGGTGATGGGTTAGGTTACATACATTCTCACTCAGTGGACCAACAAATCGCTCTATATTATCCACGCAATCCGAACGCGTCGATTCTCTCTCTGATTTTGACCATTCTTTGAACGTAATATCTTCAGAAGCCATTTGCACGGAGTCAAAAGAGTATAAATACTCCCTAACCTCCTCCTATCTAGGGCTCCTTTGACGTGAGGGTATCCACTGTCACCGTACTGTTATATTTTTCAATATCACTGTTTCAATGTATCACTGTTATATGTTTCAAACGTTTCGCAACTTTTCCGTATAATCACGGCACTTCACTAAAGGTGTCCGGTATGACGTACATACATTTAACATATATGACCTGATTTGACCTTAAAGATATAGATATAAGTCCATACAATTGAGCTCAAATAAAACAGTTTACAGGCCTCACAAATCCCGGAACATGCGTTTTCCTAACCCTCTTAATTGGCAAGATCTCAGGGGAGGCATTTCGGGACCCCCTTCATTACGTGTTGACACCAGACCATCCTCCACTGTGCGTGTTAAAAACACTAGTAGATATAAAAAAACGGATGTTCTAACCTATTTTATTGGACGGAAAAAGTTCAATCTTAAATTTGAGATATTCCATTTTGAAAACAAGGTGTACCAGCAAATTTGGGACATGACCTTAGGTCAAGGTCAAATCATAATTATTTTCACAAGTGACCTAGGGTCAAACGGACTTCAGATTCGAGTTTTTCGGTTCATTTCAGACAGGAAAAGGTATATTTAATACATAGTTCATCAGTCTCTGTGGGTTGTATGGTCATCTAAAAAATGCACTGTAAGCAGATTTTCAAAAAATGCCTGAGGCAATAACTTCTAAAGTTTTATTCCGATTGAGCTGAAACTCTCAGATTCAGCTTTGGGGTCCATGAGAACCCTATATGCCAATTTTAAAGAAAATCGGAGAGGTACCGTGTAGGCCTTGGTCGATTGGTGCTGGAATTGCCCAGTGACAGACGGTACAAATTAGTGACAAATAATTTATCCTTACCCACTCGAGTTATTTCACAGCGAAGTTAGAGATGGGTAGGTAACCACATCGGCAACGAAATTGACCCATATAAAGCCATGAGAAAAAGGTACTCTAAATTATGATGATATGAGAACGGTAATATTCATTCTCTTATATGAATTCAACTATTTATTTTGAACAAAAAGAGAAAACTTTAAAGTGTATATCAGGATTCATAGTGAAATTACACCGCATAAGATACTAACTCCACTGCTTACGTTGTACTTGAGGACTCGTTTTACGGAATTAGAGATGGTCTGGTAGCCAGGCCGGCAACGAAAATTACGATTACGGACCACCAGGTAGCCACTTGGGTAACCACAAAATTTTGCGTTTCTGGCGCAGGAGTAGCGAGAAGAAAACAGTCAGAAATACGTGTTGAAGCTGCTGTGTAGGTACCTTACTATGAGGCTGTAGATTTTGACCTAAATCAAAATAGGAGTTTTTGTTGTCAGTGGTAAACCCAGTACCAATTTTTATATATCATGCCTCAGTCAGAGAAACGTAGGGCAAAGTGAAGTCTGCCAGATCTCAAAAGCCCAGGAGAGTAGTGCGATGTGAGGGTGTCAATTAGAGCACACATATCAGTGCGGGCGAGATATCCAAACTGTAGACCTGTGGAGATCAATATGAGAGTTGCAAGTTCTGGCTTTGCACATAGAAAATTATATGCTGTTTGGTGCCCATGAAGTCAGGTAAACTGCAGGTAGGTTTCTTTGGTGCCTACCTAAGTCAATTTTATCAAATCAAGCTTTACAAAATTGTAATGATTCCACAAAAGTTTCCATTGAGCAGGTGAATGTGGTGATGTTCATTGATCTGCTTCAATCTTTCTAGGATTTTCTGGGTGATGGTTGTGGTATTAGGAGGTACTTGTCCTCTGGCTGAGTACCTATATGTGGTTGCAGGCATTGGACATATTTAAATTTTATGTATTATTTTAACAAAATGTTAATTACATGTATCCTTCAAAAAGCTTAAGTCTCACCATGGTGACTGCTACAGTCAAATGGTGATTGTCTGCCATCTTAGCGATGATGATCTAAGCAATTATTGATCATAGCAAGCAATTGCAGTAAGGGTACTAGACTCTGACGGCACATATGATTTTTTATGTCTTTTGTATTAGGTATTTGATAACATTTTTGACTGATTAATATGCGCAGCTAAAGGACACATGCTTATATTACGGCACACACAACTTGTAATCACTGCACATATACTTAACCTTTCGCTGTTTGGTACTAAGGGTATACTATATGTAATTCATTAGTCTCCAAATCACAGTAAATTTAATTCCTTTCATACTTCCACTAATTTTTACTCACTAAGACATATTTTCTGGGAGCAATTTAAAGACTCAGATCACGCAAAAGTTGATTTCACTTCAGGTAGCCATGTTGGTCGCATCAAGGATATGTGGGTAGCCAACTTGAGATGTTCTTGACCTCTGCGTTCCAACAGGAAAAGAGTTGGCGACACCATATAACCCTGGCAGTTTGTGCGTCGATAAGCCCCAACAATTAAAAGGTCGGCTTGGCTCCGGTACGCAACTTCCTTGCCCTTGAGAAAATATACCTCTGCAAAATGAATACAATTTTTATGGTCATGATCGACCTCTGCCATGCTGTGTCAGCTCTGCAGCGGAAGCTGCAAAGCTGTAACAGCTGTAAACGGAAGCAAATACCTTTTCAATTCTAAAGCTCAGCGATTATTTTACGCCAATGGAATACCCATTGTTTTAATTTACCTAACGCCTATGACTTGCCTTGGTGATTTCCTTGAGAGGAAAATGCAGTGATCTTGACATCTGTAGTAGCATTTTCAACGTGAGCCAATCAGGCGTATGGCACAGTTATCTGTTTGTGTTGAAGGGTTGTATTATATTCTTCACTTGTCACTGCCACGCATCCATGCATCCATGCATTGGAAATGAAATATCTAGGAAGTAATGAGGATGTAAAATATAGAAGGACTCGAAACTTGAGCACTGCAAGTAAGAATGCAGGGACAGAAGCTGTGGCACGAGAAATGCAACAATTTTTGTATCTATACACATTGCCAGATTATTTTCATTCATCCCACGCAAGATTCTGAGGAAACATTTTCGTTACAGCGAAATTTCCCTCCCCCCAAAAAAATTAAGTAAAATTAGAAATTCCACAATTCACATTGCACTCCCAAACCCTACAGGTCTTCGTGATTAACATTCCCATAAATTGAAGTAAACAAGTTAGGAATTGGCGTAGCATATACCTATATTTGAGTATCAAATTTCTTTCACATAATGGGCGAACAACAATGCTTGTATGAGGCTGAGCGCCGAGCAGATATCAAGCGCAAAGCACTATTTCGACAGGAGCTCCGCAAATCTCTCGGCGAAAGGATATGCCCAGGGATGCCCGTTTGCTCAAGTGGACCAGCTTCACCTTTACCCTATATCGCCTGCGCGCCGAGCTACGTCCACAATCAGCCGAACTTCATCTACAGCGCCCAGGTAACAGCAGCTGAGAAATGTACGCCAATGCAGCTTCGCTTTCGACCGCATTATACGCCTCTACCTCCAAGTATATCACCAGTGTGCGGAAATACTGACTACCAGTTTCCACCTAGTCTGCCGAGAGGAGTAAATCTGAGAGCCTATCGCGAGTCACCGGGTGATCCGGGATTTCACACTGTCGCCAGGGATTTCTCGTCCAAATCATGTCTTAAGAACTGTGACTATATCCGGGACTTTCGGCAGCTGCCCAGCATTGTCAGTCCCTGTCCTTACCCTCCGCTCAAAATGCGAAACCCCCTGGTGTGCCTTTTTGACAACGCTCAGCATGCGTCTGGATATGGCTTGTGGAAATATAAAACCATCGGTTAGCCGTGTGTGTGTATGTGTGTTGGTGTGTCTGACAGCAGCTAAGGGCGTTAAATAAACACAGGCCTTATACCTATAATCAGCTTTGAGGGCCACCTATAAGTATATATATATATATATATATATATACACACACACACATATATATATATATATATATATATATATATATATATATCATCCACTTGCTCAATTCATAACTGGCAGAAAATGACAAAGTAGGTGTACTAGTTTTGTATTAATGTTTCAAAAATGTTCCTTTAATAGTAATTTCTCGCAACCGAACCAAATATTTCCCTGGGGAGAATGTGATTAGGCCAGACACAGCGGCGGATCCAGGACAACATCTGGGGGGGTATAGGGCTGGAGGCTTCCCCACCACAGCCTCGGAACAGCCTCAGACTATGCATTGCCTATAGGCCCTCTGACATTTCGGGGGAAGGGCTGGAGCCTCCATAGCCCCCCTTTGTATACACCACTGGATGGAGAGTATCACAACTTTAATCCACTTCTTCAAATTTTAAACTGACAAAATCGGCAAAGTAGGTATACTAGCTTTGTTTTAATGTTTCAAGGATATTATTTCAAAAACCATTTTCTGACAAGCGAACTGAATAATTCCCTGGTTCATGGGTAGAGATCGCGGCTAGGCTGGGGAGGAAATGGTCAGGACTGCCTGAAACCTGAACGTCTAATATGATTCAAGAGCATCTTAATTGAGACGTCTCCAGGCCTGTACTCTTGGCTGTTGCTATTAACTGGGAGACCATACTTAGATTTGATCAGGAAGGGTTGGTCTGGTCAGCTACAATTTTGTGTAACAACAGTGAAAAATATGTTTAGTCCACAAATTTCAGTGCCCAAGATTATTAATGAAAACCACCTGAGTTCGTGTTCACAATACATGACGTATCAAGTTTCAGCTGACAACAGATCTGTTCGGAAAACTTGTCCGTGTCCGTGTCTCAGGCCCGTGGGAAGGATCCTTAAAAACTAGGGTGTCCCACTTTGCACAAAAAGTTAGGTAGCAATGTGGGAACTTCTGGAACTCGTTTCTTGGTCAATCATCTTTCTACCAAATTTTCCTAATTATAGACCATTATGTTCGCTTTGCTTCGGGCGCTTGAAGTTTGAGCTCGAATTTGGTGCTTCTGATATTGTTATATTGCAGTTTCCTCAGCTAAGTGTCAGCACTGGCCTGTGCATTCTGCCGGACTTTAAGCTCATATTTTGGTCCCCTGACACATTGCGGCGCGTTCGTTTTCCTTAACACCCCCACACACAATTTACAGGGCGGGGGGGGGCGTAGCAGGCCCACTGATATCGCGAAATACAAGAGAATAGAAACGCCCATTTGGGAGGTATTGGGGGCTGCAGTGAAATTGCCGCCATATTTTGGAATTAGCCTTATTCTAAATTAAAGCGTAATGAGTTTGAAAGAAAAATAGGTCACTTAAATGTGCCAGGGGACCAAACTATGTGGTTTAAGTCCGACAAAATGCACTGGTATACTGGCAGTTGGCCAAGTAGACTGCAATGCGGCAATATCGTAGCACCAATAGGTATCAGTCCAAACTTCAAGCACAATGAGCGAGAAGTTTACCTAAAGTCGAAAATTCTAAAACTTTAATGCTTATGCGTAAGTTTCAACATAACATTCATTTGCTATCATTCATAGTGTAAAGATGTTTTCGTTTTTTACCACAACAATAAATTTGGTGTATGGTTTAGGATATGCACGTGATACTCATTCCAAGTACCCATCTACTCTTCTCATCACGTATGAACATCATTCGGGGGCTTCTAACTCCTGGGCATTTCAAAAATGAGAGGACGAGGAGTTTTGATATGCTCGAGCTTAGGTTTAAACAAATGACCTGCATCTACAAAAAAATCAAATCAGTACCATATTTACCTATTTTCTTTTGATTCAGTGCTTCAGTTGGTTGAGTTCAAAATTGCTTGAATACGAGCTAAATCAAATTTCCTGTTAAGAAATTTAAGTTTTGTTCAAAATCTGTCAAATCTAGCGTCCGATCGGCGTCATTATCAGCATGCCGGAGTACCAATGTCTTTACGAAGCAGAAAGGCGCGCAAGAATTATCCAACAAGTTTTACTACAACAAGAATTACGGCAATCATTGGGCTATCCTCCATATCCTAGAAAGACAAGTTGTTACGGTGGCCCAGTCACACCTGTACCTTACACAAAATGTGCACCCTCATACACAAAAAGCCAGCCCAATTTCGTAAATGATGCACAAAAAGCTACGCAACGCCTGCCCAGCAATCCATGTTCTCCACACTGTGAATACCCACCAAGGTGTCCAAGAAATCCACTTTTGTGTTTAAAAGACGGCCTGATTCAAGGATATACACCAGACCATGGCATCATAAATGAACTTACAGAGGATGACTGCAAGAAACTTGGTCTGTGTGAGCCAATTAGGTCCCCTGACTTCTTTATAACGTCTCCACTGACCCTTAACTCTGTGAAAACGTCAATTCCAAATTTAGAAGACGCTCTTCAGTACCCTCCACAGCCATGGCGTGATGAGTGCGGTGGTCGAGTTTACCATCGGTTGGCAAACAATGACTACTTTCAACAGTGGTAATATTGTAGTGCTCTCGCTTGTGCTCTGTATTGTACCGTCCGCTGTGAATTTGTGTCCCTTTATCAGCTTTGTTTTTTTACCACAATAAATGAGAAACTAATCACGAGTAAATCCATCATTTGTTCCAGTTGTATAATCTATATACTTTAAAGTGAGCTTGACGCAAATATTGACCACACATAATTAACAAAATATGGTGAACATGGATTTAGATACTCAGTGCGATTCACTTTAGGTTTCACTGAACTTGTGTAAACGTGCGTCATGATAATACTTTATCTGATCTTGCCTAGGAGATTACAAGACCACTGTATGATCTATCTCGGGTCGGAACTTTGTTATCATTTTTGTATTGGATCTGACGCACTTCCCTGCCCATGAGCAAAGGGGCAAACTGAGGGGGATGGCGATTGGATTTTTAGGGTATGTCGGCTGCTAAGGCAATATGCGAGAGTGGGAGAGGCAGGGGCTCCACTTTACAAAGACAAATTTTCAAATTCTGCAAATTCAGCTCAATCGGGATTGTTGTGACCATTAGGGGAAAAGAAAAGAAGATACGATCAGTTTTTGTTTATAGAATTCAAAATAGATTGTTGCGTGTTAAAGATTCACTGGCCGTTTAATTATTGTATTGTATTGTATTTTACGTCGTGGTACTCATCCATAAACGGAATGGCTATTATTGAGCCCGTATCAAAAGCATCAAAGGAAGTTAACAAGGGGAAAAACACAACATGCTGGCGTACATACATACGCACCTCGCATACACGGATCTAAACGGTGAAACATTGCAAATAGTTTTTTGAGTAAGCGTTTGAATTTAATTAGTGTGCTGCCGCAAATACTGACTGATAGAGTTGAATGCTGCTGGCGCGCGATATATAACGGATCTCCTCCCAGATTCTGATATAATTCGTGGGATATACAGATCGGCATCCTGCCGTGTTGGTCGCTGACGATGTTCGCGCCGAGTCACTATTTGGTGGCCAGAGCAGTTGGTTCACCAACTACCATCACCCGTTTTAATAGGCATATGTCGGTTGGCGACACTATGTGCCCACCATAGGCGTAGGAGTCAGGGACCCAGAGGGGGGCCACTGCCCCCCCACACACACACACACTTTTCTATGTTGGGACTCAGCAGCGGATATAAATATATCAGCAACTGTTAGATAAAACAAGAAATATAAACAGTCCTGATAGCTTGTTTAGGAAAGTTCTAGGAAAGCTGATCTGGTCCCTTGAACTGATATGAGGTCTTATGAGACGATTTGGGGCCGCCTGAGCTGTTCGTGGTCCCTGAACTGGCCCCTGATGCACTCTGAGGTAATCTGGGCCCTCTGAGCTGAACTGAGAGCCCCTGAGCCAAGCTTTCGAACGCCGTTCGTAATTTTTCTTTAGCTTTTCCAGGAAATGAGATGGGGAGGGGAGGGGGCGAAATACGCTTCTTTTGTTCTTTTGGGCTTCTTTGCTTCACAGGATGGGCTGCATTTTAAACAGCAGCAATCCAAACAGACTCCAGAGGGAAAAACAGCGTCACCTATACAACGGCAGCGCTACCTGAGGTGAGATTTGAACACGCAAATAGCGTAGCCAGTAGAGGAGCCAGTTTTAGAACTCAGGACAATAAAGAAGTCCACACTAACATCGCTGATATTGCGTGCCAAAGAACACTAGGAAAACACGTATGTTGCGGTAAATGGTGTTTGACTGGGACATATTAAGTTCTTGCAAAAGTTATTTAAGACACCAGTCGGAAAAACATACATAGGGGAATGCGGAAAAACATACAATGCGGAAAAACATACATAGGGGAAAAGTGTAGGTCCATAAAAACGCGACAACAAGAACATAAACGAGCTATAGAAAACGAGGACCACAACCACTCTGGACTGGCTAAACACATTCTAGACACCGGACAGAACATTAAATGGGATGACGTCAAAATCCTAGCGTATGAAAACCATTGGAGAAAAATAAAAATAAAAGAAGGCATCTTCATCGCAAAAACACAAGACAAACTACTAAATACAAACTCAGGCATTCCGATGCCAGACATTTAACCAGGTTCTTCGCTCTTCATAAAAAGTAATAGTTACAATGATAATAATAGTATTAGAACAATAACAAATAAAAAGTATCTCAATGTTGCATGTTCGTCAAGTATACCTGACACCGAACTATTATAATTACTAATTACTAGTCATGAAATAACATTGGTTTGGAGCGTATTCTAATAAGTTTTCGCGGCGTTTTCAGCGACACGTTACTCGTCGGTCTTTGACGTAAGTGTATGATGCTCTAGAATTTAGCTTGATCCAGACTTTACGTAGGTGTATGATGATCTAGAATTTAGCTTGATCCAGACTTCACGTAGGTGTATAATGATCTAGACTATAAACTTCCCGTGTTTGTACTGTACTTTCCTTTGTGACTCTTAACTAACTTGATTAAATTGTTGAACTTGTATATTAATTATTCTTCGGCAAGAAATAACAAGTAGAATTTGAAGTTTTAGCACGAGTGTGATGCGATGTTTTCTCAAACTTGTGTAGTATTAAATTAGGCGCTGGCTGAGCAATCTTTTCGCTGACGAGGATAGTCGAATGACCTTCGAAAGCTACGAAAATATAACCGAAATACGACTGGTGTCTTAAATAGCTTTTGCAGGAAATTAGAAAAACACGCAAGTTTTCACGAAGTTTTCAGCCGCCAGTATATGTTATAATTTCATCGTAATTTTATTCATAGTTCCTGCATTATACGCGGGGGAAATCAAATGACCTCTTCACGGGAGCAATTTGAATTGGGATTAAACTGACCTTCATCTTAAACTGACCTTCATCTCAGAACTCACAGCTCTGGGGCTACGTGCGCACTAAGCTTGGAACTATTCTGATAAAACCAAACCGATTTATGGGGTTATAAAATGGCAGCAGTTCGATCATTTTAGTCAGTTAGTTAGTTACAGGGCAGTTGAATAACGGGTACTTCAAAGCTTTGTACCCAAAGTGATCAGAATCATAGTTTAGTACCAGTTTTAGTATAGTATACTAGGAATATGCCAAAAATAATACTAGTTTAGTACATTGATATAAGGTAAACACAAACGGCTGCAGCTGGTGACTGTGGTATTTGTTTGTACCCAAAACAGGATGGAGAAGCAGTGCATCACATATGCTATTCGAATTATTTTTCGTGTTGTTTAGTCATGTCGGTATTGAGCAGAGGTGCGATGTCGGCCAGTAGCGTACGCGACCAGTAAATTAATACGACTACGTAGCGGGCATAAGCGGATCCAGGGTCGCAGATCGGAGGGGCACGTTACGGGGAGGCGCCATCCAGATCAAGGGGGCGGCACTTTTGGCCGACAAAACCTATCATGTGGATGTCAAATTCTATAGCGGCGCGCCGATTCTTGCATCGGGGGAGGGGGGTGCGGTGACATTTCAGGGGGCACCATCGACCCCACAGAGCACCGCCATGAACATTTGAGAGGACGCCGAGGGTTGATTTATTGTCCCTTTTATTAGGACAGGGGCGGATCTGGGCCATACGTTTGGGGAAGGCAATCTCAGGAAACATTGCGAACATGGTGTCGTTTCGATGACAATCGGCTGAAAGTGGGTACAATTCAGCCACTTTGGGGACCATGGCAGGGGCGGATGCAGAATTTTCTCAAAAAGAGGCTCGGTTTTCAATTGTAGGGGCCCCCGCTCGTGGTTTTCATTTTTCATAAATTGGGCGTTAAAAGTGAATAAATCATCAGGGTGGTGTGTATTTAAACGTACTTATTAAATAAAGTTTGATACTTTTGGGGGACTCCAGGCCAGCTATTGGGACCCCCGAGACCAGTATCCGTGGCGTTTGGGCTCCTTGAATTTACCTAAGAAACGCTCACTGACATAAAGGGAGCCCCCTGCTTCATAGGCGGATCCAGAATTGCCAATCAGGGGAGGGGGGCGCCATCCGTTCCGGGGGCACCATTTTTGAACGGTAAAATCTATCAGGTGGGCGGAAAATTCTATCGGTAGGCGCCGATTTTCGCATCCTGGTGGGGATAGGAAGCGACATTTTAGGGGGGCACCATCGACCCCTCAGGGGGCGCCGTGACAATTTCAGGGGGCGCCGAGGGTCGATCGGGGGGGCACGTTTCCCCCTTGTCCCCCCTGGATCCGCCTATGCCCTGCGGAGGGCCTTTTGTCGTGCTCAAGGCCAGGCTAACGGTACGCGGTCGCCCTCATCACCTACCATCCCCTTAGATCCGCCCCTGGAACATGACGTATTTACTGCTGGATCCGCCTCTGCACTAGGCAAAAGCATCCCTTAGAGCTAAAAGCATGAAGGGCGCAAAGTTGCATGAATTTCAAGCGAATACATTATGTTTTGCACATTCGGACTTTATGAAAAGTTTGGCCGCTTCTAGGATTCGAACCCACGCCTGAAAATGAAACCAAAACATGGGATCGGTTTTCGCCTTCTAGCTCGCTGGTTAATGTCACGGCTGGCGGTTTTGACCCCGGAAATGAAAAGAAAAATGTCCTGGCGTCCATTTGAACTGCTTTTCGTGCACCTGCGCGTGGTTTAAGATACCCTCCCGAGGCTCTAGATTGCAAGCTTTTAACATGTGTTCCCTATGGACTAGTCGAAAATGCCAGCCGTTTAGTAGGAAAAACTTTGAGCCCCCCCGGTTAGTTAAGGGCTTTTTATAAGGCGCTCTGTGCAAGGCACCTTTGCCCGCCTCTAATCTGACACGCCACTGCTTTTGTATGTGCCAGCAGTTTCGCCAACACCCCCCACCCGTCTCTGATATGCCCAGCCAGTAACATAGTTGATCAGGCTATAACACAGTAAAGACCCCGTATAAGAACGTTGCACCATTTCGGAGATATAAGCTTTTCGCTAGCGTGACAGTCGGGCCGGGCTGCTCATGAAAAGTTGTATCCATATGTAGGGAGAGACCACGCAAGCGCTACGGGTCCCCTCGGAAGTCACGGATAACTAACTATGAATGACAACGCGGCCGAGACATCGATTCTAAGCCCAGGGAGGCATGGGATAGTAATGCTGCACCACAGCATGTGGACACAGTAAATATATGCAAGATCAAGATATAGTTTCCTTTAGACACAGATGAGAGTGCAATATAAAAATATTAATCCCTTTGTATTTCTCGGACGAGTTTCGTCATGTCGACTTCCCCGATGAGAAATACGTCGGCCAACTGAGCTCCCACGTATGCCCATTTCTCCTGCTGAGGAACTTGACACAACAAAACACACCCGTGAGATATAGAAACGCATCGATATTTAATATATAGAACACTCATCACAGGGGTCAACATTATCATCATTAATTTTCAACGCATCAGAACGATGCCGGCCAGCCAGACATGCACCTATACATTTCGTCAGGCAGACATTGATGTACCATGCACAATAACCAGCATAAACATGACAACTATAAGCAAGTAAGTCAGGGGTAACAACATGGCAGTCCCGACAAAAGGTATAATTCATCGTGAACAGCGGTGAAGCCGCGAGTGAGTGGCGGGAAGGGAGGGGGAAAGTCTTCGGCCAGGCGTGGAGCCGGGATTCTTCTCAGAGAAGTTATCCAGTTTTAACCTTCTCCACTGTGTCAATGCCGCTCAGGGAGTGTAATGATCGCAGGTGTGGAATTAATTATGCTGGTGCGGGAGCTCCACGGGTACGGAAGGGCTGGAGCAGAAGGCTTCCCAGCGGAAGAAACTTTTGCGACAATCAGATTCAGCTAGAATGTGTGTGCGAAGAAGCGTAGATGTCGCTGGCGGAGTGCAATCTGATGAGGTATGTAATTGCACAGACCTATTGCCGTTGGATCTGATCCCTTGAAATAGGTGGCTGTTTGATGCAAGCGCGGGAGCACGGTGATTTGGTGGAGAGGGGTGGCGGTGGTTGTGGTGTCTGTAATAATAAAGATGAAGGAGGTTGAAGAAATTGTGGGAGGGGTGTATGGGGATGATGAACGAGTACATTAGCTCGTACGTGGGATAGGGGAAAAGCATCTAATGTAGCCTCAGAGGAGAAGCTTTTACTTATATGAGGCGGCTGTTTACTTAGCCCGGACACGTTTAGGTCATTCCTATACTTATTGTGAGATTAATCAGAAACAGGTTGTTCGAAATGGCTTCCAAAAAATTCTTCCAGGAAGTATGCAAGCATGCACATACATGTCGGCAACGAAAGACTGAGGACATTTCCGATACGGCTGTGTCATTTCTGACCATATAGCGCTTCCTGCGAACGTACACCCGCAAGGTTGGCTGGCAGACTGACGAAATGACCTACCAAAAACAGCAGATGCCACGCGCGCGGCGTCTGACGCTGATCTGGCTTCCCTCAGTCAGACACAGGTCGGCATAGGCTCACGGATAACTCACGCAGGGCTGAAGCCTCGCGAATATGGCCTATCCATGCTTCACGTGCGTCATTTTGCAAATAACAGTTTCTATCACCTGCTTGCTGAGGCGCTCAGAGGATTCACAACTAGCGGAAAAGCTGCGAAACAAGGCAACGCTGGGCGCCTGTCTCCAGCGGAGAGTGCTGCTGCATATGCTAACATTGAAAAGGCCGGGTCTCGCAGCTAACAGGAACTCGGCAAGGATAGAACATTTAGGACTAATTAGACTAACACTACTCACGGTCAGTGATGCATGAGAAATCAATGCCAGCAGTCATTACTATTATATTCCTTGCTCACCAGATCCAGTGCTAGTTTCATTGTGATCGCCTTTGAGCCGTTGTCAGTTTGCCACATGTTTCAATATCGAAAACAGAAGATTGCCGCAGAGAGGTGAGGAAGCGCTTACCTCATTAAATAAAGGGACATCATCTATAGATCACTCCTTCATCCACTCTGCACCGGTGGAGTGTACCAGGGAGGACAAGAGTGCACATGGCAAAACCGAGAATGTTATCGTGCTGGTAAGGCACCCAGCGATGGACAGCCCCAGGAAAACAAAAGGTCGGCGGTACCTGCGCAGATGTTCCGGGCTGGATTTCCAGTAAATGACACGACATATTGTCATTGTTATGACCGTGAGCAGCCCTGGGAGCGATTACTGGGCTCCTGCCCTGTAGCCCTGAGTTTTTCAGGCATTACGTCCCAAATGTGATGCTTAAGCTGAATCGGCGCAAAGTGTCCTATAAATTTGGATGACTGTCAACAATTCCGACCCGTGAATCCTACACCACAAATGTTCGTGTGATCAGATAATAGGGTGGAATCAACACGAAACTCTTGCCACTAGATTCCCAAAGGACTTACCACTCATACTCATACAGATTTGAAACTGTATTGTTGTATTGACAACTTACAACCAGTTGGGTGTCAGCAATCCTCAACATTTACATAAGGGCTTTCCAACATCACCTGAAAGAAGTGCAGATAACAGGCGTTATGATCATGATATGCCCACACAATAATTTTCAACACACACAAACAGCAATCACACACG
The DNA here is from genome assembly GCA_034440635.1 of Lepas anatifera. Lineage (NCBI taxonomy): Eukaryota > Metazoa > Arthropoda > Thecostraca > Lepadidae > Lepas > Lepas anatifera. The sequence goes on from JAOTON010000036.1 coordinate 77,739, forward strand.
CAAGATACTATCTCGCGTTCAAATCACATTCAATCCTGACTTCTAAAAAAGGTCATTACACAAAACCTTCTCACTGACCATGACTAAAACCGGGTTCAGAACACAAATTGATGGAATTCGGGCGACCGCATACCCATTAACAGTCACTTGGAATGCCTTGATAAAACCTGTGCGGGAATCATGTTTCATGTTCCACCGTTACTAGGCCAAGTCACATGACTGGTCGTTCCGAAAACTATGTTTCCTCTGAGCCTTCCAGGTCGAAAAATACCGGATAGGAAGGACTCTCAGCGAAGAATGCAAATCAAGATGATAATTAAGGAACAGAGGCAAAAAACAGTAATCGTCCAGAAGATTAGAACATACTGAGGAGATGCAGGTCACAGCTCAGGCTAGGTAATGATTATTTATCGGAGATTACGCAGTCGCACTTTCTGATCGTTTCTCGAAGATCGATGCATTGACCATATGACTATCCTGCCTAGGCCAGCTCGAGTTTTATAAGACAACGCTTTTCCCGCTTGTTTTCATCACATTGGAATATTCCTAACTTTCCACCGGGTAGGATTCTGCGACACATTTTGCAGGCACCAGTACAGAACTGGTCAATTTCACGTCAACTTATGATTCTCAAGGCTAGAAACATCTGTTGTTAACATGAAAACTGGCAGGCGTGATTTTTAAGTGTGGTGGAATGAGTAAAATGAGCGTAAGGGGAAATCGTTTAGGATGTCATCACATTGAAGTGCCCCACTGTCGCCACTATCGTTGGCGACTCCGGTAGCGATTCGAGGCTGCCATATCAAATTCGGATCGCTTCGCATCCATCACTCCACACTGGCCCAGTCACGCGATCCCTCCCATGCACGCCGAGCTGGTGAATCTTACCACTATTTGGAATAAGTTAAGCTTCTCTGACCCCGCACGAGTCGCATTAGTAGAGTCGTAGTGCTTGGAGGGACATCCCAATTCTAGTTCAGTGTTCTGCCGTTCTCACGTCTAAGAACCCGGCAGGACTCCAGGGCAACACAATCACAATGCCTCAAACCATCTCATGATTAGTCAACAGGCTTGGTTACACTAGCCACACCTGAAACGGTGTGTCCTACCGGCTTCCTGTCTTTTCGGACAGGCTTACTGGAGCGCGCTCTAGTGCCGCATGTGGGGCTTGATGTTGCGCGATATCTTCTCTTCCTCTGCCAGCTGCGACCGGTATACGGCCACTTTTTGCTTGAACTTGGTCAACACGTCCATCTTCTCGTCCAACAAGTCCTCCAGCTGTTGCACGTACGCTGCGGAAGCGGGACGATGAAGAATCAGCGAGGAACCGACTAGAGAGATGATGAAGAGGTACACGTGAGCTTACAGGACATAAAGACAGAATGAATACGTGATGCAAGTTTTCTAACATTGCACCACGCAATCATAAAGAGACCCCAACACCCAGGAATAATCAGCCGTCCATCTCCTACAGCAGATAATGGGCCATGACGGCCGCACTCACCATCCACATCGTAGTCGACCTCGTTAGTCATGTTGAGCAGGGACATGTCCATCTGTTGCCAGCGTGGCGACAGTTCAATGGCCGCCTTATGAAGATCCAGCACCTCCTCCTCCATGTCTTGCAGGTGGGAGACGGCCTCGTGGAAGTTGTAGAGGTCGGCCGACAACTCGCCCTCCTGGGAGCGCACAAGAAACGGCGGCTCAGCGTAACGGACTTACTGCCTATGTAGGGTATGCGGTGCCGGGCGAGGAATGTCTTATGTCTCAACAGTTCAACAGTCGAGGGTACAGCTTCAGCATAACCACAGCGTGCACGTCCACTGCCACATTCGACAAGAGAGAAAATGACAGTGTTGATCTGGAAGTGTTAAGCCAAAGGTTGTAAGGCATCATTAGGGTCTGGTACTTGAACACACCGTCCACCATTTGAAGCTGGTTTGTAAAGCTGTTCGAGGAACGGGTGGCTAAGTGGTTTCGAGCGCCTGCTGGCTGAGAAGAGCATCCCAAGTTGGAGCCCCGGTGGGTACTCTGAATAGGACATGGTCCCTATCAACAGGGCGCGAGCTAACGACACCATGGAAGGCTGAGCAGGTGAAGGCTACAGCCCTGCTTCAAGAGATAGTGACATGGGGCGGGACGGGTGCCCTGTGTTAAGATATGCTGCGAGGTCTCACGTATGTGGAAGGATCTGCCTTTTCTCTGGAATGGAGACGCTCCACCAGACCGCAGGACGAGGAGTCTTCAATCTGTGGTACCGGGATGTAAGGTGAACGGCCAGTCACATCGCATGGGGAGTGCGGACGGAATCTCCGATGCAGAGATACAAACGATAAGCTCCGACACAAACGAGCCATCGGAAGCAACAACAAGTCGATCCCGGGCGGTAATTCATGCCAGGGGTTGGAACAGATAAAGTGAATAGAGGAGAACCTTTTAATTTAACTAAAAGGTCCGCCACCCCATTTCAAAAGGCAGCCAGGCGTGCCCCCACCGCGATCCCAACGACAACAGCACCCTTACGTTAACACCAGAAACATAAATTTAACCGAGTCGCGGCACGCCCTGCTAGGAAATGAAGCAAAAACATAAGATAGAAAAAACAACTTTGTTACTATTTAAGTAATTGTTATAAAAAAGTTGCTTAAAGAAGGCTTCTGTAAAATGTTACAAAAGCCTCGACCATTAACCCACTGTTAATAAAAGAGAGACTGGTCACACATAATCGTTTAGTGCTAGTGCTCATTTCCATGCAGACTACCCCATGCGGATTTAAGTTAGTAATTCCCTGGAATCTAGCAGACAAGTAGACGAACTAGTAACATCTAGTAGAAAACAAGGGTTGACTGAGGGGGATTTGATGGGGGAAAGTGATAGTTGTAAGGCGAATGACAAGGAAGCTTACAATAATGTATACTGACAATGAATATAATGTATACTGATACTGATAATGATACTGATAATGATAATAATCTATACAATAATGAATAATGTATACTGAATACTGTATACTGAAATAATGTATCTCCAAAATCAAATCACGCTGGAAAAAAACGATCCCAATAGATTCTGCTCAGGATGCTCCCAACACGACTCGAGGAAGGAAAACCGATGTCCTTATATATAACATGCATAAACATACAAGCATTGAAGCCCCTATAAAAAGGCAACCCAGGTACCGCACTGCCAGTGCCAGCACGGGTCAGTGTGCCGCGGCTTACATTGAGCGAGCGCAGCTGAGCTAGGTCCTCGTCGTGGGACTCGGCTCGCGCGGGCTCCTGGCCCTGCTGTCTGCGGCCGTTCTGTTGCGGCAGCCGCGCCGGTGGCGCCCCCTCGCCTGGTTTCATCTCCAGCGGGTCCTGGGCGCCCAGCTCCTTCACACGGTCGGCGTACCGCAGCGTGTTCAGACTGTGCTCGCACGAGCCCAATCCCGGACTGATCATGGCGATCTGACGGACATGGCGGCAGGTCAGCTCGCGGGTTACAACATCGCACGTAATGCCGCAAAAGGACGCTGAACATGGACTTCTCTGCTGTTTTTCTCTCATTACAAGCTATTATCTGCAACGAATATGCGAAGTGCACCACGTATGCCCTTTAAATCGCAAACGAAATCGTCAAAGAAGGTAGAGCACTCAATTAAATACAAACACAAAATCGAGCAGCCCAGCTAATCATACGGCACTCACCATACAGGTTTTCGACTTTTCGCCGATGAAGGAGTCGCGCAGCACTTGGGTCAGCTTTGACGCCCTGAACGGCAGGTGGGCGCCCTTCCTGCCCAGCGCGCGGATACACTCCTTCAGCGCCAGCAGCGACTTGTTGATCTCGGCGCCCTCCATGCGCGTCATCCGATCGGAAGAGCTGGTGTCCGCGCCGCGCTCGTTACCCGCCAGGTCGATCAGCGAGAACTTGCCGTAGAGCCGCCAGCGGTCGGGCGGCACGCCGGGCTGCGCCGTGCGCAGGATGATCTGGAAGACGGCGTGCGAGCGCGAGCTGTGGTTGTTGGCGCTGGTGGTGCCCGAGGTGCGGATCTGGTTGCCGTGGCTGATCAGCTTCAGCACGTCCTCCATGCTCTCCACCGGCCGCTCCGTCAGGCCCACCACCTGCACCTGCTGCTTGCCGTCCTCCAGCACGCGCAGCTTCGCCTTGTCGTTCAGCAAGTCGAACACCTGTCCAGCAAAGATAGTTGTAGCTCTCAGCGTTCTTTAGCTTCAAGCTGAATGCCAAAGGGCTGGTGTGGCCAGTGAACGCTGGTTTATCAGACCTTCTCCTGGAACGAATGGTGAACTGTAAACTCAGTCCCTGGTGTGTGTTAGTGGAAGTGAGCCTCCATTCTATAAGCTGCACACAGTCCTTTTCCTACGATGCTAGCAAGTGAGGGTTTAGCGCGGTAAAATGTCACCACTACTCGTATCCGGGAACATAGAATATGATTAATTAGGTCAAATACTTGAACATCTGTGTGTGCTCGATTGAACACCTCACGCTGAAATAAGAACGAGAACAGATTTAATGCCATAGTAACAAACTAAATTTCTTCCAGAAAACAGCATATCTAACCGTAAATTTTGGTTGAAGCAGCAGCAGCGAATATCACGTTTGTGCACCGGCTCGCGTTAATGGAGGAACACCAGACCAATACCATCCCAACCAGACAAACTCCACATTCCACACACGGAAAATACCTGCACAATAAACGAAGCCTGCTCTCACCTTCCCACTGTAAATCTCGAAGTAACTGGCGGACACAGCTAGTCCCTTGTTTCTGTGCGCTGGCGATTTGAGTATCTTGAACACGTCCTTGGCTGTGAGTGCGTAGATGCCTTTGTTGGCGTCCTGTGACTTGCCGTTGAACGTGCCTCCCATGGTGTGTGTCTTTCCGGAGCCAGTTTGTCCATAAGCGAAGCAAGTGGCCATACCGCCGTCGAATATGGTGTCCACCAGGGGTCTCGCCGAGTACCTGACGCACACGCGACACACGTCAGTATGGTATGTGAGCGAATGCATACTGCGCCATCTGGCGGAGCAGATTGTAGCTGTTAGCTAGCCGTGTGGTTGCGTGGGCCGCACCCCACTGGAAGCGACCCGTGGAGTACAAGCAGTCTGGAAAGTAACACGGTCGCGCCCGTCCCAATGCTATCCGCTGGTCGGACCCATGTGTTCCCACCCGCCGGCTTCATTCACTGCGTCCTGGGAGACCTCTCAACCCACAGTCATATATCTCACTGACGACATTGGCTCTGGCGACCACAGGCTCGAATGATTATGCTGGGAGTTCGACGACGCACCAAATGCTGAGGCACAACGGCGCCGCCGACTCCACCCTATTGGGAGGTTTTTTTGGGGCAAAAATTTTCTTTTTCAGAGAAGCCGCTGGATCTTGGATCCGAGAACTAATAGGGCAGACGCTCTGTCACTGAGCCATGGGTCCCCACAGGTTTGAATGTTGGCTCGAATATTATCCGTGACCGTCAGAACATTTCTGAGATTTTCTTCGGGAACTAGCAGCCCGAGTAGGTCAATTGAATCCAGCTTTTCAAGAAGGCCTGTTACCATCCCACAAAAAAATCACATCAGGTGGACGCCAAATACTATGGTGTAAGGGGGCGCCAATACTAGCATCCCGAGGGGGGATGGGAAACGACATTTAAGGGGACTACCGTGACCATTTTAGGGGCGCTAAGGGTGGCGCGGGGAGAGGAAAATGCCCTTTTCATCCGCATAATCACCTCATTTCCCAGTGTGTCCCAAGCATCTGCCAGATTTTTCATTCATGACCTCGTTTGACCTTATAGATAAATTCCTCGGCCAATAGCAGTAGGCTTTAATGTAGATCATCATAGCTCCCACAAAGCCCCAGCGGGCGTTCTCCTAACCATCTTTGTTTCCGAGGTATCGGGGAGGCACTCCAGGACCCCTCAACTACATCTCGACGCCAGACCCCTCTCTACTGCGCGTGTGGGCTGTATCAGAAATGTCAGACTCCCAATCAGAATGCTAAATCCAGCCGTAAGCTGAGAAACAGAACGGCAGCGGCGGCGGTCCAGCTGCCCCAAAGTGGGTCACCTCTAACGAGCCACTGTAAACCTCTGAATATTTCAGCCAGGAATCCACGCACAGCTGGGCCGTATCAGGGCCCCAGCTTAGACAATGTTACATCCTCACAAAGGCTGCCGTTGATACGGTCGCCATGGCAACCGACTGGTCACCAATGATCAATGAGCCATGGTGGCTACGGAAGCGAAGCCACTTCATGATTAAACCACACCCGTCAATAGGTCTCAGCTAACAAAAAGCGGACCCATTCTATGTTTTGCGCTGATATCGACCACACAAGCAGCGAACAAAACATAAGGAAGATCAATGCTCACGGAAGTGATTGGGGGATCCAGCACCAGGCTGGGGCAGCAATGCTGGTGCTCTCGGGCCCTGGCGACACAGACTACAAGAACCTTAGGGTAACACTTGTACATTGCACCCCGCAAAGCACATCGCCATGGCCTGCTGTAACGCGGATGTAATCAAATACAGAAGCTTAACCATTTTTCAGACAAAGAGATGAGCGGCAACCGGAGCCGGGGCTCTCATCGTTCTTACACAACGCCGCGACACAATACCAATGACAAAGAATACACGCCGCTAGTTCCCCGACAAAAAATACAAGAGGAAGAAATAGCCATGAAATAACGCACGCCAGGAATACAAAGGAACTATATTATGTTCCGATCTGGCCCGGCATGTCCCTGCCGAATTCCAGCACCTTCGAACTGTTCAAATAGTTTAGCCAGATGCCAAGTAACACACGTTTGTACCCAAAGAGCGATATCCGAGCTCGGGCTACGACTCGCCAACGACCTAGTTGATATCCTGATAGTACGCCCTTGGATCGAACAGAAGACTGAGATGACGTGTATTCTGTGACATAAAGTCTGAAAAAAACGAGAAAATAGCGTAGCATCTCCCGTCAGTTTTCACAATTTGTGTCGTAAAGCGAAGACTGATGGTTCTGTGACCAGCAGTACATTAAACAGAAAACTAAGCGGCGGGTCATTATAGAGAGTCAATTAAAGCAGAAATGACTGTACCACCGAATACAACGAGGTGCTTATAATTGCCGCATCACCGAGGGCTATCATTTTCGGTCACAGCCGTATGTGCCACCGCATGTCGCGAATGACGCCGCATTCGACTCACAGACGGATTAGCTGAACATTCAAACTAGACTGCAGGTTGACGGTGTTCCGGCAGAAAACGGGAATTTTCATCACCTTAAAGAAACACTACTGGAGAAAGATAACCCAGAATTTGTCTACAGAATATCATAGCATGCTGTTGATACTTGGAAGTATGCAGGACATTTCAACGTTAAAAAGTGGCGTTCTCTAAACAGCTTCGATGAGAAAAAGAGTTATCAGTCTCTTGGAAGAAAACTTTGTGCGGTGACTCTACGTCCCGTCAAGATATCGTTTTGAAATCCTTTCTTTCCAACGGTTTACAGACAGAAGTGACAATAAGGAGGGATACAGACGCCAAGCATCCCGAGACATGAGCTGGTCTCTCTGCAGTAGTTATCAACCCTGTCGCCTCGTTCAATTCTAGCACTGAGAAGCAAGCGGCGGCAAACGGACTAGCAAACAAGGAAATGGGACAATAATAACGAACCCCTTAGATCACGCGGCATCTTATCACAACTTACAAGACACACCACAATAAGGCCTGGCCCAGGGGTGTAGCCAGGATTTCGCTCGGGGGGGGGGGCGGCTACCCGAAAAGGGCCCCTGCGAGAGCACCAAAATGGCCCTGCTTGTTACAGAATAGTGCTGAAGAGGGCTCAAGAGGGCCCTGTCTGCTATGCAATTTCAAATTTGGCCACAGAGCATAGTGCGGGCGAGCCGCACTTCGCGCGGCCCGTGTCCCCAGGAGGCCCTTCGGGCCCTCAGGGGAGGGAGGCGGCTGTCCCTCCCCCCCTTGGCTACGCCCCTGGCCTGGCCTACCACCCATCACCCACTTGTAGACGAGCACATTGTCGGAGGACTCGTCGAAGGCGTAGTCGAAGCGGAAGTGCTGGTTCTCCAGGAACTTGGTCAGGTCCACCTTGGTCTTGGGCTCGTGCACTATGATCTGGTCCCGGTTCGGAATGGTCACCACGTCGATGGTGCTCTTCGACAACTCTGCCGAGTGCAGAGGAGATACAGTGAAAGTCAATGACTGAAAAGCATCACATATAAATGATTGAAAAGCACCCCCCTAATTTCCTCCTAGCTCAGACCAGCTTTAGGTTTCAAATACGTCAGAAGGGCGGATGATCTGAGGTCTAATCCGGTTTATCACAATCCTGCTTATCAAATGGCGTTCCATGAGCCTTGACGAAGATTTGAATTTACATCCCACTAGAAAGAGAGCCCCAATCACGTCACTCGTCATCACGGGGGTCGCCAACGGCGGAGGGAGTGTCTAAGGGGGGGAAGCTGCTGCCATCTTTGACTCCCTGAGAAAAGTTTTCAGAGCCGCATGACGAAATCCATGGAGCGAAGCGCATTGAGATTTCTCAAGAGGCTCTATTCTGGCCGCTTTACCGGTCTCGTCGTGGTCTGTCTGTCTGTCTGTCTGTCTGTCTGTCTGTCTGTCTGTCTGTCTGTCTGTCTGTCTGTCTGTCTGTTGTTGTCTGTCCCGCCTGAGAATTGATGTCAGAGCTCTGGAATTTTGTAGGGTGATAGCCCTTCTGCTACAGACACCCAAACTGAAGCCCCGAGTCGAAATCCAAAATAGTTTTTGAGAAATTTTGGCTCAAACTTTTTGTTTTATATTTTTCTAATTTTTACTTCTTAAGCTACGAACTTGAAATTTATGTCCTTTTCAAACGATAACAAGGGCCAGCTAGGGGGAAAAATTGAGCTGATCCGACAATATTTATTGCGTGAAAACGCGGCATTTCTCACGCGAGCAAAAAACCTGCTAAAAGTTGATGGCCGACTTGTGCGCTCGAAATGTCAGAAGACAGGCCTCAGTTAGCTGAAAGGCAGTCACCTAGGGGTAGCTAGGAAAATTTTGTAGTGCTTAGGCATAGTTTTGAGTGCAAAACGCAAAATTTTGACCTACTTTTTACAGTTCTTCCGGAAGACTGAATTTTGGTTCATTTCATTTCAACGTTAATATCTCACAATCTAATTGACCGATTTGAGTTTTCATTTCAAATAATGAAAGAACATTGCTTCCGCCTGATAATATTTGGAGATGGAAATTTTGAATGTGAAATTCTTTGTTTTATAGGCATAAATACAAATGGGGTCAAAAACTTTTTATTTGCATCTTCCTGGTTCCAAGCTCATGTCACTCACAAACTCAGAACTGACATGGCTGAATAGGAAAGTTACGTGCAGTCATTTCGCTCACTTATACTACCCACCTATCTCTAATGGCTTTCGAGTAATTAGTCCAAAATGTATTACAAGATGCTAAATTTATCGGACCACCTTTGCTTCTCACCATGGTTTCAAGTCCTTAAAATGGATGGAAGTGGAAGAAATTTGGCATGAAGCTAGCTTAGGTACCTAGCTCGACGATACAAGTAATTTCAGCCCAAAAGAATGCTTGGTTCGTCTTCTCGAAGCACCTTTATATCGTGCCTTTTCGGGACAAGCACAGCACCCGGCGCCAGCGGCCCGGCATATTCGGCGGAGTTGTACCAGCCAGTGACCTCCTGACGGGTCACAGCTGTTCAGCTAGTGGGAGGGTGAGTAGTGTGGCACGGTGGTCTAGTGGTTAGAGGCCCCGTCTATTGATAAGGTAGGTCCGGTTCGAATCCGGGGATGACCACGTACTCTTTATTGGTTATTTCAAAGAAAAGAATGATAAAACGGACTTACAGGCTTATGAAGAGATACTTTAAGAACGAAATATGGTTTGCTTTCAGCACATTGTCATGCGGCTCTCCTGCGCCGGTGGGGCGTTAGCCCAGGTCGCAGACCGGAGTTAGTTGTTGTTTGCAGTATTACGGCGATTCGAGTACATCGCCATTTCGCACCCGGCTGTGATTATACCATACACGAATAACGGTATAAGCAATTATTGTTTAAGTCGTCACTGCGAAAAATACCTGCCTATTGATACTTTTGCGCAGCTACAACCTTACCTCACCAGGTCTGATACCTCCCCTTCCCCCCCACGCACACACGCACAAAAAGATTCCCGACGGCACCCTCTCCATACACTTCTCCACAGCACTCAATAAGAGCAGCCGCCCCGGCAGCTTCTCCCCCTGCGTTTAGTACACTACTTTGAAGCGAAGCGCTCTGACCACGCTGTCCGCTGCTGCACGATACACGTGTGCCGCAGGGAGTAGCACGCACCCTTCTTGCTGAGCGGCCGCTTGCGGACACAGACAGTGATCTGGTGCTCCTCCAGCGGGTCTCCGTCCTGCAGGGGCCGGTACTCCAGGCCGCCCTGGTACTCCCTGGCGGCGCAGGGGCGCAGCTCAGTCACAGCGCTGTACATGTACACACTGCCCACACACACGGCTGTGCTCAATTATCATGGGAGTAAATGAGATTTTACATCTCGTCCCAGCGGGGCGGGAAGGGGGTGTTTAAACATCTACCCCTTCGGACTTTTTGGATGATGCAGAAAATGTGCGAAGCGCCGCCGTGTTTGGCAAACCGTATGCTTGACTAAATGCGCAACTTTTCCAAAAATTAAAGTTCGTGTCATCTTAGGCTAGGTAACCAGACCAGGTTGAGTAACCTCAACTCCAAAAATATTTGAAGTAGCACCAGTGATTACAAGTTAAATCCAAATATCTAATATTCATATCACATAATAGCACCACCCAGTACCACAGGTTGTGGTAAGGGGATTTTTATTGGTGACCTAGAATAAGGTATGGGTCGTGATCTCTCCGTTGGAAATGCATATTGAAACAGGATTGGCCGAAAAATGACCCTATTCCTGTAGGGACTGCTGAGAATAACTTCCTATTCTCAAAATATCAGGCCACTCTCTAGGGTCAAGCAGCAAGTTTAGAGTTTGGCCCTGATAGGTCATCTGGGACTACTTAAGCATATTTTTCAGACTTAGGCCAAAACGGCGCAGATAATTGTGATAGCTTTCATTTTCATACCACTAAATGTTGAGTATCATTATGAGTCGAATGCTAATAATATTGACTATGTTAGGTTAGATGGTGGCCATGACCTGACCTAGATCAGGTTCGTATTTTGACCTGGTATAGTCATATCGCACCTCACTCGATTTGCCGTAATGGAAGGAATCGAATGACGCTTAAAATTCAGTCGACCTCAACCCAGTGGGACACTAGAGGAAAACATATCCTGAACTTTTACGTTCTTTGACCTACCATGAACTCCACATCGACCTGAAACAAATAGTGACTTATATAGTTTCTTCATCACTTATTGTGGGTTATCTACCAGAGCCCACGTTTCTTATAGTCGAGATCGAGGGAGTATTAGAATCCCCCGCTGGGACTAAGGTATATCGGAGTCCCACTGGTGCGAGTGTTAAACAGCCAATCACGATAAATAAAAACAACATGGAAACACTGAAACAGTCGTCCAGTGATGACACAAAAAATTCCAGCCGACAACGCCTGCCTACCGAAACAAGCTTGCTGGGCTTTAGGTACACTTCAGCCGATAATGGCTCAACAGCGCGCGCGGCCGCCTACTTGATCATGGCGAGGAACTCCCAGTTGGCGTTGCCCGGGTCGGCGCGCATCAGAGCCTCGCGCTCCTCACGCTTCTTGGTCTGCTTCTCGCGGCGCTCCTCCCGCTTCTGTTGCAGCTCCTCCACCTTCTTCACCACGTTACTCCGTTTCCGCGCTGCCGGAGGTGCGCCGTCAGGGTCACACAGTCACAGCCGGGCGACGTACAGGCGAGACCACTGATGCCGCACCACTCAGGCTCCGGAGCACTGGTTACAATCCGGGCCACCAGCCATTCCCTTGCTGAATTTGAGGAGAAATATTCACAAAAGCCTGGACATAAATGTAAAGAAGTTTATAAAAATGCATTTTAAGGACTATGGCTAATATAAGCTAGCTCGTATTTCAAGCGATCACTAATAAGCGCGAACAGCAAAAGGTTCAACTTTAGGTATCAGTGTGACATGACAGAAAGACAGTTTAAAGAACAGAGGGAAAGAAGACCGCTGTATAATGCATTAATAAAAAACGTTTTTAAGCAAACATGAAAGCCACTGAACACTGAACAGTCATCTCTGGCCGATGCAATGCCAATTTTCTTAAGAAAGTAAACATAGTAGAAAAGTGTGGAACACAAACCAAATTTCATACAAAGACTCCAGTCCTACCAAGCATAAGCATCGGCTCCACCTCTATTGACCGCATATGTAGTGTAGCATTGACCAAAATAGAGCGCCGTTGCAGTATGGATCGAAGTTGGCACTACAACCAACCAGGCGTCAACAGCAAGCTGGCCAAACGCTGGAGCTAGCCCAGGACAAGGGGTCGTTAACCCACAGACTGCGGAACTGCCGGCACACACCAGCCACAAACACGTACACCGCCAACGCCGACAGGGGCCCGTAAATAACCCAACGCCAAACAGGATTCCCCGCCCGCTGACACTCAACACGCTGTTAACAACAGCTAATTACAGCCAATCGAAACGTGTGTCGGGGCCAACGCCTGGCCCTCGGCACCGTACGTGGCGGATCAGGGTCAGCAGCTTCGGGGAGAGTGCGTACATTGTACCGACAGCGGATCCAGTGTGGGGGGGGGGCACGCTCCTGAGACGGCGGGGTCGGAGAGTTCCTCCGAAGCGCCGCTACCACGGTAGGCAGAGAGGTGACACAACTGAGAGGGAGCAGTGCTTCACTTCTGATACAGACGGGGAGGTCATGGGTAGAAATCAGAGGGTCATGACCCCTGGAATTGTTTACATTGGGCATAGGGACGGAATGGAGTCATGCGTTGCGCTGCTTACTAGGGAGCATGAGTGTCAAACTTCTGAAAGAGAGGAAATGGTGCTACACTGTGACCCAGGTGACAGGAACGCTATTAAGTTGATGCAAGGGTATTATGCTGCTGGAAAATGGTTGTGGCGGTCCTGACAGAGGAGGGCTGTTGCGCTGCTGGTTCTGGGCGATACACAGCAGCTGACAGAGTAGCGGCGTTACACCGCAAAAACAGGGGCGTCACACAGATAACACAAGGACGGTCCGCAGCTGGTACAGCGCCGGCTAGTGCTGCCAGACAAGGGGTGCTACACCGCTGACGCAAGGGCATTACACAGCTGGTACAGCGCCGGCCAGTGCTGCCAGATAAGCGGTGCTACACCGCTGACGCAGGAACATTTTACTGCTAAAAAAGAGAGAACCAGCTACTGCGGGAATGCAAGGGTGCCACACTACTAGCAAAGAGGAATGGTGGTGCACTAATGGCGGGGAAGGATAATTACCCCGGTACCAGGGGGCTATAGGGGAACATCAGTGCCCCAGTGCCGGGTGGGGGGGCGGGGCGGTCACTCACAGCCAGCGGCGGCCGCCTTGCTGACGGTGGTGCCTGGGGCGATGTTTTCGGCGTCCTTGGCGGTGACCGTCTGGCCCAGGTCGGCGTTATTGTTGAGCGCCATCAGGCCAGGCCGGGCGTAACTCTGCCGCGTCTTGTTGGCTGCGGCAGCGTCACGTCAGGCATCAGCGCACCGTCACACAGGCGACGTCAGTGCACCACATCACACGTCAGTGCTCTACAACAGATACAGTGCGGTCCTGCCAAGTATCGCAGGATAACCCCCGGGTCAGGCGCTGATGGAACGCAGCGGAATAATCGATCTTAAGCGACAGTGAGTGAGAGTCACTAAGTAAAGCATATAGCTTAGTTTACAAGGCAAATAGTGAGAAGTAGGTGTTAGGATGCAACTAAAAGAGACTCACATTTGTTGTTTTGCACCGCCATCGAAGACCGCGCTGTGAACTGAAACGGAAGGACGGCGTCACGTTAGGCTATCGAGGCAAGGCCGCCTCCCACCAACAAACCATCTTTGCCATGCCAATAATCTGACAACTGGGCGATTTTTTTCCGCTTGAGGATGATTCTTTTAGAAAACACCATGGTTATATATTTCTGAATAAAATTACAACCTCTGCTGCTCTTTATCACAGGCACAGTTCTGCTGACAGTCTAGAAAGGTCATTTCCGTCCGGAGTGACAGCTGTGGCAATATTCTCGTATTCCAGAATTTTCCATACTACAGAACCCAGAAGCAGCATAAAATCATAAAAACAATTGCAGGTTTACGCAAGTACAACTTCACGCCTTTAGGATCTCCTTGTAGCTCTAGGAAACGAGAAAAAGTCCGGAGGCCGGGCGTAGCGCATGCTTTGAATACAGCCTCAAGAACACCTCTCACGCATATGAACTGTCTCATTAAAAAAATCCAACCTCCACAGGATATTTTCACAAAGACAAATGGACGTACGTCAGGCCAGAAGAGAACTAACCCTGCGTTGTTGAATTCCCCCAGTCATGACGAATATCTTTAGCACAGCTGCTGGTGTCCATAGGCCTTAAAGCTCGGTCCTCAATATCAGCTACGGAAAAACCCCCGCAAGAACTCGCCACGCCAGAAACACACATCAATCGCCATCACCGAGACCAGACCCCTTCCAGTTCAGTCTCCGTCTCCCACGGTCTCACTGCACGAGGTCCCAGTCTCACGGGGCTCACCACGGCACTGCGTGATTCAGCCTGCCTGAGCGGTACAGGCGTGAACCATCCAGGCACACAGCGCCGGGCAACTATTCCAGTCAGGTGGGTGCCGGCGATACCGCGACGCCAACGCTACCATGTTAGCGGGTGCCGGCCAGGCCCGGGGGCGGGGTGTACTCCCTCGGGGGGCGGCCGTCTCCCCGGGGACACGCCAGCTCGCGTGTAGGGGGGCGTGGCACCAGACCGTAAGGCCAGCCCCTCACTGACACCGTTACAAGTGAGATGTGACCGCCGGAACATAATTATCCGAGCCTACCGTTAGCACGGAGAGCGTGACATCGACGCATGGTCGGTGTCTGATGTGGTAAAAGCATTCAACGCCAGCCGCCGCCTGCGCGCCTGTGGCTTCTCAATCTTGCAGTCTTATGGATAGGATCTGTCCAACGTGACGAAGGCAGATACAGATGAAACGCAGTGCCACTGCCACGTCTCTCTCTCTCTCTCTCTCTCTCTCTCTCTCTCTCTCTCTCTCTCTCTCTCTCTCTCTCTCTCTCTCCGTCTCCGTCTCCGTCTCCGTCTCTCTCTCTCTCTCTCTCTCTCTCTCTCTCTCTCTCTCTCTCTCTCTCTCTCTCTCTCTCTCTCTCTCTCTCTCGCTCTCTCTGCATGTTGGTTGACACGGCGGCGGGGAATCGCTCTAAATCCAATTACCTGGATGCGCCGGAAGCCAGTTAACGTAACAGCCGCGTAGCTGACACAGGGGGCGCGTGGCACGCCGCCGTACCGCGGCGGTAACGCCCGCCGCCGGGGCCCGCGCCACATTCCAGACTGGAAACACTGTCATTGTGCACCACAGCCCCGGAGCTGGTCCACGTGCATACACAGCAAGGGCAGACACAACCCCGCACGCCAGCCGTCAACGAGTGTAGAAGCTGGACTCTACGGATCTAACGTGAACTCTGACAGAACGCTGACTCATGAACAGGTGTGCGCCGTATAGGCACTCAAAGTGGGATGTCCAAAACGGATCCTTTAATCAGCACATATCGTAAAGGCAAGTAAGGTTTCCTTTGGGACGCCATCTAAAAGTCGCAACAGTTTTCAAATGGGGTTTTGGGAAAAACAGGGAAGATTGATTTAATCCATATCCCGCTGTATATCGTTCCGCATCCAACCGGCACACTTACCAAACTATAAGCCAGCTGACAGTCACACACGAGCCATCTCCAGTATCAATATCCCACTACCAATCTGGTGACGTCACAAAGTCAGCTAACCGGGATACATTAGCAGCTTCGGTACCAAGACCCTAGGCACGAATTATTACGTCACACAAGAGTCAGACGAACTGTGGCACGACCCAGACTAAATATGGCGCCGCAAAACTGATTATTCAACGGAGAAAATAAAAGCAAATGAATGACCATTCATGTCATTTGAATAAAATATTGACGCAAGTTAAAAAAACATTTCCCTGTCGTTTAGAATCTTGTTTCATACCCAAATAAGTGATATCCAATTAATACACCTAATTTCAATTCCTTTGCTAATTGCTGGTACGGACTAACTCCAAAGTCCTTCTTATAGAGAAGGACCAAGACCGAGTAGCAAAAACGTACCACATACCTAAATAGATGAGTCGATTGATCTGCTACCTGGTTCGTTACGCAAATACAGCGTACTGAAACTGTTCCAAGTATCCGAGGTAAGTCATGGCGGACAGCAGATCCGGCGAGAAGTCGAGACGTATTCAGCGCTGGTCGGGAATGGCACGGAACGTACCGAGCGCTAGCAGAGCATGAGTCGGACCGTACCCAGCGCTGGTAAGGCAGGGGTCGGGACGTACCGAGTGCTGGCCGGGCATGGCTCGGCACGTACCGAGCGCTGGCAGGGCAGAGGTCGGGACGTACCCAGGGCTGGTCGGGCAGGGGTCGGGACGTACCCAGCGCTGGCCGGGCAGGGGTCGGGACGCACCCAGCGCTGGCCGGGCAGGGGTCGGGACGCACCCAGCGCTGGTCGGGCAGGGGTCGGGACGTACCCAGCGCTGGTCGGGCAGGTGTCGGGATGTACACAGCGCTGGTGGGGCAGGGGTCGTGACGTACCCAACGCTGGTCGGGCAGGGGTCGGGACGTACCGAGCGCTGGCAGAGCATGAGTTGGGACGTACCCAGCGCTAGCAGAGCATGACTCGGGACGTACCCAGCACTGGCCGGGCAGGGGTCGAGACGTACTAAGCGCTGGCCGGACAAGGGTCGGGACGTCCCCAGCGCTGGCAGAGTAGGAGTCGGAACGTACCGAGCGCTGACTGGTGCTGCTGGTGCTGCTGGTGACACGGTGACGGAGACGGGAGGCGGCTGGCTGCGCCCCACCGCGCGGGATCCGACACGACTCCGAGCGGGCACGCAGCGAGGGGTCGGACTGCTTAGCAGGACAGGAGAGCGGACGGCGCTGGTCAGGATGAGGGGTGAGGAGACGAGGACAATACAGGTCTGGACGGACGATGTTGCATGGCATGGGTCGGGACGGCACAGGTCAAAACGAGAGGTCAGCAAGACACGTCAGGACGGCACAGGGCAAGGTGAGAGGTCGGCAAGACATGTCAGAAAAGCCCAGGTCAAAGCAACAGATCAGCAGAGCTTAGGGCGGGACGGCAGGTTAGAATGGCCAGGTCAGGACAGACAGAAACCAAATTAAGGTGAAAATTTACAAGAGGAGGCGTAATGGAACGGAAACATTCCTGAGATAGGCAGCAGGCGGGAACCGGCGGCCACGCTCCCTGTTATAAGCCATCGGAGCAGCCCAGCTGACACGCGGCGCCGTCGGCTCGCCATGTCCGCACAAAGAATGGAGATCAGAGGCGCGCCGCGGCGCTTCAGCTGGCGGCGCGGCGTTACTTCCTGTTGGCGGAAGCCCAGCTCGGCATGGGCCGGCGGTCAGCGGCCTGGGCGGGGCCGCCGCTCGCGGCACGTGTGCCGCACAAAAACCCTGTCACGGCAGGGCAAACGGACGGCAGAGTGTGGAATCGCGGCAACAGTCGGCGCGGTTTCCCAGCCCACGGCCATTACCGCGGACGGCAGCTCACGTTAGCGAGAGGAACAGCGCCAGGGTGAGACTGGCATGGCAGCGCTGTCAGAAGGCAGGCGACTAGTCACACAAAATCGACGACTGCGAAATATGTCCGGAAACAATTGGAGGCCTTCACGGCACACAAAAAATATCAACAAATTGCTTCGGAGCGAAAAAAAGAAAACCAAACAGAAAAGAAATGAATAGGATAGGATCAGTCTGGTTTCAATTTCACAGCGAACAAAGGCGAGTCCCACACAAAATCTAAAGATACTATTTATACATGTTGCTTTTCTGACCAAAGTATGCAAAAGTTAAAGCCCTCCCTGACGGCGGAATGTGAAGGCCGAGCATTCCCAACAAACACATCACCATGCGCACGTGATGTAACTAATTTTGATAGGCGCTCTCCCAATGAGAACAAACAAACATCAAAAGACCTCAAAGGCAAAAAAACAGGTTAGAAGTGTCGCTACCGGAAAAAGTGAGGAGCCAGTCACCCTTGGTCTTCTTCTGGCCAGAAACATCCCCTAGAGAACCAAAAATCATCGGATATTGGTTCATTGTTGCCTTCTGCACTGACTGAATCAAACAGTTTCCGACTGTTTCCCCAATTGGTAGAAATCGGAATATTTTTCGATGAAACACGGGAGAGGAGGTGGGCACCCCATTACCAAATTCGATGCATAAGACACAGCGGATGCCAAAACCAAAACAAGTAAACAAGGACACCGACATAGCAGTAAGCCACAGCATGGCAGCGAACAAAAAAACAGACAATATTCTGCACAAAATCATAATTATCGAGGTTATTACACCTTGATAGGTTTTGGAGTGCTGCGGTGAGGAGCGTGATCATACGTTGACAAGGTGTAGACTGGCCTGTCTCCTAAAATCTTGGATGTAAAATACACAAAGATTATATATTCGAGCACAGCCATTCATCAGAATCATGTTGTAGGTAATATCACAAATTTTTAGTCACAGTGTAGCCATACCTCGAATGCGGGGAATTTGTGGTCTGGTCGAGGTCTGGCTACACTATGACTGAGAATTTGAGACATTACCAACATGATTCTGATGAAGGGATGTGCCCGACTGTATAATCTTAGTGAATTTTACATCCAGGATTCGAGGAAATTATTAGTTAACCACTCCCGAGAGCCGTCCTCACACGAGTGTGGCGCGGAGATAGGTGGCGCACGGTGCGACAGTGGGTCTGCGCCACATGTCGGCCGGTAGAGACGGCGGCGGCGAGGCGTGACGCCGCAGCACCAGCTGTCCCTGTCGTCCCAGCCTCCCGTCAGCCCACCGACCAGTGCACAGCGCCAACACTGGGTCTGATCGACTGCCATCGGAGACTCGGTGCTGGGTCTGATCGACTGTCATCGGAAATTCAGCGCTGGTTCTGACCGACTGTCATCGGAGACTCGGCACCGGTTCTGATCGACTGTCATCGGAGACTCGGCGCCGGTTCTGACCCACTGCCATCGGAGACTCGGCGCTGGTTCTGACCCACTGTCATCGGAGACTCGGCGCTGGTTCTGACCGACTGTCATCCGAGACTCGGCGCCGGTTCTGACCGACCGTCATCGGAGACTCGGCGCTGGTTCTGACCGACTGTCATCGGAGACTCGGCGCCGGTTCTGACCGACCGTCATCGGAGACTCGGCGCCGGTTCTGACCTACTGCCATCGGAGACTCGGCGCTGGTTCTGACCGACTGTCATCGGAGACTCGGCGCTGGTTATGATCGACCGTCATCGGAGACTCGGCGCCGGTTATGACCGACTGTCGTCGGAGACTCGACGCTGGTTCTGACCGACGGTCATCGGAGACTCGGCGTTGGTTCTGACCGACTGCCATCGGAGACTCGGCGCCAGTTCTGACTGACTGTCATCGGAGACTCGGCGCTGGTTCTGATCGACCGTCATCGGAGACTCGGCGCCGGTTCTGACCGACTCATCGGAGACTCGGCGCCGGTTCTGACCGACCGTCATCGGAGACTTGGCGCCGGCTCTGACCCACTGCCATCGGAGACTCGGCGCTGGTTCTGACCGACTGTCATCGGAGACTCGGCGCTGGTTCTGATCGACCGTCATCGGAGACTCGGCGCTGGCTCTGATCGACAGTCATCGGAGACTCGGTGCTGGTTATGATCGACCGTCATCGGAGACTCGGCGCTGGTTCTGACCGACTGTCATCGGAGACTCGGCGCCGGTTCTGACCGACCGTCATCGGAGACTCGGCGCTGGTTCTGATCGACTGTCATCGGAGACTCGGCGCCAGTTCTGATCGACTGTCATCGGAGACTAGGAGCTAGTTCCGATCAGACAGCGTTGGTGGATGCACGCTGGATCGGTTCCGACAATTTCTTTGATCAGCATTTGATCTCATCCCAGATCCAACACTGAGTTCACGTTAAATCTCATCCAAGATCCAGACAGTAGATCGGAGACCGCGAGGGGTCCGCACATCTGCGGCGGATCAACGCTGGATCACACCGGAAATATGGCCAGCTGCCTCCGGGGTTAGAACGGTACTCTTAGAACTGGAGAGCCTGGCTCAAGTCCGGCCACAGGCGGAGTTGACCGGCAGCCTTTGCCGAAGTTACTTAGAAATATCTGGCCTGAAACACCGCTCTGAATGAAAAATAGTAGGCGCCCATGTATATATTCGCGATTAAATCGCACACAGACGTGATTTAACGTAGATATAGTAATATTCCCAACCAATCAGCAAGGGGTGTGACTGAAAGTCAACGCGCTTGGCCATACATGCACTCAATCCTGACCGCAGAAACCTGGTATTTCAATGAGCCCACCTACTTTGGTCAACACCGGATCTGACTATCTGCTTCAGAACAAGACTTCACCGCTAAGGGTCGTATCATGAGCATATGCTATCCGCATTCGCCATATTCACATTCGACATTTTTCACTGTAACCATAATTTACTCCAGAAGTGTCGGGGTCAGACATGACATCTGAACAACCAGAAGGCGTTAGTAATTGGCTGCATTCTCCAGTGCTGGTGCCAACATCAGGTGCACCAGAGCCTTCACTGCGTCCTGCATTATTGATGTGAATATGAGGTGGGCAAAGCCTTCGCTGCATCCTCCAGCGTTGATTTGGGTATCAGATGAACAAAGCCTTCGCTGCATCCTCCAATATTCATGTGGATATCAGATGTACCAAAGCCTTCGCTGCATGTTTTAGTATTGATGTGGACATCATGTGTTCGAAAAATTTAAGCTTTTACTTAAGCGAGCGAAGAAAGAAAAATAGTAAAAAGTTAATATTGACGAAAAAATGAAAGGGTGTCCAATATTCTATGCCCGTTTTCCGAGAATTTCTAGCTTCGTGATATTTACAGTGTCAGCTGAATGAATAAGACTCAAAGGCAAAGTATCGACCGAGAGTCACACAAAAAGTCTGGACAATCCACAGCAAAAAAAAACCGTAACATATTTCCCCGCGACAAAGGGATCAACGTTTTTCCCGCGTCTCGATCCAATACGCAAAAGCAAAAACTTCGCACACTTTTCCGAGTCGCCCACAAAACATACATCTACCTGTGTAAAATAGGCAATTGCCGTACCTCACAGCAAGACAGCCGGAAATAAACCTGGGCAAAACTAAACAACGCCTGCCCGCAAAGGCTCAAATCGTTTTCAGAAGTTTTCACCGGCCACAGAGCTTTCATCCACAGACGGAAGGACTCGGTCAATACGTACAAATCAAAGGCCTGGTGTTGATTCTTTCGTATTGGAACGGCGGCAAGCAGCGTGGGGGATCGATGAGGCCACAGCTGCTGCCGGTGCGGCCTCTGCTATTGACACCGGTCACCCAGGCGACCTCCACCCGGCCGGGCACGGCCAACCGACGCAACAGTGAACGCATCAAACTGCCAGGCGGCGCCCCGCCGCGTAATGGCAAAGTTTACAAACGGAGGCGACAGGTCACTGGCTGGGCTGACAGGACGCCAGGTCGACAGCAAAGCCGCGAAAACAGCCGCGGCGGCTCGAGAACCCGCGGAAACAAAGTGTGAATGTTTGACATACGGCGCCATATTTCGCAGGTGACATCAAACACCTCTCTCCTCAGCAGGAAAAAAGGGACAACGCTGCCAGGGATTAAAACTGTTACCTACCTTACTGAGCTTTGTGGGCAGAATGGTCTGTGGCTCCGGCGGGGCGAGGTCAGGGTTCAAGTTAAAGATCAACTCGATCTCGATCTGCAACAGGCGGCGGCATGTTTACCGATCCAGGCAGGCGCGAATTGTACACAAACAAATATAAGGTTACAAAGACACCACCATGAGAGAATGCCCATCATTGGCAGTAACCATGGCGAAATGAAGGTGTTTGCATGTTGACGTGCAGTGGCAATCTATCCAGCAATGCAATAGCCCTCCTTTCAGCAGGCTCCATTCACCCGCTATAATAAATGGTTCAAATTTCTATGGAACCATTCGCTACATGAGGCAGCGGTATGTTAGAAATAAATAAATCAATACAGGCTTATCAACTGTCTTGCCCGGATATTTCACCCAATGAAACCTCAATATCAACCACACTAGTAAAAAACACCCGTACAAAATTGACGAAGCGTGACTAAAATATTTCAGTATTAGGTGTTTAGTTCCGTTGTGTACTAAATTTCGCATGCTCAATTCTGTGGGTAGAGAGGGGGTTGATAGCCGCTCCCCCGGCTTCAGAGGTGGGAAGCTCGCCCCTCCACTGAACTTCGCACAGAAGCGGACAATTTTCAGAAAAAAATATTCGTGTCGTTTTCACTCCTACAAAACGTTTGGCGACGAATTTCAGCAAAGCTCCAACATAGCTTTAAAGCCCTGTGCATGTCAAATCTCCCGTAAATCGGGATTTTTGGAAGAAATGGTTTTCTGGTTACAGCGGACTAACAACGAATTCTTTAACTTCCCTAGGGAGAATTGCAGACCCAAAGACCCTAAAGGGAGCCAATGCAAATGAATCGGTAAACTACTCGAGAAAAAATGACTTAGACAATATCACCTTAAAAAGAAATTATAGCAAAGCCACACCCATGTGTTACTTAATCCAGTCCTGCGTGGCGGCGCTTCACCAATGTACTTTCGGATGGGCTGCACTGACCTCTTTTCCTTTGGTTTCGCCGCGCTCGAACCATTCAACTGTGACTGTCTTGGTGTCAGTGTTGACACCGGAGACCACAGCCGAGTGGATCCGGCCTGAAAACACACAGCAGCAGTGGTGTCAGTGTTGACACCGGAGTGAATTCGGCCTGAAAATACACAGCAGCAGTGGTGTCAGTGTTGACACCGGAGTGGATCCGTCCTGAAAACACAGCAGCAGTGGTGTCAGTGTTGACACCGGAGTGGATCCGACCTGAAAACACACAGCAGGAGTGGTGTCAGTGTTGACACTGGAGACCACAGCCGAGTGGATCCGTCCTGAAAACACACAGCAGCAGTGGTGTCAGTGTTGACACCGGTGACCACAGCGGAGTGAATTCGGCCTGAAAACACAGCAGCAGTGGTGTCAGTGTTGACACCGGTGACCACAGCGGAGTGAATTCGGCCTGAAAACACAGCAGCAGTGGTGTCAGTGTTGACACCGGAGACCACAACTGAGTGGATCCGTCCCGAAAACACGCAGCAGCAGTGGTGTCAGTGTTGACACCGGAGTGGATCCGACCTGAAAACACACAGCAGCAGTGGTGTCAGTGTTGACACAGGAGACCGCAACCGAGTGGATCCGTCCTGAAAACACGCAGCAGCAGTGGTGTCAGTGTTGACACCGGAGTGGATCCGACCTGAAAACACACAGCAGCAGTGGTGTCAGTGTTGACACCGGAGTGGATCCGACCTGAAAACACACAGCAGCAGTGGTGTCAGTGTTGACACCGGAGACCACAGCCGAGTGGATCCGGCCTGAAAACACAACAGCAGTGGTGTCAGTGTTGACACCGGAGACCACAACGGAGTGGATCCGTCCTGAAAACACACAACAGCAGTGGTAACCGATTCGATTTCGGGAGCGACGAGACGGCGGCACAGCAAATAGTTACATTGATGCACGGAGGAATCGCACTCCATAGACATGAACGTGCACACCCATCGCAAAATGGAACGCATGTGTACAAGCCTGGTCCCAGGTTTCCCTATGACCCTTCTGCTATTCTTGATGTTACGATACTGGAGGCGAAAGGAGCACAGGCCGCTCAATGCATGTTGTCAAAATTTTGGACACCCCGAATACGAGGAGTTCATCGGTTCACGAAGTTCCCGGATGATAAGAACAGCAGCTGTGTGTAACGGTGCATCTTACTTTAAAATTGGGAGAAATGCGAGGAAAATATATAATAATTTTTTGTTACTTCAGCTTTGTCCCAGCTACAGTTTCGCGCAGATCGTCTTATAATCGGAGACGAGTGTGTCTCATTTTCGAACTTTGAACACACAATTGTCGTCACGAGGGGAAATTTGAATACCAAAGTTAACTTTCCGCGAAGCATGGGGACGGCCATTATACTTAGCCGACCTGTAAAATCAATATAAAATAAGCCGGTCAGAACTACTAGCTAGGCTGTTAGAAACGAAAAAGCATGTGCAGAAACGAACCAGCGTTCGAAAGCAGTTATTTCTTCCGTTTTTGCCTCAAAATACTGAGTAGATAGCGCCACATAATGGGGCTTGCGTCAAGGGCATCATACCATTGCCTAAAGGAAAAGTTTCAGCATGAGCGATAACTGGCCCGGGACGAAATTTCATTTTACAACGGATCCGAGGTAGTAATAACGATACATCAAATGCAAGCCAAATTTTTACACATTGATACTTATTATCTCTAATTTACAGCAGCAAATAAACTAAACTAGAACCGCAAACCTCTCAGAACTAGCTGTATCATTGTAGCTGGCACCCATATGAAGATCCACAGACCCCGCCATATGTATGATGCATAGAAGCAAACATCAGACGTAAACAGGCGGGGCAGCGACCTCCTGACCCTTCCAACTAAACAACGCTGATTAACAGTGCAAACCCATAAACAAATATCCCATACTGGAGTCTAAAGAAAACCGGAGCTTACAAGGAACCTTAAAGTTTGGACGTTTGGAACCTCAACACACAGGTGAATGAGGGGCTCCTAAAGAACCACCCTGAGATCTCGAAAACCAAGAGGGCTGGGAAAACGCGCGTTTGGGACTGTTTGAGGGCTTTGACGATATAAACTATAGTCAACTTTCATTGACCTAGGCCAATATTTTCAAAGTCAAACGAGGTGATAGAGTTCAACTGACATCATCGTCTTGAAACAAGATTAAAAGGTCATGGTAAACGGCGGCGAAACTATACGTGTGTTACCTAGTAGTTGGCACGGACTGGATCTTATTATAACCTTCCATTTCATTTCCTGAACTTACTTCGATGATATAACTCTTAAGGTGTCTGTTTCTTATTACTATTTCTTGTTCCTGTATTCCTAGAACATCTGATCACCTTAATCCTTTCTAATTTCGTGATGGGGCGGGGGTGTGGGAGGGTTATTTACTGGATTCCACTGTCTCTGACGTTTATGTTGTTTGTGACCTGGACGTGTGGAGCTGAGACAAAATAAATAAATGCCCTTTCTGCGGGTTACGCACAGAGAAAAGAAAAACAAAACACGCATCAGAGCAAAACAAATATGGCCGGTGCTGGAGACCTATCGGGAAATACGATTAAGCTGGAAAAAGTTGCCGATACGTCGAAAGCGGACTAGGGGCATTCAAGGTCAGTGACTTATGATGTGACAATCTCATAGAGTTCCCGTAATGTATGTACACTGAAACTACATAACACTATGACCACTGTTCGACAGGAAATAAGTGTTTGCCCGTGACCCATGATCATAGGCGTAGGAACGTCCAGAATATTGGGGGGGGCGGGCATTTTGAAGTCATTTCTTTCCAGTCAACGCCATATGGTTAATGGTTAAGAATCATGAATATTGGGGGCATGGCCCCCCGGCCCACCCCGTTCCTACGCCTATGATCTTAACATTGAGTGACCTTAACTATGACATAATAACATCATATTGGTTGGCATCATTGGACGGAAAGCATTAAGGTATCAATGACTGCAAATAATGGTAACGTGGTATGACTTTCGACTGTGGCATATGACCTTGAACTTCCTGTGAAATGAAACAACATATAATTCCGATTATAAGGCGCTTAGAGTTATAACGTCATTATTATGTTAACGATGCAGATGAACTGGAGCGACCGCGCGATTGTAGCGATCTCAAAATATAGGCCTGATTTTGAAAGCGTAAGTCAAAAATGGTTCCGACTGATTTTAAAACAATTTGACCAGTCGACGCGCCCGTCCATTATTTCAAATGTGGTCAAGTAGCGTTTTTCTACCACAAACGGCTCTCCGCCCATGTTGGAAAAACAGCTGGGAACACTTTAGGACTTCCTCCCCCGCTCGTGCGCGTTCAAGACAGCACGCGGCTTGGCTTGACTAAACGGGAACTAAATAAATATTGTCGGAGCACCCTAAAACCTTAAGCATGATGGTGACGCACACCGTGCCTAAGGAGGCTAAGTATATACATTTTTGGCAGAATTTGACTCTTGAGACTTTTTTAACCGCACGATTCTGGGATGTAAAGGAAAAAACGAGACCGAGGCGTTTTCGGCACGCCTTACATTTAGAACATTTAGGACCTGTGCAGCAGAGGCCCCTTCAGCTGCGGCAGGCTACATATGACATCAGAAGCACACACGCTCGTAACCCGAAAAATAGTGATGATGATCTGAAAAGCTTACCGAGCTGGATTAAACCACTGGTTAAAACCATCGACCACTGGCAACCAATGGGGCCCCACCCAGCACCCTGCGCTTTGGACCACTGGCCCCGAGACGACCTCACAACACCGGTACACTGAGTACCGCCACCCTGCAGCGAACGCCCACAAGAAGGCACAGCACCTCTTCTCACAAACCCGACCGTCGCATACCAGATGAGGCGAGGCTGACTGGTCCGTCCTGGCCAACATCCGCGGGGTCAAGGTCACCTCGAGGCGGCGCTGATCAGGCCCGACACCCGATATCTGTGCCACTTGCACCTCTCCGAGTAGACGAGCCCAGCAGACAGCTGCAAGGCCGCAGCTGAAGGCTCATGGAGGGCACAAATGGTTCTACCAGATCTTTAGACTGTTCCGTCACAGACACAAAATCCCTAACGCACTCTGGCGTATTCTAGAACTCAATGAGGGATAATTGTGCGAGTTTCCGCTACGTAATGTAGAAGAAAGTCTGAGAGATTTCCAGAATAATGGCAGGAGAAATACAACTTGAACGTAGACCAAGGAACGAAAAGTCCCTTTACGAGAATGGCACGGCTCAGCGAATGACTTACCAACCATTGCGGCTAATCCCTACCATTTGGAACGTGGTAAGTTACAGCTTTTATACAATTTCGTTGGTTTCACCCGTATGCGAGATTTAAATGTGAACAACACTTACAATGTTACCGCAATTCACCGCAAAGAAGCAGACTCCCAGACTCATCTACATTGCTCACTTGCAATATTAAGCTGCCTGATTTCATATCCTTTCCAATCAGAACGTGTGTCCAAAAGCCAGGTAAATAAATAGGATGAACTCGCTGTCTAAACATAAATTAAGGGGAAAATTCCCATAAACGCCGTGCTACCATCAAGAGCAAATGATAGATCGATGCAATCATGGATGAGCCCACAGTCGAGGTCTCTAAGTCCAGTTAGAGCTACCGACAAATTATTCATACACCGCACGGCCTAACACGCTTTGGATCACTGCGTTCTATATTACTTGAGAAACGATATGATTCAAGGGATTTCCCCGACAGAACAAACCAATCACCGTTTTTCTAGATTGAAGGACATACCTATGTTGTCGTTGCACCGCTAACATTTTCAACCTACAATTTTCAACCCACGTCATTCGCATCTACATAATAGGTCATATTACCCATTAAACGCAACAGATCGACCAGTCATAACTCCCGTAAAACAGTGAAAGCGAACATTGTTCCGCCTTTGTGCTTCGAATGGTACCCACAACAGCTGGCGGGGAAGCACGGGCCGACGACGGAGCGCGTCTGGACTCATTTCCATGGCATGACTCACGTGCGAGATAGATGATAGCCTTCGCCGCCGCCTGCCATCTTCGCCCACACAGCGTCAGCAGCACCGTCCCATATCCCAGCGCCGCACCACACGGCACGCCACACCGTATTCGGGCCGCCTCGGCACGCCGTCAAAACACGCCGTCACAACAGACGGACTCATCACAGGATGCTCACGCCACTCTCTAATGTGTTACTTGTATAAAAGTGAACCATGACAGGTTTGATGTCGAGGCGACCTCTAAAGCGTGCCCGGCCAACTCAATATTTCACAGGTGAAACCGGACGAAGGGTTCCGAGAGAAACTCATTCGAACGGTGTGGAGCTTCACAATCTCCATACGCCTGTATTCAGAACGGCACGCGAGTCGAAGGAGCGCCGTGAAAGAGACATGTCGCTCCATTCTCGCGAGAGTCGATAATATTGACGATGAATCATTAGAAACACCGAGTGGGCCACGTCACACGTACAGCCCAGTAAGGTCCAACGCCGTTGTGCATGAAGCAGTGGCACACAGAAATTAATCACAGGGGAGAAAGGCGTACAGCGCTGTCAACATAGTTAGCCACTAAGAACTCGCAAACCCGTGAGCAGAAAACAGCCAATGGGAGGGAGGGATGGACCAATGCCCCTCGCCACGCTACGTGTACGAGGCATGAATGATTCTCCCCTACATCTACTTTCAAGGTGGTCTCGATGGTATGTGACCATGTCTATCTGTGTCATATCCGAGGACTTGCTATGTTCGACACGACCAACATCATCGCATTTTAACAAAATCTACTTGGTAGAATGAACACTCCCTCTAGACACACCCGTTGTTAGCTTCATTTCTAGTTTGGTCTTCGTCAAACTCAGACTACAACACACTGACGTTTAAAACAAATCATTCATCTTTAAACATTTTAATGCCGTATATGACCTTTCCCATTTTGGATACTCAGTCATATTTTTTCAAACTTTTACAGTATGAATTCCCAGAACCAATATCCGACCTGGACATCACTGTGACTGAAAGGCAACAGATGGGAGGTGATTATAAATACATGTTCACCCCGAGAAGCTACTTAGCAACAGAAACCTAAAAGCATGTATTAGCGCCCGCTGATCGTCACATCGATGAGCTCAGACATGAAACGTGCTTTGCTTCGAAACACGTTTCTAACAGGGGGGAATGTTTTCCTCATCATACGAGTCCTTAACAAGCTCAACCGCGCCCACCACCGCAACTGAACGCCAGCAGGACGGGCAGGCGCAGGTGAAACCGAAGGAATATTGGAGCAAAGTTGCACGAATGTAAAACCTGTATGATTGTCCTGGCGTTGACACTAGCCTTGTTCGCCCGCCCGCACCGGGGCGGCTCAGGTCACGTGACCCACCTGGGGGCTGTGGTAAAGCCGGCGACAGCTCGACTGGAGCATGTCAGATCTGACGTAGTGCGGGATATTGGGGCAAGGCTACAGTACATAAAGCACACGATGAGGATTTGTAGGGTTTGTGTTGGTTGATTCATAAAATGTGTCTGATTTGTAAGAGTAACGCGAGCCGTGAATGAATCGTTAAGAATCACTCTGAGGCAGATCTGTTTTACCAATCCCTGCCCGTTTTTAAAGCTGCCGTGACCATATATGTGAGGACTTAGTGCCGAGGCGGAAGGAACTAATTACTTGCGGCACGGTAGTGAGTTAAGTTCAACTCTGTGTGCAGTTTGCTTAGCCGTGTCTTTGATTTGCTTAGCAGTGTACAGGGGTCGAGAAGCCTACCATTTTGACATTCTAAATGATGACAACCCAAGGTGTGCAAGGTGAAAAATTAGCCAATATGTTTACTCCAGACCAATAACAAACACATTTTGCAGCCTGGTCTGGTGACATTTTATGGTTTCACATTTTTAATGGTGACACACTGAACACTTCTTTGCCCCTAGCAGTGTACTCCATTTGATGTTTTTGTACGCTTGCTTTGGTCTCGTATGCACCCGTTGCATTTTCATGTTTGTGTTTTCAGCTACTCCGACTGTGTAGTGTTTATTAGAAGCGAACAACCACAGACCAAAGACCATTACGGCTGCAGTCATTGATTACAATCATAACATCGACTTTGTAAATGAGAGGCATCACCCGAGGACGATGTGTTGGATGAATAAAATCTGGACATCAAATAAGTAAGCAGAGCAATGTTGGCAGCAGCATAATAATTACAATAATACGTTTAATAATGTTTTTGTACTGTTTACTGGTCCATAGATTTCTGCAGGACGAAGAAGTGGTTGCTCCTACGCGTGTGATAGTCTTTCTGAATTTTTGTGCTTAAAAATGTGTCATAGCGGAAGATGACGTGATGTCGAAAGCTCCTATCAATGTGTTTATTCTTAAAGGGAATGTGACACCTTCACAACGTGATTTTAACTGAGATAGCCAAGTTGTAAAGCAAGTCGGAAAACCCGGTACTCCATATTTCATTTGTCTTGGAACTCGATATTTCCGTAGAAAAAAACTAAAATCTACCTGACACCAGCCCCCTCAGTCCCCCGTCGCCGGCGGCCATTGTTGTGAGCTGCTGGTGTGACGACATATGCTGACGTCACGATGAGCATCAGCCAATCAAAGCCCTTGAAGCGTTTCAAGTATGGTAGTGGTTGCCAGATCGTGACATCATCCACAGACTGATATTTATTTCTTTTTCCAGAGGAGTATTTTTAAAAACCAAATATTGAGCTTATTGTACATTTTTCAGAGAAATTATGAGTGGTTTCATTATTTTTTACTAAAAGTACGCCTAATTACACTAAATTCCAGGATCCGACCAAGGTGCCACCTTCCCTTTAAAGAGAATGTGGCACCTCGGTCGAATCCTGGAATTTAGTGAAATTAGGCGTGCTTTTAGCCAAAAATAATCAAACCACTCATGATTTCTGTGAAAAATGTTCAATAAGCTCAATATTTTGCTTTTAAAAATACCCCTCTAGGAAAATAAAAATCCACATGCCATCTGCCTGTGGATGATGGCATGATCTGGCAACCACTACCAGACTTGAAAGGCTTCAAGGGATTCAATTGGCTGATGCTCATTGTGACGTCAGCCTATGTCGTCACACTAGCAGCTCACAACAATGGCCGCCGGCGAAGGGGCTGATGAGGGGGCTGGTAGGTTTTAGTTTTTTTTTTCTACGGAGATATGGAGTTCCAAGAAAAATGACATATAGAGTACCGGATTTTCCGACTTGCTTTACAACTTGGCTATCTCAGTTAAAATCACGTTATGAAAGTGCCACATTCCCTTTAAAATATAAATTCAGGACGAAAATGAATAAAAAATGGCAGATAATGTTCAGATGTAACATCAAATAAGGTTAGCATCGTAATGGTCAGGGCTTTATATATATTTGGGAGCCATGGAAGTTAGCAACCAAGTGCCACTTCGACATTTTCAAATAACACCTTTGTCAAAATAATAATTGTATTCCCGTTAGCATTAAACGTCGTCAAATACTGAGCACCGAAGCTTCTCATAAGGACTCGATGACGAACCAAATAATTGATGGCGTCACATAGGCTTCAGTGTTCTCCCCTAATGACCATATCCATTCCAAAACATAAATTCGCCCCATATCGGGCCCCGTATCCGAGCCGCGACCTCGATTTGCCATTGGCGAGCAGTCCTGAGCCATTGGAATCGCAGCCGGGCTGTGACCGCGGAGCCGGAAGTAACCGAGATGCTGGCTGACGCAGCGCTGGGCGGCGCCGCTCCTTTCGCGGCGGGGCAAGGTCGCGTGAAGAGAGCTTCAGTGCATTCGAGCCACACGCCCCCCTCCCCGGCCCCTACCCCAATTCGGACGGTAGCGAGGCAGCAATGTGACGCACTGGCGAATTGCAAATGGCAGGTCTCGCATAGGGATATCCGAATATGGGGTCCCACGTTTACTAAAACGGTAGTGACTACAGAACAATGGTCCGCAGAACAAACTTCTAGATGAAGGAAAGCCCATGTCACACCTGGCGAGTAGGTATCGCACTGCGAGGTCACCAAATACTTGCGTATCAGCTCGTAAAAAATAACAGATAATTGGAAGATTTATGCAGTAGGTTTACAAATTAACACATTAAAAACTGATCGTCTGAACCCTCCGGGCCACTTTAAATCCATACAGACTATTAAAAGCATAATAGTTCGGGTGAATGATTGGCTGACTGGCATCAGCAGTCCATGCGGCCGTGGGCGAGCCCGTTTCTCTTTCTTGTAACAGAAAACGGACCGGGGCCCCACTCATTTCCACCCAGCAGAAACCCATCTGACGACACTCCTGACCTCAAAAAATTCGGCCGCCAGCTAGCCTGTGCTGAATCCGCCGCTGTCTCGCCTATACAGAACAGCCTCAGATGGTGGAGCAGATAATCAAGCCATGGCTATGTATGGCTAGGAAGGTCTGAAAAACTATAATGTTAATACATCTGTTGTATATTGTTCTAGCTCTAGCATTTTCATGGATAAATTTCCGCTGAATTTCCCACAACACAAGTGAACGCACCCCCACCAATCAGCGGCCGCCATCCGCTGGATGCCGATTGCCCGCGGGGCGCAGAGGTTAGAGAGGTCACGCCGGCCACCGCTGACGTTGAGTTCAAGGCTCGGTGGGGAGGGGTCGCGTGACGGATTATAAAACCTACATGCGTGGTGTTGAGAGTGGTGGTCGTTGAGAGAGAGAGGGCGATGGATCGGTGTAGGAGACATTCTGTGAATGTGGATGGATATAGGTATGGTTTAGGCGTTTGTGCAGTGTGCGGTGTCGATATCACTGGTATAAGCGATGTTGTTAGCACATAAGTGCATTAAATGGGTTCGGTATTTAAATATGCTTGGCGGAAAGAATTTCAGGCACCGATTTCGACTCGATCGTATTTTTCGGTATTAGGGTGCATGATGGAGCTTTTCAACATGTTTTTTTCATTGCCACACTTATTGTCAATACAACACACGCGGTACATGTGACATGCACGCACCTGCACTTCATGCGCCTGCAACACTAGAAGTTTAAGATGCTTAAATGATTATTTGAGGCGGAAGGATAAGTACCCCGCGTTTATAGTTGGACTATTGTGTCTTATAGTTGGACTGTTGGACTTAGTGTGCGCTGTGTGTGATGCATGCAAGGTACTGTATGGATTGAAGTCTGACCGTGTCAACAAGGAAGGTTCAAGGCGAATCACAGGCTGCACGAGGCAATTGACTGAGTAGGTATGTATATTCTAATGGCATGAGCATCACTGCATTCCTTTAGCATGGGCCATTCTCCTATCCCATCCTTTGATGACCTGGCCCCCAACTGGCCAGAAGCCAATGTGCACAGCAGTCTAACTGTGACTGCCCGACTCTATTTTTAGGCCTAAAATTAGTTTCTAAGCTACCCGAGTGCATGCGCGTCCGTGCTCGTCCGTTCGCGTCCCCCCCTTCGCACTCATCGCTCCTTAACCCCGGTGCCATCCTCCTCTACATATCAGTTCTCTCCTTTTGTTGTAGCGTGTATTTCTCTTTGACTATGAATGCATGGATACATGTTATGGCTCTTATTCTCCGCTCGCAATCTTCCGGGTGACGTCGCAGTTTTAGTTTGGTATTGTTTATTATTAGCTCTATTTATCAATAGTCATGTACAGTTTTAAGATCAAGACGTTTAATGCTCAGCTTTCGAATTATACCTAATTTGGTGGAACTGAGGTGTGACCTCACAAGTCTTGTCAAGCGTGGGAAATGGTGAATACTAGAAAAAGTTTTTTTCGGCAAAGGTTCATTTTCAGGCCTAAATTTCCGTACTGACCAAAACAATACAGCGTACTGAAATGTTGGTACGAGGATGGGAGAGAACACGAATAAAACGTCAAGCAACTTAAAAAAAAACATTATTTTGAGCGGCGACACTTTTTGTACAGCTCAGTTTTTGTTTGTGTTCAAAAGTTTAAGATTGCATTGTGAAATCTTTATAGCACGGTACATGTCGGTGGAAACGGTACCTGAACGGTCCAGAGACCCCAATATTGATGAGTTACTGCACGGCCGTGAATGGACGGTACTATGCAGGGGTGTGAGCTTATATCTCTTTGAGGGTGCCCGGCCACCCGCAATGAAATATCGAGCCAGTGTTAAAATACCTATCAAATTTTATTGTTGATCATTTTCAGGATTCTTAGGACTGCGTGATGGCTAAAACAGAGACAACATTATGACATTTCCTATCAAATAGCAGTCGAAGAGAGGGCGCCACCGTCGCCCGGTGTGGTCGTGTTATGTGCGCTCCCGCTAATTTTCGGAATTATGGCCGTATAAAATAATAGAAAGGTGCTTCTAGTGAGGTTGAAAGATAGAACTGATGTGGTAGTTTGTTATTAGATTGTCTTCCACTCAGTTGAGCCAGTGTACACGGTCGACAATAGGTTTGTAGTGTCGGCAGTGGATGAGGGTGTACCCGTCGGCCGCCATACTGCCGGGAGGGTTACAAGAGGACACTACGGAAGAGAAACCACTCGGAGATGGAAGACTCTCTCAGCAATAGCCGCCGTAGCCGAGTGGTATCGCAGATGTGCACCGTGTCACTAGAAGCGTGATTGTCTAGGTCACAGGTTCAAGACCGTAGGCGGCGAAAGCTTTTAGCACTGCCTCACTTCACACTGAGGACATAACCCTGCTGGAGAAAGTTCCTCTTATGTATTCTAAAGTTTTCTGCATTTGAATCGGCCAGATCACAATAGAAGATATGGGTAAACGAAAAAATCCCAGCCCGCTGCAGAAGGCTAACGAAAAAAACCCACGCGCAGAAACGAACGAAGATGTTATGGACGAACAAGAGTCGACGTCAGAGAATGTAAGGATTGACGATTTGAAGAGTTTCATCACCCTGGAGCTAGCCCGAACAAAAAGAGAAATCACTGAGCAAGTCAAGAAAGAAATTGATAACAGAATAACGGCAGTTGAAGAGTCCCTGAACTTTGCGCTATCAACAAACGAGGTAGTGTGCCGAAGGCTTGCTGAAGCTGAAAGGATGGCCTCCGAGGCAAAAGAAGGATTTGAGCAGTGCCGGACTCGCCTTCGAGCAGTGGAGGGTCAGCTGGACTCATCTGAGCAGGAAAAACTGCTCGACTGGCTCATTTTCTCAGGGCCAGCGATTCCGAAACTGTCACGAGAAGACCGACCCGAGGATGCACCACGCCTTCTACACGGAATGCTGATGTCTCTGTTGGGGCTCCGCCTGGATCCCAATCAAGTCAGGGAGGTCCACCGAAAGAGGGGAGAGATATGGGTGCGCTTCACGCACAGCTTTCCCGGTTCGAACAGAGATCAGATCTTCCGGAGCAAGACCAGACTTCGAGGTACAGGCCTTTTCGTCCGCGAAAGGCTTACCGACAGGCGTCAAGACTGGTTTGCCGAGCTGATGAAGCTGAAGCGCAGAGATCTTCTCATGGTGGTGAGCACCCGTTCTGGCTCCATTTTTTATGTGGAGTCAAGCGGTGCTCGGACCATGCCTGTACACAGCGAGGAGGCACTACAGCGGCTTATCACCCGACTGACCTCACAGCGAAAGGGCGTGAACACAGAGCGAAATGAGCACATGCCAAGAACAGAGCCTCCAGCTCGGAACAACCATTCTCCACCCGGGACCAGTACCCAGCGAGCCGCTGAAACAGAAGGAAGAGATGGAAGCTTGGTACAGTCGTACTACTCTCCACCTCCACGAGTCCATGACACAACGGAAGACGAGACCGTAGGACACAGAGAGGCTAGCAGCTGTGCGAGCCAGCTCCGATCAGACCCCGCCAACGCTGGAGCCTTCAGAAGCTACAGAAGAGAAGAAGAAAGACAGGAAGAACACACAAGAGCAGATAGAACCTATAGAGGCAACAGGTAGGCCAACCGGGCAAGGTGCAACACGATGGCCACCTGCTGGAAACGCTCCTCAAGGACAGCTGCAAGCGTCTGCCAGTAGGAGTGAGGGTCTCCGCCGGCGCGGAGCGGGAGACATAAGAAGTTTCTACGCGGCAGCTACCGTCCACAGAAAGAATGATTAAAGGTTATATGTACGTAACAGTAGCAACGCAGAGACACGTGTACGCTTATTGTTTGTATAGCCCATTGTTTACCTGTCATTCCTTCACCAGCCTATTCTGCCGGATGAGTTTGAGTGTGCGATGGGATGTGTTGCTCCAGGAGTGGAATATGTGCGCTCAGATCCATTCGTCAGACGTAAAGTGCTAGGACCAGGGCATGTACCACATGACTAGTCTTGCTTTGTTGACATTATCGAGAAGGGACATGATATTTTCTTGTAACGGGACATACAGAATTGGGACTGAGCCTTATTGTAAGAAGCAGAAACTAGTTGTAATTTCGTGTCTTGTTCAGGCACATAGCAAGGGCCCTGCAACTCTTATATTAGTCTCAACATGGGGGAGTTAAAGATAGGATCTCTCAATTGTAGAGGATTAGGAGACTTTAAAAAACGTCGCGATGTTCTTAATTATTTGAAGGGGTCGGGTTTTAATATCATATTTCTCCAGGATATTCATTGTCATCCCTCTAAAGAGCATTGGTTTCGCAATATTTGGGGAAAAGATGTACTTGTCGCAGGTTTTGCACATAATTCTAGGGGTGTTGCAATACTGACGAACTTGGTAGATATTTCTTTTGCAGAAACACGATTAGACAAAGGTGGAAATTTTGTTATTACGAAAGCGACTATTAATCGAGAGATGGATATAATCCTGGCTAATGTCTATGGACCCAATACTGATAACCCTGCCTTTTACCAAGGAATAGAAGACATTTGCAGAGATATCAAAGGAGACACTGATACCCCCGTGATTCTCGCTGGAGATTTCAACATCGCTTTGAACTTCGAATTAGATACTGAAAATTATGTATCACACAACAATCCTAGGGCTAGACAAAAGCTGATTAATGTTATGGAAAATCTAGAACTTATTGATGTGTTTAGGGATCGTTATCCTGATCAAAGAAAGTTCACTTGGGCAGTTGGTAACCCTCCAAGAAAGCAGGCGCGTCTAGACTTTTTCTTGGTCACGGAAAGTTTTAATTCTTACATATCTGAAGTTAACATAGTCTCAGGCTATAGGCCTGATCATCGGATGGTAGGCCTATGCGTCCAGCTGGGCTCAGCATCCAGAGGAAAAGGTTTTTACAAGATGAATTGCTCACTCCTAAAAGACAATATTTACGTGGAAAAAATTAATTTATGTATACATAACACACTTCAAATGTACTCACTTCCGGTGTATAATGCCACTTTTGTACATGAGTTCCTGGGGAAGTAGAAATTTCAATCTCATGGCAACAATTTTGGGAAGTTTTGGTGTTAAATATGCGTACGGAGACAATATCGTACTCGATTTATAAGAGGCGTCAAATGAAAGCAGAGGAGTCTGAACTGAGAAAGAAAATAGAAGACATGGATGGTGTTGAGAATGATCTATTAACAGATCATGACCGTAACGAATTAGCAAAATGTAAGGAGAAGTTGGAGCAAATACGATCCATAAAA
The DNA here is from genome assembly GCA_034440635.1 of Lepas anatifera. Lineage (NCBI taxonomy): Eukaryota > Metazoa > Arthropoda > Thecostraca > Lepadidae > Lepas > Lepas anatifera. The sequence continues at coordinate 115,197 of JAOTON010000036.1, forward strand.
ATCGAAGGTATTATGACCAGAGCCAGGGTAAGATGGTATGAAAAAGGGGAGAAACACTCAAGGTATTTCCTTAATTTAGAGAAGCGTAATTACTTGAATAGGCAAATATTGACATTGAGGAAAGACAACGGTGAAAATACCACAGATCAAAAAGAAATAATGGGCATACTGACCAAACATTACAAAGATCTATTTGCTGAGCGTACAATTGATAAGGGGGAAGCAGCATCCTTTCTTGAGAATATATCAATTCCCAGGCTAAGTGAATCTAAAAAAACAGAAATAGGTGCACCATTGTCAATAGAAGAGCTTTCATCAGCACTTAGGTCCATGGGGACCAACCGTGCGCCTGGCACTGATGGATTTCCCAACGAATTCTATAAAGTATTTTGGGGGAAGCTTAAACATTTTTTCTTTTGCATGGTCAATGAAAGTCATGATGTGTCCTTACTTCCAGCAACCTTACGAGAGGGCATATCAACGCTTCTTCCAAAACCCAATAAGCCTGGAAATGAGCTAAGTTCCTATCGGCCGATTACGTTATTAAACTCTAGCTACAAAATTATTTCCTCGGCTCTATCAAATCGTTTCAAACTCGCTTTACCAGAGATAGTTGGTGAAGAACAAACTGGTTTTATTAAAGGGAGATGCATCGCGGATAACAGTCGGTTAACATACGACCTTATCCAGCAACTTAAAGCAGAAGAGAGGACGGCCTTTTTTAAGCCTTGATATCAAGGATGCATTTAACTCGGTCAATTGGGATTTTGCCAGACTTGTCCTCAGAAATTCAAACTTCCCCGAAGATACAATTAATTGGTTTAATATCCTTTATGTGAACTCATCATCTAGGCTAGTACACAATGGACACATTTCAGAGAAAATAAACCTGCATAGGTCTTGCAGACAAGGAGATCCCTTAAGTCCCTATATATTTATTCTTGTAATTGGTGCTCTGTTAGAAGGCATCAAGAAAAAATTAAATATAAGAGGGGTCAAAATCAAATCTAAGGAATACAAGGTGTCAGCTTATGCTGACGACACTCTTTGTTTCTTGGGTGGTGACGTGAATGGCTACAGAGCGCTTTTCGACGAACTTGGAGTTTTTGCAAAATTCTCAGGATTAAAACCAAATATTGCTAAAACACAAGCATTCTGGGCAGGGTACAATGCATCCGAGAAACAGCCTATATGCACTAACCTCCCAGTGAAATGGGTGTCCAAGCTAAAGGTCTTAGGAATAGTTTATGCTAACAACGATTTGGAAACCTGGTCAGAAAACTTTGAAGAAAAATTCTGCAAAGCCAGAAAGATTATCAAAAGCTGGAAAAATAGATTCCTTTCTCTTACAGGGAAGATCGTTATAATCAAAACGTTGCTGATTCCTTTGTTTACGCATATTTTCACAGCTCTTCCAAATCCCCCAGCAAGCTGCATTCACAAGCTTAAAAAGGAGATGTTTGAATTTATATGGGGCGGAAAGACAGATAAGATAAAAAGAAACAGTCTATGCCGGACGATCTCAGCTGGTGGACAAGGAATGATCGATTTAGAAGTATATATTTTGGCGCTCAAAGTGAGTTGGGTTAAAAAAGAAATAATGAGCCGCCATGATTGGTGTTTCCTTTTCAATGAGACTATATCAGAGGAAAGTTGTTTATGGGAAAGGAACTCACAATCAATGAGAAAAATTGCAAGTTCAACAAAAAATAATTTTTGGAAAGAAGTTTTTATGGCACTGGCGACCTTTGACGATTGCTTTGCGCCGAACCTGGAGGAAATAGCTAATTGCGGCTTATGGTTTTCAAACTGTACCAGGTTTAAAGACAATATCATTACATCGTGGCATAGAAAAGGCTTAAGGCATATAAATGATCTGCTTGGAAGTAATGGGCAGCTAATGACTTTTGAAGAAATAAGACAAGCCTATCAAATTCAAGGTATGCAGTTAGATTACTATGGTTTGGTTAGAAGCCTTCCAACTGAATGGAATAGGTGGCCTCAGAAGGCAAGGGTAACGGGCCCAATAATTCATCCGAGTATACGTGCTATTACTCAAAGAAGGTACGGAAACAAACATATATACAATATTTTGCTGAGCGGAAAGCATAAGGATGATGGAAATTCACGGGAAAGTGCTTGGGAAATTGAATTCGGTGAGATAGAGTGACCATTATGGTATAATTTACCGAAAAGTACTACTCCCTCAATCGCGTATCAAGCAATACAATATCAAATTACCACACGGATAATTAGCACTAACAGGAAGCTGTATCAAATGGGACTAGTAGATTCTAGGGATTGTACACGATGCAATAACAGGACGGAAACTCTCATACATAAATTCTGGAGCTGCCCAGTTGTCAAAATGTTTTGGGAGGCAGTTTCAAATCATCTTAGGATTACAGGAATTTCCTCAGAGCTTCGGGGATTTACAAAATTTCAAGTTATTTTTGGAGTGGACAATTCTCCTCTAATAAATCATATCATCCTAATTGGCAAAATGATGATAGCGAAAAACAAATTCCTTGCAGTCGACGCTCTCATGCTACGGCTGTTAATGGATAAGCACACAGAACAAGCTATTGCAGCTATCCAAAACAAAGAGAGCGATCACAAATCCAAATGGGATGAATTCGAGAGGGTTTTGATTGCAGGACAGGCTCAAGTTCAAATAACAAATCTTTAAAAATGCTTTGGTTCACAGTGCTTCCTCCGGGTTTTGGGCTATCCGCACTTTGTGTGAAGGCATGAATGCATATACACAGATACATACATACCTTGGCACCCGTTTCCACAAGGAATGGAATTCCAATTTTCACAGTTCTTACCGCAAAACACTGAACTTCAAGGGGAAAGATGATGTCAACAAAGCAAATTGCACGCCAGACATTTTATTTGCTCATGTCTTAGTTGAAACTATAAGTTGAGTTTCGTAAAAATAATCATGTGAAGCGTAAGGTGTTCGGTGTAGTGCGAAATCTATCTCGCAAGAATAGCTGCTAAGTATCTTTGAAATAGTATGAGGCGTCTACCGTAGTGACATGCCCACTGAAATGAGTAGTGTGCTGACATGCCTTTTGTTCCGGATGATTTTTGTTTATCCAGTGATTGTGGTTTGCAGTGGGTGTTGTATGGAGAGGGTGGGGGAAGGAGGGAGATTATAAAATTATATAAAAATTGTATTAGGGACTTTGCTACTTACTTAACTCCTGCTGAGCTCCGTGTTTTTTGCAGCAATTTTGACATAGGTAGACATATGTATTTGACATAGGTACATATCGGTAGGTTTTCTGAGCGTTAGTGTTGTGACTGGTATTGATCTCATGGTAGGGTGTGGTCTTTAGAGCAATGGAACTGTGTATAGAGATGGGCCTTTTTCTTGCCTGGCATGTCTTGTTTTGGTATTGGCCTTTGCGTGATTTTCAAGGAATAAAAGTTGTTTGATCCGAAAAAAATAGCAGTCCTTTCCTTGTTTAAATTTGGGTACCCAATTTATTTTAGGAAATCCACACGCCCGGCCCCTCACTTCTCGGACACCCTGTAGTTCACTGGTCTGGTAGAAGGTTCAAACCATGAGCTTTAAAGACGTCATGCCGGAGTCGACACCCTGCTTGTGCCGGAGACCCGTGTTCAAGGCCCGGCGAATTCCGTGGACGAGGAACAATCTGGCTCCCGAGAAACTTTCCGACAGGGAAACAGTTGGCGACGTCAAATGACCATGACAGTTCCTGCGTCGATAAGCCCCACAAATTATAATGCCAGAGTCGGAACCGACTTCGAAGAAAGCCCATCGATACCGCAGCTCTGCTGAAAATACAAAGACGGGTCACTCGACACGACGAAGCCATAACATCACGTGGAAGACGCACCACTGAAGCCCCTACTGAAACACAAACATACAGAACGGTGTCGCCAGCGCTGATACAACCTTGATGTCTTTTGGGGAACGTAACCTGGAGGTCTTCTGAAATATCGTCCAATGATAGCAGGCAAGCCGCGCCCACCCCTAGCTTAGCTTCAACACCAATAACCGCACCTCGAGCAGAAGATACACTGAGCCTATCTCTCCATCGTCGAACATTGTCATCACAAACATATTTATGCCAAACAGCCCACGGGAGACGGACCAATTAAACTGAACGCGACACCAATACCAGTTAATGCACGGTTCCACAACTCCGTTACTGCCACTTATATCGTGGAGGCCAAACAACACTCGGGGTGCTGTCATTCGAATGACTCATGATTCGGTCCACCAGGCCCGGCGGCGGCTGCGGACGGGACGGCACAGGCGCGGCCGTAACGTAACGGACCGTCACGGCGGGCCCGTCACGCACCAGCTGGCGCGCCGCGCCGCCCCGCTCGCAGCCCATGCACGTGCCCGAGGCCGGGAGTGGCTGGAACAGGCGTCCCAGCGACAACGCTGCCGGTTATAGCGAGGGGCTGAGCGTGAGATCGCGGCGGTGGTGGCGTCAGCCGGGAATTATCGATAAAACGGCCGGAACAGCACGGCGGAACTTCTACCGGCCCGCAGCCAGCGGCCGTGACGCTGGAGAGAGGCTCAGCGGTCAGCTCTAGCCAGCTGCAGCTGAGCTCTGTCCAATACACGGTGATCTGTAGAGCAGTTCAGCAATACACCCCGGCCAATTCAGGCCGAGCTTCAACCAATACATGGTGATCTGTATCGTCTATGATATGGTTCCGCTGCCTGCTGTCGGTAACAGCCAGCACCCCGCCCCTACAGTGCACTCTCGGTACCACGCCTCCACTGCAAACGTGCGTCTGAAAGCTTCTCACATTACTCGGTGTTTTCCGGTAGCTTCAGGACCGTAAATCCTACACCAAAGGACGAGCGACATTCCACAGTTGTTTCCCACTGATCTATACCGTAGCGAAACCATCACGGCCAGGAGCTGGCCGTTCCAGAGCGGATCACAGAAGTACCCGAGTGATTACCAGCGAGGGTTCAGCTCCGCGGAGGTCGGTCCTAACCACGGCACACGATTCGGCCGGCGACCTCACTGAACGCACCACAACGAGCCGATATTCCGAAAACCCGCTCAAACCAGGCTCGTTAGCGTGCGCAAATCCCCGGAAAGGGGATGGCCTCGGTAACGACCAACGAGGCCGAGTGCCCAAATGGTGCCGTTGCCAGACTCCAGATTGGAATTGCATGGGTGGGTACGATGCACACGGCAGGAAGCGGCCTTCCCCATCCCATATGACTCGGTGAAGAGACTCCCCCATGCTATTACTATCTGTGGTTTCGTTCCTGAAAAGCGGTTCCTTCATTCGTTTTGCAAGTCTGCTCTCTGACAGAAAACGCAAAATACCGCTTCATTATTTTAGTAGAAAGAGGTGCAGTCGCCAAGCACTCACTGAACGGGGGAAACACCCAGCCAGTGACAGATCCAGGACTTCATTTGGGAGGGGGGAGGAGGAGGGGGTAGGAGGCTCGAGCCTCCCCAACCATTAATTCGGATCAGCCTCCGCATTAACTATAGGTGCTCTAACATTTCAGGGGTGGGGCTTGAGCTCCCTAGCCCCTCCCACTTGTATCTGCCACTGCACCTAGCGATAATGATACAACTCATTCTGAAAAAAACGCCAAAAGCGTTACACATGGGAATGAATCTCTAAAATGGTGCAAAAGATAATTACGTCACATAAGAAATAAACCAGTAAAATAGTCGGTTTCTGGGACAGGAAGCATCTTGTTCAGAGCGTCGGCAGCGTTCCGACTGGGCCAGTGAGCGCGCTGTGGCGTATGGGCCGGAGGCCGGCACAGCTCCGGGTCCGGCTCGGCGCTGCACGTGGGAGCGCTGAACGCCGCTCCACCCCATAGTGGCCGCCGAGACGTGGGGGCGAGCGGCCCACTCGGCCCGCCAGCTCCCAGCCCGGCCACGTGCGGCGCCGACAGAGCGGTACAACACAGCCAGGGTCAACGCCGGCAGACAGTACCGATCACCGGCCGCCGCAGACGACACAAACAGCTCAACAGCCCACTGATCAAGCACCTCCGCTGTATTGGCGTCTCAGCCGCCGGGTGGTTCATAGCCGGGGAAGAAAGCTGACGCAGCCTCAGAACCACGCTCAGTCGGTCAGTACATTTAAACCGTCGACTGGGCACATCCCATATTCGCTTATACACACGTTTTAAGCATTTCAGTCGCATTAAAAAGTATGTAAAATGGTTAACTACAATGCAGGCTGAATAGAAAATGCCAAAAACGGCGTGGGAGGTAGAATATAACAGATAATTTATAGACCCTTAAGCATTGGAACCGCATGCAACAAAAAATGCACCACGAAAACTCCAAGGAGCAGCTTTGAAAAAGTGTGGAAATAAATTGAAAATTCAAGAACTGGAAAAAAGAAAATCAGGTGGTTTGCCAAGACATCAAGAGAACGTTTAACATGCCGTCACGCGGACCACGGGACCGTTCTGTCTGTACTCGACACATCAATCCTACCAAAGCGCACTTAGTAGAAAACTATCGGAAAAGTAATAACCAATCTAAATAACTTTGTCTGGAGCAGTGGAAAAGTATAGAGGCATTGTCATGCTAATTGAAAAAAGTTGTGGCGAGACAAAGAGAGTGTCTACACTGAAGTACGCTTACTCTGGGAGGGGGGGCTGGTGTAGCAGGGGTGTTTGTTGGCTTAAAGTTGACTTCAACTGCTCAGAAAATACCTTGTGATTGTTTCAAGTGCATGCGTCGATTTTTTACGGAGCGAAAACAAGGCGAGCGTGTTTCTCAATATGCATTGCGCAGCTTTTCAAAAAAATATAGTTTTAGTGTAATCAAGGGTAGACTGAAAAATAATCAGCTTATAGCGGGCACAAATTAATCATGCCGATTCCTCTGACATTATACACTCTGTTGCAAAAGCGCTCAATCTATCAAGTAGTGATGCACCGGATTTGGCATCCAGTCAAACTGGCAGAGATTATCCGGTCATTTTTCAAATCGTGCGGAGGTCATTAGTTGGACAATTTTCGCACAAATTTATAAACAAACAAAACATATAAATGCACGTACACTTTTGCGCAACTGATGTCTCAAGCATGTAGTAGAAAATCAAGGCCAATCTATATCATCAAAACGAAAAATCACATATGAATCACATATAAACGGGTGAGTCGCACTGATAAAACATATCACTAACACAAAATAAGAGTAGACTCCTGCCAATGAACGGAGAATTAATACCCACAAAATCTAGTGATTCGTCACAGAACGGGCAGGGGAAAGTACCCATTTAACACACGGTAAAATGTTTTAAGTCCACTTTGACACGTTTGAAAGAGGACCTCCGTAACAGATGACAAGAAATTCATCAGATTTAGTGGAATTAAAACGGAGCAGCAATTTCCGTATGTTAGGCCGCTTTTCTACAAGTTTTATGAAATTGGGTCCAGGCCGAGTATTCACTCCAAGGATCGATGTAGTCGTCAGGTATAATGTATACTTCATCGTCCAGTTGCACTTCTTAGCGAGTACCAACCAGTAGACGTTGAGAAGACAGAGGTGACGATTCGTATCTGTGCGCAGCTGCTGCTCGGCGCACGACTGATGATTGAAAATGTGTTCAGGACAACTGGGTATCAACAGTGGGTGTTTATGCATGGTTGAGCATTTCTTCATGGTTTCTCAAACACTTGAAATTTCACTTTCTAAATATGCATCATTGCATTAACCAGTTATGCATTAAATCGCCATACGAAATCATCCTGAAAAACCGTCACTTCTAGCTTCGTCTTCGACTCGGATGTAAATAACATTTTTTTGGCGATTGTGCACAAAGCTGGAGTTCACAGCATGCATCTAAAAATGGACTTTTTTGTAATTCTCGTGTTAGATACCATACAAAATCGTTTCCATAACGATCACTCACAAAACTACAAATCCGGCTCCGGTTGGATTTCAGAATTTCAAGCGGGCCGAGGTAGGAGAGCGGCCCGACATGAGGCGGGGCTTCCGCGTGACGCAGTGGTCGTCGACGTCGACCCGTGACGCGGCCCGGTACAACATCGACGCCGTTTTACCGCCGAGACGCGACGGCCGAGCGGGGCCACAAGGCCGCCGCCGGGATCAATAACCGATACGTGAAAACAGGCCCAACGAGAAACGCCCATATTTTGGCTTGCTCCGGTCGTCGGCATCGCTGCTCGCTTTTGTTTTAAGGTGATTCGTGGCTCATTGGTAAAGCTTCCGAGATGAAAAGTCTACGGCTTTGCACATCCGAGGTGTGCAAGCTGTAGTGTAGCCGCGTAGATCGGTTTTCGAAAAAAATGTGCTTTTTGGATAAGCAATCGGTTGGATAAAATTTGATTTATGGACAATTTACGGCAACTGATACTACACTTTTGGTCTCGAGGCTTACACCAAAAATCACTACATTGCGTTATGATATTCAGATTACGAGTTGCATTGTGCCGGGTTTTGCCTCCTAGAACCCAGGAAATCAATTTCATTGTTTCATGGAGAGGAACGTTATTAGTGCCATATTGTTTTGCAACGGATATTTTTTTGCGCATAGAAACATGAAAATTATTCAGATATTTTTCGGTAACCGGGTTTTGCCTTAGAAAAATGGTTTCAGTTCATTACTCAATGCACAAACACAAAAACTGATGGAAATGACGTAACCCTGACATCGATACAGACAACACAACTCACAATGGTAGAGTCACACACAATGCAAGTGCCGCGAAAGGACGCAGCCGGGCAGGCTCTGCCATTCTGACCTATGAAAATGCCCTTGACTGGAGCTATTGGAGGGGGACTGGTGCAGGCAATTGGGGCGGCACGCTTACGTGGGGAGAACAGAGCCGAGTGGAAACGCCATATCGACCAAACCCGGCAGTGGCGGTAACATTAGCGTCAGAATTCAGATCAGTCTAGAATTGCGGCCACCTACAACACTCATATTGATCAATCGAAACCTGCAAAGCACAATGCACATTGCAGTTGACAATTCTACGATTTATAGCCTGGAATTGTCGCTCTACCACTGGACACAAAATCGCAAACAAACCAGAAACCTGGAATACAGCCCATCGTTTTGCTAGGTATCTCTATTCCATGGCTAGAAACAAGGCCCAAAGGGATAACTAAAACTGATCTGGGTCCACCAAGCTCTATCTTGAGAAGGTCTCGCCACGAATGGCCTAGCGTGGCAACCCGTGCAACCAATCACCTCATGTTTTGGCTGATACTACTGACGTCATACGCCGTTTGCTGACGTCACCTTTTAATTTCTGAATTACGACATGCCTAAAAATATAGTGGGTCAGTACGAAGCACAATCTCTAATTTGAAAGTTTTACGCGGAATAAGTGTTCGAAAGTGCAAGAGTTAAAGAATAAAAATAAATTTTGATAAGTTTTGAAGTGCTGCGGCGAGGAGCATGATGATGAGTTACTAAGATGTTCCCTGGCCTCTCCCTCGAATCCGGAAATGCAAAAAACACTGAAGATATATAATCTTCAGTGTTTTTTCCGAATATATAATCTTCAGTGTTTTTGCATTTCCGGATTCGAGGGGAGAGGCCAGGGAACATCTTAGTAACTAATAAAAATAAATTCTTTGGATGTTTTTTTCGCCATATTTTCACCATGACACTCGAAACTTTCAGCGGAACACGGAAAGTTTTTCCAAACAATTCTGACATCCTTGACTTTAACTAGACTATCCGAAATTTGACGCTGTTGTTTGGGTTCTTAAAACTATAATTAGAAATTTGGCTGTCCGAGTATGATGAAAAAGAGCCCTATATTGAATATCTATTGAACAGTTTATACATGATAAATGTTTTGATAGGAATTGCTCACGGATTATGAAATTTGCACATCTATAAATTCGCCGCAAAATCACGAACAATAGCTAGAACATTCCGATCGCTTCAAGGATGGCCTTAGAAAAGGAATGAGAGATAAATATAAAATTTGTTGTCACGCAATAAACTCTAATGCACCCAAAGCACACAGAAACACTCACCATCGCTGCGCTGGATGTCCACGTTGACTCCAGGCTTCAGAGAGCCAAATACTTCATCCATGCTTGCTATTGCAGTGTAGTTTTCAATCCTCGCCGCTGAGGCTGGAAGAGAACAGAAATCACTACGATACAATGAAAACGCGTCTCCAATAAGATGCATCATTTTAGCACGACCAAGAACCGATCTCCCTGTACGAGACGGTTCCCAAGAGCAGACAAGAGCATGAAACACGCGTCATATAATCTTTACCAACAGATACCGGCAGTCTCAGCCCCCTCCCCCCTACAAGTTGCCGAACCTCCGAAATACATACATCTCTGGCTAAAGTTAAATTTGAAGAGCATGCGACTATGTGCGCCCATAGCTAATGGACACTTGGTTTGACAAATTTTTACGCAATAGGGGCGGCTTAAGAGCTTTAGCATGCGGGGTGTGGCGCAGTGTCCCAAAACTGGCTTAGCACTATCATGCTCAGTGTAAGATTCATATTCGAAAGTATAACTTGCGAGTGGAAAATTCAAGTTACAATATTACCACTATCACATAAAATATTATCATAAACTTTATTTGAAGTTTAGGCAGATGTTTTTAATCCAAAATTTTGCTTACTACCTTACTTTTGATGGGTTACTTATACACAAAATATACAGAATTGGGCAAAAAACTACACTTAAAAAGCGAGTGTCTTTTATTCACACAGACACGAGTGAAAAACTCAGATTGCCTGGGTGTTACTCTCCACCAAGCACCTTGGGTTTTGGAACACGAGAAAAGGCCTGCACGAGGAGGAATCGTTAGCGAAAAAGTGACTGCGATATTTTTTTTGTTAGATTTTGCTTAAAATATGCACAACAATAGTTATCTAATTTAACTTTTTTGGTAATTCTTTTTGTTTTCCAAGTCCCCAGAAACATCCTTGATCTACTGGAATTCATAGCAGCATCTACCAAGCATAGTTCACACTCTGGCAAGTAGACTGGCTCTATAAATCAGTGGGAAGCTATCACAAATGGAATATATGTATGCCAATGGTTGCACACCATAATCTTTCGGCACAATATATATTTCTCTCATAATTTCCCACAGCTGGGAGTATTCTATAGAGATTGAAATCCCAGTCCCTGTGCCAAGGGCCTTTACATATGATGCACCACTACGTACCAAACAGACGCACCAGTCACGCACCCACACAGACGTCCGGATCGAGGATGTCTCGTCGAAAGCACCATGCTTCAAAGACTGGGGCACATAATTTAATGGTGTTATTTTGGTTAAAAAAATGAATATACAGGCGTATACCCTCCACGATCCCAACGTTTTTTTCGAGTTCACACACATACATTTGCGATATAAGTACACAAGCAGGAAATAACTTCGAACTAAAAATCCCGACATTTCCGCGATTATTTAGGGCTAAACATATTCCAAATTCTGGACAAGGAACAAGGACAAGGACAAGGTTGTTCCATTTATACTCTTTGACTAAATACCATTGTTTTGGATCCCATACCAACTCTGTTAAGTTCGGAATTTTCAGCTAAGTGTTCCAGCCATTTTTTTGTTCAGGCCACGTCAGGTCATGGATATATTCCATGTCACACCGCCCGACGTCAAAACAAAAAGTTAGGACTTTGGACCGGCACCGAACCAACAGCTGCCAACTGATCAGCTATGAACTTCTTTACATATAGCTTATTTTTGTAGCGAAGTGACCGCATCTTAAGGATTTTCCCGCCCTTTTTTGCGTTAACTATGCACGACTATGTTTTGAGCAGTAGGTAGGTATAGCTATCGTTCGTGGATAGCCAAACCGTCTCTCAGCAGCCTGCAACGTTGAAATATGACAGGTGTTAACGAGATCTTGCTGGGGAAAGCTTTCGGCAAATGTTCCGGCTTGGAGAAGCCTAATAACCATAAGTTAACAATATACTGATCTGATATTTTTATATCACATAAAAGGCTCACTAATAACCACAAGTTGTGGTAACAGGTTTTTCGATATTGATAGCTAGGCTCAGGTACAGGCACATCTGCATTAGAAGCACATACACGTGGAAAATGGAAATGGGCCGAAAAAGACGCTATTTTATAGACGCCAGAGAATACCTTCCCTTGGCATCGTGTGCATCTTTGGACCTGTAACCTCTGAAAGGTCATCTGAAACTGCTCAAGGTTTTTGGACTTGGGTCAATAACTTAGCAGGAAATTGTGATCAATATTACAGCTTTATACAGTATGTTCGGCTAAGCATTTCGAGTCGATTAGCAGGCATATTGACTATGTTGGATCAGATATTCTGACATTATTCCGATTTTTACATTTTGATGTAGCATGATCATGTGATACACAATTCGATTTGCCGTTACGATTTACGTACGAAGGGCATCAGCAAACTTAAAAACAACTCTAACCTCACTCCAGTCAGATACTAAAGTCAAGAAAACCTTCTCCAGCCTGACACATACTTTGATCCGTTATGACACCAATATTGGATGGGGTAAAAAAATTACTGAATTAATTTCGTAATAATTTTTTAGATGATTTACCACTCTTCATGTTTTTTTCTTTACTATCACACATAGAAGTCAAGATCAAGCAGGGGGACTGTTCAGCCCCCCCTTCGACACCGGGGCGAAGGTCGAGCAGGTGTTGAATTTCATATCACGCTGTGTAGACTTTTTAAACTATCCAGTCCGGTCCCGTGTCGTCCTGCCACATCGCGTGGTGAAGGCCTGTGTCAACGTGAGTGTATTGCACCTGATTAACACCAGGGCTTTTATCGGGCGCCAGTCCGGGTTTCATATGGGTTTTCATCCTGATTGGTGCCCCCATTCCAATCCAGTTCACATTTTGCCCATGGAAACCACATCAATTACACATTTGACAACATACAATTACCGCATTGACATATCACCTAGACCAGGTGCAAACTGCCTATCTGAAGTGGGAAATCTGAAAATGTCATTGACTAGAAAAATGGTTTAAAAGTCCCATAGGCTTGCTTTCAAATTCTGCTGCTGCACTGCTACCCAATCTCCAATGTATGGCACCAAGCAAGACGAGTCGCACCGGCCATCTAAAATTCTCACACCACCAGCCACCAAAAATTCACACCAATCTGCCATATACCAGGGAGAAAAACTCACCAATTCCTACCCACACGATGCAATGCTACTTCTCTTTAGTTAGTTAATTGAGGACTTGGTGCACCTACATATACCCGTCCAACCGCAAAAAAATATGTAACATCACAAAGAAGGTGGTTCATACTTAACTGTAGTGTTCCTTCATGTTTTGGCTATGAAATAAGACAGAAATCGAGGTATAACACGCACTTCCACGACCTTAATCAAAATGTAAACAATAACTACCGCATTGACACATCCTCACTCTCCAAACCAATTATTCAAAAGGAAATTGTGCAATGTTATGTGTAAAAATATGGGTAGAGATTAAAAAAGAGAAAATCACTCATTTTAACAACATTTTGACAAAAAACTTAGGGCTTGTTCCAGCGCCTCCTTAGAAAAAAGATGAGAGTAGCTTGGAGTAAGTCGGAGCAGGCGCAAAAACTGGTGTCCACTGGACCGATTTCAGATGAGATTGGATGAGATATCAGCTGATTGCGCCTGATCAGCGCCAATATGGCGGGTGTGGCGCAGCTAAGAAACTAATCAAATTTGATTAAGGCCTCTGATACTCATTTAATGTATTTTAGTGAGTGGAATACAGAAAAACAATGGAATCGAAACATTTAGCTGCCCACAAACGTTGTATCTCACTGTAAAACAACTTACTTTAGTTTTTCAATTGAAATTTGTGCTCCGAAATTGAGCTCCTCCAACCTCCTCTGAAAAACCACCTTTCGTTTGAGACGAGGTTGGATTAGATTTGAGATGACCTTTGGTGAGCTTGGAGGAAGTTTAAGGAGGCGCTGGACCGGGAGAGAGGAAGTTGGAGAAGCTTTGAGGAGGTTAGATCAGGTTAAAGGAGGCGCTGGAACAGGCCTTTATTTTGAAGAGTAAGAAAAGATGAGAAAACATTTATTAACGGCTATAAATTTAATAGATTGTAATGAAAATATTTTAATATCAAGTAGTAGAAAGTGCTGCCACTTTTAGTTTGCGGTGATAGAGGTTTTAGGTTGTTGGTTTCAGTTGTTTCAGTGTCTCTACTAACCATGGTTGGTTTGTGCTTGAAACCGGCATGGGCACCGAAAGCGGGGGGACAGGGGACGAGTCCCCTGTTGCCCAACCAGGCAGACCTCTCCCCCAAATATTAGGTAAATCATCATTAATGCTGTCAGGTACTGAATAGCCTGGGTCCGTCCCCCAGCAAAAATTCTGTGGCGGCGCCCCTGGAAACCACAGATGGACGAAAATGTGTGCGGGACCCAAAATTTTGTCTTCTTATTTGGATGAGTTTATGTGGTGAGAACGCCATGAAAAAAGTGGCAAGGCTTTCTCCCGGCTGTCCGCCAACAGTACCGTTAGATAAGTACAACCAACAGAACCCAACCCAACCTAACCGTGTATCGATTTAGCAAGCCGGCCTGCGGGGCACCGAGCCAAGATTCAATATGCTTCCACAACAGTGTTTTACCTCTGGTACAAAGGTACTAATTGTCAGTTGGCAGATGATCAGTCAGCTGATGGTTTCCATAAGCTGACTGATGATCACCTGCCATTGTCTTTTCTAATTTTCAGTGTTTTGTTTATTTACAGTGATGGACAGTGCACTATTAAGTTCAGGTTAAGTAAGTGCTGAAAATCAGGGTTTAAGCGGGAATGGCGCTACTGGGCCCACTGAATGGAAAGAGGGTGTCTTGTTGATCCTGAAAATGTATCATTTCTATAGAAAATCTTTCGGGAAAGTGGATGTCTTAGTTCAGATTAGCCAAGGACTTTTATAAAGCTCCCTCCAGTGTCTTTTTGACCATTTAGCCATTATCTCTTTGGTTCAGTATCTGTTTGGTTGTCACGTTCCTCGCACCACCAAATTTGCACCAGGTTTATAAAATTTTCACCACTCGCTCCCGTCTCCAGGGGCACTCACACCGACAAGATCTCATCAAAATGCCATACTTTGCTCACTGGACTCCTACTGGTATCCACCGACCTTATCGTCTTGAAGTACTTAGGTACGTAGGCTGGAGCCAGTGACTTGGACTTGTGACTTAAAATCCTGTGAGTTATTGAACGAGCCTCAATATGTCACTCCTGCATGCTTCCTTTCAGCAATTTTGAACTGACCAGCATATGTTAACTCACTTCACCCAGACCCCAGTATTATCCCAGCCCTCGTTCTAAACGGAATTACCTAGTGGCCCAAAATGCACCTACCTTCCTAGGTAATTCGAATTATCCAGGACCTAAGGAGTTTTATGGGAGAACGATTTCTACACCACCGTGTGCCCAGTGATGAAATTAATCTGATCATTTACCTTGATTATTCTTCTAACACAACAAAACACAAGCAACTACAGGAGGAGACATTACAGTGCTGCGGCACCACCACACCAACCATCCACACCTTCCCACTTATTTATTTCTTCACACCTCGATCAATTAGAAGGCAGGCGGCTGCTTTGAAGACCAACGGTCGGTCGACCATCTGGGGAGTCTGCTCGAGTTAGCCCGTCAGTAGCCTAGAGGAATTTGTTTTTTGCACAGATCACTTATCTCCGTTCCTTTCAGGAGCAAATGCTAGGCTTTTCACACCAATAGAAAGCAACACTATATTACATTATCTATTCTTTGATTAGTGATTTTACTCTACTTGTGAGCTGCTGCTTACAGATTTTAGATGATACTAAGCTAGAAGGCGTTTCCTGCGCACCAAGAACCTCAAGGCAGAATAATGTTTTTGATTAACAATAAAGTTTACGATCTTTCTTAGCACGCCTTCAATTGGAATTCTGTAAAAATATGTCCAATTAAAGGGGTCTATATTTTAAACCACTAGTTTATTAGCCAGTCTAAATGGAGAGGAGAGAAACTACCTTGTGTATTACTGCTGCTGCTGTTTTCCTTTGGTGTTGTGGTTGACAGTGGTGGTGTTGGTTGTGGGTCATTCCGTGTGATAACTTGATTGTTGAGTTGGACGAGTAAAAGTGTTAAGTTGAATTGCTGTGGAGTAGGAGACAATAGTATTTTCTTCGAAATTGTTCGTGAATCTTGTTAAGGGTATTTATTGTGAGTCAACTCAACTGAAGTGAAGATTCTTAATGCTGGCACAAAAAGCGGAGCTTCTGTTCCTGGCAAAGGGACGTCTGCCACTTGAGCCTTGTGTTCAATCAGAAGAGAGATGAGTGGGGGCCTCCAGCTCCAATATTTTGGTTTTAAATTTCGCAAAAAGTTCATCGTATACTTAGTCATAATACAAATTTATATTCATGCTGGACAAACAGAAAGCTCAAGCATGGACAATAAGTGTGGTGATACTCTTTGTCTGAATGGGGAGTGTGTAGATGGAAATTGCACTTGCTATGCTGGATGGAAGGGCCCAAATTGTCAGCTGTGTGGAGGACGAGTAAGGTGAGCTATTTCATTGTGTTGCTTACAGATTGAGATTGTAGTTAGATTAAGTCTCAAGTCCTGTTTAGAGGCCTAAGCTCCAGGACCAAAATTTGATATCTATCAGACGGCCAATTGAGTTCATCAAGTGCTATTACTCCACAACCATAGCACAGTCTGCACTTCAGTGCTGGTGGGATGGAATTTTGTGGGATTTATGATTTCACAGTGTCCTGATCGGAGGCCAATCGTGATCATGTTTTGGTCATGGAAACAAAGTCAGCGACCTCTGTTGTCCATGGTTGTGGTGGTATAGGGAACTGAAAAGCAACTTGTTCACTGTTTTAAACTAATCCTTGACAGTTTTATATTGACTTGACACAATATTTTTAGCACACTAGGTACCCATCTAATAGGAACCCAGGGGTGCCCTTCCAATCATGTGTGGCCATCAATTGGTTTTATCCATGTAACTAGAACATTTTTGTGAACCCCCCCACTTTTTGGCCAAGAATTTCCTGATCTCAATCAAAATGGGAGTGAACTGGAAACTTGTATAACCAGCTGCTGCGGAAGGCAACAGGGAGCCCAAATTTGAAAAGTTTTTGGTACTAATGTGGACGTTTGCTGTCAGCATCAGGTTTAAGTTTGGCTGGTCCCCTCACTTTTTGCCGGTGGCAACGCTTATGTATGCTACCACCACAATAATAAATAAAAAGGCCAAGCACTTCACACCAGCAACAATTCTTACACATTTTGACTACACCATGTCCCTTTTAATCCACGAATGAGCTCTTAGCGCTGACAACTGACTGTGTGTGAAACGAGCGTAGGCATAGCAACAGTAAAATTATTGTCGGGCAAGGGCCGCTGACACAAATTTGGACCATGCTTTGAAAACACTTTGTTTTGTGGCAATATATTGGCTCTGGTGCAGCCAGGGGGCACAGGGGAACGTGTCCCCATAAGTTCCTGGGTGCCCTCTGCGGATGAAAGTGCTCCACTGCCGCTGAAACGTGGGGTTTCTTTTTTGGATGTGCTCCTAGCTCAGAAGGGCCCCTCAACCACCTAACTGTGTACCTCCATTGTGAATTTGCCTCTGAATGAAAGTGCCCCTTGGCCGCTGAAACCTGCACCTTCTTTATGGATGGACCCGTAGCTTGGAAGTGCGCCTTACTCACGTAACCGTGTACATTCGTTGTGAATTTTCTTCTGAATAAAAAGACATTTCCTCATTTAGGTGTCTACCTAAAATGGTATAGGCTCACCTACTGAAAGCACCCCAATGTCTTTGATAATTTTAACTGTTGTTTTAACTTCTACAATTGTGTTTAGTTTGAACGTGCCCCTTGGTCAGAGACACAACCAGAGGGATGCAGGGGAATGTGCCTCTCATTGGTTCCCAGGCATTGGTGGATCTAGAAGCAACTTTTGGGGGGCCAAACTATCCATTTGGGTGGGCCAAATCGGGAAAAAATCGCGAAACCTTCCCTAATAGAACTTAACAAAGCAGGGCATGCCTTGAAAGAGCCCCTAGGTCTGCTCTGAGGACTTAAGGCCAAATCAGGGCTCCAAACCAGTTCAGACGCTCAGCTTGGAAGAAAATTGAGTGCCTGTGTGAAGCAGCCCATGAAACCCCAGAGGTGCCCTAGTTTTCTCTGGCAGCAGGATTCAACCAGACAGACTGAGACACTCCTCAGCATTTCCTTGGCGACGTTTTTTAAGCTATAAAAAGTGCCCCTTTTCCTTGAAAGTGCCTCTCCATGGTGCTGTGCCTTCCTATGCTGGGGCTCTGGCTGCGCCCCTGCACAAGTTTCCGGGTTATGTTAGGGGCATGAATGCAGGGTAGCAACTGGCCGAAATCAAACAACTATTGGTTTTAGAACGAAATTTTGTTGTGAGCAGGAACTTCGAGATTAACTAGCTAACGCCGCTTTTTCCGTTGTGGTAACACTCATCGTTGCTCGCTTACCTTATTGCTGAAAAACTTTCAGATGCCCATTGTTCTAATAGCTGTCTTCAGCAACTGGAACGATGATACAAAACAAATGTTTGCACAATGCCTACCCCTAGCGTTTTGCCAATTGGTACACGAAAATAATAAATCGTCCGCTGATATTTCCATTCTCGCAAATCACTGCGGGTTCTTGCGCGCCTCCGAGCAACGCGAGATAACGTTTCCGTGCGAGCTCAAAATTCAGCTGAAGCCATTCCGGCGGAATCCTTCACTCAGGAGGTGCTAGTTGCGGGTGATTACAACTTCACTTTTCATCAGCTGAGTCAAGCCCAGCTAGAACTTATAGGGCATGGGTCCAGTTACAGTTTTCTATATGCTGGGACACTAATGAATTACTCATTCTTCCTTTTTAATGATAAATATCACCGCAATCATTTGCAGCACAATATGGTTAAATTTGTGGATGAGCATCTACCTCAAAATATCGGGGGCAGCTCCATGGTCTGCCCCCCAACGAGAATATTGGGGGGCATGGCCCCCTGCCCCCTGTTCCTACGCCTATGGAAATGAGAGCATTATGCAATGTCACGGTACTGCTTGGGATGTGGGCTTCCGGTCAAATGGAACAGGATGTTTGATTGGTTGTAGGCTAGCGTTCTTCTCCAGCGTTGTGGTTATTATTTGATGCTGAGGCTGCTTTGCCGGGATTTCCTGTAACTATGCACTTTGTTTCATCTTCGCAGGATTGAGTAGACAGCTACGGGTGGAAATTCTTTAGCATAATTTTTGTGGATTGCCAATTTGTGACCAGAAATAGAACAAAGTTATAATTATCGGTGGTATTCTGTCTTATTTTCGTTAGGCGAGTCTTCATTTGGTCAATTTTAAGTCATCTGTCTATTTCACTGGGGGCCAATTTCCGGGCACTTGGGGCATTTCGGCCGGCTGGGGAGGGGGCAAAGGTCCCTCAGTTAACATGTTAAAAATGACCTGTTTGATACACCTTACAATACCAGACAGAATGGGGCTATCCTTTTTTGCCCTGCAAAACAGAGAATTGCTCTATGGATACAAAGGGGGTTGGGGAGCACCATCAGGTTGGTGGGTTTATTGAAAGCCTTATCAAGTCTGTGTGCCCAATAGCACTGTTTGGTCAGCGAAAGTCCTGGCTAATCTGCAATAAGATGTCAACTTTTCTGAAAGATTTTCTATAGAAATTATCATCGTCGGAATCAGCAAGACACCCTCTTTCTATTCAGCATGATCCTGTAGTGCAACTCCCACTTAAAGGAAATGTGGCTTCTTCATAACATGATTTTAACTGGGATAGCCAAATTGTAAAGCAAGTCGGAAAACCCGATACTCAATATATAATTTGTGTTGGAACTCAGGATTTCCGTAGAAAAAAGCTAAAACCGACCTGAAATGTACCCCTCATGTACCCTTAGCAGCAAGCCACAGTTGTGATGGCTGTTGGTGTGACAACATAGCTCATGTTACAGTGAGTATCAGCCAATCAAAGCCCTTGAAGCATATTGAATATGGTAGTGGTTGCCAGATCATGACATCATCCACTGGCATATATTTATTTTTTCCCTAGAGGAGCATTTTAAAAATCAAAATATCGAGTTTATTGTGCATTTTCAGAGAAATCATGGACGCCTCCTTGATTTTCGGCAAGAAGCTCCCCTAATTACACTCAACTCGAGGATTCGACCATGGTGCCACATTCCCTTTAAACCACAATTTTTAACCTTTACTTAGACTGAACGTTGTAATTGCGCGCCAGCCATCGTCGTACGTAAACAAACACCGAAACTGACAAAAAACGGAAGGCAGCTGATCGTCAGTCAGCTGATGGAAGACAAGAACCAAGAAAAAAGAAGTCGGTATTTTTAATCCCCCTCCCATTTTGTTATGTCTTCAATCAATATGAGGACACTACATAGGCTCAGCAGCTGATGTACCCTAAAACTCAAATCATCATCATCAACCACAGTTAAATAAATTTCGACCCAAACAAAGCACAATTAGCAACTGGATACAGTTAAACGCCATTTTACTTTTGGGTAATTTCGCCCAAGAACAATGCTCCTAAACAGCATAATTTCGTTTATTTCTTTCGTCTAGCAAGGATGGGATAATTGGTCAATATTTCCTTAATGGTTCTTTAATTTTCTTTTATGGTCTTACCTAACCTGCTGAGTCTGGGACATCAAGTAGTGCTTCAACGAATTTATAAAAACCAACAGAACAGAAACTGCCTCCATTCTGTGTATTGTGGTAGAAACCTATGCAAGTTAAGATGTATTATGTTGTACATATAGTAATTGCATACCCACTAAACTCAATCAATGCCTCGTCTTTTTGCTGTCTCCGAACCTTCCCTTTCATAGAGCTTAGCATAAATTTGTGAAGCAAATCGTCGTTAAAGGGAATGTGGCACCTTGGTCCAATCCTGGAATTTAGAGCAATTAGGCGTACTTTTGGCCGAAAATAATGAAACCACTCATGATTTCTCTGAAAAATGTACAATAAGCTCAATATTTTGATTTGTAAAATACTCCTCTAGAAAAAGAAATAAATATCAGCATGTGGATGATGTCACGATCTGGCAACCACTTCCATACTTAAAACGCTTCAAGGTCTTCGATTGGCTGATGCTCATCGTGACGTCAGCATATGTCGTCACACCAGCAGCTCACAACAATGGCCGCCCGGCGATGGGCTGATGAGGGGGTTGGTGTCAGGTAGGTTTTAGCTTTTTTCTACGGAAATATCGAGTTCAAAGCCAAATGACATATTGAGTACCGGGTTTTCCGACTTGCTTTACAACTTGGCTATCTCGGTTAAAATCACGTTATGAAGGTGCCACATTCCCTTGAAGGTTGTCCCTTTCAACCTGTGGTTCGCCTGGTTCCGTGGTTTAATCGCTGGGGGCTCTTGCGGTAGGTTGACGGAGTCGGAGGGCGTCATTACGCACGGAACGGGAAACTACTCCATCGACATGCAGTGCACCTGGCTGATTGACGGCTCCAAGGACAACCGCACCGTTCAGCTCTACATTGATGATTTCGCCACAGAGTGTGGATGGGATCATGTCTACATTTTCGACGGGGATAGTGTTTATAATGAACAATTAGCTGTATACAGGTGAGATATATGGATGCTGCTGTGTGTGATTCTTTTTTTGTGCTGCTTGTTTACCAGTGATATTTGTCCGCTTTCAGTTTAGAAAATGTGTCGATAAATTCCGTGTGTTGTCCTGTAATTTCACTTCTTTAAAACGGTTTGGACAGTTTTTTATTCTATTAGCCTTAAATGTCGTTCAAGGTTGTCATCTCTATCCTCTCTAAAGACGTATTGAGTCTATATCGATATCGAAGTCCAAACCATCGTCTCGGTTTGTATGACTCGTTAGTTTTTACTAGGTATTTCTAACAAAGTTTTATCTTCCGTTTCAGTGGCATGGTGCAATTAGATAGGTACGCCACGCATAATATGACATCGCTAGAGGCCAAGTCGGGGGCGGCCTACGTGCATTTTTATTCTGATGCTGCATATAATATGACAGGATTCCGAATTACATACAGGTACGTTGGGGTGACCACTCACCAATCTGTTTTGAGTGCATCGGTCTTGACGCAGTAGCTATTTTGAACGTACCTAGTTCATGCAGAAGCACTAGTAGTTTATGTGGATTCCTGGTACTACCATCTGTGCTTATGCTGATTCATCACATTAAGTTATTGCTGCTTTCAGCACATTTCTTGCTTGTTTGGATCATGCATGAAGTTGATGCCCAAGCCTTATCACCACTGACCTAGCGCAGACGGTAGTTATCCTCCCGGTCGGTATCCTGTAACCGTCGGCCCCCTGCCCTCGCCACCAGGTACAACTCATGTCCGAGTATATCCAGCCAGCTGAACTGTTCGGGTAACGGCGCCTGCGACCCGGAGTCGGGCCGGTGCACCTGTAACGCCGGCTGGGGCGGCCGCGCCTGCAGCGTACCCTACTGCCCGCGCGACTGCAGCGGCCACGGCAGCTGCGATCTGCAGCGCCACCGCTGCCTCTGCCGGCAGGGCTTCAGAGGTCAGCACCGGGCTGCGGCGCCGGATCGCTGGTTCCCCGGGCAGTCCGTGTTTATATGTGAATTTCATATTTTGTATTTGTTTGTTTTTGTTTTAGTGCCACGTCAGGAACAGAAATGACCATGTGCTCTAGGGGCGAAGGGCTGTGCGCTGCTAATATGTCGTAGTATCGCTTTGATAATGCCGCATATGTGTGAGGAACCGAACAGTGTTTTTTTTCGCGGCCAGTACTGTGTATGGTTTCTTCCTCTGTACTTGGTCGTGGGGAAATTACCATCAATTTAGAGACTGTTGTATCGAGGGAAACATCGGCCTTTGGTCGTTGGAAGTGCTGTATTGTATCGGCGTGGCCGCGTCCCGTCACCTGGACCGCTGGCGCAGGTCCCGACTGCAGCCAGAAGGAGGAGGCCGGCTTCTGGGAGCTGCTGCCCGCCTCCCGGTACGTGCCGCCCGGCCGCGCCTCCCACGCTGCCGTCATCAAGGGCGACTCCATCTGGCTGCTGGGCGGAGAAGCCTTCACCGACGCCGGCTTCGTCGTCAAGTACGACATCAACGGTGAGTGGCACCTGCGGCTGGGTTTCCCAATGGCGGGAGGTTTGATAATGTGAGTGGGGAGTTTGGGTGGAGTGATGTCGGTGAGTCAGAACCGTGTGCTGTGCTGTATTGGTGTTTCCTTCTCAAGGAACTTTCGGGTTTGTCTTGTGCGCTTGTGTGTCCGGTGGCGTTGTTCGAGACAGATACTCGGTAAAGTTGTTGTTTCAAGATGGCGTCGCCCTTCGGTAAAAGTGGATAGGTTCAATAGCTTGAATGTATTCAGTCGTTCGCTTATTTTGGGATGATACAGCTCGCGCCAAACATTTAGTGCATTTGATGTGATGTATGCCGAAGAACACCTGGGTGAGACCTTAGAAGGCACATCTACAACACTGTCCTGATACAATTCTTCACTAGACGGTAGACATAATACATGCCCACACTTTAAACAAAGATGATACAAGTACATGTACAGGTCCATTTCTTTGAACATCGGTCATTTTGTCAGCCGTTAGTGATCAGTTGTGGATGATCTGTAAAGTATCGGTGTGCAATTTCTTGGACTTTAAAATAGGCGGCCAGGCCCAAGTCACGTGTTATACCACCATGTCAGCAGCGTATCAGGAAATCGGTAACACGTCACCATGCAAAAAACTTTTGGATGGTTTCAGATTGCATCCACTGCGCAGGGTCTATTCTGATTTTTAAAAGCAGGAAGGATTATTTTGAATGACACTTCGGGGTAATCTGACATTGCGTGACCATAGGACAGGGGGTCGCGATGAAGCTTGCTTATGATGTTGCTGAATCCGACTGTAATAGTCGCGATCTTGCATTTGTCGGCTCACATCCTGGACTAGTGAAAATAGAGTGAATGTGCTAGAAACGCTAGGAGAACGTTGTTAGACATTGCAGGCAGGCTACCGAGTGGAAGAGCGCTGCGAATTCCGCAGATAAACTTTGTCGCACAAGCTGTGTATAGCAAAGTTTCGTTTCTGTGGCCTTGATGTAGCAATACACTTTTAAGATGGAAACGCCGTCTTGCCAATTGGGTTCACTGTATCCTTGCTTCTCTGGGATCTGTTTTCTCCCCATGTTTGTTGGCTGTGGACTGTGGCCCGTTTCTGAACTGGCTCTGTCCTAACTGGAACTCGTCAGTCTTTCTGGATGCACCCTCAGCTTGTTTGGTTCGCCCCACTGAGCTGCAGACCCAAGCCAACATGTGGACTGATTAAACAGAGGCTGGTGGCGTCTGTAATTTGTCAGTGCTCTAATGTTGCGGCCTGTCGCAGAGGGCAAACATTTGGTTCCACATCGCGTGACTGTCGGTAAGCCACGTGCCTTTATCGTCGATCCCGGACGAGTTGGGGTGAAGGCAGGAGTTGGCGTCTTCTGGCTTGTGGAGTTGAGCTGAGTCATTGTTCAGCGGGCATCCCTGAGTGAGCCAGACTTTGACTTTCCCGCGACTGGCTGGGGTCAGAGCCATCACGCGTTCCTCCTGCTCCGCCGTTTCTATGGTAACCATCTGTTCGCCGCGTTGCTGACACTCCGCCTCGGCTTCCGGGCGCTCCCTCATCCTGTCCAGCAGGACGGTGAAGCGACGGTTGCCCCTGTCTGACCTGATATCAACGCTGCGGGAGTGGAGCATATACAGCGGCTCCTTGGGGTCTATTGCTCTTGATCCTGGTGTGTTGATGTAGAAGTAGCAGATACCTCCCTCGTGGGCGTACGCGATGCACGCCTGCATACGTCCGCAGTGCATGGCACAGCATGAGTGGCGTGCGCAGGGCTTATCGCCGTGGTCTATCAGGCTGTTCCAGTAGTAGTTATCGGCATAGTGAAACGGGTGGAGTAGATACACGTTGTCTAGTATTTGGCCCAAACCAGCGCCAGAAAGGATAAATGTTGCGAGTACAACGGATGTTGGACTCATTGCGCTGTTGGTGGATGATGGTAAATGTTCAGTTTGGTTTTGGGCAAGTGACTTTTCCAGGCAGTCGACTTCTTTATGCTTCTCGGCCGAGTCTCGGATGGTTTCTCTCCAGGTGCGTACGTCCTGATGCTCAAACACCAGAGTGTGTGTAACAGATTAACTCGCTTTTCCGTTTGGAGGCAGCAGTTGTATCTCAGTTTTACAAAGTATCCCGTGAAAGTATACAAGTAGCCTCGCTATGCACACAAGACATATGATGGAATGTCGGTTACGGTGGCCTTTATATGGTTTCAGCTATCCATTTGCTACGGTTGTCTCCCGACTTGATTGTATTTTTGACTCGCAGAAAGCATGTGTTCGGTGCCTAAATTTGTTGTCGATGTTGGATGTTGAGTGCCCACGAACGGCAGACAAAATTGCAGCTTCGACTTCAGTATTCTTTTTTTCTTGAAGTGGGGGATTATTGGGGCTCCGATGGCTGTTTTTGCTTTGAAAACTAGCTTGTGTGTCACAAACTTACCATAGGCAGCTGTCGTAAACACACTCGGGTGAACCTCAGTTGTCGTACACCGGGTCTTTTGGCACTTTGGTTCATAAAAGTGTTGTTTTTATCTAGTGGTTTCAGTGAAAGCTATGATGTTACATGCAGGACAGACGGCTAAACTGGCATGCTTTTTTTGCTTGCGTTGGGGTGAGCTTGTTAAAAATTTGGGTACAAACTGTTGAATTGGTGTGGTGGTCTACAGGTTTTGAGATGTGGGGTCCGTTTTTCCTTTATTAGCGTGATTTGTTATGATAGTGATACCCTGCTTTGTCTATTGTTCCTTTCTCTGTCCTGCAGAGTGCGTTTCAGCATACCCTCCCCATATCTTGGACCTCTTTGTCGGTGTCTCACCCTTCATGAAAATCACAGCCGACAACCCAGACACGATTGTTCTCTACAGAACTGGACTTGTTCGTGCGAGACCAAGAGCGGTAAACAGGGTGTTGTCTAGGATCTTGTCGATGAAGTAATGGCTAATAATGAGAGGCAACCATCTGCTTCTGGAGCAGATTCTCGGTCTCTGATAGGGATCTTCGTACTGGCCTTTTCCATATCATCCATATCATTCCATATCCACAGATGATTTGTTTCGCCACCACTCTCGTTAGAGCTGTTTCTGCTTGGCCCACACACAATCAGTTTACGGATGTGAGGAGTACAGGATCTTGGAGACAGACACGTCACTGCAAGTGACCTGTGCTATGCCTTCTTCCACCCACTTTTCCAGCATTTTGAAGCAATGAAACGTGGCTTTGCAGAAGAGAGCGTGTTTTTCGAAATGCCTTTAACACAGTCCTAGGCTTGGGTAAGAACGAGCTTTCGGGACACCCAGTAGAACGCGAGAAGCACAGTTTGTGTGGAAGCTGACGCACTCGCTGCCGCGCTCCCACAGGTGGGGTGTGGGAGCGTTTTCATCCCCACACTGGAAAGGAGCCGTCTCTCCGGTACGGCCACTCCGCCGTCCTGCGAGGGGTAAGTGACCAGCACCCGTCCCCCGCGCTTACCACTCCCGCGAGCGGACGGAGGTGCGCTGGAGGGCTACTGGAAACGCCAGTAGAATCCAGCCGGTAGTTATGTATCCATCCATTTATTACATATTCATTTGATGGCGAATATGATTTGGGTGGAACCACTCCCGTTTAACGACCTATTGTTTGTATGTATGTTTTACATTGATCAGTCGTTTCTTCAACTGCGCATCTGAAATATAAAAAATAGATAAGTAGCTTCTACGGATTTCTCATAAGTATGTGTTGCTTTCCCTAGCCCAGGCTGCCTTCGTTGAATAAATCCTGAGCGGGAATTCCCTTCGTGAGATTTCACAGGATTCCCCATTATTCTGGGCTCGGGAGATTTTTTATTATGTCGTGTGACACTTTTATTGAATGTGAAGGCTTTGACTTGTACCGCAGTTTTATAAGAGCGCCTATAAATACTGTTTGTCTGCAATCTACCCTACGTGCCGCTCTTACTCAGGCGGTGTGTGGGAGTGCGTTTATTCCCAAGGAGGTACCGCTCCGCTATGGACACTGATTAATGGTCTGCATCACTTTTATGATGTGCGTCACATAGGCCGCTAAGAAAAGGTGGAGCAAGTATCGAAAACCCCTATTTTAGTGGGAAAATGGTACTTCACACTTGCCATTTTATTGAAAGATTTTAAAGATGCTGTCAGTTTTCACGCATGCGCGCTTTCTTGAGCCCTCATGGCGCCCGCCATATTGGACAATGTCGCCCACACTTTTCTCATTCGGTCTGTCCGAGGGGCTTGAGGCCAATATCCTAGGCGGATGCCGGGGAAAATGTCAAAGCATGGTCCGTAACGTCCGGAATGTTTCAAATAACGCGCTCTTGATGTCATCCCCGGACGCAACCCGCCCTAGTCTGCCGAGGCCCACGACCCCGTGCGACCTCAGCGCTGTGACTGACCTCTCCGCCTGCCCCAGGACAACGTGTACATGTACGGCGGCGTGACGCGCTCCAACGGCTCGGCGCCGCGCGAGATCACCAGCGAGCTGTGGGCGCTGGACACCACCACCCAGTCGTGGGAGAGGAAGCAGGTGGTGCCGGACCTCTGCTACCGCGCCGTCTGCGGCCCGCTGGCCGTCGTCGGACACTCGGCCGTCGTCGTCGGCGACGACCGCATGCTGCTGCTGTTCGGACACTCGCCCGTGTACGGCTACGTCAACTACGTGCAGACGTACCACTTCGGTAGGTGGTTGCGGAGGCTGATGGTGTATACTAGTAGTCTGCTTAGAAGTATTGACGGACTGCTTTTGTGGGCAGGAATGAAAGGAAAGATGGGGACTGAACTGAGTTATTAGCCACGTAAAGCATACCACAAACCCCTGATTTCACATTTGGTTTCCCTCGGAATCCACATTTTACGGAGCAAGATTGATTCATGAGCGAACCTCTTTTGGGATGCACTATTCGCATGTCTTCCCTCCTAACGCCTGCCAGCCTAACGACCCCGCACAGCGTTTCTGCTGGGACTGCGGGGGGAGCGTGGGTCTGCTCTTAACGCGCCCTATTTATCGGCAAACTACGGCTAACTCCAAGGCAGATGAAATATCAAACAGGGTGTTTGCTGATATGCTTGATATCCCGGCTGTTTTAGTGCAAATTCATTTACAAAGTTCCCACTTTCCACTTAAAAAGGCCGCTGGTTGATACACTATTTGCAAAAAGTGGAAAGAACTGACTCAATCGGGGGCGTTCTGAGTTTTCAGCATTTATTGTACCATCCGGGTGAACACAGGTCAGACCTTTATAAACATTGAAAACCTTTCCTGGTGGTGCTTGTGTGTTTTATGTTTATGTTCGGAGTGCCATTAAGCATGTTCTTTCACTAATGCTTCCACTGCGCCTCTTGATGGAGCGGGCAGCAGGGAAGATTACCTCTTGTTTCGGTACGTGTTGTTTCCACCTCCGATGGGCCACTCTTGCGGTGTACGGCGGCGCAGCAGGACCGTGATCTCGGCCGAGTGAATGCCAAAATGGCGAGCTGGAAGGGTTCTGGACTGGATTTGATGTGTCATGTGCTATTTTCACTTGTCGAGGCTCGCAAGTCGCGCATGCACAGTGAAAGCAATCGGGGTGTTGCTGCTTTGAAAAACACAACTGTTGTGGCCAAAGCACCGGAGTTGTCTGTTTCCGACAACGCCACGACAAATCGTGTCATCCGTTGCTTGCGACGACCCGCGGATGGTATTCGAACATGGCTGGTTTTGAAATCGGCAGTAGCGTGTGTTTGACGTGGGAATTTGGGGTTGGGGTGTCCTTCTTTAAACCTTATTTCTTCCACCTGCCAACCATACCCCGGGTGCCATCTGAGGGCATACAGATTTGCCTTTTTTCCCAAAGTCGAGCACGCGTTTGGTCTCGTGCGTTGGGAAGTATTTGAATATGAAAGTGTGTAGTCACTGGCACGTGATTGAGTGAAAGCAAAGACTATCCCACTGCTGCTGTGTCCCGCTAAAGTTGTTGCAAGCTTCCAGTTCCTCGACACTGATTGTTGTCTGACGAAAACACGGTTGATACTCATACAGTGACTTCACCTTAATATCAGTTAATGCCGCTTTTTTCATTGCAGGGATTTTACTACTTGTCGCAAGGGCGTTATAAAGCCATACTTCTCAAGAGCCTCGTCATTGTCGCCGGTTGAGTTCCTGTGAAACGCCCCAGCTATAGGCTTAAAGCGTCAAGCTTCTGTCCGTTCTTTATTGGATAGTAAACGCTGCCTTTCAAATCCGCCCGTAGTTGCTCGTTCGAGGCACGAGGTCAGGATCTATGAGACTACTTGCCCGAACACTTCATTGAAGCACGGATCCCTAAAGTTTAAGTATTGCAGTAACTAGGATAGGGTTACAAATGATTGGACGTGAACCAACCCTGACTTGGTTCCGACAGGCACGGGTAAGTGGTCGGTGCACGAGTCTCGTGGGGCGCTGCTGAAGGGCAGCTACGGCCACAGCAGCGTGTGGGACGCCCACAGCCGACTGGTGTACGTGTACGGCGGCCACCTCTCCGAGACTATCGCCACCTACTCCCTCTCCAACCTGCTGCACGCGCTCGACCCCAGAACCATGGAGTGGTGAGTGCACACCGCCGGAGGCGATGCTGGTTCCAGTGGATACTTGTGTTGTATGGAGCATTTATTCGCCGACATCTCGGTGCAGAAGTTATAGTTTTCATTGCTTCATTGGTCACGTCTGATAGGAAGGCACAATCAAGAGTTGAGGTTAGTCACTGGACACTTTCATCACCAAGTTATATTTTACAAGAATTATAGTCGCTGCATATCAGCTAATTGAACGTATGTTCCAGTCTCAGTCGCCTCACCACGCACTGTTACCGGCAGGACGCGTCTCTCGTCGGCCGACTCGTTTCGCTTTCTGCACTCGGCGGTGCTGCTGGACGGCCTGATGCTGGTGTTCGGTGGCAACACGCACAACGACACGTCCTACAGCCAGGGCGCGCGCTGCTACAGTCAGACGTTCCTGGCGTACGACCCCAGCTGTGACCGCTGGCACGAGCTGACGGCGCCGCTGCAGTTCGACCACGATCTCTCCCGCTACGGACACGCGGCCGTCGTCTTCGAGGGCAGCATGTTCATCGTGGGCGGCTACAACGGACAGATGCTGAGCGACATTGTCAAGTTCACGCCGGGCCGGTGCGGCGCCTACGGTAGCAGGAAGTCGTGTCTGGCCAGCGCCCGGATCGGAGCCAAGTGCGCCTGGGACATGAAGGCGAGGCAGTGCCAGCCCATCGCCCGCTCCGCCTCCAAGGTAGGCACTCCTCCGCGATCATAGAATCGGGCTAATGGCTGTGGGGTGTGTGGTCAGAAATACGATGAGGTTTGGCTTGCCTTGTTCACACTTTGTCTCGTTAAGCGCACGGAGATGCAATACAATTGTGTCACGCTTAGTATGAATCATTTACAGAGCGGCGACAGGGTTGGTAGCTCTATCAGGTGTGGAATTCGTAGAGACTTTCTGGCAGAATCGCATATATATGTAATGATTTTGGCCCAATGACCAGGTGATATTTTTATGACGTGGTTGTGGCCTGCCGTAACGGTTTGTTCGCGGTAGATTGGCGTTTACTGGAGGGTGAGGGTATGACGTGGCTGTTGCCTGTACTAACGTTGTGTTCGCGGCAGACGCATCACCTCTGCTCGCTGGAGGAGGAGGGTATGACGTGGTTGTTGCCTGTACTAACGGTGTGTCCGCGGCAGACGCATCATCTGTGTTCACTGGAGGAGGACGGCGGCCCCTCGGTGTCGGCGCGGTGCGCGGACATCAGCTCCTGCCCCACCTGCATCCACTCCAAACACGACTGCGCGTGGTGCGGAACCGGCTGCGCCCACCAAAAGTGCAAGGACATCGTCAAGGTGAGAGCCATGACAAAAGTATGGAGTGCTCTGTGACGGACAAATAGCTTCCGGGCGCAGATTCAGAGGAGGGGATAGCAAGTTTTTATTCCAATTCCACTGGTTTTCCGAGTTTCCGTTCGGTAGATCTTCTGTATCCCCCCGGGTCTCACATATTTTTGCCTGTGCGTAACAGATAACTATTATCGTAATTGTCTCACATTGCACTACGCTCTGGGAAGGCCCTTATGACTTTATGCTCAGCATATTCTAGCAGTCCCTGTGGTTCTGAATATAGACACATTCGCATCAAATTCTGTTCATCCGTTTTTTTAGCCGTGTGGGGTGTATGACGTCACCACCCCGTTGACCGCCAGCCAATCAGATCAGCGGATCAGTGCCAGCCCAGCCACGCCTCCAACTGTAACCTGCTGCACAACTGCCACGCCTGTCACACCGAGCCTTACTGCAAGTGGGAGCACGACCACAAGTGCTACACCTACATCCAGACTAAAGGTGCGACCTGGGCTC
This sequence comes from Lepas anatifera, assembly GCA_034440635.1. Taxonomy (NCBI): domain Eukaryota; kingdom Metazoa; phylum Arthropoda; class Thecostraca; family Lepadidae; genus Lepas; species Lepas anatifera. The sequence goes on from JAOTON010000036.1 coordinate 146,684, forward strand.
CAACTCAGAGTTCACTCACCATTGGAATCTGTGTAATTATGGACGTTTTGTGACGCACTGCATGCAAAGGTCCTGTTGTGGTGTTGACGAGCTTCACCCGGTTTCGAGGTATTACGAGGATCAAAGTACGCGTTATCTGAGAAACTGGCTAGTGGCGTGACTGTTTGTCGCAGTAACGAGACGCTGTGCTTTTGAGTCCGCCGTCGTTTACGGGCTGTAAATTGCTCCATGTCTCGTGACATCAACTGCAAGGCCACGTCTCAAATTGTCCACCACGTTGCCGTAAGTCAGTGTCCAATTGCAATCCGAGTTTCCGGGTTTGCTCTATAGAGTGAGATAGTCCCGCGTTGGCGCCTGCAGTGCCAGTGGCAGCACTTCCTTGGTCCGGACCGCTGTGCTGACCTGTGCACTCCCCGGCGGCAGACAACAAGACGGAGATGGCGAGTAAGATCCAGCAGGCGCCGTGCGGGCCCTCGTGCAGTGAGCGGACCACCTGTCAAAACTGCACCGCCGCCAGCTGCATGTGGTGCATCAACCAGATGCAGTGAGTGGCCCTGTCTCAGATGGAGGGGGATCGATGAGACGCCAGCCGGTCAGGGTGCGACAGAGGGGTGGGTGGGTGGTGAATAGGATGTGAAAGCGTGGTTTTTGGTGTCGTGTCGTGTAGTTTTGCTCTTTGCAAAGATGAGATGTGTGGGTAATATGGGAGATTCGTTTGATACTTTTGTGTTATTATTGTTCTGAAACTTTAAAAATCTCGACACGGTGCTGTGGTCGGTGCTTGAGCGATCTGTGGGACAGCATGTGCCGCGCGTGCTGGAGGGACTGGGCACAGAGTGCGTACTGGACCTTCCCTAAGACAACCTCGAGGGTCGGAGCTTTCAGGAGCTCATCACCAGGCTCCCCATCCGTTACCGGGGATTTGGATTTCGTTCCCCCGTGGACACCTCCCCGCTGCCTTTCTAGGAGTGGAGATTGCGCTGGGCAGCCAGGAAGCGGAAGAAGGCTGGTGGCGCACCTTGATGTAGTCTGGAAGCCGTACGGGAGAGGAGTATAGTACCAGCTGGAGGACTCTGCAGAGGGAGGGAGAACAGATGAGCACCTACCTTGGCAAGGAGTTTACCGGCGTCCTCGCCACCGGCCCCGCCACTGTGGAGGACATCGGTCAGGGGCAAAGCTCCAGGCAGTTGGTGACGGAGCAGCGGGAGGAGCTAAGGGAAGCGGTTGTGTCAGAGGCCCTGATAGTGCACGTAGACCAGTTAGCGAGGCCGGTGCTTGCCTACCCTCAGCTGGACAAGCTATCTACCGCCTGGAAGCTCGCCCTGCCTGGCCCCACCGCCGGCCTCACCACCCCTGTCTTTAGGGAAGTGATGGCCCAGCCCCTCTGCCTCCCGAGCCCCGCGTGCTCTTCCATCCTCGGTCAGGGTGCTGTGGTTGGCTTGTTTGGCGACGAGGTGATGACCGCCCAGCTTCCTCAAGATACCTGGAGCACTCGACACGACTCCTTGAAGGTTATTATGGTTAATATCGCAAACGAAGCGAGGGTCCCGATAGACTGCGAAGTCTTCGGGGTCTTCAGGGACTTGATACCTACGGAGCTGCTGGAGGAGGGAGGTGAGTTTGAGCGTGGCCGCCAGCGCCTCGGCCTATGTCCAGATTTTAAGCTCCGTCTCCCTACTGCTGATGGGCCGCGTGACTGCCTGGGCGAACTTAAGTTAATTTCCGCCGGAGCCACGCGTTACCCTGTCTGCAGAGGGAGGAGCAGGTTGACAGGAGGGCCAGGGAACTGCTGGGCTCCTACAGGCACTCCCCAGGGAGATTGAGCCGGCACTTCTACGGTGCGCAGCCAGGGGAGACAGGGAGGCTTGTGCAACGACTGCAGAGTTTTGGAAAGCTGCAGTGCTACGTTGCAGGCAACTGGGGCGAAGGAAGCACTGACCTACACGCCTTCATCCAGAGCTGTGCCGAGGCCCGAGTGCAACTCCTCACTCGCTCCTCTGGCCGCCAGGAAAATGGGAGACTGCTCGGCACTACCGTTGGACAGTACCGGCGCCTGATGTTCACCAGCATCGTCAGGGCTCAGGCCGTGTGCCTCCTGGCCAGGGTAGGCCTCATCTCCTCCTCTGCGAGGGACGCCGCGGGGCGCCGACAGGTGGCCATGTGGCTGGAGTCCCAGATGCGGAGAGAAAGAAAGGCCCAGTGGATGGCCTCCCTACATGGTCCAGGGTGGGCAAGACGGGGCAACTGTCACTCAGTGCGGTGACTTGATGGACTAGGATGCTGTACTGGAATTTCTCACCAATTTGGACACCATGGTGCTTCCAGACCAGATCGAGGAGGTCAACGCCAAAATCCTGAACAAGATCGTGCAGGAGCAGACTCACCCGGCCATGTTATTATACACAAACTTTGAAAATACATGAGCCTAAAATCAGTGTAAACAAATTTGTGTGAAAAGCTGGCGCTTCTGCGCGGACAATGCTTACAAGCTTCCCACAACAGCTTGGTTCGGACGTAGACTACGTGAGCACAATATCAAAATTTATATTCCATCGTCCTGTTCTGTCAAGGTTAAAAATATGAATAATCGCCGATGGCTTTCATTGATTTTTATATCTGAGTCCCTCCCGGTTTGCACCCGAAAGTGGTGTGACATGCCAATATGAGTATGGATTAGATATCATATGATTTCTGCTCCACGCCACGAGTAACTTACGCTCACCGTGCATCGCGTGCAATTGATATGCTCATTTCTGTCTTATACCTGTCGTGCTGATGTTTTGAAGAGAGTATTGGGGCCTCATGGTACGGATTGTTTGAGAAAGATGAGGGGGATACTTTGTTGAGTACGGCGCTGTTACTGGCCCCGGCTGTCCCCAGGTGCGTGGAGAACAACGCCTACGTGGCTTCGTTTCCTTACGGCCAGTGCATGGAGTGGACGACGCAGAAGGCGAAGTGTGACGTGATCCCCGAGGAAGGTGAGCGACCTGCTGCTCCTCCCACCACGCTTATTTTGTAACGGGCCGCCAACGCTTTTCACCCACAGATTAAGGATAAACAAGTGTTTATATTTCTCGGCGTCATACTGGACCGCATTGTGATGGGCAGAAATAGTTTTGTTGGTCAGCTTCAGAAAGCAGTGTAAGGGGCAGAAGTACACGGAAGCGATGGGCAGAACAAGTTCTGCATAAAGTTTTTGCAATAGAACGGAAGACACTCCTGTGGCTTTTACTATACTCGCAAGAGGGTCTTCAGGTAGTTCATGTTTCACAGACTGGAAACCCCTTCGTAGCGTTTGCTTGATATGGACATGGGGGAGGGGGCTGTCTATCAATCAGATGCAGCTATAGGGTTCGATCCGTGTAACACGAGTGCTGCGGTCAGGCAGTTCCTTCTGTATGGCGCACCAGGCGTGTAAGCTGTTTCGCGGTCTCTGTGTAGCCCCTGTGTGACTCGTGTGTGGCCCCTGTGTGACTCGTGCGTAACCCCTGTGTGACTTGTGTGTAACCCCTGCGTGACTCGTGCGTTGCCTCCGTGTGACTCATTTGCAGGCATTTTCTCCTATATCGCGCGTGAGATGTGTGGGCTGTGCCGGCGACACTGTGTGACCCCTGTGTGACTCGTGCGTAACCCCTGTGACTCGTGCTAACCCCGTGTGACTCGTACGTAACCCCCGTGTGACTCGTGCGTAACCCCTGAGTGACTCGTGCTAACCCCGTGTGACTCGTACGTAACCCCCGTGTGACTCGTGCGTAACCCCTGTGACTCGTGCGTAACCCCTGAGTGACTCGTGCTAACCCCCGGGACTCGTGCGTAACCCCTGTGTGACTCGTGCGTAACCCCTGTGTGACTCGTGCGTAACCCCTGTGTGACTCGTACGTAACCCCCGTGTGACTCGTCCGTAACCCCTGTGTGACTCGTCCGTACCCCTGTGCGACTCGTCCGTACCCCCTGTGCGACTCGTCCGTACCCCCTGTGCGACTCGTCCGTAAACCCCGTGTGACTCGTGTGCAGGCGGTTCCTCCTGTATGGCGCACCAGACGTGCGAGCGGTGCCAGGAGGACCCCGGCTGCGGCTGGTGCGACAACGGCTCCGGCACCGGCAAGGGCGTCTGCCTGAGGGGCGGCTACAGCGGGCCGCACGAGCTCGCCTGCTCCAGCAAGCTGTGGAACTTCCTCAGCTGCCCGCGTGAGTTCGTGTGTCCCTCGGCTGCGTGAGTGTGGCGCTGATACTCACCGTGCTGGTTGTTTTCTCAAGGGTGAAGTGGTGTGCTGTTGGGGCCGGGGATCGTAATGATGGGTCATTACCCTGAGATCCAGTGCTGTCATTGTTAGTCGCCATTGTATGTTTGGGAGAAATGTTCGCCACGGGTCTTTCGGTCAGTTATCTGACAGGCGTTATTCTGGGTCCACTCAACACTATGGCTATCAATTCTCGTGAAATTATTAAAAAACGTTGGGCTTTAACAGGTGGTTGAAAATCGAGACACTAAAGCAAAGAAGGAGTGCGTAATACACAGTTTATACCCTTTATATAGGGATGTTGAACAGTGTTCTGTCTAGCTAAATTCCTCACGTACATTTTTTAATGCAGAAATGTCGGAATGGTCGACCCCGCTCTTGAGTCTGTTCCTTAGTTGGACTGTCTAACCGGCCGCCCCTCCTCTAAGCCTGTGCCCTAGGTGAAGTGCCTGACGGGTCACCCTGTTTCCTGAGTTTGAGTGTGTGGTTGCCTTGTTGCCTGAGTTGAGGCGTCTGATTGGTCGCCCTGTTCCCTGAGTTGGAGTGTGTGGTCGTCCTGTCGCCTGAGTTGAGGTGTCTGACTGGTCGCCCTGATGCCTGAATTGAAGTGCGTGGTCGCCCTGTTGCAGCGTCCTGAAATTCACAATTTTAGGTGGAAAACGTATCTTTTTCAGATTTATTTAGGGCTCACCAGGGACTTGTTTTGGCTTTACTTGACAGAGGAATTCCGGGCATGAAAACTAGTATAATACACATCTAAATTATGACAGCGAATACCCAAACCATATTAGTATAATCCCCAACCGCCATTGATGTAATATCTTGCCTGATTACGTCCTATCGCCAATCTCAAACGCCAATACTACTCCCACGATAACGCTGCACAGGCGAAAACAATCCCGGCCTCCCACAAACTAAAATATAAACCCGCAGAAAAAACTCCAATGGTGACATGGGAAAAGTGATACAACAAAGGTTTTCTGGAGGTATAACAAACTTTGCCATGTCCCAGAAGTTTCTGGCCCTTTCAAATACAAAAGATGGCGCATATTTTTGCCTAAGCTGGCTTAGGATTGGCTGCTGCCAGATTTTAGGCGAAGGAAAGACTTCACGTTTGTATTTGTTCAGTGAGGCCGATTAGATCGAGGCGCATTCGTTTTCGTCCACTTTTAATTTTAGGCAATTATTCGCATTAGAATAGGATACAAGTCCATTTGAAAGGATTAAAATGAAACGCATATTCCTATCAAGACCACCAATAATGTGCAAGTAATCTTATAATTTCAAGAGAGGCTGCCAAAGTCAACCCTGATTTTTTACTATTTTTTAATGTTGGTAACATTGATGAATAAATTAGGATATATATTATTCTGCGGAACAAAAGTTGGGAAGAAATACATCTTTTCTCCAAGAAAAATGAACAAGCAATTTGTATGTATTTTTGCTATATGGTTTAAGAGCTTGTTTGAAATTTTCAAACGCTCAGAACTACTTTGTGATTTCGGTAGAAATCTCCACTTTAAGTGAGGCCGATTCCACCTTTCAATATATTTCTTAAAATACATATTTATTTTTCTTTTTGCTAGTTTTTTTTAAGTTGAAACATGTTTTAGCAGCATTTCTAGCGTTCGATTACTCTCAACCGTGCGTTTATTATTGAGAAATGGGATTCTAAAGACATCCAAGTACCGAATTGGCCTCGGTGAAAGGGCCTCAGCTGGATTTCGTCCATTTAGAACAATGACGTCACTTTGTCGTATTTGGGGAGCCGAAATGGTCTCGGGTGTCATGAATGGGTGCGCAAGTGCAGGCGGTGAGTTTTTTAGTTACTTCGGTAACCTTGGAGAGCCCTGTCTTGAGGCGGGAATATCACCAAGGCGGAGAACACAGAATTTTGAGGTCAGTATGGTTATTGGAAAAAAGACTGGAAATTGAGTGAGTGCGTGGAAGGAATTTGAGTTTGCTGTTGGAAGGGATATTGTGGATGAGGGTTAATTTCTTATCCGTGATACTGCAGCTTACCTTTCGGGAAATTCACGATTAATCGAACCATTTCTCCCATCTTAAATATCCACAGGAAATAGGTGGGTACCTACCTACTCAGTACAGTACTGGGTGAGGTCATAATACCTTGCAAAAGTTTTCCACAGCTCGCAGGAAGGCTCAGACTGTACCTTTTGCGGCTCATGATTTTTAAGGCTGGGTATGCTTGCTATTTTCTTAATCTGAACTGATTGTGCATACAAATATAGGCTGGTGATTTTCACATATTGAAGCAAAATAATCCTGGCAGCGGTTGAGTGTTTAAACCCCATGTCTTGCATGAAATAATGATAGCCTGTGTGGTGCTTGGATGGGTGAACGTTGGAGAATATCAAAATAAGGCGGGGAGGGATTTTATATGGTTGGATATTTACCATGGAATCAGGGCTAAATAATGTATTCTATATATAAATATTAGAAATTATGTAGCTCCCTAGTTCTATGTTCATGGGTTAGAGTTTCAGGGTTATGGATCCTATCTATATATGAGGTATTGATTCTTAACTTCCATTCTACAGCAGATATTTTCATCTACTGACAGTCAAAACAAAAAAAGCTGGTGGGAGTTGTTGCTTATATTTCGAAGGCATTTAAGTACAGTCCTAAATCAAAGTACTATCCTGAAAAAGTATTGGTTTGGTAAGAAGCAATAAACAGGACCAGGAAAAGGGCTGTGATGGGACTTGTAAGCCTGGAAATACTAGATAACAAAAATGAGGTATGTTAAGAAAGTGGGAGATTTTGGCCTCTTTTTGGGATTTTGGCCTCTCTCTCCACCTTGCGTGAAAGCAATTTCAGGACCCTGCCCTGTTGCCTTAGTTGAGGCGTCTGACTGGTCGCCCTGTTGCCTTAGTTGAGGCGTCTGACTGGTTGGCCGTGTCCCTGAGTCTGTCGCCTGAGTTGGGCGTCTGACTGGTCGCCCTGTTCCCTGAGTTGGAGTGTGTGGTCGCCCTGTCGCCTAAGTTGAGGCGTCTGACTGGTCGCCCGTGCCCGCAGCCTGCCAGTGTAACGGCCACAGCACCTGTTACCCGGGCAACAACACGTGTCAGCCATGTGGCGACCTCACAGCCGGCGAGCACTGCCACACCTGCCAGAAGGGCTTCTTCGGAGACCCCGTCAACGGCGGAAAGTGCCAGCGTGAGTCCCCGCGGCGCGCGGTCCGGCGTACTTACGTTGAAAGTCGGCTGACTTGAGCTGTCGTTAAGGCGTCAAGTGTAAAAGGCAAGTTGTGTCATGGCTTTCACCAAGATCCGCCAGTGTGGCTGCGTTTAAACTTAGGTCTTTTGGAGTCGAGGCGGAATCTACTTAGCGCGTTGCGCTCCCATTCGGCTTCCAAACACAATTCAACTTCCGTTCATTTAATCTGGACACCATGGGCGCAAAATGACGGTCGCTGTCGACGCGCCCTAAAACCCTAACGATGATGGGGATCTCGACACCCCTGTCTTTGCTCTGACTTTAAAATCTCCTGACTAGCTGTTTCGTACACTGGTCTGATTTCTGTGATTGCCTGCGCAGCGTGCGACTGCAATAACCACGGCACGGACTGCCACCCGGAGACGGGCAAGTGCTACTGCAACACCAAGGGCATCGTGGGCGACCGCTGCGACCGGTGTGACAGCAACAACAAGTTCGTCGGGGATCCTGCCAACGGCGAAGAGTGCTTCTGTGAGTGCTCGGTCCTACTGGGCTGTCTTGCAGCAGGACTCGAATCAATTTCTGCTATTTTTCGTGTGGATATCTTGAAACATCTTTCACGTTTTAAACCAATCATTGAAGAAAGTTATGCGCATTGATAGCTGTCAGTACCAAAGTCACATTTAGCATGCAGGTTTTAAAGAGGTTTAAGCCATAAAAAAATCCGCCGCGAGGCTTGCGCATTATGTCCCGTTCCCAAGGTCACTTCGCACGGCATGGCCACCGTGAAAGACGGGGTCGATAACGGATTAATTTTCACTTGTTATTTTGGCGAGCAGTAGTTTTGGGACATATGAAATATCGATCAAGTGTTTTTTTCTGCATGCTCTACCACATGGCCATCTCAGATAAAAATCATTATGGCGGTGCCAGATTCCTATTATGGGAAATGATCCGAGGATTCACTGCGCATGTCTTTCCCCTGGACCTTTTCCCCCTTAGTCTAACGGCACGTGATCACGTGACAGATAACCTGGCGCTGGACTACCAGTTCACGTTCAACATGACCAAGCCGGAGGACCTCCACTTCAAGCGGATCAACTTCATGAACCGGCCCATTCGCAACGACCTGAACACCGACTTCCACATCACCTGCTCCGAGGCAGCCAAGATCAACATCACCGTCAAAACCGGTAACGGCGGCCCAACGCCTTCGTGTCTGTGTGCTTGCTTGTTTACCAGTTATTCACATTTTCCTCATGGGCATGATTTAGCTGGGCTGTAATTGAATTATCTTCAACTCTTCTGGGTGCCGTTTGAGTTGAAGTCGGATTATTACGTTAATATTTTATTTGAAACTTGTGTGCAAAACTGGCGGCTGATTAATTTTTATTTTTATTTGTCTTTGTTTGTTTTGTTAATAATCAGTGTTTGCGACGGTAAATAAGGAAATATATTAATGTGAATGCATATTTCTATTCATATATGAGATCATGACCGTTTCTTTTGTATACAATTCTGGGAGGCTAGAATCATGTTAAAGTAGGGGAAGTCCGTTTTCAGTCTGACTTTGTAAACTAAATGGATAGTCGTTTTTCTAGTATGCTCGAAATCACATCAGAAACGAAAATGTGCGCAAGAGGATGGGGGGGGGGAGCAAGACAGTGAATGAAACAAACCTGCTAGTATTGTGAAAATCACTGTATTTGCTGAAAATTCTCCAGTTAGATTTTCCATTGCTTTGCGAACGAGACCTGTTAAAGTGTTCCCCTGTTGTTCTCCTGACTTTGAATCTGCAAAGTCACCGGCTGTTTATCTGTTCTGACCCGGTGCCGCGTGTTCTGTGCCGATCCGATGTCTTGTTCTAAACCGATATCCCGTGACCTTTTCTGGCCTGATGTCCTGTGCCTTGTTCTGATCCGATATCTGGTGTCCTGTTCTGATCCGATGTCCGGTGTCCTGTTCTGATCCGATGTCGTGTTCTGTTTAGCTCCGATGTCCTGTTTAGCTCCGATGTCCTGTTCTGACCCGGTGTCATGCTCAGATCCGATGTCCGGTGCCCTGTTCTGATCTGATGTCCTGTGCCCTGTTCTGATCCGATGTCCGGTGTCCTGTTCTGATCCGATGTCCTGTGCCCTGTTCTGACCCGATGTCCGGTGTCCTGTTCTGATCCGATGTCCTGTGCCCTGTTCTGATCCGATGTCCGGTGTCCTGTTCTGATCCGATGTCCGGTGCCCTGTTCTGATCTGATGTCCGGTGCCCTGTTCTGATCCGATGTCCTGTGCCCTGTTCTGATCCGATGCCCGGTGTCCTGTTCTGACCCGATGTCCGGTGCCCTGTTCTGACCCGATGTCCGGTGCCCTGTTCTGATCCGATGTCCTGTGCCCTGTTCTGATCCGATGTCCTGTGCCCTGTTCTGATCCGATGCCCGGTGCCCTGTTCTGATCCGATGTCCGGTGTCCTGTTCTGACCCGATGTCCGGTGCCCTGTTCTGATCCGATGTCCGGTGTCCTGTTCTGACCCGATGTCCGGTGCCCTGTTCTGACCCGATGTCCGGTGCCCTGTTCTGATCCGATGTCCTGTGCCCTGTTCTGATCCGATGTCCTGTGCCCTGTTCTGATCCGATGCCCGGTGCCCTGTTCTGATCCGATGTCCGGTGTCCTGTTCTGACCCGATGTCCGGTGCCCTGTTCTGATCCGATGTCCGCTGTCCTGTTCTGATCCGATGTCCGGTGTCCTGTTCTGATCCGATGTCCGCTGTCCTGTTCTGACCCGATGTCCGGTGCCCTGTTCTGATCCGATGTCCGGTGTCCTGTTCTGACCCGATGTCCGGTGCCCTGTTCTGACCCGATGTCCGGTGTCCTGTTCTGACCCGATGTCCGGTGCCCTGTTCTGATCCGATGTCCGCTGTCCTGTTCTGATCCGATGTCCGGTGTCCTGTTCTGATCCGATGTCCGGTGTCTTGTTTTGACTCTGTGCCCTGTTCTGACCCGATGTCCGGTGCCCTGTTCTGATCCGATGTCCGCTGTCCTGTTCTGATCCGATGTCCGGTGTCCTGTTCTGATCCGATGTCCGCTGTCCTGTTCTGACCCGATGTCCGGTGCCCTGTTCTGATCCGATGTCCGGTGTCCTGTTCTGACCCGATGTCCGGTGCCCTGTTCTGATCCGATGTCCGCTGTCCTGTTCTGATCCGATGTCCGGTGTCCTGTTCTGATCCGATGTCCGCTGTCCTGTTCTGACCCGATGTCCTGTGCCCTGTTCTGATCCGATGTCCTGTGCCCTGTTCTGATCCGATGCCCGGTGCCCTGTTCTGATCCGATGTCCGGTGTCCTGTTCTGACCCGATGTCCGGTGCCCTGTTCTGATCCGATGTCCGCTGTCCTGTTCTGACCCGATGTCCGGTGCCCTGTTCTGATCCGATGTCCGGTGTCCTGTTCTGACCCGATGTCCGGTGTCCTGTTCTGATCCGATGTCCGGTGTCTTGTTTTGACTCTGTGCCCTGTTCTGAGCCGGTGCCCCGTGGCCGACAGTGCTGGAGCCGGAGCGGGTCATCCTCGCCGACTACAACTGCTCGCAGTACGAGCACACCTTCACCCAGTCCGAGTACAGCTTCGGCACGCCGGACAACACCACCTTCTACGTGTACGTGTACCAGCTGCGTCCGCCGCTGTTCGTGCAGGTGGCCTTCTCGCAGCACCCTCGCCTCAACCTGCGCCAGTTCTTCATCACCTTCTCCACGTGAGTTCGCCGCTGCGCTCCTCCGCGGCCAGACAGTCTCTTGGTTTATGGAAGTGCTATTCATTTCCGTGTTTTTTTCCATATCATTCTTATCTGCAGTTCGGGACATCTAAGGGCTTGTTGGTTGGCAGTCTGCCATTTCCCTCTGTTTCATGTCACTCCATTTTTTGTTTAAGTGCGGCCTTAAAAGCTCTCCCCGGTCCTGGCTCGGTTTAAAGCGAGCTGACTGCAGCTAGCACTTACAATCTGCTGTTATTGAGTTGAACGAAAAATATATCTCGTATCTCTGTTGCGTGGTGAAATGCTGCTTCCATCCTGCCAAGCCGGGTTAAGTGCCTTTGCCAATTTCGGGCAATCCATTCTATTCATCTATTCCATTCATTCGGATAATCCATTCCATTAATCCATTCCATTCATTCGGATTATCCATTATAGTAATCCACTCCATTGCATACGTATCGGTAAACCACTACGCACATGGTGGAAGGTAACATTAGATAGTATAATTTGCTGGTGTTAAATATCGTGTGGTGTAGACCACCTGTAACCGGACGTGGTTACGACGGTGTGACACAATATTGTCCAAACTCCAGCCTCGAGAAGATACTCAAACATGGTAATGATAAAGACGTTATTTTCCTTCTAGAACTCAGTTTTTCAGAACTCCCCAAACTGCAATAACGTCGTATCGGAACTGATCTGCTTCCAGATAGCCTCTTCGAGCCTGGGTAGCATATACAGGTTGACTAGATTGTGTCATGTATATCGGCAATTTAAGTAGACGTGTTGGTTGATGTTCGAGTTACCTAACTTCTAGCGTCTCCTGAATCGAGTCCTGGCCCCAGTCGTCTACCATCTACTGGCGAGCGGTTTGGACTCCAACCCAGACTATTCACGATTCTGACTCCGACCCAAACAGACAGACTGCCTTCAAACTATCCCAACTTCGATACAAATTGCCATGCCCGGATGACTCCAACTCCCACGCAAACAACATAACTCCGCACGATTCCGGTTCCGACCCTCACAGTTGACTCCCAACGATCCCAACTCCCACCTAAACAGCAACGCCTCAGACTCCCATCCAAACAGCTTCCCTCTGAATAATTCCATCCCCGCAGTCCTTAGCCTGGTGCATCACGTTTGGTAAGATTGGCGGAAACACTCTCCGGCTGTCGAGAAGTTGTTGCGTGTTGTGAGCACCTCTGTTTTGCGCTTGGTGGGCCAGTTGGTGGGAGTGGTGGGAGCGCCAACAGCTGCGCCAACAGCTGCGCCGTACTGCCGGCAGGTGTTTCCTGCTGCTGCTGGTCATTGCCGCGCTGCTATGGAAAATTAAACAGAAATACGACAACTACCGACGGCGACAGGTAAGACAAGGTCGGCAGTGTGCTGGTGACTGGCACGGCGGGCCGGCGATGGCCTGTTCGGGCACAGTCCGCCGTCTGCGGGCTGCTCTAGCCGCAGATGTCTGCTGTAACAGGTCCGGTAATGCCGGTCGCCTCTCGTTAGTTTGCCATCTTCTCGTTAAAATATTTGGCTAGGTTAAGGAGTAGCTGTAGATGAAAATTGCAGGGATTTAACGACGCACAACTGCTGAAGTGCTGACACTTGAATCTGGGAACTGTGGCTCAGGCGATCGCCTTTCAACCACTGGGTCACTCATCTGCCCCTCCCCCCTCCCCGCACCCTTCCAATACAAGCCTTGCTGCACCTGAAAATTCAGCGTGTTCCAAGCAATTACTTCGCCAAAATTAAATTTCTCATTCAGCCGGTCTTGGTTACAGTTCTGCCCCGACACTGTTTTGCTGGGCGTGATGGTATTTGTTTGGACCCCGGCCACATAATGGCCTTGTGGCTTGCTTGCTAACTCGATTGCCTTGCTAACCTCATTGCTGTCCGCTTTCGTTAGTGTCTCTTAACCAGTGAGTTACGCCCCTGGGACTCTGAAAAGTTTGTTTTGGTGTGGAAGGCCTGATGCCTGGAAAAGACTCGAGTGGGCCAGATAATCAAGTTAATAATTCCCACATATTCAGTGAGCGATAATAATCATAGACCATGCATTCATATTTATAAAGAGGATTAGGTGTTACCCTGGTGAGTCGAATGCCTCTCGTTACGCGGCAGTGGTTGCGTTTCCCAGCTGCCGCAATCCATATTTGCGCGTTGCCCCGTCATTTCTTACCTAGCAACGGTACACCACACATGAGCCTTTCGGCGGGGACGCTGCGTGACGCGGTTGTTAGCTGACGCCATAGCCTTTCCAGTGCTGTGGGTCCACTACACACTCTGACGTGTGTCGGGCTCAGTCCCTTCCCCCTTCTGTCCGCTCTTTGACGCAGCGGTCGTTTACGCGTCTACTTTGCCAGTACACTTTCTGATAAAGGTGCCGTGTGCAACTGTGCGTGTCCGCCGTGCCGGTACGCTCTCTGCAACAGAGACCATGTGTTCCCGCTGTGCCGGTACGCTCCCTGGCGTGGCGGTGATGTGTTCCCGCTGTGCGGGTACACTCTCTGACACAGTGATCGTGTCGGCAGAGGCTGTTTGTGGAGATGGAGCAGATGGCCAGCCGGCCGTACTCCCAGGTGCAGCTGGAGCTGATCCGACGGCAGCCGGCCGCACCGCCGGGGCCGCCCTCCTCCGTCCGCAAACGGCACAGGGTAGGTCACTCCCCTCCTGTCAGACGACACAGGGTAGGTCAATCCCTCCTGTCCGACGACACGGGGTAGGAAACTCCCCTCCTGTCCGACGTCACAGGGTAGGACACGCCACTCCTGTCAGACGACACAGGGTAGGTCACTCCCTCCTGTCAGACGACACAGGGTAGGTCAATCCCTCCTGTCCGACGTCACAGGGTAGGACACGCCACTCCTGTCAGACGACACAGGGTAGGACACTCCCCTCCTGTCCGACGGCACAGGTTAAGTCACTCCCTTCCTGTCAGACAACGCGGGTAGGACACTCCCCTCCTGTCCGATGACACAGGGTAGGTCACACCCCTCCGTCCGCAAACGGCACAGGGTAGGTCACTCCCCTCCTGTCAGACGACACAGGGTAGGTCAATCTCCTCCTGTCAGACGACACGGGGTAGGAAACTCCCCTCCTGTCCGACGTTATAGGGTAGGACACGCCACTCCTGTCAGACGACACAGGGTAGGTCAATCTCCTCCTGTTAGACGACACGGGGTAGGAAACTCCCCTCCTGTCCGACGTCACAGGGTAGGACACGCCACTCCTGTCAGACGACACAGGGTAGGTCACTCCCCTCCTGTCAGACGACACAGGGTAGGTCAATCTCCTCCTGTCCGACGACACGGGGTAGGAAACTCCCCTCCTGTCCGACGTCACAGGGTAGGACACGCCACTCCTGTCAGACGACACAGGGTAGGTCACTCCCCTCCTGTCAGACGACACAGGGTAGGTCACTCCCCTCCTGTCAGACGACACAGGGTAGGTCAATCTCCTCCTGTCCGACGACATGGGGTAGGACACTCCCCTCCTGTCCGACGGCACAGGGTAAGTCACTCCCCTCCTGTCAGACAACGCGGGGTAGGACACTCCCCTCCTGTCCGATGACACAGGGTAGGTCACGCCCCTCTGTCCGTAAACGGCACAGGGTAGATCACTCCCCTCCTGTCAGACGACACAGGGTCGGTCGCTCCCCTCCAGTCGAACAACTCAGCGTAGGTCACTTCCAGGCTAGTCTCCCCTGTGTTGAATGACTCAGGGTAGGTCCTCCCCTGAACGAGTAAGCTTAAGTCCCGAACTATACAGGACAGGTGCTCCGTCCTCACCCCGCAAAGGACGCAAGGTATTTGACCCCGTTACCTAAACAGCACAGAGTAGGTATGCTTATATCTCAAAACGACACTCAAAAGGCATCATAACGCGAGCATCACAAACGGGGCACTCCCTGAAGTATATGGGTCAGGACCCCCCTTCCCTCCACCGCCGTTTTCGGTGCACTCAGTCTGATGGTAACGCCGTGAGAGATTGGTTTTGATGGCATGGTGCCATTGTCCCCTCGTGCGAAGTGTGAATTTTTAACCAAGTGCGCCTGTGCAACGCAGTAGTTTCCATATGCTCCGATTGTTCCCTGGTTTTAGGAATCCATGAAGACGGCCATTGATCGGGGATCGGTATGCCACGTGCTGACAGCTACAAAGGTTACAGACGCTCATTAGTGAAATTGAAAGGCATTCTGCGAATGAGCAGTAGAATCGCGCCCCTCTGCCCACTTAGGTCGTGTGTTTCAGTCGTGATATGGGGCACGTGACCGCTGCCAGACTTGACTCACCCCCAGCGAGGCTGCCCACGTCTTCGAGCGTATGGAAGTGCCTTGATTCCGTACGCTGCTTTATTGATGATGCGTTCTGTTACGTAGGGGATAGAACATCAGCATGTTGCTCATATTATATGAAATTATTACAAATTAGGAGTCGATATATTTCGTCCAGGAAACATGACTCAACAGTGAACAAGTGTAAATATTTGAATTTCCATTGCTATAACTATTACGTGGTTTTTCGAAACACTTTCAAAAAAGTATGAAAAACACAATAGTCTGCGATATACTTCACATGCTTACATATCTACGAAATTTCTAGTACTTAAAGGCATGCAGTTCACCAACACGCATTTGGCCGATGAGGCCCGCCCTGTTCAACTTGCAAAAATAAACAAATAAACTGCCCCCCTCCCTCCCTCCCTCCCCCACTTACCTTGTCCCGCCTCGCTGACCTAATGATATTGCGCCGGTGTGATGAGTGTCCAGGATGATGATGTAATGTTCAACTGTTTTTTTTCTATTTCGGACCTCTATTGACCCAAATGTTTATATCTGCTACGTCTTAAATAGTGTAAGAATTTCGATGCGCAATGTGGTGTGGTCTATACCTGTGTGATGTGCATGTTGCTTTGATATTCTCCGAAAGGGCTATTTTTGGTTTGGTTTTAGGCATCCCTAGTGTGTTCCATGAGACGTTCCCGGATCATGCATCTACTTTCCCCAATATAACTTTTGGCACAGAGTGGGCATCTTGTCTCGTATACGGCATTGCGCTCGTGGCATCCACATTCCAGTCCCGCCATGCAGCAGAAGTAACGTCTGTTGCCGGTCGGACATCTGTCACGTCGTATTTGTCTTGTTTGGGGGCATGAAATCAATCGTTTTCCATTGATAGTATACTCTCAGTTTGTGTTTCATATGTATAATTCAATTTGTATACATTCATCGCTATAAACGCGCAGCGTATCATTTCAGAATGTGGACTCGTAAAATCTGTGTTTTTGTTAGCTTGCTACCATTTGACTGGAAAAATGACTGAAAGCCTGCGGTGTATCCCTGTCTCGTTGTACTTGTGGACGTGGGCCGCCCTGTGCCGATGGCAGTGAGTTGTATCTGGCCTCCGCGCGCAGGCGGTGGTACCGTGCCCCATAGTGCTGGAGCAGTGCGCTGGCAACAGGGCGGCGCTCATCACAGTGGTCATCGAGGGACCCACCGGCGGCCAGCCGTACGCCCCCGCCGGTGTATCAGGTCAGTGCCCGCTGGTATATCAGGTCAGTGCCCGCCATTACAGCAGGTCAGTGTCTGCTATTACAGCAGGTCAGTGCCTGCCATTACAGCAGGTTTTACAGTGCCGTAATGGCACAGTACACATCTGTGTATCCAGTCAGTGCCCGCTGGTGTATCAGGTCAGTTACCGCTGGTGTATCAGGTCAGTGCCTGCCATTACAGCAGGTCAGTGTCTGCCATTACAGCAGGTTTTACAGTGCCGTAATGACACAGTACACATCTGTGTATCCGGTCAGTGCCCGCTGGTGTATCAGGTCAGTGACCGCTGGTGTATCAGGTCAGTGCCCGCCATTACAGCAGGTCAGTGTCTGCCATTACAGCAGGCCAGTGCCTGCCATTACAGCAGGTTTTACAATGCCGTAATGGCACAGTACACACCTATGTATCAGGTCAGTGCCCGCTGGTGTATCAGGTCAGTACACACCGGTGTATCAGACCAGTGCCCGCCCATACAGCAGGCAGTAAACACCGGTGCATTAGGTCAGTGTGGAGGTCAGTACACACCTGTGTATCATATTAGACAACACCGGTGTATCGGATCAGTACACACCGGTGTATCGGGTCAGTACATACCGCTGGCGCATCAGGTCAGTCAGCTGTTCCCTGACTTCCAATCGGAATCTGGTTTGTTAATGCACTCATGGATTCAATGCCTTTGGAATTCTGAAATATCGAGGTGTGGCTTTTCCGATTACCTTGGCATTCATAAGCCAGCTTAGGTCTGACTTTCCTATAGTCAGCTTGTTATGTTTAGATGGCTCATTGTTGGGAGGGTTCAAAGATCCGGATAAACCGCTTTCATCTGATGCTGGTAGTGTCTGACTGTCTGACTGCCCCGCCTCCACCCGATCCTGACTCACGTGTTTCCATTAAACCGTCGGAGGTGTTGAAATCGATATATGTTTATCGTCAGTTGACATTAGTTGACATTACACGCCGTAACCTGTTAAATGATGATGCGCCCGCTCCCTGAGAAGCGTTGCATGTATATAAGTTTTAACAGTTTTCTGTGGACCAGTTTCGATGAATCCGTTTCTTCATCGCTGAAATACTCTACGGCAAAATGTTTCCCTGTCCCTATTTACAACTGAATTATTAATCAAGAATATTTCGGTTGTGCTATACCGCTCGTCAGATTAGGTTTTTTTATCATGTTATGTAGTATAACTATCTACAATACCTACATTGTACCTATATTCAAGAAGGATTTAGCATAAGCAGTCCCCTGTGTGGGGGTTTATTTAGCGTGTTGCTTGTGACACGTTGAGGGAAAGATTGATAAAGACACGTGTCCCATCAGAGGCATTTTGTTCTCGCTGGTAACAGCATGAGCGGCTGTCCCATTACCGGCCTAGCGCCGGGTTACATTGTCATCTCTGTGGCGCTCCCTCGGGGGCAGCTCCGCGACACTGCTTGTTTGGCGGCTGGCTCGTGCTGGAGAGTTGGCTTAACAGTCCTCTGTGGCGGGCTCTGACCTTTTCGGCAGACCCTGACCTCTGATGTCCGGCAGACTTGGCGTCTGATGTCCAGTAGACTCTGATATCCGATAGACTGACATATGATCTCCAGACTCTGTACTGTGATGTCTGGTAGATTCTGAACTCTGATTTACGGTAGAATGACGCCTGATATCCGGTAGGTTCTGACATCTGATGTCCAGCATGCTCTGGCATCTGAAGGCCTGTCCTCTCAGTCCTGTGATGTCTGGTAGATTCTGATATCCGATTTCCGGTAGGCCGATCCCTGGTACCCGGTCGACTCTGGCCTCTAATGTCCAGTCTTCTCTGACCTCTGATGTCTGGTAGATTCTGATGTACCATTCCCGGTAGGCTGATCTCTGGTACCCGGTCAAATCTGGCTTCTGATACCTGGTAGACTCTGATGTCTGGCAGACTCTGACCTCTGATGTGCAGTAACTGTGACGTCTGATGTCCGACAGGCATAATCGCAGGCACTGCACTGGTAGCTGACGGAACAAGTAGAAAGGACAGTGTGGATCGAACCACCAAGGCCGACACAAAGAAGGGTAAAACTCTGGCGCCGACCACAGGGTCTGATGTGTGCATTTAGTGTAGCCCGCCCCCGCCACGTGTCCGTTCGGTGACACTCCGGTCGGCCACGGGGTCCGAACAGTATACAGCCAGTGCGAGTCAAACACTGAATCTAAGAGTGAGCGAGTGTTTATTGGCGTGCATGCGAGAGTGATTGTTGACTAGGTAGCGCATTTCCGTGCAGTGCAGCGGACCTTATGCGGTGAAATTATTATGTACGATTATGGCGTTACAATTCCGGCACTCGCTCCGACTCAGTGGGGGCTGCCGTCGTGTTTTTTTCCGCGGTCACGCTCGACTGCGGCATATGTGATACTGCAGTCCATACATGGCTAACTCACACGCCCACTGATGCTTTATATATGTATATGTATCCATATGTTGAACGGCACTCGGAAGCGTGGCCGCCTGGTCAGCCGGTCGATGTCGCCGTCTTTGGGGCGTCGTTCGGTGAGGCTGTGTCTGGCCATGGGTGCACTGGCGCGGTCTGCGTCACAATTGTTGCTGGTTGGCGACAGCTGACGGGGGCTGTGCCGTTCTCAGCCCCCCTTCCCCTCACATACACACACGTGCACGCGCCTCACACCCCACTGCGAACCCGCCCCTGTGTCCCATTGGTTTTTGTATTGCGATTTGCAGCTGGTTGTTTTGCTTGTTAGCCGCACTCAGGCGGGCGCGTCTTTGAGGCGCACGGGCCGAAGCCACGGCATCTGACGCGCACGCCATCTATTTATTACCATTCCTGTTCTGCGTCCGTCAGCGCTGCCGACACTTATGGTAATGGAGTTATAGTATATTTCAATATAAAACTTATCCTGACCGACGCTTGGTTTGTCGATGGTGGTTTCGGGGAGCTGCTGCTGTTAAAGGGAGATACGCGAAAAAAATTATTGGCTAGATAAAAATGTCACAAAAGGTTGTTTCAGAAGTCCTATTCTCATTTTTGTGCGGATTCGGCTCTCAAATGGCTTAAAATTGCTCTCAAATTCAAAATTTCTAGACGAATTTACCGGTACACCTCTTATCGATGTATATGACGTACCCCCGGCTAAGGCTATCAAATTCTCTAAAAAACCGGTTCCATTTTTCCTAAGCAGTGACTTGAAAGTTTAAAACTATTAAATAGATAGTTATCTAAAAAATTATACAGTCAAAAATAATATTAAAACAAAAATATAGGACTTAAGAAATCAAACTTGACCAATGAGAACGTACAGCCACCCCATAGGGGGTCACGTGACCTTTCTGACGCAAAAGGTTTGTCATCCTGGAGCTGAAGCTGAATACGACTCTAGACCTGAGGTACGAAACGACTGAAGACTTGATTAATTAGGGGAAGTGGGTGTAAGCCCGCCACCATAAGGATTTGCTGTTCCCAAAAGCATATTTTGTGTTGAATGACAATTTCTTCACTTTCGATCCATTTCGATATTAATTTGGCACCTAGGAATGCCTTCCTTATTTGACTTATATCTTTGAACTAAAAAATAAATGACTTCAAAGTAAGTAGTGCATTTCTTAGTGTCTTAAAAAGTGAGGGCAACACCGCGATGGGTGGCGGTGTTACTGTTACCCCCTATTATGTCGCCGTTAACCCCTGACAATCACTTCTATGGCGTTTTAAATTTGTTCGTGTTGCTGTTTGTGACTGCAAGTATATATACATTTGTGCTTATCTTGAAGTTTCTAGTCTCTACAGCAGTGCTAACGGTTCCAAGAACGATTATCAATCATATTTAAAAACGCGAATTTCTGTATTCATGCGATACAAATTTCTATCACTAAAAAAGGAAAAAAGCTCGTATTTGAAAGCTTGCATAACGTATGTTACTGGCTTAACATCTAAGCTCATATCCATTGAACTTCCAGGTATATCACAAATCAAGTCACAAATCACACATATCCCTAAAGCATGAACAGAGTATGATAATCAGTGACGGCAGAACGTCCGTATTTAAGGGCCCACCATCTTTTCAACCCATTTCCCTCCAGTCAACGCCATAGACTTAGTGTTAAAATTTATGTTTAAATGGGGGGAGGTGTACCGTGCACCGGTGCCCTCCTCCCCCGCAAGTTCCTAGGCCAGTGATATAATGGCAACTAAGGAAATGAGCATTCATGTGCATGCACCAACGAACTAGAAATCAAAACCAAAACTGCAGATCGTTGAGAGCGCAGAAATACACAGAATCAAATTCTGAAATATAGTTCCGAAATGTTTTCTCTTCATATAGGAACACACACAAGCCCCTTTGAACTTGACCCATCGCTGCAAGCCTCATGTGTCCTGTGACCGCACGGTTCACACTGCAACCGGAGTTCGTTCCGGCCGGTAACACCTTCACAATACATGCAAATATCCGCCCAGTTTTTTCTTGGTCTTGTGTTTGCGCGGCTTCCTTTCTTTTTCAGGCTCTTCAGTCGCCCTTTTCGCAGGAGAGCTCGTCAGCATTATTGAGCATAATTTTCTGCGGCGAGATGATTTATATTTTTTCGTTGAATTTGTGTGATCGGGAGTACATCATCGATGGGAGATTTTGGTGCAATAGGGCTCTGAGCGTGGACAACTGACATTTGGGCCCCTTCCCAAAGTCCTGGGTATAGATATCTGAGATCCTACTGTAGGCGCATCCCCATCCAGGCATCTGCGAGTTTCACGATTGAATGGATGACTGATCTGCTGCTCTTTCCGCAAAGTCGTACGCAACAGAGACGTGAGCTTTACGGTAAGAGTGCCATAGAAAAGTTTTGAAAGCGGACCAGCCTTTCTGCTAGGTCCTGCTCGAATTTTTCTGGGATGACTGTCCCAGGACCTAATCTAGGAGGAGCAATGTTTTTCCATTTGCCTTCATTCGATGTTTTTCAGTCGATCTAGCAGTGTAGCTCTCGGCATCTGATACCGTATGCTGTTTTTTTTTACTGACCTTATAGAGACCTACTATAGCTATAGTAGATCTCTACTGTAACTATAGTATATCACTATATAGTGATATATATCTATGGACATCCCCTTTTGCCAACTACTTTTATAGCGTTTGTCACACATTCCGAGCTTCATGCGCACGTCGTGCAGTTTTTATATGCTTACTTCAGAGGCATTGTGATCTTACATGGTGATTCGATGGTCTGAAACAGAACACGCTTTCTCGATAAAAATAAACGACAAAAAATTAAAACCAAGTTTTACTTCCAGCATACACCCAAACACAGATGGTAATGTCAAGAACAGCGCAGCCCATCCAGAACCCTAAGTGGAACTGCACTTCATTTTTGCGCACGGCAAACACTACCCCCGCTTTAGGTTTAGGCTATTTCGGTATTTCTGAGTTGCTTTTATGATAGCTGGAACCATTCAAAAGCCCCCGAAATCCAATGAGGTAGCACCACCACCCCTTGGGGTAACACCGCCATGGCATGGCGGTGTTACTCGCATCGACAGTGAACGACAATCACCGCTACCGCTGGAAGGGTAGGACTGTTATGGCGACCTGGTGCGACGAAGTCGGATCAGAAGCTATAACGCTCTGAAAAAAATTACTTAGGTTAGATCACTGAATAACTTGCGGCATTGTTCAATGACAGAGAAATTTTTTATAAAAGACAATCCTTTTTCAAAATATGCCTCTAATTATCTGAAACATATCAAAATTCGTGTTGCAACGGGCTCACACTCATTCACCGCTAAATTCCGACTGAGAAATGGTGCCAAACGTTGTGTACAGCTAGTAACCACACGGCTAGGGGTATGGCGGGGTTCCCCACATGGCGGTGTTACCCCCGCTTCCCCTATGTTTTTCTCCATTTCTAGGGCAAAATAATTCATTTCGTAGTTTTTAAAGGTTTGTGAAATTAATTCCAATACAAATACAGAAGAACATACTTTTTATTACAAAAAACATTACTTTTCAACTTTAAATAGTTTTCGAAAAGTAAGCCATGGGTGAAGGTTTCAGCATTTTATCGGAAATGTTAACCTATTTCGATGATAAGTGAGTGGTCTCCCAAAATTTTGCCGAAGATACAAAAATAATTGACAGCGTCGTTATCAGGATTTTTCAAATAGCAAGAAACCTTAATAATAATTTTTCGCGTATCTCCCTTTAAAGCGGGCCTGTGGGAAGGCGTGAGCACAACATTCATTGGTTTGTATCCGGTCGACCCTGATGGAGGATCACGAATGGCGAATTGGAGCTAGCGAGCTTTTTTGAAACACAGTGAACCCTGGCAAACATTGCGGAGATCGAAAACTCCAGTATCTTAGACGGCTGGGCCTAGATTCATAATTTGATTTAGCTGTGGCTATAATATAGAAGGTAGGAAAACTTATCGAAATGTAGATAGTGTAAACATTTATTAGATGGAACCTGATCACAGGTCACCTCGCAGGTAAAACTGATCTCGTCTTTTTAATTGACTCGGAAGTTGGCAGTTTCTCTGTTTTACTGTCATTTTGACATTTATGGGGATTGCTGATCCATTGATCCACCTTCTTCAGTATATGGATATGGTCAGGCCACACAGGTCAGAAAAGATACCAGGTTTTCAGGCCAATGGGAGAACGTCAATCAATGGAATCCATCGTTTATTGTTGTTCTGCTATTTTTTAATACGCAGAAGTTCATTGAAGCGTACAATATCGCATTAGAGTTACACCACGGCTTCGGCCATTTGCCACGTGCATAGTTCGAGCCATACACCGGAAACAGCTCGGACATTATTGACAACACAGCGCGTGCGCTACATGGGCGTCGCCATTTATTTTCGGACGAGGGGCAAGGTCTATACCTGTCCTTTGTACCTGATTCTGAGTCTGTCAGGTAGAGTTGTACAAAATTTCGGTACAAACCTTCGACAAAGTTATCTCAAGTGAATAGCAAATGAAAATAACATTTTTACCCCAATAATTAATCCCGGTAGACTCTGACCTCTAATCAGTCTTCTAACAAAAATTTTGGCATTTGTAACGATTTCACAACAATGCAAGGCAGAAATACGTTCTCAGTCATAAGCCCGGGGCTTTTACCTCTTGTCGCCCATAATGTCCATAGAGATGCTCGGACGATGCAATGTAATAGCAGAACCGACACTGTCAAATGCCACCTTAGTCAAGTGTTTGTCACAAGGGAAAGATAATGCCGCGCAATGTATTGATCTCTTCCACGTAACGTTGTTGGACTTCCCAGAGAAACACGCGACGTTGGTCTCGCCCCTCCCCCTCGCGCCTCTGGCTGCCACACTCACGGGGGGGGAGAGGGGGTGCGACGGCGGTGCGTGACAGGTCTGGGGGCGATGCTCCAGGAAGAATAGCCGGCAGCTATTTCCCGCTCTGTCATCAAGATGGACTGGGATGAGGCCGATCTGCGCCAACCAAACCAGAAAACTTGAGGGAAGGGACCTGCCGACGTACTGCGGGCATATCGCCAATATACATACTTGACGGATACCTACCTGTTCAGTGTGAGGTAGGAAGGTGTCAGGTGTGGGAAAGAAGTCAAAATCCTTTGCGACTGTCCCACTCAGTCTAGAGAGTGCATGGAGATATCAAGATCACCTGTTTCGGGACCAGAATGAGTACCTGCTAGTATTTCGTTGTTGCAACGTTTCAAAGTAACCCCGAAACTCTCCTTGCATTCCAGCTCTAATACATGTCCGCCGTCGTTCAAAGTAAAGGCATGTTATTATGAGTGCAGCACCCTGTAATGTATTTGTGATGCTCTAGGTGTAGGTGGTTTATATGTGTTCTAGTCACGGCAATGTTTTGGCTCATTGCTAGAGAACCACTGCTCGCTTATTTGTGATTCATCTAATAACTTCTGTTACGCCTGAAACTTCGAAATACCGTCTAAACAAACTAAGAAATCTTACATTTTGAACACTATTTGCATAAAACTTTTCCTGCGCTCACCTGCGACGATTTTTTTTATAAACCATTTAAAATTATGAGACGGCCTAGTTATGGTGAGTAAGCAAATGGAAGCTAAGGATGGAGCCCACAATCGGTTGGTTGAATCACGACCAATAGAGCAATAATTACGTAGTAATAAACCGAAAACTATCAAGCCTAGTGTGAACAAACTCAATTGCAGGGAATCGTACGCTAATGGGTCCAACAATGCAGTGGAAATGGCACGGAGTTTTTCCAGATAAAGGGAAATTAGAAGACATAACGGATTCAGTCTCGAAAAAATATTGATGCCAAATATTTTCTCGCAAGTATCATGGTGCCGAAAAAGGCCCGGCGTTTGACGAGGCACAGTTTTTGGGCCCTGAGTAATCATTGAAGTTTATTTGGGCAACTCGCGCCGTGTCATATACCCAAAACTAGACAGAACTTGTCGCGACTTCCTCCAGCCATCAAGCATCAATCAGCCATAGACGTCAGTTTGCTCTGCACAGAGCCAAAACTAGATAAACATTCATTTCCATCAGACCAAATAAAAAGATGGTAGACAGCTCCATTCAGTATCGTCCCACGGCGGCTTCTGGTGAACACTGACGGACATCGGTCGTAGCCCGCGCTACAGAAATCTCGTCCATTCTCGCCTCGGAACGGTCTGCAGAACTGTTACCGAGACAGCGAGCATCGCGGGATGGGCCGGCTGAGCGTCCAACTCGGCCCAGCGGGATCGCTCGGTTCGACCCCGGTTCGACCGCTCGGACGCGTCCAAATGGGTCAGGGTGCATCGATCATTGCCGGCGGCGCAGCCGGCCGCCCGCTTCCTTTTGCTGACCCGGCCGCAGAAGGCGGGGCCGACAATGCCAGCCTCGAGATCGCAGCCGGCCGCCCCGCAATATCAGAGACCACAGCCGCATTGGAGATGTTATCTCTACTGTTGATGTGGCTGTGACGGAAGGGTGAAGGATCGCATTTCTGAGGCGCGAAATCCTGAATGGTAAGAAGGAGGTTACGATAGAGGACGGCCACGTGGAGTCCACTGCTTTCGGCTGTCTTTGGGAATGCTACTGATCGTGGCGTGACTGCAGAGAATGGCTCTCACTGGCGTCGCTCTCAACTTCTGCTGGAACGTGAAAACATCGCTTCTCCGGGTGACAGTTCTCATTTTGGGCGTTTGAAATGTATCTGTCGTCGGCGCCTCAGGCGCTTCCGACGAGACGTCGACCCTCAAAACAAAGCCATTGAGCCGCGTCGCGAAAGCTCAAAACATGCTTCATATCGCTCTCAGCGCAATATGTTCGCCTGGTATCAGATCCAGACGGCGTGCCCACTCACCGGGATGTCCCAGTGGGCCCGCCAACATAACCAGCCACCAAGCGGGGGCGGTGTGCGTCGGGCGTCGATTGATCGTGCGCGCCGTCGCTGCCTCGTCGGTGCGGTGTTGTGGCCGGCAGCGGCGCGCTGCCGCCGCCGATATCAGCGCTGTGACCGGTGGGTGCAGCCGGCACCAGTGTGGCCCCCGAAGTCGGCCGGGACCAGCATGTTGCAGTGGGTGCCGATGCTGGTGCTGTCAGCTGCGCGCGGTCTCACTGAGCAGGCGGCCGGGGCTGCGGGCACGGGCGCGGCCGCGCCGGCATGTCGCGTGATCTGTACGGCAGCGAGGCCCCGGCCAGCCGCTCGGGACGTCGCGGCGAGCCGGTGACCGGTGTCAGCAACGGGTACAGCGGCGCGGCGGCCGGCGCCGGCAGCCGCGGAAGCCCGCTGGTGCGTCGCAGCCGCTACAACACCAGCAGGAGCACCAGCAACTCACCGCTGCCGGGCGAGTCGCGCCGCGTGCCGCACTCCGCCTCGTCGTCGCACATCAACTCGTACCAGGAGGAGCTCGGCAGCCCAGGCATGGATCACCTGGACCGCGGCGGGCCGCGCGCCAACTCGCACCACCGCTCGCGCTCGACGTCTCGCGGCGCCTCTTCGCGCGGCTACCACGGCGGCATGGAGCGCGACGGACACGAGCGGGAGTTCGTGCCGATCCGCGAGCCGCCGCCGCGCGACCGCAGTATAGACCGACCCGAGCTGGGCGGCATGACACCGCGCCGTGACCGCTCCCTGGAGCGCGGCATGCGAGGCGAGAGCATGCGGGACAACATGCGCGATAGCATGCGAGGAGACGGCATGCGCGACGGCATGCGTGACGGCATGCGTGACGGCATGCGGGACGGTATGAGAGACGGCCTGATGGATGATGAGGGTCTGTATGGGCCGCCGTCAGGACATCACCTGCCGCGCTCAGCCCGCCAGAGCCCCAGTGTAGAGTTTGTCGGAGGTGGGGGAAGCACGGCTCCACGCGCGACTCGTACATCGTGGAGATGCAGGCGCAGAACGGCGAGTTTCATCGCGAGCTGAGCCAGCTCAAGAAGGAGCTGGAGCTCACCAACCAGAAGCTCGGCTCCAGCATGCACAGCATCAAGACGTTCTGGTCGCCGGAGTTGAAGAAGGAGAGGCAGTTGAGGAAAGATGAGTCGGCCAAATACGGCCTGATGAATGACCAAATAAAGCTTCTCACCGCAGAAAATCAGGTAAGAGGCGTACATGTTCATCCGTTCGGCTAATGCCCCACATGGCTACACTCTAGCCCTTAGTGGCCATCGTTAGGGTTGATTGTTCCGTAAGGAAATTTGGGGTGGGTGCTTTATTATGAGAGCATATTTCCGTCACGAACCGTATTGGAGCAAGGATATTTTGGCTTTCAGTAGAGCAGTCTTGGTCGTCGTAGCAGACAGGCTGTGAGACTATTTTTTTAACACAGAAATTGTATATGTGTACACACTGGGACAATGATATCAATAAGCATGAGCTCAAGTCATCTAGTAACCAGCAAGTTATTTTATGGCTACGGCCTGGGACATATCGCTAAAATATTTATCATGGTCTGACCACCGAGGGATTAACATATATTTAGAGGTGAAATGATAGAAAACATTTGTTGTAAAAGCTGGGGATGTTTTCTTACTCCGTTTGGATAGAGTCCCTTACGCCTGTTTTTATGGAAATCAATCAAGATTAAGAAATCACAGAAATCATCTAAACTGTGGTCATCTTTAAGCATTGCGAGGAATGGCTCCTATGGCCATCAAACACCACATTGGCTGTAAAATATCCCTCACAAGCAGATTAAAGGCGGAGCTTAGTCTCCCTATTAGGATGTATAGGACCATTGGCTGATCCAGGAGCAACTTTTGGAGGGAGCCAAACCAACTTTTTTGGGGGGGGTTCAATAAAGTAAAATCTGGGAAACAGTATTTTGAAAGGAAAACCGCCAAAATTTAGTCATTTTGGGGGAGCAAAAATACTATTTTAGGCTTTGGTGGGGGGCCTCCGCTTATTTCCCCCTTCGATCCACCAGTGTATCGGACTGTTCCAACTATCCAGGAGACCACCTACTGGTACTGTCTGGCTGTGATCCAAACGTGGGGACGTATTTCCAGTTCCATCATCAAACTGTTCTTTCCACGGAACGGCGGTAACACTACCGCAGCCAACAACGTAATAACTTGTTATTGAAGCATGTCGTCGGCAAGTAATCAGAATAATTGACTATTAATTCGTAGCAGAAGATATTGCCGTTTCTCAACGAAGCCAAAATATCAAAAAGCCAAATCTCATGGATAGGGTGATGGCAAGACAATGGCTGGCTGTTGACACAATACGGTCACAGAGGCGGTACTCGGGGTAGAGCGCTTGGCCTCATCTTACACTAACCTAGCTGTTTGGTCCCGTATGCCTATGAGGGGGCTCCTCACCGAGCTAAGAGCTAACAAGTGGCAAGGGTGATGAATAAACTTCCTCCCATTCAAGGGATTCCATAGAGAACCATCTGAGCATGTGGATTTTATATGTTTGACGCAGTTCAGGATTTTGCCGAGGTATCGTAGATATTTTTGATATTGCTTCTGAATGATGTATTACATTGAGTATGTCTTCCATTCCTCCATCTGTTTCCGTTCTGAACCCGAGCAACAGTCGATCGAAAAACCACTTTCATGGAATGCATTCATGGAATTCATGGAATGAAACTTCCAGCGAGATATACCCTCTTTATATTCCGTCAGGAGGCTGAGCCTTGACGTCAACCTGTTGGTTGAATCTGCTCTTTTCGCTCTCCACTTAGCACCCAACCCCGACAGATAGGCGGATCCAGGGGGACAAGTATACCCCTGGATCCGGACCCCTAGTCCCGACAGATAGGCGGATCCAGGGGGACAAGTATACCCCTGGATCCGGACCCCCTAGTCCCGACAGATAGGCGGATCCAGGGGGACAAGTATACCCCTGGATCCGGACCCCTAGTCCCGACAGATAGGCGGATCCAGGGGGACAAGTATACCCCTGGATCCAGATCCCCTAGCCCCGACAGATAGGCGGATCCAGGGGGACAAGTATACCCCTGGATCCGGCACACTCAAAAAGGTCAGGTAGGCCCATCCCAGATTGTCCCTTAGAACCCCCTGAAATGGTCTTGACAATGGATCGTAGGGTTTGGCCCCCACCAGCTTTGGGCTGTGCAACCGATGCGAAGCGTACATTTGTACAATATTCAATGTCCGGTTTCCTGGCGCAGCAACATCTCTGGAGCTTAGTGGGCGATACTATTTTTTATACTGTTTGTCCCTCGTGGAAACTATCTCTCGTGGAAACTATTATTTTGTTCATGGAAACATTTATCGAAGATATCAAATTTGACGTGGTAAAGAACCTTGTGCACTGCGTTTTTGCAGAGCTCCCAACAAATTCTGACCCAACATTTTGATTTAGAAAACATAGGCACCAAACGAGTGTTGAGTAAAGCACGTACTCATACCTAAGGCTCTATCAGAATAAGGAAACATCTTAAGTAGGTGGTCTGAATTTTGATGCATTAGCTGGAGCAGTGTGGCGTTTAGCAGAGTTGTCGCAGAGTTCTTTTAACACGCGCAGCGGAGGGGGGTCTTAACGTGCCCCTCCTATTTTCCCAAGTGGCCGGATAACTGTTAGCAGCCAGAAAACGCTACCTGGCTACATTTGAGAACATTCATGGGTGCGTTGATTGGTGAAGGAATGTTGAAAATCGGTAAAAAACTCATTAACCCAGGTCAACATCTTCTAGGTCAAACGCGCTCCAATCTTGGCCTTGCTGAGCACCTATTAGAAAATTATATCATTATGCGGAAAAACAAATCGAGAAAATACTGAAAACTGACCAAGGTCTGAAAAATAATTCTGAAATTTTTGCGTTAAGGCCATTCAAGGCCATTGACTTATGACCTGAAAAATTACATGCTTCCTGTAAAATATATTAGACATAGCCCTATAGCAACCATTTGGATGCCAATGAGGGATGGCCTTTGGCCATGACCTTAGGCATTGACCTTTTACCTTGACCTTAACATTGAGTTACCGTATCTATGACTTCATATCATGATACACGTCATACTGGGTAACGTCAAAAGACCAGTTGTACTGAGGTCAGAGACCCTGGAAAATACTGGTATGATCTAGAACCATTACTTTTTACCCTGGCCTTCATATGAGATGACCTTGACATACCACCATTTTCATATGACCTTATGACTTCACCACTCGGTCTCCAATGCAGGTGAACTGGAGCGACCACGGGATTGTGGTGACCTCAAAATAAAAGTCTCACTTTGAAACCCATAAATAAAAATAATCGACTGCTCTTCGAAATTATTTCACCAATCGACGCGCTCATGATTTCTCCCAAATGTATCCAACTCGCATTTTAGCCCGGCTATATCTGCTGCTGGATGGTACACTCCCATCTGAAACCTTCCAGGGGAAGATATCAGAAATAAAAACACTCATATCAAGCCCAGGATATAATTTCGCATCCAAGTTAGCTGTATTCTAGGATTTGATAGTATACGGAAAACTTAATCTAAGGATCAGTCCGCGTTACATCAATCAAGAAAGTCCCCGACCCCCTGTCATTATTATGTAAATTTGAACTTTGCTTTCACCTAGTATTTCAACTTCACATGTTAATTTTCATGTCTCAGAGGCCCATATTGTTCATCAAATCTTCAGTTCCCATGTCTAAGGACTCCCATAATATGAGAAGGAAGATTTGAGGCATATTTACAGTTTATCAAAGGTCACTATTTTTACCGGCATGTCTTCAATTATGAAAATATATTTATCTTATGAAATCAGATTGAGTGGCACAGGTTGTCACAGTAACTAAAAACATTTGCCCATCCAGTGACGATGCCAACACTTGACCTGACCTGCACTTGATCCTTGACCTCGTCATGTTAGATCTGTAAAAAGTACTTTTTACCTATTTCTCCTGCTTCAAATTCAACGAAACTTGTTGACTGAAACGGATACTTGATTGTCTAGGCACTCGTAAAAAAGCAAGGTGGATACTCAAAATATTTTCCACATACCATTATTTATTTATCTATTAGGGCCACTCCCAACATGCACATTTCCCCCATTACAGTGAGTTTTGGCTTGGGTGTTTATTGTTTAAGGATCCTTTCCACCGGGCCAGATGGGAACGGAAGGCAGTTTCCAGTATCGGGGATTGAACCGATTAGAATAGCATGGATTAGAAATCAATGTTGTTGTAATCTTGAGGAAGGTAACGAAGCCCCCCCCCCGGCCACTCGGCCCATCGGTAAAGTATGTTGGTGTAATGGGGAACAGACGTACCCCTTAGGCCATTACACTGCAAAAGGCAACTACATACCTTTCCTTTTCTTGAGAAGTGAAACTGACGATGAACCCTTTAACACGCGCATTGACGGGGGTCTGAGCCACCTTCGCATTGACTGGGGGGGCGGGTACCCGCCCCCCCCTAAGATCTCGAGAACCACGGTAGGTAGCGAAAAACGGTAAACGGCGTTGGGCTGCCCATCCACTTCTCCATCGAAAACATTTGAACCATTTTTTGTCAGGTCACATTTAAGGTCACGAGAGGTCAAAACATGCCCGTCATAGGGATAACATGTAAAATTCAGTTTTTCGGGCATTACATCTGAACAAGTAAAGATAGAGCAAAACGACTTGAACTATATGAATCCTCTTAGCAAGCCGAATCGAATGATATATAATTTGACCTTGCTAGGTCAAATCAAGGATTTGACCTGACCTGAGGTCAGGTCAGGGTCAAATTATATAAAATGCATATCATTAGAACCACAAAGCCCAGGCGAGTCTAATGCAGCTAAAATAAATGCTCTATCACCATCCGTTA
Source organism: Lepas anatifera (assembly GCA_034440635.1). Taxonomy (NCBI): domain Eukaryota; kingdom Metazoa; phylum Arthropoda; class Thecostraca; family Lepadidae; genus Lepas; species Lepas anatifera. The sequence continues at coordinate 178,618 of JAOTON010000036.1, forward strand.
CTGAGTTATTCCGTAAAAACCATTTTTCCCTTGTATTTCCAATGGAGAGGTCATGCGTCGTACCTGACCTTAGGTCATCGATATCAAAAAACCGGAACATATTTTAGAGAACTCGGTAGGGCCATTATGTGATATGAGTTTCAATCGGATAAGTTCACCCTGCTCCGAGTTATGCTATCTTAAACTTTTTTGAGGTCGGGTCACTTGACCTGTACTGGTGACCTGACCTGAGATGACCTAACCTTCAAATTTTCACAGAAGTTGTAAAAATGATGAGGGAAAAGGTATACCAAGTACGGTGGCGCTACGCGCCGCTGTTTTTCTCCTATCTTCGAAAAACCCGAGGGGGGCGGGTACCCGCCCCCCGTCAATGCGCGTGTTAAAGGGAGTGTCTCACTTTTATAATGAGTTTTGAACAGAGGTAGCAGTTTTGTATAGAATGTATCGAGAAAGCTCTTTTGGTATATTAAATTTCACCCAAAGCTCTCTGTATACAATTCTTACACGCTTTAAAGTTTAAAGGACAGGTGGGGAGTACTTCTTTATTTCAATCCATGAAGATTTCCTTTCCATCTGGCAGCGCATGTCACATGATAAATGTTCCCAAATGGCATGGCCACGCAACCTCACATGTCATATAAGCCGCCGCAAGCTGCCGGATTCGTGATTACACGCGATGCTTGGGCCAACCTAGCGTAGTAAGACAAGATGTGATATCTTTGTTTTTAGAGATTGAAGGTGGAGCCAAATGTGGTTTCCTGATTCTTTGATCTGTTTGTCCATAAATCGTCGTTTTTTAATTTCGACAGTGTTATATTCCTTTGAAGAGATCCAATTGAATGGTGCCTCAATGATTTACAATTGACGGAAGATATGTTTCAAAGTACTTTGAAGCCATTTCGTAGCTACTTAGCTATTTGTGACCAGATCTGGGGGGAGGGAGGGAGGTGCTGGCTCGATGGCACAGGAGGAAACCTGACACAGACGTCGGACGAGAAATAAATGGGACATGATACCAGGGGCTCAACCAGGGGCGGGCACAGGGGGCACGTGCCCCCATCGGTGCCGTGGTGCCCTTTTGATTGCCAGGTGGTGTACCCCCTTTGGGCCGTGCCGCTCGAAATTTAGTGCCCTACGCCGTTGAGCTGAGATGGAACTAGACTGCATTTAGCAATATAAACTATCGTTTGACAATTAAGTGACTTTTTGGTCAGTTAGGGCATTCTGTCGCCTTTCCAAGCACCCGGTAAGAGTATAGGCACGTAATCCGTTTCCAGATAATGCCTCATCGTCACCAATAATCGTACGGGAGGAGCTAATCTGGTGCCCCTTGAGCTCATCTGGTGTCCCCTGACCGCTGGTCTTGGCCTCTGGAGCTGATCATGTGCCCTCTGAGATGATCTGATGCCCTCGTAGTCAATCTGGTGCCGCCCCCCCTGAGAAAATAATTTTGCCTTCTGAACCTATATAATGCTCTCTAATTTATAATGCTCTCTCTAATTATAATGCTCTCTAAGTTAGTCTGAAGCCTCAAAGCTTGCCTGGTGCCCTATTAGCTGTTTTAGTGCCACTTGAGCTGATTCGGGCCCCCTGAACTTATTTAGTACCTCCTGGAGTTTATCTACTGTCCAGGGGGGCACAGGGGGCACGTGCCTCCATCGGTGCCGAGTACCCTTTTGATTTCCTGGTCGTTTACCCCTTTGGGCCGTGCCGCTCGAAATTTAGTGCCCTACGTCGTTGAACGTAGATGGAACTAGACTGCATTTAGCGATTTCAACTACTTTTGGACAACTTAATACCTTTTTCGGTCAGCTAAGGCATTCTGTCGCCTTTCCAAGCACCCGGGAAGAGTATGGGCGCCTAGTATGTGTCCACCTAATGCCTCATCGTCGCCAATAATCGTACGGGTGAAGCTAATCTGGTGCTCCTTGAGCTCATCTCGTGGCCTCTCATCTGGTCTTGGCCCCTTGAGCTGATTACTTGCCCTCTAAGCTGATCTGGTGACCCTGAGTCAATCGAGTGCCCCACTGAGCAAATAATTGTGCCTCCTGAACCTATATAATGCCCTCTGAGTTAGTATAGTGCCTGCTTGGCGCCCTAATAGCTGATTTAGTGCCCCTTGAGCTGATTCGGGCCCCCGAGCTGATCTCATGCCTCCCCAAGTTGATTCTGTCGCCTAAGTCAATATAGTGCCTATTCAGCTGATTAGGTGCCCCCTCAGCTGATTATGGATGTCTCCTTAGATGGCCTGGTGCCCACCTGAGCTGGTTTGGTGGGCCCTGAGCCCACCTTGTGTCCCCTGAGCTGTTGTATTGCTCCCTGAGCTGATTTAGGCTCCTGCCATAGTCTGGGGGCTGGGAGCTGATCTGGCCCCCGAGCGGATTGATCGGGTGCCACCTGAGCTGCTCTAATGCCCCTGAGTCGATCTGGTGACTCCTGAGCCCATCTGATGCCCTCTGAGCTAGCCTGGTGCCTCCTGAGCTAATATGGTGCCCTTTAAGCTGATCTGGGGCTCCGTACGTGATTTTATGAGTAGCACTAAAGCCCTGAGCTGAGCCTGGTCCACAGAGGCTGATGAGGGCCCCTGAGATGGTATGGGGCTCCTGAGCTGGTTAAGTGCCTCCTGACTTTATCTGGTATTCCCGAGCTAGTGTGGGACCACTGATATTGTTGTTTGTCCCCGAAGCTGATCTGGTGCCCTATGGGCATCTGGTGTCCCCTGAGCAGCTCTGGGGCTTTTGAACTGCTTAGGCCCCGAGCTGGTGAGGGATTCCTAAGCTGATTTAGTGACCCTGACTTGATCTTGCCCCTGACCTGAATTGAGGCCCCTGAACTGATCTGGGGCCCCAAGAGCTGATCTGGGGACCAAGAGTGGATCTAGGTTCTGAGGGTACCCTGAGCTGGTCTGGGCGCTGAGCTTGTGAGAGCCCCTAATGTTAGCTTGAGGCCCCCTTGAGGTGATCTGGCGCCTTAACACGCGCGTTGACGGGGGGTATCCGCCCCCTCGGGTTTTTCGGAGATAGCAGAAAAACGGCGGCGCGTAGCACCGCCGTACTTGGCATATCTTTTCCCTCATCATTTTTACAACTTCTGTGAAAATTTGAAGGTTAGGTCATCTCAGGTCAGGTCACCAGTACAGGTCAAGTGACCCGACCTAAAAAAACGTTTAAGATAGCATAAGTCGGAGCAGGGTGAACTTATCCGATTGAAACTCATATCACATAATGGCCCCACCGAGTTCTCTAAAATATGTTCCGGTATTTTTGATATCGATGACCTAAGGTCAGGTACGAGGCATGACCTCTCCCTTGGAAATACATGGGAAAAATGGTTTTTACGGAATAACTCAGTAACGGATGGTGATAGAGCATTTATTTTAGCTGCATTAGACTCGCCTGGGCTTTGCAGTTCTAATGATATGCATTTTATATAATTTGACCCTGACCTGACCTCAGGTCAGGTCAAATCCTTGATTTGACCTAGCAAGGTCAAATTATAAATCATTCAATTCGGCTTGCTGAGAGGATTCATATAGTTTAAGTCGTCTTGCTCTATCTTTACTTGTTCAGATGTAATGGCCGAAAAACTGAATTTACATGTTATCCCTATGACGGCATATTTTGACCTCTCGTGACCTTAAATGGAACCTGACAAAAAAATGGTTCAAATGTTTTCGATGGAGAAGTGGACGGGCAGCCCAACGCCGTTTACCGCTTTTCGCTACCTACCGTGGCTCTCGAGATCTTAGGGGGGTGGGTACCCGCCCCCGTCAATGCGAAGGAGGCTCAGATTCACGTCAATGCGCGTGTTAAACTGTTCTGGGGCTTTTTAACTGGTTTAAGGCCCTATGAGCCTATCTGTGGCCTATTGAGCTAGTCTGATGACCTCATCTCTGGGACCAATGAGCTAGTCTAGTCCCTGGGTTAAGCATGAGCTGCTCTATGGCCCTGATCTACATCAGGGGCCTCTGAGGTGGTCTTGAATAGACAGATAATAAGAAAACAGGGCCAACTCCTATCTTCTCGGGGCGGGGTCACTGAGCTAGTCTAGGCCCAGGAGGCACAACTGGGGGATGGGAGAAGCTGCTCTGAGGCCTCTGATCCACACTTGGGGGCCCCAGAGTTGGTCCTGAATAGATGGGAAATAAGAACACAATGGAAACTCCCCGCGTTTTCCTTCTCCGTCAATGATTTATTTGCATTTTTGTCGAACCAAAGATGCCCAAAAAATGATATAAACAAAGATTTGGTAAGTTTTTTTAGGTTACCTTAAAAAGTGCCCTTTTTCCTCGGGGTGCCCCTCAAAGTTGGTGTGACCCCCCCATACCAAAGCTCTGGCTGCGCCCCTGCATGATACCGTCCTAATTGGTCGTATATGACCCGTTCGCGTCGGGTATCATGACAACGACGCCTACCAGCGACACAGCTTTGGACCATTTGGTGTTTTGTGAGTCAAAAGTCCGGATGAACACGTTCTTTTCTTGCCGCCCCGGTAGCTCAGTTGGTAGAACGTTGGGCTCTGGGCCGCTGCTCAGAAACATGCAGTGGCAGTGCGTGTGCAGGATTGGGATCGGTTCCCCTGAGACGCTCCGGTGCTCAATATTTACCCGACATAGGTCGGCTGGCAACTGAGTGGTGAGAGGGTGACCTGAACGGGGCAGTCGTCCCTGTGCTTTGTGGGACGTTAGCACCCGCCCCGGTGAGCCTCATAGCCACTTTCACCACGGTGGGGTGTTCAAACACCCCCTCAAACTCATGAAGGATAGCGAAAAAGCGAATCCTGGTGGTTAGCCCATGAAAACTCATGAAGACTACATCAGTCATTTTTGAGTTCAGATCAATATTGAGGTCATGAAAGGTCAAATAAGGTTGCATGTTAGAGTACAGTTTTTGGGCTCTAGTGTCTGACAGAATCGAGTTAGAATCACTTTTAGGCACCATTCGCTTGCTCTTGTCACGGCGAATCGAATGATGTATATTATGGCCATGCTAGGTCAAAACATAAAATGGCCTGATCTCAGGTCAGGTCAAGGTCAGTTTCTGATCTAGCATAGTCAATATGCATATCAATGAACTCAAAATAACAATCCAAACGTAATGGTATCAAAATAAAGGCTTTATCATAATTTCCTGCAAAGTTATTGACCCAAGTCTGAAAACCTGCGTAAGTGACCCAGATGACCTCTCAGAGGGCACATGTTAAAAATTGCAGCATGAACCTAGAAAGCGGCCCAGGATACTAAGATTTGGAGAATATGAAGGCATTCTTAGCTGTATCTACACAAATACAGCCCAATTCCTGTTTCCCCATGCATTTCCAATGGAGAGGTCATGATCCATATCTGACCTCAGGTCATCGATATGATAAATCCTGAATACATATTGTAGTACTCGGTAGGCCCATTATGTGGTATAAGCTTCAATTCGATAGATTGACCCTTTTTTGACACATCCCACCTTTAACATTTTTTGGAGGTGAGGTGACCTGACCAGGGATGAGAGATGATCAAATCTTAAAATGTTGGGGAAAGTTGCGGAATTGATCAAGGATACATTTTTCAATTACGGCGGCGCTTCGCACCGCGGTTTTTTCGTGCTGCCGGAAAACCCAAGGGGGTCTTCAAAGTCCGTGCCACTACCGGGGCGAGAATTAAACTTTGGTTTCTAAATTCACCCTTCATTGTGTGATTTGCTCGTTTGCGTGGTAGGGTCAGGGTCTCCGTGACAAGCCCCTTGATTATCTCAGTGAGACTCCGACTCCAAAAACGAACTGGCAACAAGTTGGACAATATTTATAAACAAATGACTTGATCTTAACACGCACACGGGAGGGTATTATCAATTACCGTCATAATTGTTTTCGGAGTTGGCCGGAGAATCGTGCGGAGTTGGAAATCGCTGCTTGTCCACATTTGAGAGAATTGATGGTCGCGTAGCTTGATGAAATAATTTTGAAAATGCGTCGAGAATTTGATTCTACTCACTGGTCAAATTCTACGTCAGACCTTTATAAACATATTTTTACAATGGGGCGGTAACGCTAGTTAACCTGCATAGTAGACCGAGTTATGACGTCATAAGACCATATCATTAAGTTGATGTCAAATTCACCTCACATGAATGTCATGTTCAACAAAGGTTACATGGCAAGGTCAGGCCAGCCTTTTCAAGGCCACTGGCCCCAAGGATTTCGGCGTGATGACGTCACCCAGTATAACGTATATTCGGGTATGACGTCATAGTCAAGGATGCCAAAAGCTGAGGTCAAGGTAAAATATTAAGGTCAAAGGCCAAAGGTCAAGATCCAACCCTCATTTCCAGCTCAGTGGGTGCTATAGTGTCACTTACGGTGTAGACTATGAGGAATATATTATATTTATAAGTCGTAGATAAGCAACGTAGAATGAACTGGACCCTAAAATAAAAAATGTCATGGAACCTTTCCTTTGTGATCCAGGTTCGTATTCAGTGCGTTCGGTGCGCCGATTCACATAACAACGGTGTTTCCCGATAAGCAGCCAACATGACCAAACTTTGACATCATGCAATCGACTGACTCTGAAGGCCACCTAGGCCGGTAAGACTCGGCCATAGAGTAGATCACTATAGCTCCATAAGAGGTCACACAGACGTTTTTATAACATTCTTGGCCTTTAGATATGATAGGGGACGACCCAATTGCCCACGCTGCGCGCTGCTCTTGGCGGTCCTTCCAGTGCGGGCGTTAGGGGTGTCCCTGGAAAATGCATCGTTATTTCTCGCAAGGTGTTCTACATCAGGGGCTTTCCTATTTCTTTCAAATAATTCAATTGGGCGGGGGGATTCGAAATGCCGCCTGCTGTGTGCAGAACTATTAGGCTCACTGCCAGAGATGGATTAAAAGACTACCGAGCGATTGTTTTCCGAAGCATTCACAGTATTCTTCCCCAAAGTTATATGAAGAAAGAGATTCTTACACAATCAGGTAAAAAGCCCGAAGGTCCTGCTCCGCAGAAAATTTTATTTACATATACCATTTTTTAAAGAATGACCGTGCTTCTGCCTCTATGTGCGAAATAAACGTATGGTTAAAACATTTACACCGTAAAGTTGCATGAAATTTGGAGGAGGCGATATGGGTCAAAATGCATAATTGGTTTTGTACTATGTGAAGTGAAAGATCAGACACGGGTCCCGTCAATTTTTCGTACATTTTTAAAATGGCAGAGCATTCATTGGTACTGGTGTCAGTTTTGCCATTAAACTTCGCCTGGCTGGGGGTCTTTTTAGATCCCCCTCGGGTTTTTCCGAAGTGACCAAAAAACGGTGGCGTGCAGCGCCGCCAAACTTAGTCTAGCTGTTCCTTCATCATTTTTTACATCTTTCCTGAAAATTTTAGCTCAAGGTCATATCAGGTCAGGCCACCAGGCCAGGTGAACTGACCTCACCTCAAAAAATGCTTAGGACTGCATAACTAAAAGGAAGGTTAAGCGATCAAGTTGAAACTCATACCACATATTGTGCCTACCAGTAGCTACAGCATATGCTCGGGGATTTTTTATATTGGTGACCTAAGGTCATGTGCAGGGCATGACCTCCCTATTGTAAATACATGGGGAAAATCACGAAATGAGCTATTCTCAGTAAGCATGGATGGAATAACCCTCAAACATCGGTTACGATTTGCTCTTAGCTCATTTCTGAAGTTGATGCCGAACATTCTGACTTATGACCTTTAAAAGGTCACCTTAGGTCAAATAAGCGTTTTTAGTGCTTTACTCTATAAATTTTGGATAAAATAAGATAGAAGTTTTATTTTTCACCAAAGTGTTTGTATAGTCACTGCAAATCAAATGATATACATGGTGACTATATCAGATCAAGTTGGGTCAGACCGTTGACCTGGGTCAGGACAAATTCTTAAATTTGACCTGGCATAACAATATTATATATCATTCGATTGGTATTGACGAGAGGATTGCAATGAAGCATCAGCTATGGCTGTATTTTATTTTGTGTGGAAGTTATGATCGAGAAAAAGGAAACGCCCTTACGCATAGGTATCTATGGACATTCCCAAGAATATTTCCAATATTCAGTGACCTATAGCTCCTTAGGCTTTGACCTGAGCCGAAAGTCACCAGCACTGCAATAAAAGAGCAACTCAAGAGCTTTCGATTGGTGTTAAAAAAACTTTTCTAGCTATCATAGTTTCTGAGATATATGAGGTTTTGTTTTCTTAGTACACCTCATATTAGCGATTTTGGCCTATTATGACCTCTGGTGACCTTGATATTGACCTGACGAGAAAAATTACCCAAGTATGTTCGATATCATTTTTGAAGAGCTTTTGATTGCCGTGTCGTGCTTTTTTCTAGCTTTCTTAGTTTTTGAGATCGTGGAGGGGGGTCTTTTTAGCCCCCACCAGGGCGAAGGTGGCTCGTACCCGCCACCGGGACAAGGGTTAAGTATTCACTAAAACTAAAATTCCTACCGTTTCATTGAAGCGAGTTCGTTGAAAAGTTGTGACCATTGATGACCTCTAGACCTGATCTTTGTTCATATTCCGGACTGGCCATATATGTGTGATCGTCGTTCAGATCGTTCTAAGGGTTTACCAAGTTTCGTCCAATTCTGAGGAGTCGGATACGGCGTTGACATTTTCTTGGATCGATCGGACGCGGAACGACCCACAATAAGAACATGTAGAGCGTTTGCAGTTAAGCAGAGAAAAATGGTACTTCTTTACCAAACATTCGCAATACACTAAAGCGTCAAACTAAAGCGTACAATATTCTTATTTCTCCAGAGATTTTTTGGCGGGGCAATTCAAGCTTTACGCTTGATCGTCCGCTGAGGTCAGAGAGTTCGGGCTGAACCGGGCCCTGGGGAGGAGCGGCGATGCGATCGATCAGATGACTGTCTCTATTGTGGTGCCCTGCTCGTGCTCCAGCACTCGGCGACCGTGAGACATGGGGCCGACCCAGATGACAACAGACCCCGGAAGGAAAGTGAGAGCTGCCGTCCCGGACATGTGATAGGAAAGCCGCACATTTTGGCCGTTGGGTGATTGGGCACGTATTGAATTTTAGTGAAATGTGTCGTACAGTAGCTGTTTTTTAATGTGCTAGTGAGTAGATTTTCTTAGTGATTAGAGGATCTGCGTTCAATTTGAAATAACATGCGAATCTATGGAATGGGATAGAATGGTGTGGGAGCTCGAGATGGGTCAGAATGGTGCGGGAGCTTGAGATGGGATAGAATGGTGCGGGAGCTTGAGATAGGACAGAATGGTGCGGGAGCTCGAGATGGGATAGAATGGCGTGGGAGCTCGAGATGGGTCAGAATGGTGCGGGAGCTCGAGATGGGTCAGAATGGTGCGGGAGCTCGAGATGGGTCAGAATGGTGCGGGAGCTTGAGATGGGACAGAATGGTGCGGGAGCTCGAGATGGGATAGAATGGTGTGGGAGCTCGAGATGGGTCAGAATGGTGCGGGAGCTCGAGATGGGTCAGATTGGTGCGGGAGCTTGAGATGGGACAGAATGGTGTGGGAGCTCGAGATGGGATAGAATGGCGTGGGAGCTCGAGATGGGTCAGAATGGTGCGGGAGCTCGAGATGGGATAGAATGGTGCGGGAGCTCGAGATGGGATAGAATGGTGTGGGAGCTCGAGATGGGTCAGAATGGTGCGGGAGCTTGAGATGGGATAGAATGGTGCGGGAGCTTGAGATAGGACAGAATGGTGCGGGAGCTCGAGATGGGATAGAATGGCGTGGGAGCTCGAGATGGGTCAGAATGGTGCGGGAGCTCGAGATGGGTCAGAATGGTGCGGGAGCTCGAGATGGGTCAGAATGGTGCGGGAGCTTGAGATGGGACAGAATGGTGCGGGAGCTCGAGATGGGATAGAATGGTGTGGGAGCTCGAGATGGGTCAGAATGGTGCGGGAGCTCGAGATGGGTCAGAATGGTGCGGGAGCTTGAGATGGGACAGAATGGTGCGGGAGCTCGAGATGGGATAGAATGGCGTGGGAGCTCGAGATGGGTCAGAATGGTGCGGGAGCTCGAGATGGGATAGAATGGTGCGGGAGCTCGAGATGGGATAGAATGGTGTGGGAGCTCGAGATGGGTCAGAATGGTGCGGGAGCTTGAGATGGGACAGAATGGTGCGGGAGCTCGAGATGGGATAGAATGGCGTGGGAGCTCGAGATGGGTCAGAATGGTGCGGGAGCTCGAGATGGGTCAGAATAAAACTTATTTAAGTCGCAGAGAAAATAGAATATGACGGGACGAGACCTCTTATTAGAAACATTTTCGGGACATTTGAATGGAACATAATGGTATGGATGCTAAAGCATTATCCCTTACAGACATCCAGCAGAAATGTTAAAAATACACCAAACGGTCCTGCAATTAACATTCCAGGATTCCTTTATTTATTACATCGTCCTAATGAAGACCGAATCACTCCACAAAAACAGGCGGGCAAAACAGCAAAAACTACCGCATCAGCCTATAATGTAATTGTAGGTAAAGCTGCCTGCAAATTGATAGGTTCACGGCTCTCGAGGCTTGCCAATATTCGGCTCATTGCTAACTAATTATTGCTAATTTAGTTGCGATTCATTATTCGCAAGTGTATTGCTTCATATCTAAGCGACATTTCATTGCCAACGGGATGACCCCAATTAAAGGCAAAGTACAAGAGATAAAGGATTAAAAATGTACACCATTAAAGTAAAGGGATTAAAAATGTACACCATTAAAGTAAAGATGCCACTAAACGTGGATAAAATTCCCAAAGAGGCACAAGGTTACCACACAAAAAATTAAACTTCTGTGGCAGCACATACAAGAATTAAAACCATAAAAGCGATACAAAACTTAAGAGCGATAAAATCCACAAGACCATCCACAACATAAGATGCAATCACTGGCTCATACACAACTACAAGAGGTGACATAGGTTTTTACTTTTCCACGAAACAATTGCCAGGTATCTGTAAATACATCTGCGGCCGGGCACATGCGTAAAAACATGTTCAGCTGCCTCGGAAGCCTCGTAAATAGACCTTCCTTTACAGTGCCAACCCTTGCATAAGGTAGAAACACTTATCAGGGTCCGTGGTTGCTGACGGGTGACACGAGTCGGAACATGCAAGTGGAAGGACCCGAGAAGAGATGAAGATGAGATTCGTCCTCTAAAAATATTTCGGATGAACATGAGATCGTGTTGCCGTCGCCTAGCGCTTACTGAAACAAGGCCAAAGTGCCTCAATAGGTCTGTGTAGTTCGGTGATGGGGATCGCTGGTGACTGTGCGCACTGAGCCACACTAAAAACTTATGTCCTACGCGACTCAGTCGATCAGTGTAGGATGCAGCTGCTCCGTTCCACACAAAGCTACAGTACTCCAAGTTCGACCGCACATAGGCAAAGTATGAAGTTAAGACAGACAAAACGCTGAGATATCCTCTCGGGTTGGCTTTCTGAAATGATCTATTAAGAATGCCAAGCTCACGATTTTATTTTTTCACTGATCAATATGTGGTCTAAAGGTTAATTTGGTGTCCAGGATTATGCCTAAATCACGAATGTGTTCCACTTGCTCTAGGACAGTGTTTTCTATAGTGTAATTTGTTATCAGTTGTTTCTTTTTCGATGCCATCCGAAATGAATTACATTTAGCTGCGTTCAATTTCAGTTTTCAAATGTTTTACCACTGGCTGAGGTGGAATAGGTCCCGTTGGAGAGCGTCGGCATGTGCTTGGTTTGTGATCCGGTATATTTTTGCGTCGTCAGCAAACATAAGAACCCGAGAAATACCCCAACATGCAGGTCATTTATATACAGTGCAAAGCACAGTGCTGAAATTATTCCACCTTCAGGGGTCTCTTAATTTGTTTCCGCCTCTCATGGAAATGGTAAACATTGCTCCAGTATTTGTTTCATTCATCCGTGTTTAACAGGCTCAGGGCGCAAAGGCATTGCCGGTAAAATTTTGTCATAATCAAGTGTTGATATGCGACTTAATACACGCACACCAATGTCATACCTACCGTCCTTCTTCCCACCATGATCAGCTGACGTTAGTGGTTCAATTGGGCACGGCCGGTGCCGCAGCAGTCGAGCGGGAGTCGGCCGTCTAGTATTTCTTTGATGTCAGCGATTTATATCTATAAGCGTGCCGGGCCGTTTGGAGATGGGGACTCCAGAAGTCCCATATTGCAGGGTTTATTGACACCGATGAACCGCGATCAATTAAACACCAGAATATAACAGAATACTGACAAACATCCTCGCGTGCTCCCCGCACTCGCTTTGCGTCCTGGAAAACAAATAATCGTTACAATAAGGCATAGCAGGACTGAATGGAGATCAAATGATTTTATAAAATGTCACCAGGTAACTACTAAATCGACAGATATGACAAACTTTCTAACTTATTACATTTTTAAATCATAAAAAGCTCACCACGTACCATTCAAAGCAGACGCACACGTATGTATGTGCGTCCAATCACCTCGCGCTCAAAATCAGATTTCACCGGCACATCCGGTCAGACACTTGAGTGCGGCTCGGGCTGTCAACCGACTTGCCATTGGCGCACGGCAAAAGACACCCGCATGCTCATTGACGTTTGACAGCGGCATTCTCATTGCGTATTTTTTTATGGCACGGCCAGGCAACGAAGTTTATTTTAACTGGCAGCGTGACGTGCTATTATATCATGACGTCACGCCGATGGGGAGGTTTTGTCCTCTTGCGAAAGAAAATCAAACAGTACGGAAGATTAAGATATTAGCCATATCATGACGTCACGCCAATGGGGAGGTTTGACCACGTAATTGTTTTTTACAAAACGAAAAAACGATAATAGGAAAAAGCAAAAAAGTGAAAAACGAAAAAACGAAGATAAAAGCGAAAAACGTAGTTAAAAGCAAAACAATTTTGTTAGAAAGTAACCCAACACTAAAAAAATCGCAAAAACAAGCAGTTCAGCTCGACCTTAAAACTAGCAGAGGTGTTTCAGGCAGCACACTTCCATTTAAAGGGCAGTGTGGCGAGGTTTTCTTATGAGTAGCGTTAATATAAGGGCTTTTATTAATTTTTTTCTGTTTGTTCCGTGGCCTTACTCCTAAGGCATATCCTTACTGGAGAGCTATGCCCAAAGTATGCAGCTATATCCGCTCTTGAATTCACGTGGAACCCTCTAAGGCGCACAATATCCGCACCTGATTATCATCAGTCTGTTCTGTTCGCCCGGCCCGCCCCCGTCACCAAGCCGGTAATGACTACAGTCTCTGACTCTGGATCCCTGAACCGAGGCCAGTAGATTGCCGAAAAGAGCGGGTTGAACCAATAGTAATTTTTACCAAAATACGTGCATTCGGAGACTCTCAGAAAATGTCCAGCACAACATCGAGTAAAACTTCCTTCGTAGATTGTAAAACCACACGTATTGCCCTGTACCATTCAAGGTTTCGCAGTGAAAGATTTTTGTTCTGACTGATGAATGATTACATCCCCGTTACCGAATGAGATGCATATTTTTTTTAATTTTCACCTCCCAAGTTTTGGGTTTTGTATGCATGCCGGAGTTTGTAAAATGATAAAATCGCTTTGTTCGCCAAAAGGTCTTTCGGAAGACATAAATTAAGACATAAACTTCATATTGCAAAAACACGCCAAACAAGGATTTTGTGGACTACATACTTGGATCCTACGCATGAAACTGTATCAGCAACAAGAAAAAAACGCAATTACCTAGGTGTCACCTCCATTTTTACACATTAGCTGAAGCAGTGTGACCAGTGGGCTTCCGAGTCGCATTCGCCCTGGTGGTGGGGGGGGGGGTTAACAATCCCATCGATCTCGGCTCCTATGTGGGATAGCGAAAAAACGCGAGCTGGTGGAAATCTAATAAAAATTTCATAAAGAAACTACATCAGTCACTTTTTGGCTCAGGTCAATATTGAGGTCATGAAGGTCAAAGAAGGTGACAGAGAAGTTGATAATTTCTGCGCTCTAGCGTCTGACAGAGTAAAGTTAGAATCCATTCAAGGCACCATTCGCTTCCTCTTGTTACAGAAAATCAAATGCTGTAAGATATTTCTTTGATAGGTCAGAACATAGCAAAGACGTGTCTTATGGTCAGGTCGAGGTTATCATCTAACCTATCATAGGCAATATGCATTTCAATAGACTCACAATAATAATCCAAATGTGATGGCATCAAAATAAAAACGTTTCCTTTTATTTCCTGCATTTCCTGCAACGTTATTGACCCAAATCTGAAAATTTGCTAAAAAAAGTCCCAGATGACACCTCAGAGGTCACAGGTTCAAACGTGCAATGTGAACCTGAAAATGGGTCTAGGATATTACGATTTGGAGAATAGGGAGCTATTCTAAACTTATCTACATAAATAGAGCCATTTTCGCGCAATTCTCGTTTCCCTATCCATTTTCAATGGAGAGGCCATGATCCGTAGCTGACCGTAGGTCATCGGTATAAAAATCCCGGAATATGTTTTGTATCACTCGGTGGGCCCATTATGTGATATGAGCTTAAATTCGATAGATTAACCCTGCTCTTACTTATGCTGTCTCAATATTTTTGGAGATGAGTTACTTAACCTGGATTGGTGACCTGACCTGAGTTGACTTAACCTTCAAATTTTGGCAAAAGCTGCAGAATTGATCGAGGATAAGAGGTGAAGTACGTCGGCGCTTCGTGCCGCCGTTTTTTTTTTTTGGTGCCACCGGAAAAACCCGAGAGAAGTGTTTAAACTTCCCCCTGGGGTGAGGGTTAAGCAGAAATAGGGCCTAATTCAGCATTTCAATGGAAAATACCCGGAAAATCACTACATGTAAAATTGCACTGAGGTGTAACATTCTCTTAAAGTGCCTACTCGGTGAACACAGGACCAGTAAAGCAAACCAATGGAGCTGCGGGGTACCGATCCTCGTACCTCTCACATGCCAAGCGAGCGCCCTACCACTCGAGCTACAGCCCCTTCCGTAAAGTATCCACACCAGTTGGGAATTAAATATACTATCTATAAAGTTCTCCCGAGCGCAGTGGCCAAACCCCCACCTGTCACGTCTCCCGCTCAGTCGAAGGCCGGCTGAAGAGGCACATTCCTCGGCTACATGAGCGTTCCATTCAGGGATCGAACTTCAGTAGCGGTGCGTACCATCCACCACATGTGTACCTAACTATCACGAGCCGGTTACGCGGGTCCAAGGGTATTCACTACGTCAGACGTATTTTGGTTTCGACTGCTGGAGAACATGTATGTATAAACATACATAGCAGGGCAATGGCTGAGACCTACTCTCTGTGGCCCTCTTCGGTCAAAACTGACGGGCCCCCTGATACTAATTTAGGGCTCGCGAGATCAATTCCCAGGGAACTCCTGAAGCTGGCCCCGAGGTACCCTAAGGCCAACACTCAGAGCCACCTCTGAGACTAATTCTCGCCCCCCCAGATTAGCTCTTGGGGATCTCTGAGGCTGACTCTTAGGTGGCCCCGTGATAAGTGAATCATTCGAAGAGCTTATGATCGGCCCAAGCAGGGGAGGGGGTTTGCGCTCCCCCAGGATCATCCTTGATCTCGGATAGGGATGCTGAAAATCCCTATAGAATACGTTCCCACCCTAGGAAACAACCTCCTATGATCTAAGTTCTCTGAGATTTACACGGCTGGCCATTGAAAGGCTACTTCACTCGCTTACTCTTACATACATACACATCTTACATCTAACGAACATGTTGTATCTTTTCCTATGAACATTTCTACATCTTATAGAATAAAATGTCGTTAAATAACAGCTGCAGTGTTTGTAAAATCGACAACATCATCCCCTCAGATTTTCTGATTGAACCCGACCCAAGCACCTGCCTCGATCGTTTTAGATTGGCCTCCGACAGAGGCACTCTGGAAGAGATTTGGGTGAATTCAGCCGTCAATGGTCATTGAGCACGCTAGTACGGGAGCCGCTGACGTCACTTGCTGCCCGTGATGTCAGAGTGACGACATACCGCCCCATTCATCAACCGGAAGCACACTCCTTTACTGGGTGTGACTTTTGATAGCTGATATTGGCGGGGACAGAAGAGCTGACTCTGGTGAAAATATATTAGATGTTTAAGTAAATGCTGGGTTGAGGTGTTAACTATTGGCAATAACATCACCTATGGGTTCTTCCTAAAGTAATACCAGTGATGTATGCGTAAAACTTTGGTTATAATACTGTGATAACGGTGCTAAGGGCAAGGATCCTGGCTTCCTGAGGCGCGTTCAAGTCAACCATATATCTTCAAAACAAGGCTGAGAGAAACTGGAATGTTCAGGGGGGCGAGGGGGGGGTAAAGGTCCTGACCAGGGAAATTATTGTAGTCGAACTGGAGTCCATTTAAGTATCCAACATAGGATGAACGATGGCTTCCTTGTCTCTTATTCCTACATCAAAGTCCCCCAAGTCTGGAAAAACAGAGTCCATGAGGCCCGAACTGTAGGATCATTTTTGGGTGCCAGGGTGCCAGTCCGGGGCCCTGTTGCTGGTCCCGGACCTGGGTGTGCCCAAACCATAGACGACTGGTTTGGCCAGTTTGTGTGTCTTCCTGATCACGTTAGCTATGATTGCAGCTTTATATCTAACACAAGTGGGGGAAGTATGTCGACAGTTGGCTCAAATTCGCTGGTAAGTTCGCATGTTCCCAAAAAGTAATATATGCTATCACTCAGTGACAAATCAGAGCGCAAAAAGTACAACAAAAGGGTGCAGACGACATGGACCAGCATAGCTAGCACTATAACCCCATCCCCCCATTCAAGCAAACATCAGCGAGATTGTTTGATTGGGCATTTCCTCTCGCCCCCCTTCCTAGTCTTGTTACAACTATACCTTCAGTTTGAAAGCTACCGCCCCCCCATTTTTCAGAGACAGTTTTTCATAACCACATGAAATGCTCGCTCACGTTCACCCTCTCCTCATTTCACCAATTTCGGTTCAACGCATTGCTTAAAACACTGTCTGGTATCGGCAGGTCATAAAACACACCAAACATCAGCCCTCTCTCGTATTCGTCCCCCATGTTATCAGCTCTTGATTTTTCATTTTGTGCCAGGGTGAGTGGGGCCATCTTCTGCCTTGCCGCGACTTCGCTATGCTTTATTTTTGCACGCACCAGGACCATAGATTTGGAAGAACAAAATGAGAAGAAGTATCTAATCGGATATTTACGTTAGGAAGGTTATTTGCCTGCCAAGCTAGCATGCCAACCCCAAACCTATAATTAAAGCAATCATATTTGCTTTCCACTGCACCTTGGAGACGAACGTCGTTATTATTTCTGTGGGACGTCTGGAAGCTCCATTGGTTTCTAAAACTGTCATGAGCTGCCATTTTGCTAATGAAATTTCACCAAGGGCATTGGGTGGCAAAGGAACCCGAGCCAGCCAATTTGACTTTTCCAGTCAATGAACTCTCGACCAGTATTGGGTTTCATTGGCGTTATGGGTCTCAATCAACTAAAGGGCCCCATCAAGCAGTCCCCATGGCGATCTAGCCAGCCGCTCAAAGCACCCTAAACATCACCAATCAGCAGCCAGCATGCTTCTGGTTAATCGCAAGGCCCCCAACCAGCCAGCACACAAAACTAGTAACAACACGGATCTTGAGTGTCAGAATCACCAGACCACTCACTGCTTCAGATGCTGCGATATTGATGTTCTTCTCCCGCGAATCCGCATGGTCTTCTGGCGATGACGGTGCGCGTTGGCTGTGGTTCCGCAGAAGCAGGTGAACCTGATACGCCAGCTGGAGGATGAGATCCACCGACGCGGGGGAAGAATCAGGCGGTGGTGGAGCTCCAGCAGCAGCTCGACCAGTTCTACGTGGAGAACGATCACCTCACCAGGGAGAACGCCATCCTCAAAGAAACGGTCAAGGTAAGCAGAGCTGGGTACGGAGCGCTGGTGCGGGGTCGTTTGGTCATGTTTTGGTATACACATAGCCTGAGGTGTGTCGGGTGGTCTGATGGATTACTGTTTTTGGGGAATTTACACTAACAACATTAACAAAAATTACCTTAACATCAAAGAGCCTAATAATAATTGTTGGGGCTTATCGACGCACCAACTGCCAGGGTCATATGGCGTCGCCAACTCTTTCCTGTTCGAAGGGTTTCTCGGGAGCCAGCTTGCTCCTTGTTCAGGAAAGCCGCCGGGCCTTGAACCTGGGTCGGCTGAGTGGAAGCCAGCTACGCTGACCACTCCACTACAGCGCCCCCATCAAAGGGCCTGAAACTACAGGCAAATACTAGTTTTAAAGCTTCAAACCAGTTTGTCGAGTATTTTCACGCTGAATCAGTTTTGGCCGAGAGGAAGCATGGATAATTGTGGGGACATCATGCCGCTTGACGGTCTAGACTGGTACTCCACAGCCATGGAAGGCCACTATTAGCTCCCAAACTATGGATGGTCATGGAAGTTTGTAAAAGCGAGAAAATTGCGACATCCCTCTCCTTTACGATAATTTGTATGGGTGCTATATAACCTTGAGTTGGTGCGCACTTCAGCCCGAATAAATTAATCTCAACTACGTTAATTTATGTTGGGATCATTACTCCAAATAGCTCAGCTGTTTCAGAGGAATATCCTTGATACATCCTTCATACACCATGACAGTTGTAATGAACAGCTTTGAAGAAGGTAGGTACAGACTATCGTCATGACCAGCAGCGCAAGTACAAGGCGAGTTTTCTTTGAGTCATTTTCTGCACAATAATCTGCGTTAGTGGTGCTTATTTACCTTGAGCTTCCATTTCATTGACATGATGGGAGTAATGCAGCCTAGAAGCAATGTATGGAGCCCTGCTCTGTGTGTTTTGTCGCCAGCGTGGTTCCAGGTCAGGGGTGTGGTTTTATATCTCTTTGAGGGTGCCAGGGCTCTTCCAAGAGATGTCGAAGACATGTTGATATGGCCTTCAAATGTGTTTGGCTGTCATTCCAATGACTTCAAATTGGTTTTAGGCTGCTAAGCAGGCCTGCGGGGAGGCTAAAACAAACCTGGTATAATTTCATTCCTTTTGATGCTGTGGTTATCAATATTGTTTCAAATTTGGACGCCCCAGTCATTGTTTTTAATTCACCCCCACCCTGCTCCAAATGGACAGGCAGTGTCTGAAGGGCGTAAATACCCGTCGCTGAATGTGCAATTTGAAAACAACCAAGCAGGGTGCGTTTCAAATGCATCGACCAGCCAGTGTTTGTACCAAATATTCCTAGAGCCTGCTACTGGAGTGCGTCAGGGATAGTAAATTGGAGAGGATGTCTGATCCATTTATATCGGAAAGGATATCCCATCCCATGATATTGCAAAGGATATCCCATCCCCGGATATTGCAAAGGGTATCCGATCCGTTTATATCCGAAAGGATGTCCCATTCAATGATATTGCAGAGAATATCCCATCCCTGGATATAGTAAAAGATATCCGATCCCTTTATATCAGAAAGGACCATTCCATCATATTGCGAAGGATATCTTATCCTTGGATATCGGAAAGAATGTCTGACCCAACCAATCCAAGATCGTGTTTTTTTGTATTTAAATGAAAACTTGAGTTCCATTTTTTTGTCAATTTAGTCGTATTTCTACATGGATCGCATTGTATCGATAACCGTGATGTGCAGACATATTGGCCTGCATTTATCGCATAGATACAGTTTTGGACATCCACCGGATAGGGTCTCAATCGTCTTGGCAATGATGTACTCGACCTAATGCACGATTCTCTTGTTGTTTTCCAGGAGCTCGAGTTGAGAATAGATACTCAAAAGCAGACACTGCTGGCTCGTGACGAGAGTATAAAGAAGCTTTTAGAAATGATCCAGACCAAAGGATTAGGTAAGTGTGGGTTCTGCTCTTTATTTTATCACTTCTGCACGGTGTGAGTATTTTCATGAAAGAGAGCAAGCATCCCAGAACACATTTCCAGGTACTTGGCATATATATTAGATACATTGGACAGTGACTTATGGCAGTTCTCATAGTCGGAGCCGGATAACTTCTACGTCATTCTCCCCTTCGGTACGCTGCCATTTGTAAAAAAACAGGTCTTTGGCGCACTTTATTCCGCAAGTTTAATCTTTCATCTGGTTCTTCTTTCTGTTCCTCACATTTAGCTAGCAGTAAAGGTCTTGCAGGCCTGGTGGCCACTTGGGAGCACTGAAAGCAAGTCGCGTTCAAACGAAGTGATTTCCTTAAATGGAATGTGGTACCCAAGATACCTTTACTTTAAGGTACGCTCAAGAGGGATTCCTCCACGCCTGAGTGACGTCACATAGGCGTGGAAGAATTCTTTCATCATTGGGCTATGGGTTAAATTGCTGCTAATAGCGATGCTCGCTTACGAATTTGTGGGAATGCACCGAAATCAAGTTTATCCCAAACGCAACAAATAATCATTTCACCTTCGAGTCTGGACATCTTTTTGCAAAAATTGGGCAATTTATCATTTAATTGTCCCATATTATATCCTATCGGGTATGACGTCACATCCAGTGATCTGCGCTTGCGTTTGAAGGGGCCTGTGTGGTACCTTCATAATGGGATTGGAACTGAAATAGCCATGTGATAGACCATACCGGGACACCACCGGATTGATATATCCTTTGTTCCAGCACTTATCGAGCGTGTAGAAAAAGGTAAAATTTGCCGCCTTTCCATCCCCTCCTCCCCCGGTGGTCAGGTGGTATTAGCTGAGCTTGGGAACGTGACGTAATGTTCAGGTCCGCTGCGCGGATAGATGTTTCGTGCTTGGACCTTTTTAAAATCTACTTGCCGGGTGTACCTGCAGTACGGATGACGATACATGAGTATAACATTCTTGAATTACTAATCTGAAACGCGAAATATGGTTCAATATATCAAGAAAAATGCCTAAATAAGTGAGCATCACTTTATTTCCTAATGATAACCTATTCTAGCCAGACACGCTCTACAAACAGCCATGTTGCCCGAATCCTCACATATACAGATTTCATTTGTACGAACTCATTTATAGCGTAAATAAAAAAGATGCAATCTCGCACAGAGTGCAACCAAATCTTACACCGGTCTGCCGTCATGCAACTTGGATTCTTTTATTTTTGACAGGAAACAGGATACAAATAATGATTAGCTTATTAAAGGTTTTTCAGAAGAGATAAGTTAATATACATTATTTTTCATTAACTTTACCCGTAAAAACACTCCAGGCTAGCATTGCACCAAGGTGCCATATTCTCTTTAACAGCCCAAATCCCTCGGAGCGCGATAAGCAATACTACCAGGAAGTCTGAGAAAAAAACTTGTGTCATCGTGGAGTTCTAGGGAGCATAATCCATTTGAGGAAGAGCCTAAAACTTCCACCAATCATGAAAGTAATCATTGTTCCCATTCATAAAAACGATCATGGCTGTTCAATGTTCATTAATTGTATTCATCTCCGATGAGAGGCTCGTTTGAGATCTCAGCGTATTATGTCTCTTTGTTTTATCATATTTTCTTGAGCTAAAGCGAGTTAATTTATACGTATACGATTTTTCTTTGAAATTGTCTGTGTATTTTTCTGATTAAATGATTTCTAAACCTTGCTTATAGGAGTAGAAGAGCCGTGGACATAGTACTGTCCGACGTTAGCTTAGTATCCAACAGTTGGATGGTTGAACACGTCTGTTGACACGGAGCGCTACCAAGGTCTGAGACTTGACTCAGGTGAGATCGACTCGATGGATAGCGCGTCTGAGTCCTGAGTCACAGACATCTGTTTCACCTCCGAGAAAACGAAAACGGTACGGCATTGGCACCTCAAAGTTGGATGTAGAGGATGGCTTCCCGGTAAAACCTTTGAAACACTTGCTAAAACATTGAAAAATTGCATGAGAGCCCACATATTAGTGTTAGTCTGTCCCAAGTTCTAGCGAACAGATAGAATAGTAATATGGAAAGTATGGAAAAAATTTATATAGGATGTTATATTATATATGGAGAATATATGGAATACATTATATGAAAATTGGGAGAAAATTACAGATGCGGATGATATCTACACATGTCGCATTCATGCACCCTCTGACTTCTACACTACGTACGTACAATATTGGCGTATCGACGACTTCTTGATGTGGGGACCGGAACCATCGTATCTAATTTTCTCTTGTTCGATTTGCAGATGAATTTTGAAATCACCCTCATATTGTCCGTCTTAAAAACAGGCATGCATTATTGACAAAAAAGTTCAACGGGTAGGCAAGAAGAAAAGCTACAATATATTGTCCATGATACATATTAAAAGACACGTTCTATTCTAGCCTATCTGCGCCTCCCATGTTTTGATTATTTTGAGAAATGACCGAAGGCAGCGGAATCAAAGTCACCTTAAGCTGCAGGGTAGGGATCCTTTCTGTTCGCCGCACAGATTGATCTCTTTTTATGCCATAATAACAATGTCATTGTCGGACCAGCGAAGTTCTAAAAATTCTCCTTCTTAACCGCGAGTTTTTCCGTTCCCAAACTGTCTTTGCAAGCTGTTTCGTCAATGAAAATGGGCATATCTCAGATGGTTCCTGTTTCGTGATGGTTACAGCCAAGTATGGATTCAATCAACTGGAATCTAGTTACGAAGTTGTAGATACATACATTTATCACGAACAGATTTGTGGAATACTTATTCTCCACGCGATCCAGCAAGCCTTGTACAAAAAAGTTCCGAAACCATTTTTGTTATACTGATCAGCTACCGGAAAGACGCCTTCACGCCATATATATCGAGAGAAAACGCATAACCAGTAAGAGGAACTGCAACACCATTGCTATAACCACATCCACAGTTTTTCTACCGTACAGTTGTTTGGCTTCCAATTCCAATTCCAATACCGTTTATTATTCATGTCGGATAAGTTAACATAATGGGTGCTGGACCGGCGCAAAAGCTCGTAGGCTTAAATCGGGGCGCCAGCCCAGCTAACCGTGTTGAACAACATATGTACATAAGAAAAATCACATACACTCGCAAACACACGCACTTCGTCTTGAACGACATTTGTACATGAGCCAGATATGAACAAGATAACATACACTCGTACACAAACACACACACACACACACACACACACACACACTAGCAGGATTTTCGTACGTCTTGGATTCAATACTTTAACACGCGCATTGACGGGGGTCTGAGCCACCTTCGCATTGACGGGGGGGCGGGTACCCGCCCCCCTAAGATCTCGAGAACCACGGTAGGTAGCGAAAAACGGTAAACGGCGTTGGGCTGCCCATCCACTTCTCCATCGAAAACATTTGAACCATTTTTTTGTCAGGTCACATTTAAGGTCACGAGAGGTCAAAACATGCCCGTCATAGGGATAATATGTAAAATTCAGTTTTTCGGGCATTACATCTGAACAAATAAAGATAGAGCAAAACGACTTGAACTATATGAATCCTCTTAGCAAGCCGAATCGAATGATATATAATTTGACCTTGCTAGGTCAAATCAAGGATTTGACCTGACCTCAGGTCAGGTCAGGGTCAAATTATATAAAATGCATATCATTAGAACCGCAAAGCCCAGGCGAGTCTAATGCAGCTAAAATAAATGCTCTATCACCATCCGTTACTGAGTTATTCCGTAAAAACCATTTTTCCCATGTATTTCCAATGGAGAGGTCATGCCTCGTACCTGACCTTAGGTCATCGATATCAAAAATACCGGAACATATTTTAAAGAACTCAGTGGGGCCATTATGTGATATGAGTTTCAATCGGATAAGTTCACCCTGCTCCGACTTATGCTATCTTAAACTTTTTTTGAGGTCGGGTCACTTGACCTGTACTGGTGACCTGACCTGAGATGACCTAACCTTAAAATTTTCACAGAAGTTGTAAAAATGATGAGGCAAAAGGTATACCAAGTACGGCGGCGCTACGCGCCGCCGTTTTTCTACTGCCTCCGAAAAACCCGAGGGGGGCGGGTACCCGCCCCCCGTCAATGCGCGTGTTAACATAGTACGCACAAAAAAAGATATTCTAGGCCCTAAACAATGCCTGGGAGCAATACTGCTCACGAGGGTCTCAGAGCTGTAATCGGGCTGCTACCGCTACAGCCGCTCCACCCCGCGCCTTTATAGCAGTCTACCTGTCCTGATGGCAAAATCCTGGACGGCTAGTGCTACTGGTTCCATGTCTTTTTGTCCAGATTGTTTCCATGCAACAGCATGCATATTTTTTGGTGTCTTGTGAGCTCGTTAAAAGGACGTCCATTGCGGCTGGCGATACGCCGGAGGAGAATTGTTCGAAGGCCTGCGTGTATGGTACAATCGAGAAGAAAGTGTGAGGTGTTTTCCGTCGGGCTACCACATGAACATCTGGGAGAAGGAGATAAACTTATTTGATATAAATGCTGATTCAATGCTGAAACACCCAACCTGAGTCTGGTGTGATATGTGTTCCCCAATTTCGAGCCAATGCTGTAGTAGGGGCTTACTGAAATTGGAAACTTTTCGTTTCTTAGCATAGTTTTGAATATTTTCAGCGTGGGGGATTCTCTGGTTTCTCTTCGAAGACTATTCCATAGTTTGGTTGCATCTGGTAGGAAAGACTTTGTGTACATATCTGTTCGATTAACAGGAACCGAGAGGTTAGCCGAATTGCGAAGGGAAATGCCTGTGGTTTGCCCGCGCGTGGTGGGGAGTAGTGTTGTTATATATTCAGGAATCTGAGGTGAGGGATTGTTTATCTTGTAGTACATGTTAAGTTTATGGAATTTACGTCTGGACTGGAGTGATTCAATTCCGACTTCGTCGAGAAGTTGTTGTGTTGGGCTTCTAAATCGTGCTCCGGTTGCCAGTCGCAGGATCCTGTTTTGTAATCGTTCGAGACGCATATTGTCAGCTATAGTTATCATTTCATCGTAAATGATATCACCGTAGTCGAAAAAGGGGCGGATGTACATTTTGTAAATCATGATTAGGGTTTTCCTTGACAAAAAAGGAGCTACTGGGTAAATGGGACCAAGAGCTCGCG
Source organism: Lepas anatifera (assembly GCA_034440635.1). NCBI lineage: Eukaryota > Metazoa > Arthropoda > Thecostraca > Lepadidae > Lepas > Lepas anatifera. The sequence goes on from JAOTON010000036.1 coordinate 203,670, forward strand.
TTGCTTTCTTTATCATTTCATTAACGTGATCATGAAAGCGTAGATCGGTGGATAAATTTAACCCTAGATGCTTGTGGCAAGTGTGAACTGGGATTCGTTGCTCATTAAAATAGAGGAGTGGGACTGCTGGGTCTTTTCGGTATGAAAATGTTTGCTGTATCGTTTTGGCTGCATTAAATGTAATTGCCCATTTTTTCCCGTACTCGGCTATTGAATTGAGGTCTTGTTGCAGTCGGTTTTGAACTGAATCTATATTTGACTGATCGTGTTCAGCGCTCAAGGATGTATCGTCTGCAAAGAATAATATGTTGCTCTGTGTGACAGAAGAAAGGCCATTCAAATACAAAAGGGCAAGAAGGGGGCCTAACACGGAGCCCTGTGGACATCCCGCGTTTATAGTGGCTGATTCTGAAAGTGTGTTGTCTATGCTGACTCTTTGTTTCCGATCGGATAAGTATGATTTCAGCCATTGAAGTATGGGGCCCGATATTCCGAACTCACTCCGACACTTGTGCAACAGGCCCTCGTGCCAGATTTGATTGAAATATTTCGAAATGTCCAAATATATTGCTGTGAATTCTTTCCTTGAATCCAAGGCAGAGTATATTTGATCATTGAGGTAAACTAGTTGCAATTGCGTGCTATGTCCCGGCCGGTATCCACTTTGTTTATCTGTAAGTAATCTGTTTTCACATAAGTATCTGTAGATGTGGTTGTGTATTAGTCTTTCGACGACTTTAGATATGCATGGTAGTAGGCTTATTGGCCTGTAGTTACTAACGCTAGATGATGGACCCTTGCCTTTGAAAATTGGTTTTACTGTTGCCTCTTTCCATATCTCGGGATAGGAACCAAGTTGTAATGACTTGTTTACGAGCTTGGACAGGGGTTCAGCAATTATTACCGCCGCTAGTTTTAGTACTTTGGCTGGAAGTGAATCGGGGCCTGTAGATTTGTGAGTATCAATTTTGTTAAGTTCGGTTAAAACCTCGCGCTCAGTAATTTCGATTCTTGTCAAGGATGGTCTGGGCTCTCCGTTGTTATGTATATCGGCCCTCGGCAATGTTGGTGTATTAATGTGCGAGAGGCTAGCAAAAAATTGGTTCAAAATATTGGCCTTATCTTGATGCTGATTTACCATTTCACCGTCTGGTCCTTCAAGCGGTGGTATTTCACTCTCCCTTTGTTGTCCAATCATGCTTTTCAGTATTTGATGGTACTTATGTGGATGTTTTTTGTTACTTAACAGTTGGCGGGCCCTAGCGTTGAGGTGTTCCGTCTTTAAGCGCTTATTTAAGGCTGTAACTAGATTTCTTTGCGAACGCCATCGGTCCCAGTCGTTCTTTTGATTTGATTTCCTGGCTTTGGCGAATAGCTTGTCCCTCTGCTTGATATTTTTCAGAATTACAGGTCCTACCCACGGTTTGTCGTTTGGTTTCTTTCGTATGACTTTGGTTGGTATTGCTTCGTGGGCCGCATTCAGTAACGCGTCGGTGAAGTTACGGGTGGCTGTGTTTATATCTGAATCAATTATTCGGTCCCAGTTCACGTGTATGAGAAGTTGACAAAACCTGTCAATGTCAATCCCGGAATAGTCCCATACAACAGAGTTTCGTTGTTTTTGGGAAAATGTAAGATCGATATTAAATTTGACATATACTGGCAGATGGTCGAGGGTTGAAAAGGATGACAAGGTTCCACTCTCCACAATGTATTTTTGGTCGCTTATGTAAATGAGGTCTCGTAGGTTTCCTGCCTCCCCTGACAACCTTGTTGGCTCGGTTATAATCTGGGAAAGATTTAAAGCCTCGGTAGTTTGCTTCAGGTACACATCGAATGTCGTCGTTCCGCTCAGCGACGGAAAGGAGCTACCCAAGTAAATGTTTCCAGCGTTAAAGTCGCCAGTCAGAATTATTGTTGAAGGGTTGTCAGCATAGGCCCGGGTTACACTGTTGGTTAGATTTTCAAGGAATACTTGTTTTCGGTCTGAGGTCGTATTTGGGGGCAAGTAAACACAACAAATTATAAAAGTCAAATTTTTAATTCTGACTTTGCACCATATCCACTCTTCGTCATCTGTTTCCAAATAGGCTAATCTTTTGATTTGTAGTTCTTTGCGGGCGTAGATGGCTACGCCTCCACCCTGCCTATTTCTGTTTTTCATGAAAGGACTATGGTATCCCTGGAGTTCATATAAGCTTGGGTGTGTATTGTTGTCCAGTTTTGTCTCGGTTACAGCGAGGAGGCTGATTTTGTTGACCAAGGCGAACTGACTTATTTCTTCAAGTTTATTTTGGGCAGTGATGCTGTTAGCATTAATATGGGCTACTGTCAGGTGGTAATGTGGAAGCCTGGGGCCAGGGTTGGGTTCGATACCAGCTCTGAATAGGAAAATAGTGATGTTGTCTAGTTTGCCAGCTAGTCTCCATTGGAAATTGGTGAATGTAGAAAACCTATAGATTGTTATATTTAAAGCTATTGTGGTCAGCCGAATATTTCCAGTAGCACTAGCCGTCTCAGTCGAACACCAGCTGCTGGGGCGGGGGGGACGGGGCGGAAGCAGCGGTCGCAGGCCGGTCACAAAGTTGACCCATTCGCGATCGCTAGCATCAGGCGGTGACAAGTGGTGTAAGTACGCATTGATTCAAATACCATGGCTTTTTAACTGGGGGGTGAATAATTCTCTCAAACAATTATTCTTACAAGTTGGGGAGCTAACTGAAATGAACGACTAATCTGTTCTTAAGTACTTTTAGGACAATAACGTTTCGAATATTTACAGTACATGTTACACAAAGCGACAGAATGTAAGCTATTAGCGACATCTTGCTCTAAAGTTTACTCCACTTTTGCGTTATCTACTAAGAAGTGATGAATTAATTCACAGCCGTTGGAGTCTACTGTCTGGTACAGTACGAGGTTAGTCATCGAGTTATTATTCACAGTTGCGTCTACTGACCTTTCTTCTTACGGTTGTTTTTTCTTGTCACAATGGTGAAGTCGTCGCCGGGTCGGGCCATCTCTGCCGCTGCGGGCGCGGTCTCCTGTCCGCCTGCGCTTGTTGAAGGGGCGGCTGCAGGTTGCTGGGAGGCAACTGCCGCCGCCGCCACCGCGGGTCTCGAGGAGGTCGTTCCCGTCCCGCCTGGTGCAGGACAAAGCCGCTGGAGATCTTGCAAAGATTTGATGATCTTAGTATCGCCGTTCTCGGTGAGCTTTATCTTCATCCTGCACCAGTCGGTCCAAGCGGCGAAGATCTTACCTTCCCTGCGCAGCTGTCTGGCATTGAACATTACCGTCTCGTTTTGTTTGGTAAGGTTCTCGGAAACATATACTCCTTGTAGGACAGTTGCAGGTAATTGGCAGTACACTGCACGGCCTCTTTCCTGCAGCTTACTGCGTGCCTGGTAAAATTGCTGACGCTTACCTCATGCTTACGCTTACTTCATGTATAGACGCAGAAACTTATTCTAAGTTGGGGGGCGAAAGGTGCTACCGCTGATAAAGTCAAATATGATTTGGTCAATCACTTGATTTGTTTACAGAAAAGCTCCGGAATTGGATCAATGTTGGAGGGCACTGCCCCTCCCCGTCCGAAAGTTTGGGGGAAGCCGCCCCCCGTTCCTGCGCCTATGGCATTATGGCGTCCAAATAGGGCACCATTGATGCCAATCCTCACTCAGTTGAGAGGGGTCATGGAGTCCTACTTCACTCGCGTAGAGCCTGCCGCGACTTAAACCCGGAAAGTATGACTAAGATACTGGAACGCCATTCACTAATCGATTATATTTCCTTGCAGTTCCTTATGATACTATGCGGGGTAGCACCCAAAACGACGGTTGCGTTCACCTTCCGCTCCCATCTCCATGCCTACCCCATAAAGCCTCGGCTGCGTTTTCGCAAATTTGCTGTGGCACGTAAGAGCCCTTGTTGGGCTCGCGCAGCACACTTGTATGCGTAGCGTGAAACACAGATAGTGTATGTTGCGAGACGATATATGGGCCCAAAAGTGATAAAAGAAGGCGGCAGTAGCGACACTGGAACATTATGACAGCCTAGGCACGACTAGCTTAGAGGTAAGGACGTCGCCCATGTTTTTTACCCAATATTGGACAGGGGCAGATCCAGCACGTCGGCTGGAGAGGGGGAAGCTCAAGTCGACGAGCAAAGAGAATATTTATGTTTTAATGTTTAATACAATAAAAAAACATATAAAAACATTTGTCGGTGAATTGCGGAAACGATTATGCGGCAGTATATGAAGCTATAAAGCAAAATTGAAGAAGGATACGTGGGGAGGTAAGTAAGCCAGGAAGGACAAGGTACTCGCGAGAGCTTCCCATTTCAAGGACGGTTTCGGCACCTCATTTTTTATGGCGTTCAATTTCTCGCGGTGCGATCGATTTGTTAACATATTTTTTTGTAATTGCATCCACCATATATTGTGCCATGACTCACGTCCTTCATAGGGGTTTCACAAATTAAATATATTGTTTATAATTTCTAAACAGCTGTCCCGCACTAGAGAAGGCTTGAAATCTGCAAATACAAGAATGTCAAGAGACAAGTATTCTGTAATCAAGGTTCTAAGCGCGGCATCGCACGTGATTCAAATGTTGCATTAAAGAGCTGCTCAGGGACAAGATACCTTTACTTAAAGGTACGTTCAAGAGGGATTCCTTCACGCCCGAGTGACGTCACACGGGCGTGGAGGAATTCCTTCACCATTGAGTCGCGCGTGAAACTGCTGCTAATGGCACTTCCCGCTGACGAATTTGTGAGAATACACAGTAACTAAGTTTATCCCAAATGCAATGAATAAGCATTTCATTTTCGATTCTGGCCCTTTTTTGCAAAAATTTGGATATTTAACCCTATTTCCGGCAGGGTGGCTAATATTGCCCCCCTTCAGGTTTTTCGAGAATATCTCCGAAACGGCTTGCGATAGAACTTTGAAACTTCCTGACTTTTCCTAAAACTAGTACAGGCAGGTTTTCTGAAATTTTCAAGATTATATATTTACCAGGGGCGGAGCTATGGCTGGGTTTTTGGGGAGGTTCTATCCACAAACCAAGTATTATCGTATGCGATGGGTTTTTTGTAAAAGGAAGCCGTCTCTGCTGATCCTGATACCAGTTATATGGTTTTATTATATCATTTTTTATGTGAGATGATAGTGCATTCACAATTGTCACTATTTGTATTCATCAGGGGCGGTTACAGCAGTTCAAAATGGGGGGAATGTTATCAAGAAGGACTAAACGTTAGTAAGTGATAAGACTGCTTACAGCCGTGTCAGGGCGAATACAATTGGGTATATGAAAATTCAAAATAGTTATAACCCAATTCTAGATTACCAGAGGCGTGTCCAGTCACTACACATTTTCAAAATGTATATTCCCAGCCAGTATCACCGCCGCGACTCAATATCGTTGTATATTGAAAATGTGTTTCCAATCACCCCCACCCCCTACGACGATCCTTGATCCGCCTATGTCACCCCCTTTCCCAGAGCTGCCATGGGAGGGTAAAAATTATCAGAAATTAAATTTCAACTAGTCGAGGGACTAATATACTCATGCATACCATTCGCATATTGTTGGTATGTATTTTACCCCACTGTTTTACCTTACTGCATCCGCCCCTGATGAGTTTTTCACTTTTTTCTCATTTATTTATGTGTCAAAGATGCCAAGCAGTATATGACGGCTTCTAATCCGCGTAACAAAAACTTTTTAGGTTGTATATATTTCCCCTCATAGTCCTGGTCCTGGAACTGCCATTGAATTTCGAATTTTTGCGTAACTCGAGTATATGAAAATTTTGGGTCAATTATTTGTAAATCTGAACTAGTTTTGTGAAAATCGTACAACAGAGACAAGGGTTATGGAAAATCTAAAAAATACACAAAAATTGTATATTTTGCACGACCTTCTCCTAAAAAATAAAAATTTTGAAATTTTCTTTTTTCAAAATAAAGTTTAGCAGCAGAGGAATCTATGGCACTTTGAATTTTCAAAATCGGCCGGTTAGATTACGAGATCTTAGGGGGGCCGAAATTGCCCCCCTGCCGGAAATAGGGGTAGCCGGGAGCCTGACGGAAATAGGGTTAATCATTTAATTTTTGCATGTTATATGCTACGAGGTGTGACGTCACATCCAGTGTCTGCGCTTGCTGTTGGAGGGGGCTGGCTCAGGGATGCCTAGTTTGCTGATTTAACTTGCGTCCGAGTGGATGAGGTATTAGAGATGTCAATAAAAAGCACACGTTAAATTTGTCACGGGGTTAAGCAGATTCAGCTGAATCGCCAAGTGCCCAATCTCACATTTGTAGACGGTAAGAGCTGCAAACGTGGATTGTCAGAGATGCAAATCATCGGCTCTTTAACCCAGTGACCCGAGAAAGGCATATTCTCGGTAACTTCGAGTCAAATTCGGTTTTTTCCACATAAAATGCATACCTACTTGGATATTTAAAAGTGGCTAGGCAGTGCCTAATGTGCCTCTATAAAAAGTGCCGCCACTGAAAGAAGGTAAGCAATTTATTGAAGAGGAGGGACAAGGACTTTTTGTGCGGATGAAACAAGCATAAAATACTCTTAACTCTTTCTTCTTGCAGACGTCCTAGCACAAAATTTCCGCACACTTCCCAGTGGGAATTTCCCATGGCTTCAAACTACGACTGGTTCCCGATGCCGGAAATATTTTGACTTCATATATCGCCTGAAACAATACTGCTCGTTCTTCATTTGGATGTTTGTATCCGGAAGCGGCTCCTGCTCCACAAACTGTGATTGTATCATGACATGTTTTTTGTTGCCCAAACGCAACTGCGGTCGTAAATTGGCCAATGGTGCCTGCTAATGACTGCACTTAATGGAGCATTGCTCATTATTCTATTTATCATCCTAGTGGTGCATTTCTCAGGGATATTTTTCATCAAATTAGTGTTGCATTGTTCACGGTCTAAACCTGTCAGCGGTGTGCAGTGACTTTTCAATTTTTATGCAGGCGAATGCATATTGAATATAAACCACACCATGCACTCAGTCCATAGAAAGGACGGAATGGTTACTGTATCCGAATGTTCCGCGTCATGATGGATGAGCGCCCAAAAGAAAACCAGCACTGAGGTCGCACATGCTCGGCATCAGTGCAGTTGAGGTATGATCTATGCGCGATTCCCTTTGAAGGCACAGCAATGGTAGTGGTGACATGAACTGTCCGACTTGCGAAAGAAGCCATCTTATTCAGAAACACCTTGTTGAACATGGGAAGAAAGCCAGGAAACTCAGCTCGCCATGAAGTGAATAAGGCAGCGCCAACGAGCATTATCAGCATATCTGAGACATTGTTCTTAAAACAGATGCGGGGCGGTGGCGACTGAGATCAAAGATGAACGGGGCTATCTGAATTACCATCGATGATTGGTCGGATCGTGTACGTGAATGCTGAGTGGCGTCTGGGGGCTGAGCTAAGCAAGTCTGCTTTCGAGATTTAGTGACATTCATCGCAAAACCCTTGAATTGCTTAAATTGGGCTCCGTGAACCTGAAAGGGAATGTGGCACCTTGGTGTAATTCCAGACTGTAGAGGTTTTAAGGGCAATTTCGATTAATAATAATGGGTTCAGCCGTATTGCTCCTAGTAATGTCTTATAGAATTCATACAGTGACTGACACAAAAGGAGCTGGGGGGCTCAAGCCCCCCCTCCCCGAAATGTCAGAGTACCTATAGCTAGTGCATAGTCAAAGGCTGTTCCCAGGCGATGGTGGAGGATGCTGGATCCCCAAGCTCCCCCCAAATGAAATCCTGACTTCGCCACTGGCCTAATATTTCGTTTTATTCAATTTTTGCGCTGTTAGAGGTAGGAAAGTCCTTAATCAGCGTGACGAGAAATAGGTGTACGATCTGGCCATGCTTTGTGCAAGACTGGATCTCTCTGATGATCTGTGCTACAAATGAATACGAATACAAATGTGTTTGTTTTGCAAAAAAATATGATTATTACGAACCAAAGTGACACTTATCGTTTTGTGCCATTCTTATTAATATTCTTTCCTGCAGACGTTTCACGTTTCAAACTAGTCGTTTAAGAAAGTTTTCGCATTTATAGTCATCAGTGCCGAAGAAACGCTTAGAACGTAGATTTTAAAGATGTTCAAGCAGGAAATTATTTTCTGCAGAGTGGGGCCTGAGCATTACGTGACGTTCCCAAGGTCACCCCATAACATGTGACAACCCTGGGAGGATGGGGTCGATAGGTGGTGAGTTTTACATTTTTCTCTGCGGACAGCAAGTTCTGAGACAAATGAAATATCGACCATGAAGTTTCTCGACATGCTCTGTCACAGGGCTATGTGAGTTCAAATCCTGTTCTGAAGGTACCGCATTCCCTTAAATGATCGGGATGATTGCTCACTTTCTAGTACATGATGCCTTAAAAGTTCAAACCGTTGCACCCGGCAATCGATCAATTTCGGTTTTTATGACCATTAATCATAACCTGTGCGTGGTTTTCATCTCGGGCGCGTTAACCACCAGCTTCATATCCAGTATTGGCGTTAGGGCGCCCTCCGGCCTGGTGGCAATATCCGGCAACGAGGACATCCGATGGGACTCCGCGTCCCAGCGGTGGCGCTGCCTGCTGTCATCCGCATTTAGCATGCTCTCCCCGTAAACCTAGTTCATCCACTCCATGCCCAAATATGCTGTCGAATGCGCTCCGGCCTCATTTAAAGCTTAGGCCCCACAATTGTGGGCAGATTTCTGCTGTAATGGTTTGGTAAAAATAGATGATAAATATCTGGGCGATGTCTAGGAAATGAGTTTAGCGTCGTGTTCTGACGACATCGGAGCTATAAAATGAAGCACGATCATGCTCTCCTACGTGATGGGAGAACATGTCTGGTTCAGGCGGCAGCCAATAATAAGTTGTTGACTTCCTGCGTTATATGTGGGATAACCATATCCATGGGTGGTGTGAATTTCGTGCACGAAATACTCCAGTAGATTTGAAAATGTCTGTGCGGGGAAAGAGGAAAGAGGCGTACTTTATAGAACTAAAATTTAACCTTAGGAATATTTATAGAGAGTGAGGACTTATAGAGAGCGCTGCCTAACTACAGCTAGATTATACACCGTGCTGTTTTGCTCCGTGTTGCATGGTGAAAAGGCATAAAGCCTAATTTGGGACTCAAAACATTGTTGGCGTTTTAGCGAATTTCACCTTTCTACTGCGAATCATACTTTCACACTATACTATACTATACTATATTATACTATAATATCACATCATACTGCGAAAACTAAATATCTATGGCAAAACCCAAATTTCAAAAGCGGCAGTATTTTTGTCTGAGGACACTCTCAATGGATCTATAATACTAACATGGATCGTCGAGAACCATTGGATGCGCCCAAATCCGAAACCTGTTAATTACGACAGTTTTGAGAGAACCATTGTGTTAACACTGAACACTACAGCCCCCTTACAAACATGAAACCAAGGTGCACTGCCTAATATAAAAGATACAAGGTGACGTGGAATCCCGCATTCAGAAATATCAATCCACACACCAGCCCTGCAGGGCATTTAACAGTTTTATTTGGCTGGGCATTGCGTACATGCCTAGGAAACATATTCCTAAGTCATACAATATTTGGTTAAACAAATGTAAAATAACTAAAAATGGAGGAATAATATACCCACCGGTCAGTTAGAGCTTACGCCCGGTGGAAACACCCGTCTAGCGGAATGGGCATCAATGACAGCAGTAGCTGCAGAATCTAAAACTACCATTATTATGATTATGAGGCTCTTGACCATTATAAGGTTAGCGTCAGAGAGTTTTCCTACTCGTACGAGACAAACTGTGATGTCGACCCTTCTGGCTGTTTTTCAAGCATTACTTTTCCATGCATGCACCACTGTCATTATTACTAATAAATTTGTGTTTATATTTTCTTTGAGCCGTCTGGAAATAAGCCAGGGTAGGTAGTGGAAACAAACGCATTAGGATTATAAACACAGGCCCTTACACCATTCAGTACCACAAACCATGCGTAGAAATCCGGGGTGGGGGGTTGGGGGTCAGGATCCCCTGGATTTTGGGTCTCCTACAGGCTTTGTGTAGGGCTTGTATTGCCGTGCCAGCGTTAACCCACCCAGGACTCCCCCACCCCTGGATTGAGAAGGTATCTCCAGCCATGCCTCACACAGAACCGCGTCCTGTTTTATTTGTATCTGAGGTGCTGTACTTATCGTTATTAAATGTTTCAAAGTGCTAACATTTAAGGCCATCAATAAATTATGATTAAATAATTATGTTTGCAAAACAACGAAACAACATGCTCACCAAAAATATTTACGTGAATTCCGAACAAAGTTTAGGGTATACAGTGAAAAATCATGAAATATATATTTATTTTAGTTGTAGTATAACTTCGCATGCTCTTTCGTAATTTTCCTCACTGTTTTTTTTCATTCCTTGATCTACCTTTAAAGGGAATGAAAGTGACAAAGCAGCAGGGCAGAACGTTTCTGGAACGTCAGGCGAACAGAATGGTGGGGTAAAGATTAAAACAGATTGTGGATTATGTAGTCTGAATTATCCTGGCCAGAGGCTTCAAAGGGAATTTGCTGGCCCGTTTATAGGATATTTTTCATACACAAGTGGGGTTAGTATAGGATTAATAAAAGTCAATGTTTTATATTGGGAGTGGTGCCATCCTAGATTTTTATTTTTATTATTTTTTATTGGGACCAAGAACAAAAAGCACACTCGTCCAATTACAAGGATTATTCGCGTTGGTGTTTAATGATCCTCTCCATCGCGTCTGATCGGACACGAAAGAAGGTTTCCCGCCGTGGGGATTGAACCCACGTTAATCCATGCTATCCGATTCGAAGACGGGCAACGAAGCGACTAGGCCACCCCAGCCCCATTTGTACTTCATGATTGGTACATGGCGCAGTCATGCAACCAGCTTATCAGTTTTATATTTTTGGTAAGACTATTGCATCTTGATGCTAGGTATAGTAGGCCCTCGAACTGTCATGTCATGATATTGTATTAACACGGGCATTGACGGGGGGGGCGGGTACCCGCCCCTCCGTCGGGTTTTTCGGAGATAGTAGAACAACGGCGGCGCGTAGCGCCGCCGTACTTGGAATACCTTTTCCCTCATCATTTTTACAACTTCTGTGAAAATTTTAAGGTTAGGTCATCTCAGGTCAGGTCACCAGTACAGGTCAAGTGACCCGACCTAAAAAAAAGTTTAAGATAGCATAAGTCGGAGCAGGGTGAACTTATCCGATTGAAACTCATATCACATAATGGCCCCACCGATTTCTCTAAAATATGTTCCGATATTTTTGATATCGATGACCTAAGGTCAGGTACGAGGCATGACCTCTCCCTTGGAAATACATAGGAAAAATGTTTTTACGGAATAACTCAGTAACGGATGGTGATAGAGCATTTATTTTAGCTGCATTAGACTCGCCTGGGCTTTGCGGTTCTAATGATACGCATTTTATATAATTTGACCCTGACCTGACCTCAGGTCAGGTCAAATTCTTGATTTGACCTAGCAAGGTCAATTATATATCATTCAATTCGGCGTGCTGCGAGGATTCATATCGTTTAAGTCGTTTTGCTCTATCTTTATTTGTTCAGATGTAATGGCTGAAAAACTGAATTTACATGTTATCCCTACGACGGGCATGTTTTGACCTCTCGTGACCTTAAATGTGACCTGACAACAAATGGTTCAAATGTTTTCGATGGAGAAGTGGATGGGCAGCCCAACGCCTTTATTGTTTTTCGCTACCTACCGTGGTTCTCGAGATCTTAGGGGGCGGGTACCCGCCCCCGTCAATGCGAAGGTGGCTCAGACCCCGTCAATGCGCGTGTTAAGCAGCAGAAACGCAACAGAAGGTCACTGCTCATCAATACTAGACAGCGGGTAATGTATCGGTGCATACATTTTTTACGAATATGTGCACATGTTTGAAAAAACCTGGCACCACAGACCATAAGTCCCCATTATGCTGCGCCTTTTGATGATTTGAAATACTTTCTTCGATGTGCTGGCCTCATTATGAACGAATTGTTTTGTGCAAAATATTCACCTAATTCAGCTATTGTGAATGAACTTTACTTTACTAAGAACTTTGATGCTTAATGACACACTGACTGTGGATTTCATATGGTGTCACCAACTCTCATCCTGTCGGTAGGGTATTGTGGGGATCGGAAAGATTTGATCAACCAGGATTTCTTATTTCACGGAGGGGGTAGATTCCCCCCCCCGTGGTGCCGTCGTTGGAGGTGGGGAAAACGGAAAGACAGATTTGAGGAGGAACAGCTTTTGGACTTTAGGGGATTGAAGTCGATTCTTTGTTTTGATTCCCGCCGAACTCTATCATCCATTCGGACACCACGGCGGGCGAATCAATCTTCCTTGGATTCACCTAGCTTAGACTTGACTGCGAAGTTGCGCAACAGTGGAGAGCGCCCGCTCCCTCAGTCGTATTATGTTTGCGAGCAGAGGCACTCAGCTCTAATTACGACTGCGGGTCTGAGCCCCGACTGCGTGTTGTTGGCAGGCAAAGAGGAGGAGAGGCTGATGTACCAGCAGCTTCAGTCGGCGTCCCAGAAACAGGTGAGCCGCCACAGGGGCAGCGGCGTCGCCACGGTTTGCTGAGGGGATCGACCTTGGACTGGCGATGACGGGGGGGAGTCGAAGTTTGAAAATGTGGATTGTTTTTAAAAAAATTACCGAAGCAATGGACAAACACAAAAATTGGAACATTTACGTTTGTCCACTCAAGTAATAGGGAGAAATGCAAAGACCCAAGTTAGAAACCCAACATTTTTTGCGAAACGTGCCCCACCGTGCCCGGCTTTTGAGGTACATGCGTTGATTGAATACATTCTGTTGTTTAGGGTTTGCTAAGACAGGAGTATATAACTATATTTTGTGAATGTTATATTCTGGACTTAATCTTATCTCAAAAGAAATGGGCTACAAACCATCACTTTTGAAAGGCATGTATGCAATTTTTCCATCGCTAACAAGCGTTCAGGCGGTTTTGAAGCGGCTTAGTGGGATCAACAAGTTGCGAACTGTTCTGGCTGCCTTAGAGGCAGCTCACCATTTAGGATTTAACTCTGATTCACACTGACCTTTCCAATGGAATAATCTGATGAAAGGGCGTGGTATGTACTAAGTGGTATTTGAATTAGCTTGTCTGGTTTAATGCAATGAGCAACGCTCTTTAGTTTCCTTCAAATACGTTATCTACCCAGTTATCTGAACATTGCCAGCAAAGGTCAAGAAGTGTCCAGTAGGGTGCCCCATTTTGTATCGACTTTTGAAAATTGTAGGTGGGTATGTCTAATCCCTTGCATTCGGACCTGCTGAGTTCAATGACACCAAAATTTTCGAAATCCAAAGGTTTCTAGTGGCCGCAAATTTCATTTTAAATTTGGAGTTTTTCTTAAAATGATCGATTTTTTCAGCTATTTATGCTTCTATATTTGTACATGATTGATTTAGAGGAACAAAATAAAGAACATCGTCTTTGTTGTCACCAGAGCTATCATTTGATACGAAATATGGCACCTTTTTATCACTTGGTCAGGTTAGGGGTCCGGTAATTGTTCCAAATGGGTCAGAAATTGCGATTTCCGGCGCGGACCAATCTTTTGACCGTATTTGCCACGAACATATCACAAAAGTGAAAGTGGTTTTCTTTTTTATCATCTAGTCGTCCAGACCAACCGTTATCCTTTTGGTACCATGCACGGTTAGTTACTTAATGAAGTTACCACAACATTTCTGAACAAATCGTGGTCTGAGTTACACCACACCGTGCGTCAGAAATCAGGCCTCATACATGTTATGCCGGGTCCGTTTCGATCCTACCGGAGATTGAGTGTGCTCATGTGAGGTCTGTCGATGTCAAACATGGTTAAATATGAAAAGACACAAAACTGGTTTAAAGATTAACTATCTAAAGCGAGATCATCTCACGACCCGCGCACCTAGGCTAGCGCCCAAACAGGCCCCGCAGGGAGCCGAGTGATCTAGGCAACTAGGCTATACGTGCGTGTGTTACGACGGGACTGTACGCACAGTTTTTACGACTAGATTTACGCACGGGTACTAACGCAACTTATTCAACTATAATTTTCGGCTAATAAAGTAGACGAATTTGTGTGTTTAGATGTCACACAGATGGAGGGCCAGTGGTCCGATGCCACGAACCGCTGTCATCGGGCCGCCAATCATGGTTGGTGTTCCAGCTCCTTAGGGTGTCAGAACTTGAAAGGCTACAGATTCACAGGTCCTTTCTACGTCTATTCTACATTTTCATGAGGTCAGACTTTCCAAAGCTCTGCATATTTTTCCTGTTATTCAAGAGCCTGCAGAACACCCCGCAGCAACTTCTATCTTTTGCGTACCCTGCATAAGCCTGCATTAAATGTACGCCTCGTTCTCAAATATCGTTCGCGACCTTAAAGGGAATGTGGCACCTTGGTCGAATCCTAGAATTTAGTGTAATTAGAGGAACTTCAGGCAGAAAATCATGGCAGCGTCCGTGATTTCTCTGAAAAATGTACAATGATCTCAATATTTTTATTTTAAAAATGCTCCTCGGGAAAAATATAAACCTGTGGATGATATCATGATCTGGCAACCACTACCATATTCAACACGCTCCAAGGGCTTCGATTGGTTGATACTCACCGTGACGTCAGCATATGTCGTCACACCAACAGCTGACAACTGTGGCCTGCTGCTAAGGGTACATGTAGGGTGCATTTCAGGTAGTTTTTATATTTTCTCTACGGAAATTTCGTGTTTCAAGACAAATGATGTATAGAGTACCGGCATGCCTTATAGCTTGGCTATCTCAGTTAAAATCACGTTATAAAGGTGTCAAATTCCCTTTAAGTGAAGCGAGGAATGCCTGAAACTTTCAAAATTCCTCCTCGAAACACCACTGTTTTACTAGCCCCTGGAGACATTCAGTTCCTGATACCTTCAGCTGGTGGAACACGAGCCACAACCGCTCA
Source organism: Lepas anatifera (assembly GCA_034440635.1). Classification (NCBI taxonomy): domain Eukaryota; kingdom Metazoa; phylum Arthropoda; class Thecostraca; family Lepadidae; genus Lepas; species Lepas anatifera. The sequence goes on from JAOTON010000036.1 coordinate 218,755, forward strand.
TCGCCTATGATCCACTAGCCACGTTGTCTAGTCAATCACCAGCCCTTCATAATCATAATCATCCGTCGGATACTAGTTGCACAGTCTGGCTACCATCTCCTTGTTTTCTAGATCAGTCACTTTTCTGCTGCACAGTGTCATAATCGCTGTCTGTGGTTTCACATACCACAGGTGCCGTTTTAGGATGCACAACGCTGCCTCAGCCACTGTACGATAGTGGATGAAATCCTGCTGGAGCTGGAGATCGTTCACCTGCGCATCCGCTGCCACAGAGGCCATCAGCCATGCCGTTGTGTACATAAGTCAGATGGACATGGCAGTTTTTCCCAGCTTCTGACACAGGTATTCGCTCAGTCTGAGTTGTTGACGGAACATGAACAGTGTTCACCAGTATCCGACGAATGATTTTAAGTATGATGGGGATGTGACAGACGAGTCCACGCGGCTGGTGGATCCAGGCAATGAACGGCCGTGGTTCATGTTCCACCAGCTGAAGGTATCCAAAGGCCAGTAAAACGTTGGTGTTTTGATGAGGATTTGTGGAAGTTTCAGGCGTTCTTCGCTTCACTTAACGTCCCGAAGGATGTTGCAGAACGAGGCGTAAATTTAATGCAGCATTATGCAGGGTTCGCAAAAGATTAGAAGCTGCTGCAGGGTGCTTTGCAGGCTCTTGAATAGCATAGGAGAAAGATGCAAAGCTTTGGAAAGTCTGACCTCATGTAAATGTAGAATAGATGTAGAAAAACAAGTAAACCCGTCTACTTTATTAGCCGATAATTATAGTTGAATAAGTTGCGTTAGCACCCGTGCGTAAATATAGTCGTAAAACCTGTGCGTTCAGTCCCGTCGTAGCACCCGCGCGTATAGTCTCGTTGCTAAGGTCACTTGGCTACCTGCGGGGCCTGTCTGGGCGCGGGTTGGGAGATGATCTCGCACTGGATATTTAGTCTTTAAACCAGTTTTATGTCTTTTCATATTTCATAATGTTTACATCGACAGACTTCCCTTGAGCACACTCAATCTCCGGTAGAATCGAAACGGACCCGGCATAGCATGTATGTAGGCCTGATTTCTGAGGCACGGTGTGGGTAACTCAGACCGCAATTTGGTCAGAAATGTTGCGGTAACTTGATTAAATGAATAACCGTGCATGGTACCAGAAGGATAACGGTTAGCCTGGATGACTGGATGATAAAAAGAAAACCACATTCACTTTTGTGATGTGTTCGTGTTAAGTACGGTCAAAATATTGATCCTCGCCAGAAATCGCAATTTGTGACCCATTTGGAACAACTACCGGACCCCTAACCTGGCCAAGTACTATAAAGTTATCATATTGGGCATCAAATGATAGCTCTGGTGACAGCAAAGACGATGTTTTTTATTTTGTTACTCTAAATTAATTATGAACAAAGGTAGAAGCCTAAATTGCTGAAAATCGGCCATTTTAACAAAAAATCCCATTTTCAAATCAAATTCGCGACCCCTAGAAATTTTTGGATTTCACAAATTTCGGTTTCATTGAACTCAGCAGGTTCCAATGCACGGGATTAGACATACCCACCTACAATTTTCAAAAGTCAGTACAAAATGGGGCACCCTAGTGTACAGGTGTTATGTTTATCAGTGGCGGATAAAAGGGGGGGGGCTAGGGAGGCTCAAATCCACCTCCAAAATGTCAGAGTTTCTATAGCTAATTTATAGCCAGAAGCTGTTCCGAGGCAATGGCGGGGGAGGCTCGAGCCCCTAGCTCCTCTATCCTCCCCCAATAAAGTCCTGGAACCACCACCGGGCTGTATCATTAAACTAAGGAAGGGGATTGAACAACGTCTCAATGGATACTATGGAGGGGGAGGGGAATACCTAAATTCATCTTGTTATGGCAACGAGCGTACGCTGCACTCTATTAAAGCGCTCCGCCGACGAAGCCGGAAGCTAATGAACTGTAGACCGCTGTACTGTAAGCAAACAAGACGGCGCTCCTCGCCAAAACTAGCCTGATGAAGACAGGGAAGGCAGCCTGATGCTCGAGAGGATTTTGAACAGCAGAACTCAACGCCAGATCCAGGACTCCATTTCGGAGGAATGGGGCTAAGGAAATCGAGGGCCTCCCCCACCATTGCCTCAGATCAGACTCCGCCTTGCATTTACTATAGGCACTCTGACATTTCGGGGGGGGGGTTGAGCCTCGAGCCCTTTTGTATCCGCCACTGGTAGAATTACTGTCGATGACTGGACCCAGTGTAGACAAATGTTTCTGTCTAACGAAATCGCCCAGGCGTCGGTCAGTGACCTCTGACCGCTTCGGTTGCGGTCGACAGTTTGATGAGGCGAGAGGAGAGATCCAGCGACGGGACCAGGAGATCCTGGCCCTGACGGCCAAGCTGAAGACTCTGGAGGAGCAGCATCACGACTACCAGCGCCACATCACCGTTCTGAAGGAATCGCTCTGTGCCAAAGAGGAACATTACAACATGCTGCAAGCTGACGTGAGTTTTATTTCATTTTATTTCATTCGGGCTACTCCCAACAAACACACTTGGCCCTGCTATACGCACAGAGCACTGGCGTGGGTATTTTGGGCAGCGTTCCACCTGATCGGTCAGATGGGACACGTAAGGTGGTCTCTCGCCTTGGGGATTGAACCGTGTTATCCGTGCTGTCCTTCACTCCGTGCTATCCATGTCTCAATGCAGTCGATTTGGCCACTCCTTGTTGTTCTTGTATCACTGAGAACGGAAGACTAGTGGACATTTCTGTTGTTTTCCTTATTTCGTATTTAAAAAATTTGGATCAAGGCGGCCACTTTTTGTGCTGTCATCGTCTTGTATATGCTTCTTAGTGCGGTTTATTTTAGTATTTTAATCATTTCTACTACAAAGTATCATCCGGATTAACGTAAAGAAAGCCCTCGCCCCCTTATATTTCAGCATGACATCCCCTCTGCTGAGGGCTCACGACTGGCTGCTGGGCGCCTGAAAAAAAGAGTGAGATAAATCTTCACCCGTGGGCATGGCCTGTCCATCCGTGTAATGAACGAAGAATGGTGGGTCCCATCGTACCGCAACAGTCACATAGAAAAGGCGCCAAAGGAATAGCATTGTCATAACGAAATAACATGTAGAGGGTGTCCGCGCCAAAAATGTATTTATGTTTTTGCATTGAATTATTCAACCATTGAGTGGCTTTATATAAGAATGTATCTACTTGCTAATGCATACCAAAATGAACAAACAGAAAATTACAAACTTTTTGCAAAAACATCTGAGCTAATGTTCAAAAGGTCTTTTATATAGAGGTCTCTAATTCAAGCAAATACAACGAGACTCTACGGTTGTTCATAAAAAAATAGTTTTTGCTACCGTGGGTTTGAGTTTGGGGATTTCTAAAGCATGTGCCAACAGCAACAAAAAGTCTCAAACTCCCGGAGAGCTAAGCCATATCCTTTCGATATAAGTCAGCCGTTTTTTCTTCTCGGATGGTCACTAAGGCTACCCACACCCGGAGACAGACGTCTTCCTGCGGCCATCCGACGCGTTGGAGAGCATTTGGAACATTGGCTTTAGATACCTGAGGCAAAAAGACAGCGCTTATGATGCTGTTTGCTATCATCTGGATTGCCATTATATGTGTCATGCAAATTATTGCAAGCATGACTGCGGAGGTTCATTTAAACTTCTTAATGGAAATCTGTGTACACTTATTCAGCGTACCCACGGTACTTGAGTAGTGCACAACACCTACTACCAGTGGGCATTGAACTGGAGACAAAGGGCCATGGACCCGATTTGGCACCAAATATGCCCTTTTGAGTGGTGCGATACTCTTTCAAGCTTTGCTTTGATGATGTTCTGAAGCCCTACTCTAACTTAGTTCCCAGCTCTCCCCTTGCCCTGCATATGTTTTATTATTCATTACGTAGTGCTATCACTTGCCATCACCATCATTAATGGCCTTTGATTACAGAAAAAAACCGAAAATTATATTTCCCTCTCTTTCACTTACCGTGAACTGTCTCAGTAAGAAAGCACGTGTAGCACTGAGTCCGGTCATTGATCCCATAAACAAATAAAAGTCGGCAACTGCCAAACTAAGCCGAAGATAGTAACGTGACGTTACCCTACCCCAGGCGGTGGGGCGGAGGCCTACGTGTAGCTGATCATCATATTTTCTTTTACCTCATCTTTCTGATCGCATCTTTTATCGGCGGCTGCTCCTTTAGGTCCTCTGTTCGGATACCATCATGGCTGGAAGCAATGGCGGAGCCAGGACTTCATTCATTTTGGGGAGGGGGGTTAGGGGCTTGAGCCTTCCCCGAAATGTCATTGGAATAGCCTCAGGCTATGCATTTACTACAGGCACTCTGACATTTCGAGGGGGAGGGGCTGGAGCCCCTTATCCCTCCTTGTATCTGCTACTGGTTGAAAGTGCCGGGCATAGCTGAATGGGTAAAAGAGAATTAATAACAAATATAATCGTTGACGATCATTTTTATTTTCTATTTTTCTTTACTTGGATGGTAGACTGCCCACAATTTAATCCTGGAAAGAACCGTGTTTATCGTTCCAACCGTTAAATTATCTCCAAAACGGACTCGATAGTAATGCATGAGCATAGGCCACCGTCTGATCTATTTTGGTGCGTGTGGCTCTTACTCCCTCCATCATCTTTCTACGAGATACTCTGACTAGGCCATATTACTTCCGACGTGGCTAATGCTTATCTTACCCAATCAATTACAAATGTTTATGCATAGTCAGTCGTTCCGCGCCTCTGCAGTGTTTTTGGTATCGCGTCTTGGTTCTGGGTAATACACTAGCTACAATATGTAAATGTGAGAAGCAACATCACAACTGTCAGCTTTTTCCATCCATTTCTTGTTTTTCACGATATTCAGTGACATAAACTATTTATTTACCTGTCGTTTTCGGATATATCTAAATATGGATCTCTCGCTTTGATAAGATGCCAACGGTCTTACCTAACCAGATTTCCCCGTGCACAATCAATAAGGTTCGTCATAGAGGGAAGGAGCAACTGCCAGTGGAGGACTCGTGGTGCCGAGTGGCTGGGGGAATAGGGTCTGGAATGCTGGAAACGTCGATGGTTAACCCTCGCCCCACCGGGGGGGCCATCGATGGCCCCCTAAGGTTTTTCCGGGATAGCAGAAAAACGACGAGGCGCAGCACCGCGGTTGAGGGCTCTACCTCTCACTGCATCATTTTCCCATCATCCCTGAAATTTTTTACCCCGGGTCACCCAAGGTCAGGTCACCAGACGAGGTCAACCAAGGTCACCTCACTTCACTTTAAAGCTCTGTAAGAGCTACATTTCAAAGTCGATCGATTTGAAACTTCCTACACTTCATGACCCCTCCAGGGTCTACAAGATGTATATCCGGGATTTTTTGATTTCGTGCCCTGAGGTCAGGTCACGAGGCGACCTCTCCCATTGGAAAAGCATGGGGAAAAGCTATTTCATGATATAAAAGCCACAAAAATGATTGCAAATACTCAGACTGCTCAGAACAACGTTTTTGGACACCCTTTCACGGATCCCAGGGGTCATATTTGCCCTTTGAATTTTCCAAGGTCATCCAAGGTCACCAGAGGTCAAAAACAGTATTTTGATTGAGCTAGAGCGGTGAAATAAACACCATCGTGTTTGTCTTGTCACTGGCTTTCATTTGATATACGGCAAGGTCACTTTTTGACCTTTCGTGACCTCAGGTCATATTAGGTCACGAGGTGACCTCTGGCGGTCAAACCACTGGCGGGAGGTCTTTACGTTCCAAATAGCGGAAAAAGTACTGGCAATTTGCTATCAAATGTACTTTACCAGGCCTCAATAGCTCTAATGACATAAGAGTTATGCCCAATTTGCTTAATCATTGCATATTTGAGTGAAAATAGCCGATCTTGACCTAATTTGACCTCTGGAGGTCAAACCATTGACCTGAGCACTAAAACATGCGAAGTAATTTCTTACTGAATTCACGCGAGCTTTCTATTGCACTTTGCAGATTTGCGCTAACGCCCATATTTTCGGAGTTAGAGGGGGGCCATCGATGGCCCCCCGGTGGGGCGAAGGTGGCGCCGGACCCCCGGTGGGGCGCGGGTTAATGTGGAGTAGGGTAAGTTTAAAGCCGATGTTTCCATCAACAGACGGATCACCGACAGCTCGCGGAGTCCGCTCAACATGCATGGTTTCGGCGAAAATCTGGTTTCAGGAGGGGTGGAAAACAATGATGAGCGTTACGGGGAATGTGCCACCTTTACAATGGGATTTGAACTAAAATAGCCATGTAATAGAACATGCCAAAAAATGTCGGGTTGAATATTTCATTTCTCAAAGAAATCTCTGTTTGCAGTTCAATATTGTGTGTTAGCAGCGAGCAGCGGCCCCGCACCAGCCGACCCTACGCAGGTTCCTGCCAATGGCGGACCAATGGCGGATACGGGGGGGCTAGGGGACTCAAGCCCCACCCGAAATGTCGGAGTGCCTAGAGTAAATGCATAGCCGAAGACTGTTCCTAGGCAATGGCAGGAGAGGCTCGAGCCCCTAGCACCCTGTCCCCCGAAATGAAGGCCTGGCTCCGCCATTGGTTTCCTCCATCACCGAACGGCCGCTGCCAGCTATCAGGCCCATAGGATGTATCCGTGCGCTATAATGTAGAACGCTCCTGAAACGCTGCTCCTCTGTAAAATGTGAATTCTGAGAGAAAGAAATATAAAACCAGGGGTTATGTGGTATGCTCTGCGGTACTGATGGCTCTGTTCGAATCCAATGGAGGTGCCACATTCCTCTTCAAGGAAATGTGAGATATTTATAATGGGACTTCTACTCAGATAGTTGGGAGGTAAAGCATACCTTAAAACCCTTTTCTAGAACTTATTGCCCTATAACCCATTGTTTGCGGACAAATGGGACTCCTAAGGAGCGGATTCCGATTCCCCTAGCCCTGCGCCGTCCGCATCCACCCCTTCGACGCGCCGCACGGCCTAACCGCGGATAAGGAGAAGGGGGGGGGGACGTGAGATCAATTGGATCAAAAAGAAAAGGAACGTTGTTTCTCCTTAAAATGTGGGTTTTGAGAGAACCAAGACAGAACACGAGGGTATTTCTGTATGCTCTATGCGATTGATAGTTCAGTTTAAAATCCCAGAAAGTATCATGTTCCTTTTAATTAGATTGATCCACGAACATTCCATTGGGAGTGATAAATTAGTTGGCATAATTTCCAGAGCCGAATACAGACTTCTGACCAACAGTTGTATTCACAAATAATGCAATTTGCTCTCCCTCGAGCTTCCTGATTTCTGTATGTGAACTTACTGGATAGGAATTATGCATGATAAAAAGATGCAGGAGCTCGACTCAGGAAGGAAGAATTTGGGTCACAGGCAGCTCGGAATCCACTGTGCCGTAATGCAGCAGAGTTGGCGCATGCTGTGCCGCAGTGCTGCTAAGCGATGCGGTGCAGTTGAGGGGATACTGTGCCGGAGCCCTTCCATACAGCCTGTTGGCGACCCTCATCGAAGAGTGGACGGGGTTACCGGTAGTTGTGAATAAATACCAAGGTTGAGATTGGGTTCGACCCAAAAGTCTGTGCATTTCACATTCAGTTGCTAAGATGTTCCCTGGCCTCTCCCCTCGAATCCGGAAATGTAAAAAACACTGAAGATTATATATTCGGGCACAGCCCTTCATCAGAATCATGGAGCAAATATCAATAATTCTCAGTCCAAGTATAGCCAGACCTCGAATTGAGCTTCACACAAAAATGCCTTTTAGAATGAATCGTTAAAAATAAGATTGGATGTCGTGACAACAACGATATCGGTACCTCTAACCTAAAAGCAATGCCGACAATACGACAAACCTAGACCAGTATTTGTGACAGACTTTTCTATTATTTCAGCCAAACACTAGCTTTTGATTAACAATGAAAAACACGCTGAAGTACCTTAGTCGGTTATTTGAATATTTCTGTTCTTCTTATTTACTTTTTTCCGTCGACTGGAGCTAAAATGCTAACCAAAAACTACCTATTTAGCACTAGTAGACGTGATACTAGATCGGTGTAAAGACTGCATACTTTCCCCTTTAACATGATGCTATATTTTTACAATAAAAGCCTCCCTCGAATTATTTAGTTAAGATTGTACCTAGTGGTCAAGGCCAACTTTTTTTAATTGATAAACCCATTTTCCACAGCCTGCTCCTCTGGCCCAACGTTAAGCGACGAAAGAGTACACGTGTGGCTGCAAAAAAAACAAAAAACATTATAAATTTTATATTATACTTATTCAACAACCCTTGCCCATAGTATGTACCTCTTAAACAAATGCAACTTTTATAGCTAGTTAATGTGATCAATCATTGGAATACTTTTCCTCAGCTTGACATTTTAGGGCGCACCGACATCTGAGGTCATTCGGTTTCCTCAGCTTGTACCTCTAGCCCAACGTTAAGTGTCGAATGGGTATACATCTAGCTGCAGAAAAGTATTATCAATAATTAGTTGCATATTTCAAAAACCCCAACCCCAGTACGTACCCCTAAAATCAAACCATCTCTTTGAACTAGTTAATCTGATCAATCATTAATAAACCCTTTTTCCCAGCCTGTACCTCTGGCCCAACGTTAAGCGTTGAATGAGTATACATCTGGTTGCAGAAAATCTCCATCAAAGATAAATTACCTAAAAAACCTGAGCCTTACCTGTGACCTAAATCCATCACTTCTGACTAGTTAAACTAATTCAACCATCATAGCCCTTTTTCCAGCCTGTAAATCGGGCCCAAAGTTAAACGTCAAAAGCATATACGTCTACATCAATAACACTATCAATAATGTAAGGAGTCCTACCCCAGAACACATATACTTACGCTGATCCCTCCCTTACCTCTTAAGCCACTGCTGTTAAGTGATAGCCTATCCTAGACCCGCATAATAGGCCAGGACGTTCCTTGTACGTTAAGGCTGGGATGACGATCCTGAATGATTATGGATTCGGCTATCTTTCTATCTGGATGATCACGTGCCCGATGAACTACTTTTAGCTCAAGTGGTTCTGATATAGCCTGAGTGTCATGTGCTGCATTTTTCTCGAGGAAATGATCTCCTAGACGTGTGTTCCTAGTTTTATTTTTCGCGTCCCGCAAATGTTCGTTAAATCGCAATCGGACGGGCCTCATCGACTCCCCTACGTATTGAGCCATGTTTTGATCCTGGTTACACAGTCTACAGTGTATTTGATACACTACATTTTTCTGTGTGCAGTCGTCTTTAAAACCTGACTTGCATAAATGACACCTCTGACCCCCAGGACATTTTGGCTTAAAAATGGCCGACCTAACCAATGACGACTTAAGTTTCTTGTTATTCTTCCAGGCTATATGTACTTTCAGGTTAGATTTCTTTACGACCTTTTTTTATTTTACAGAGTAGCTGTTCGTCTACGTACGGCAAAGTCAAGAACCCATCATAAGAATCTGAGCCTTCTTTCTTTTTCTTGCACCTTCCGTTACCTGTCCTAGCAAGTCTAACCTACCTCAACAAACGCCTGAGAAGCCTTGCATGATACCCATTTTTTAGGAGCAGATTCCAAATCTTATCTACACTTTTTCTCTCTTTCTCTGGGCCCGATGAGTTATCCATAGCCCTGTGGAACATGTTTCGGATAATATTGTGTTTCGTAGACGTGGGATGGGCAGATGTACTATGGAGGATGATTCCCGAGTTGGTTGGTTTGATGTAGAGCTCTGTCTCTATCTTAGTGTTTTGGCCGTGTGTTTCTGCTGTGACTAACGTATCCAAATAGGGCACCCCACTCCCACTACCCGTGTGCTCCATGGTAAATTTTAGGCGTGGATGTCTACTGTTCATGTAGCTAAGGAAGTCATCCAAAGCTTCCTACCCATGCGAGAAGATACCTGCATAATCGCCAATGTACCTTACCAAGAACTCTGGTTTGACAGGACATGTAGCTAACGTATTGGTTTCAAACATATCTAAGAACAGAATGGCCAAGGCAGGTGCACATGGATTCCCCTAAGCTAACCCTAATTTTTGTCGGTAGTACTGATCCCCAAATGAGAAAACATTGTCACTCAGACACTGGTCGAGAAGTTTAGAAATGTCGTCTTTGGTCAGGCCAAAAGTATCAATATTCTGTGAATGATTGTCTAGCTTTGCTTCTACCGCTTTGATAGCCTCAGGAACGGGTATGTTTCCATACAAATTGACAACGTCTATGCTGAAGAAAATACTACCTGCTGGTATGCCTTCTGTGTGATTTGAGACTCTCCTCAAAAAGTCTTTGGTATCCCAAATATGCGTAGGCACAAACTGGAGAAGTTGATTAAGTATTCTCTCAAGCAAACAGGAAGTTTTCTCTGTGGGCCCTCCACAGGCAGATATGACTGGTCTGAGAGGGACTAATGGTTTATGATCCTTCGGTAAGCCATAAAATACTGGGGTTCTACTATGCGCGGGGGTCAGATCTGTTACTGTCCTATCCGGCAGTTTTCCCCTCGCAACGCTTTTGAGCGTACGTTTGGTTTTGGCTTCCACATTCTGAACAGGATTCTTTCTTAACTTTTCATAGCTCTCCGGGTCATCTTAGATAGTATTAACCTTGTTTATATAGGCATCTTTGTCTAGAATTACAAAACCCTTACATTTGCCGCTCTGTTTAACTATGACATTTTCGTTTTTTGCGAGTTCATGGACAATATTACGTTGCTCAGCCGTTACATTATGGGTAGCTACTCTGTGACTTTTATACGTACGCAGAAGATCATCTTTGAGTTTTTGAAGGCTAGACTCTACGACCCTGTTCGAAGGTTCTGGAAACGTCTTACCGGTATCAGGAAATCTAAAGCAGAGGTTTGGAAGGCGACCTGCCCGCTGTTGGCGCACACCCCCATCAGGGTCGTCCGCCACAGAGTTGGTACCCGATGCTCCGCTGCCCAGCGCTCTTGGTGTTGCCCCGCCAGATGATGATGATGACGTCGGAGCGGCGGGGTCGGCTGGCGCGATGGTGGGAGCTCCGTCTGTGGCGTTCTTTGATGGTGTACGGGTGGCTCCACTTGGTCCTGAGATCTTGTCCTTCCAACGTTTGGCGTACGCGAGCCTTTCCACTCCTTTAGCTACGTCTAATAACACTTCTCTCGTAACGCACTGAGTCATTGCAAAGTTCGGTCCTTTCGCTAAAACACCTATGCACGCTTCATTTATGCCCTGAGACGATAAGTTGTTTACTCTTTTCTTAGTTTCATCGTTCACTGACACATCTTGACGTTGGCTGTTGCTACAGTTCTCTTGAAGTTGTCTAAACTTCCGAATAAGACGACGTCGGTTGTCAAAAATGGTTTGGTCAAAGACTTGATGGCACTTTCTGAATACATGTTAGAAACGATTCTGATCTAAAAATGTACGAAGGAGTTCAAAATTCCGTGATCGTTCACGCTCTAAAAAAGCCTTCGTCCTAAAGGACTCCGAGATAGCATCATTCAAAAGTGTCTTTGCAAAGTAAGTAGAACGAGCTTGAATTCGATCATTGTTGTTAAAAATCGCTGTCACTGGTCTTAACGAATCTTGGATGAAACGAGGAACTAAGCATTCTCTTCGGCAAGCAGTAAGGAACTCAATACGAAGAATGGTCTTGGCTAGTTTTTCGGGGTTTTCCAAACTTTCTGCCAGCACTCTTTGACGGCCAATGTTGGATTCAAACGTTGATAAGTTTTGAAGTGCTGCGGCGAGGAGCATGATGATGAGTTGCTAAGATGTTCCCTGGCCTCTCCCCTCGAATAAAAAAACAAAAAACATTATAAATTTTATATTATACTTATTCAACAACCCTTGCCCATAGTATGTACCTCTTAAACAAATGCAACTTTTTTAGCGGAGAAAAAGTATTTACCAATGATTGATCACATTAACTAGCTATAAAAGTTGCATTTGTTTAAGAGGTACATACTATGGGCAAGGGTTGTTGAATAAGTATAATATAAAATTTATAATGTTTTTTGTTTTTTTTTGCAGCCACACGTATACTCTTTCGACGCTTAACGTTGTGGCAGAGGAGCAGGCTGTGGAAAATGGGTTTATCAATAAAAAAGTTGAACTTGACCACTAGGTACAATCTTAACTAAATAATTCGAGGGAGGCTTTTATTGTAAAAATATAGCATCATGTTAAAGGGGAAAGTATGCAGTCTTTACACCGATCTAGTATCACGTCTACTAGTGCTAAATAGGTAGTTTTTGGTTAGCATTTTAGCTCCAGTCGACGGAAAAAAGTAAATAAGAAGAACAGAAATATTCAAATAATCGATTAAGGTACTTCAGCGAGTTTTTCATTGTTAATCAAAACCTAGTGTTTGGCTGAAATAATAGAAAAGTCTGTCACAAATACTGGTCTAGGTTTGTCGTATTGTCGGCATTGCTTTTAGGTTAGAGGTACCAATATAGTTGTTGTCACGACATCCAATCTTATTTTTAACGATTCATTCTAAAAGGCATTTTTGTGTGAAGCTCAATTCGAGGTCTGGCTATACTTGGACTGAGAATTGTTGATATTTACTCCACAATTCTGATGAAGGGCTGTGCCCGAATATATAATCTTCAGTGTTTTTTACATTTCCGGATTCGAGGGGAGAGGCCAGGGAACATCTTAGCAACTCATCATCATGCTCCACGCCGCAGCACTTCAAAACTTATCAACATTTCACATTCACGGTAATTCATTGGTTCCAGGTGGTCAGACAGGAGCGAGAGTGCCGATAGCAGACTGCATATATGGTGAGACAGTTACGTGCACAAAACCAAGGAAATGACCCACAGCGGGCGTAAATCGTCCGATATTCCCAGCGTCGTTAAACAGTGCCGGCCTAATCAGAATCGATTTGGCATTCACAGTCGGCCTTGGTTTTCACAGTCACAGTCAGCCTTAGTCTTGGTTTTCTGTCTACTTGCTTAATGACATCATGGAAATGCTTACCGGCATCCGGCTCTCACGTTACGAAGCCATGGACATTATAACTCGGGGACCGTGGCGCTGCTCCTATTTTACAGTTTATTGACTCCCAAAATGCATTAGTAACCACGAAGGCGTCGCTTTGTAAGAATTTACTTAAAATGCCTCTGCTCACCCAGCATTTTGGATTCTTATAAAATATACCAAACAGCCTGCCTCTCCACATAACCCAAACTTAAGCCTTCATAGAGGAGGCGGTGTCCACCAGCAGAGCTGCAAAAAGTCGGGCTCTCGGGTCATAAAGTGCCCGACAGATTTTAGGGCACGGTATGGTCCTGCGACAGATCTTACAATCTGTGAGAAAAAAAATCTTGAAAGGAAACAGAAAAGATTTTTTGTTCTAAAAAAACTCAATATTAGAATTGTCACCTCTTTCACTCAACAAGTTTTTCATGAATTTGCTCCTCTCCCATATCAAGCCAATGTGCAAGCTGGCTCCCGAGAAACCCTTCCAACAGGGAAAGAGTTGGCGACGCCATATGACCCTGGCAGTTGGTGCGTCGATAAGCCCCAATAATTATTATTATCAAGCCAATGTGCGGCAAGAACCGATGGAAAATCGAGGGACTTATGAATCGAGGGACCTTTGAATAGAGGGCCTTATGCACAGAGGGCCTTTTAAACGTCACCCAGAAAATCCTCTGCTGGAAAAATTCCTTCACCGGCCTGTCGGGCCCGATTTGTATTCCATAGCACGCGGCAGCTTGGCCCGACAGGCCGCCGTAAAGGCCTTTCGACAGGCAAAACAGTTTTTTTCCTTCGTTTTCTTCGTTTGGAAGTACGCTCAACGCTGCCGCAAGGGCGCTGTTTGAACAGCGCCCTTGCAGCAAAGCCGGTGTAAAAGGTATCTTTGGTTTGAAAAGCAGCCCTGCGGTTTGGTGTGTTGCGTTGTGGATGTGGTGGAGGCCAAGGCCCTAGAATCCCGCAAAATCCCGTGGTGTGGTGGAGGCAATACGTTGCAAGGTTGTGTTTTTGATTATTTTTCTCTTGCATTACTTTGGTATACATCTTGAGTAAACTGGTTGAGCTTGGATTTCATCGTCCATAGTTGAAGGGCTGATAAATGGCTCCGATTAAGCTGAAGCCCCTTCCACCGTCCCGTGTCAAGCTTAAATGTGGATTTGAGGGATGTGGGTATTTTGGCGAAAAACGTTTTTTAAGGAGCATCAGCGAATCAAGCATTCTGGGCTGCCCTGCAAGTTCAGGAACAGTGATTTTGGCCAAGGAGGTCGTTTTGAAGCATGGATCAAACAGCGGGTAGATCAGAACAGTGTGGGGAGAAAACAAACAAGTAAGTGACGTGGTGTTCGTTGTAATTTCGGCAGCTTACATTTATTTCCATACAGTATGTTATGCTCACTGTTGATCAATAATTTTAAATGATATTAATAAGGGAAAAATGAATTTTACCAGCAAACTGGTCAAATTAGACTAAAACATTTGATTTTCCCTTCCGTCTTCTTTTAAATCCAATGCCTGTTTGTCCAGAATTAACCACAAAAGTTGCATACCTTCATCAGTGGATTTGTAGATGCCAAAGAAACAAAGCTCTTCGCCTTTCCACATTTATTTGAGTTTTAAGTACCAAACTATTTCTCCCATTTCATTTTATTGACTTACTTAAATATGCCTATGATCTATATCAAGGGGACAAAGATATAACAAAAACACAGCCTAGTGCAACCTTTACTCATTCCTTTTACTCTTAACTTCCTTGGAAACATGATATTTATTCGACATTTACTATGTAACTGACTTAAGGTTATTTATTAGCTTCATTAACTTCAGATCCTAAACCACCTACCCTCATGGAAATGAGCAGAGCAAAAATCAGAGCAAAATCAGAGCAAAATCCATATATATCCAAATATCCATAATCCAAATATATCCATATCCAAATATCCAAATATCCATAACAAGGTGAGATATCGTGTCTTCGTCTCCTTTCATGTAACTGCTCAGTATTCGTTTCTGCTCAGTATTGTAATTGCTAAGTAAGCTAGCTCAGTAAGTAATTGCTCAGTATTGTAATTGCTTCGTATTCGCAGCACAAACACTACCAGAGAATTGATGCAAATGCTAGTGCTCACTTCACCGAGAGTCGGTAGTGTTCTGTCCATTTAGAGTGGGCTATTTAGTTAAATTGCTGGCCTTCGTTTAGTCGTGACCGGAATGGCCCTGAACTATCACAGCACACGCTAAAATCGCTGTATATGTTATTTAACCGGTGGAAAGGCTTATTGTTCCTTGTTTGGCCTACCCTAGAGAAGGTTGGCGCTAGCTTTCATCATGCTGATATGGTAACTGCGTGCCTGCTAAATCATCAGGCATCGCTCTGAAACGAGGTGAGATTTCGTGTTTTCGTTTCCTTTCATTTAATCGCTCAGTATTCGTTTGTAGCACAAACACCCCCAGACGGAAGTCACCCATAACGCTAGTTCTCATGCCGCCGATAAAGTCCGGCCAAGGCGCCGCTGTCCAGGAAGCCGGATAGACGGCGGCTGGGTCTGGTCACCGCTGCTCGTGCCGAGATACAAGCCTGAGGAGAGGACCATCTGACGCTTGGATTGACGCCTAGTGACATCTGACGCCTAGTGATATCCATTGGTGCCAGACTAGAAGTTTTTTATGCTAATTTTAGTATTTTCTATTAAGAATGTGGAAAATGAGAAGGAACATTTTACCAGTTGAATGGGTTTTAGACAATTTTAATAGTCCTATCCTAACCACCCGACAGATTTGGAGGTTTTTTCGAAAGTGCCCGACAGATTTGAGATTTTTTGCAGCTCTGTCCACCAGAGGCAGTGTCCTCCAAAGCGAAATAAGGAGGTCAAACCCTCCTTTAACCCCCCCCTCTCGCACATTAGTGTTTCAGAATTGGTCAAGTGGGAAGCACGTGTCCGTCAGTAAAGAACTTTAATTGTTTTTGTTCGGTTGCAAGGTACTTTGAAAGTGAAAGATTGCTTCACTGTGCCAGTTTTATAATGTTTGCCGCCGCCTCTCCCGCTCAACGCCTTTTTGCTTGCCGACGTGAGTTCCCCCAAACCAACCGGCTGGATCCGCCCCTGATGTTCGCCAATAGACACCTCCCGTCTTACCGTGTCATCTGCCGCAGGTGGAGGAGCTGCGACAGCGGTTGGAAGAGAAGAACCGAACCATCGAGAAGAAGACTCAATCCACCATGCAGGCCGGCCAGGAGAGGAGCAGGCTCTCCAACGAGGTCTCCGAGCTGCGAGACCACATCGACATCAAAGAACGCAAAATTAACGTGCTTCAAAGAAAAGTGAGCCCCTGAGCAGACGTTTCATCAGTATTCAAACTAGTTGGAACAGTTTTAGTGCATCGACGCAAGGTGCCAAAGTTCTCTGCTCGTTAAATGCCGCACGGATCTTGACATTCACAAACTTTGGAGAAAAACCTTGAGAATTTCATGATTCAGAGAATAATCGTAAGTTCGGTAACTCATTAGTGCTATACCTCTCAACCTGACATGAAAGGCTGGACCTTTAAAGGGAATGCATAATTTTTTTGTAGTTTTTGAATCTATAAAACATTTTTTATTCAAAACAATTGCAGTGAAAAGACGACAACAGACATAATATCAGTGTTAGAGATAAGTAGCTTACATAATTTTGGCATAGGTCCCGCTTGTCCCTTTTATTTGGTCTAGGAAAATGTAATCAATAGGCAGTGGCGGATACAAGGAGAGCTAGGGGCTCAAGTCCTTCCCCTTCGAAAGGTCATAATGCTTATAGTAAATGTTTATTCGGAGGCTGTTCCGAGGCAATGGCGGGGGAGGCTCGAGTCCCTTAGCCCCCATCCCGAAATTAAGTCCTGGATCCGCCATTGCCAAGAAGTGATCCTCTTCAATATTCCTTGCAACAGTTTCGATGAGAAAAATCGTAATTTACATATTCACATGAACCAGTGAATTTGCAGTCCTTAAAACCTATTCGTGCTGTCCAAGGTGCAATGTGTGTATGTATGTATGTACCTACGTACGAGGCACGGATGTTTAAAGGTCCATAAGTATGCAAGCTTAGTTTGCGAGATCCGAAGCTTGAGTGTGTTTTTAAGCTCTAATTTTCCTACAGAAAAGTATATGCAAAAATATGAGTGTGTTGTGTACTTTAACCAGAAACATATGTACATGTCAGTCCTACCAAAATCTTATTACCCTCTCATCAATTTTCATAGCTCTTGATTTTGTGACAGACTACATCAAATCCGTCAAGTATTTCCAACAGCACGTGCTTTTTTCTCGTCAGGTAGAGAACCTGGAGGAGCTCTTGAAGGAGAAGGACAACCAGGTGGACATGGCACGGACCCGTCTAACAGCCGTCCAGGCTCACCATTCTACCTCGGAGGGGGCGCTCAGCTCCCTGGAGGAGGCCATCAGTGATCGCGACAAGCAGATCACACAGCTGCGCGAGCAGCGCGACAGGGCTGAACAGGACCGCGCGCAGGAGCGCGAGCTGCACGAGCGCGAACTGGCCGAGTACAAACTGAAGCTGCACGCCCAAGAAACGGAGCTGGAGAAGCTTCAGGTGAGACTGGAGCGGGCGCAGACGGAGAAGGCCAAGCTGGAGGCCAAGCTGGAGGCCTCGCAGCAAGAGCTGGGGAAGGCGAAGGCGGAGCTGGACAAGGTGCAGGGCGATGCTGGCAGTCGCACGCACGAGTTCGAGTCGAGCAAGCAGAAGCTGACCAAGCTGGAGATGGAGGTGGACCGGCTGCGCGCCGAGAACGACCGGCTCCGGTTCGACATGGAGCGCGAGCGAGAGCGAGCCGAGAGAGAGCGAGAGCGAGGGATGGCGGATCGAGACCGGGCGCTGGCGGAGAGGGACCGGGAGCCTCGCGACTGGGAGCGCTCCACGACGCCTGTGTACAACGCCCAGCGCGAGCGACACATGAGCGGCAGCCTGGCCGCCTCGCTGGAGATCGAGCGGCTACAGGAGCGGCTGGAGAAGTCGCAGGCAGAGCTGCGCCGCGCGCAAACCGAGCTGCGCATGTATCAGAATGATAACGACAGGGTCCAAGTGGAAGTCGAACAGCTGCAGGAGAAGGTAGAAAAGTCATCCGGTGAGATCTATCGTCTCAAAACCCGCCTGGAAAACGCTCAGTCTGAGAAGGACTGCCTTCAGGAGGAGCACGACAGGTCTCAGATGATCCTGGCACGAATAATGACCGAGAAGGACCGGTCTCAGAGCGACTCGGACAAGCTGAAGGAGGAGCTGGAGAGGTCTCAGCAGACACTGGGGCGGTGTCAGATCGCGCAGGAGAAGACCCAGTCGGAGCTGGACAAAGCTCAGATGGATCTGGATCAGCTACAGGAAAAGCTGGACCGGACCACCGGAGAAGTCAGACGGGTGAGCCAAATAATGCCCACTATATGGTTAGATCTAAATCACTTTGACTGAGAACTCCCAAATTTGCAACATTATTGCTGAGGAGTTCCGTAAGAGTAGTACTTGTAGTATCATAGTAAGAGTAGTATCATCTGATGTTTGCCCAGTACCGCTGTTTCTGGTAGACTTAATTTGTCATGCCTCGTGGTGTCGTTTGTATGCTTAGATTATATTGGTATACTTATTGTAATTTATTTGGGTATGTAGTCTGTATGATTAGGAAAGTAGGTGTCCCCATAATACCCCAGACTATCCCTTTGCATTTTTTCACAGCTTGGAATGGGAGAGAAAAGGCCTATTAATAAAAGGTAGCACACATGGTGATACCATAAGTTTAATGTGAAGTCCATATTGGAATCATTAAGGAAAGTTTGAAAAAAATGAATGTAAATTGATTTTATTTGATGTGAGTTAGCAAGCGAATGCTTTCCCCTTGAGTCCACAAATGGCTAGAACAACGTTCAATGTCATCAAATTGCTACAGATGTGTGTTCCTTATGCGTGCAGTCCATCAGGCTGACCATTCGATTCTGGTCGCACATTTCAGCTTCAGGTGGAAAGGGAGAAGGCGGCTTGCGACATCGACCAGCTGCAGGCGCAGGTGGACAAGACGCTGGGCCAGTCCACACGCATGCAGCGGGACAAGGAGGCCGTGGAGGCAGAGCTCATCAAGTTGAAGGACAAACACGACAAAGCGCAGGTTGGTCCGACCACGCAGGCGCAATTGATGATAGTGCACATGCTGACACGGCAGCAGAAATTGGTCAGTGTCCTCCCATACACCGTAATCGGCGGCAGAAATTGGTCTGCGTCCTCCCGTACGCCGTATTTTGTGGCAGAGACTGGGTCAGTGTTCTCACATACGCCGTGATCGGCGGTAAAAATTTGTGAGTGTTCTCACATACGCCGTAATCGGCGGCAGGAATTGGTCAGTGTTCTCATATACATCGCAATCGGCAGCAGAAATTGATCAGTGTTCTCGCATACGCCGTAATCGGCGGCATAAATTGGTCAGCGTCCTCCCGTACACCGTATTTTGCGGCAGAGACTGGGTGAGTGTTCTCCCATACATCGTAATCGACGGCAGAGATGTACCGTTGTTCTTTCATATGCCATAACAATCGGGGTGCGATTGGCCTGCAGTGGGCTGGAGTTGATAGGGCAATACAAAGCTGTCTAATTTTCTAGGACTCCTATGTAATTTAATTGTCTCCAATATCTGAATACGTCCACTACATGGGCGTCAAAAACGGGGTTAGAGAAGAAGGGGCACAGGTGACGGGTTCTCCCAAATGACAAACCAGGGGGCGTCCCCCAAAATGCTGGTATTCGAGTTACCTTTTTTACGTTTAAGACTCGACCTAGGATTTTTGCAGCACGTGCTGCCTCTAATGGACACACACACACACACACACACACACACACACACACACACACACACACACACACACACACACACACACACACACACACACACACACACACACACACACACACACACACACACACACACACACACACACACACACATATATATATATATATATATATATATATATATATATATATATGTAACATTCGAAGCAACCAGCGCAAACCCCACCAAAGTGCGAGACCGGCGGACAGAGCGGTCGGACCGGCGGTAGTCGGACGAGGCACTGGTACAGATGCGCATGTCGGACGGAACCATAGGGAACCATAGACCGCAGGCAGTTTCGTCGGGCGCAGGCAGCAGAACGCCGAAGGAGCGAACAACCAGCTTGAGGCAGTTCACCCCAAAAATAAGCGAAGGAGCAGTACAACGGGAAGGTTCAGGAAATACCGCATGTATAGCACTCTGTAGGGACCAAGGAGATCTGCGTGGACCTACCTTTTACGGATTAAAAAAATATATACTGGGGGCGTCTTTAAGCTAATCCAATGTGTTTAACCTTCATCCCCCACCTCCTCCTTGGTATCTGCAAGTCCTGGGTCCGTCTCGCCAACAAAATTACGTGGCGCACCTCTGCCATACCATGTAATACTATGCCTAATACATGGTAAAATCAGAATTACCTGATGAACTGACAAAATTTGATGTTGCTCTATTCCAGGCAAAGACGAGTTTTGAGCGTCATGTTTCTTTCAGAAAACCATCTTAAAGGGAATTTGACACATTCACAATGAGATTTTAACTTAGATAGTCATGTGATAGGGCATACCGAGAAGCCCCCAGTTGCACATACATTTTATTTGATCCAGGACTCCTCGTTAACTCTCGTCTCACCGGTGCCATTGATGGCCCCCTAAGGTTTTTTCGGGATAGCAGAGAAACGACGAGACGTAGCACCGCGGTTGAGGGCTTTATCTCTCACCCCATCATTTTCCCAGCATTTCTGTATTTTTTACCCTGGGTCACCTAAGGTCAGCTCACCAGGCGAGGTCAATCAAGATCACCTCACTTCAACATTTGAGCTCTGTAAGAGCTACATTTCTTAGTCGATCGATTTGAAACTTCCTACACCTCATGACCCCTCCAGGTTGTACAAGATTTATATCCGGGAATTTTTCGATTTCGTAACCTGAGGTCAGGTCACGTGGTGACCTCTCCCATTGAAAAGGCATGGGAAAAGCTGTTTTATGATCTAAAAGTCACAAAAACGATTTCAAATGCTCAGCTTGCTCAGAAAAGCGTTCTTGGACACGATTTCACGGACCACAGGGGCCATATTTTCCCTTCGATTTCTCCAAGGTCATCCAAAGTAACCAGGGGTAAAACAGTATTTTGCCAATAACTTTCGACCTAATTAAGCTAGAGCGCTGAATCAAACATCATCGTGTATGGCTCGTCACTGGTTTTTATTCCATCTACGACAAGGTCACTTTCTGACCTTTCGTGGCCTCAGGTTATATTAGGTCACGAGGTGAACTCTGAAGGTCACTCTGGCGGGAGGTCATTACGTTCCACATAGTGGAAAAAGTTCTGGCATTTTCTGATCAAATTTACTTTACCAGATCTTAATAGCCCTAATGGCGTAAGAGTTATGCCCAGTTTTCTTAGGCATTGCATATTTTTGTGAAAATAGCCTATCGTGACCTAACTTGACCTCTGGAGGTTGAACCATTGACCTGAGCGCCTAAACATGCTAGGTATTTTTTTTCTAAATTTACGCGAGCTTTCTAATGAACTTTGCATATTTACGCTAACCCCCATATTTGCGGAGTTAGAGGGGGACCATCGATGGGCCCCGGTGGGGCGAAGGTGGCGCCGGACCCCCGGTGGGGCGCGGGTTAATAGCCTGTGCTTAGAGCGGAATGCCGCCCAGCACCGACACTGCGCGGGTGACGCCATCGCCGATCCGCCGCTGCCAGCCATAAGGTCTATAGGGGAGCGGGGCTCAGTATCCGTGCGCTGCAAGAAGCACTCTCATAAAGCACTGTTGCTTTGAAGTATTGAGCTCTTAGAGATACGAAATATGAAACCAAGGGTTTTGCAGGAGGGGAGGTCCGTGCAAGAGTACGCACTTAACTTTCTAAAGGCTTTCACTTTTTTCCTATAAGTCTAATAGCTAAAATTTTTATGTGGTTGCTTAGCCTGAAGAATTGTCTATGTATGGTCCATGTTTCAACTCGTTGTCTCTGAAAGGAACTCGCCACGAGCCCATCAAAAAATAAAAGTCACGTGCGTACTCTTGCCGGTGTGGGTCGGTAAGAGTACGCAAGAGAGGAGGCTGGAGTACGCATTGATGCCCCGCTGTGCTTTAGGTGCATAGGCCATGTCGCGAAATTTTTTGTCACCAAACTAGGCGATTGTATGATTTTATATGTTTCTGAATATACAAGAAGTATGTTGCAACGTTTAGTTTTCCAAATATGAATAACAGACTCTGTTCCGAGCGAAAATTAAATTTTCCTATCTCTTAAGCATGCGCACTCTTGCCCAATGGTCTACTACGTACTCTTGCCGGACATGCTCCCTTGGGAAGAAAGTCTTCATAAACATGTTGGCAGGCATTTCAGCGTGAGCTCCGGTCCTGGAGCATACTCCTAGCTCAGCTTTCTTACTGATGACAGACCGTAATACAATGCTTTTGATAATAGAAGCATGGTCTTCAAGTTTACCCACTTAAGAAATATTACTTCAAGGGTGCCCAGAAACTTATTTTGCTCTGCACTCCCGCGGAAAGAACAGGAGCACGTTGAACTTTGGTGTGTAGCCTAGGTACTGACCTTGCTTTTTTATACCAGGGTATCCACCATCTCAGTGGTTGCTAAGTAACCAAAACAGCTGCTGCGTACTCTTATCTCCTGCGTACTCTTACCCGCCCTTACCCTATGCTCGACGGGACTGATGGCCCGATCAAATCCAATGAAGGCGCAAAATTCCCTTTAAGCGGTTCTCACCGAGGTGGGCCTCCCACGAAGGGTATGGTGATGATCAGGCACAGTAATACACTTTTTCCAAGATTAGGTCAACAGCAAGCTTCCTCGTTAACTTCTTTATTGAGGAGCACATGAGAAGCATGAACTATTCCGCATAGACTATTTACCTACCTGGGGAAGAATTCTGCGAGTAGGTAGGAAATAAAACAGATTCGCGGGCAAAAAAGTTCTTCATTGTATTTTTTATCTGTGAATTATCATAGAATTAGCTTTGGGCGTAAAATTAATATGAAAATGGAAAAAAATCCCCCTGTAGAACTTGTTTTAAAATCAACGGAGGATTTTCCATTCGCTGGGGTAAATATCCTCCGCCTCCGGTGCCGCTGATAAATAACTAGGGAGTGTTCCGAACGCCCAATATTAGAGTTACGATAAAAATAATCTGGGTTTGTTTGCTAGCTTGATTAAATAAGGAGCTGAGCCCACAGGCCCATTTCATAGGCAACAAAGAAGAAATGTTATGAATGCAAAAACGTTGCCTGATATCGAAAAGTGAGCTTCTGATTCCAAAATAGCTCCATTAACGTTATGGTATACACATACACACATACCAGCCCGATTATGGCTGTTAGATTGGACAGTGAAGTCAGTGTTGTCAGTAACAAAAGAAAATATGTCTCTTAAAACGCTGTCAAGCTGGTATATTTCCTAACCTTACTAACGCAGAGACGGATCTCAAACTGCCGCCTGATGGGGAGGGGAGATGAAACCTGGGTAAAATAGTAGCAACGTAGTGTTTTTTTAATGTCGGCTAAGGTAACACATTAACTGAAATTGGATACCACCCAACAATTTTTGAAAGGGAGTGCTCAGCCAGATTCACCCTGGATCCGCCCCTGCGTCTGCTTGCAGCGCTTCCGCCGTCCCGAGAATGTCCAGGTCCTATCTGCAGTCTTTCCTTCCTTAGCAGTCGGCCGCAGGCCGGGTGGCTTGCGGGGAAATACAGTCTGGACACTGCTCTGCGGCCGCTGCTAGTGCACAGGGCGGCGCTGGCGAGAGGTTAGAGGACCACCCAGCGCCGAAGGACTCCCCTCTGGGCTGGTGGCACACAGGCAGCCATGGTGTTGCGAATGATCTTGTACGTGGCGATCTCCCTGTTTTCGGTTGTAGCGGTACAAGATGAAACGCTTGATCCGGGAGTTGGGGTGGCCGGTGGAGGGACTTCTGCCCCGCGTGAGCAGCCTTTCGATGCTGGCATGGAAGCACCGGTAGTTGACAGCAAGTTGAGTAGTCAGACAGAGGGCGGTATCTCAGCAAAGGAAGAATTCCAGCTGAAGGACACCGCCAATGTGTTGGAAGCTACAGAAATTGGGGAGTCACGAGACATTGATTCAGCGACGACAGTGGATGTGGCGCTGGACCTACTGTTGCTTTTGGTGAACAAGTCTGCGGCAGAAGTGAGTTCGCCCGTTCTAGAGCGGCTGACAGCCCACCTGCAGCTGATCCAGTCAGGAATGGGAGACAACCTTGATGCTGTCACCAGCGTTTCCACTGGAGTGGAGCAGCTCAGTCGAATCGTCAATTCGTCACAAGATAGTCTGGAAAGCCTTCTGGAGGGTCAGGCGCTTGACGTCCAGCGCATGTTGCGAGGGCTGAACGCTATTTTAAGTGATGTTAGAGATAACCAGGATCGTAACAACAACATATTCATGGACTGGCAGAATAACGTCCAGAATAATTTGGATGAGCTTCACGCCAAAGTAAGGGACTTAACTGTGTTCATGGCGGAGGACGCAACAGAAATTAAAAGTCATATTCAGATGGTGCGGGAGGCGCAGCAGGAGCTCCAGGGTCAAGTGACGGTATTGGAAACTCTTCAACAGCAGCTTCTCCCTGGCCAGGAAAATCTGCGAGATCAAGTCACCGCCTTGACAGCTCGCTTTTCTGAACGTTCCACCACCTGCCCGCCCAGCTGGTCGCGCCACAACGACAACTGCTACATCATCCCTCCGGAGAAGGCCACTTGGTACCAAGCTCACCGAGCCTGTGCGCTGATTTCAGGGTCGGCGAGACTGGCCTCGGTGCACGTCTCCAACAATAACTTCATCACCAGCCTAGTGGTAGAAAGCGGCCGCACAGGCAAGCTGTGGATTGGCCTGAGTCGGTTACCAAGCCCTCCACACTGGGGATGGAGTGACGGCTCTGTTCTGGACGTCACCGGCTGGGGTCCGGGAGAGCCTAACAACAGCGGAGGACAGGAGAACTGTGCTGAGATGGTGATCGGCAGCCGCAAGTGGAACGATCGACCCTGTAACAACGAGGAGTTCTTCATTTGTCAACTCAACATAGGGAGCCAACCTTGAAAGCAAGTATTCGATTAGAGATGCACCAGATCTGGATCCGGCCGGATTGGACGTGATTCATACGCGGATCCAGAATTGCCGATCGGTGGGGGGGAGGCGCCATCCGGACCAGGGGGGGCCACTTTTGACCGGCAAAACCTATCAGGTGGGCTCCAAATCCTATCGGTGGGCGCTGATTTTCGCATCCTGGGGGGCGCCATCGACCTTTCAGGGGGCGCCGTGACCATTTCAGGGGGCGCCGAGGGTCGATGGGGGGCACGTGCCCCCCTTGACCCCCTGGATCCGCCTATGGCGTGATTATCTGGATATTTTTTGGAATCTGGCCGGATCTGCCGGATTTGCATTTGGCTAATCTGCACATCAGTTTATGAGCAAAAACGCGTATGCAAGTCATTTTTGGTGGTGGAGTTTTTGGGCGTGTTGACGGCCTCGGTCATTTTGCCAAGTCCGTTTTTCATAGCTGATGTCTCAAGTATGTAGCAGAAAACTGAGGCCAATAGGTAAACATCATCAAAACTCTACGAATGCAAACATTTGTATTTCATTGGTGCAACAGATCATTTTTACAAAACAAGAGCAGGCTCCTGCCAATCAGCAAATACATACATATTATCAACCTGTACCACAAATAGTAGCGTAGCCAAGGGGGATCCATGGAATCTTGGAGCATTACAGAGATCTCGGAGGCCCCCGAGCTATGCCTCAGGGGCCCCCGAACTTGGTCTCAGAGGTTCCGTCGAGCATGGTCGTAGGGGCCTCCGAGCTTTGCAGCAGCCCCTCCCCCGAGCATTGGTATCCAGGAGCTTCGGAGCATTGATATTTGGAGGAGCAACTATTGATCTTGGGGGAAGGGGGCGGGGGCGAAAATTCATATCGTAGGCCCCCGAGCATCGGTATCGAGGAGCTTTTGAGCAAAGCACGAACATTGGTCTTAGGGGACACTTGAGCTTGGCCTCAGGGACCCCCTCAAGCATCGGTATCGAGAGACTCCGGAGCATTGGTCACGGGGGCCCCGAATATTGATCTCAGAAGGCTACCGACTATTGATCTCTGGGGCGGGGCGAACATTGGTATCGAGGTACTCCCAAGTAAAGCACGTGCGTTGGTGCATTGGTGCCCCCCGAGCTTGGTCTCAGAGGGTCCCCGAGCATTGGTCTTGGATTCCCTGAACATTCACTAAATTCTCGTGTTGGATAACTTGCCAAATCCCTTATTACTATATTGGCTCGCACAACTATAAATCCGACCGGATTTGCAAATCAAAGGTGAAAAATCCGGCTCCCGCCGGATTTCAAAATTTTCAATCCGATACACTCCCAGATTTGACCAGTTTTCAGCTCACTAGAGGAGGCTAAGCTTGCAAACAGTGCAGTCGCCAGCGGTTCTGGTTCACAGCCAGTAAACTGGTCAGCTGACGCCATGTGTGACGGGCGGTCCGGGTTCACAGCCAGTAAACTGGTCAGCTGACGCCATGTGAGACGGGCGGTCCGGGTTTACAACCAGTAAACTGGTCAGCTGACGCCATGTGAGACGTGCCGTCCGGGTTCACAGCCAGTAAACTGGTCAGCTGACGCCATGTGAGCCGGCCTCCGGTGCCAAGGAGGCACTGTTTACATTGTCCCTAGTCGCCAGTGTGTATTTTCCCAAGTCTTTGAAGTTTTTGGTAGCGGTAACAAACATTATCTCACAACGACAAGATTCCTTGGCATTGTAGTCAATCGTCTTTATATATGATGTAAAAATGCTTGATTACCAATAACACTTCAATGAGTACGGGTAATCATCAGTATTTTGTACTATTTTCATCATAGGTGGACCCAGGAGGCGAGTGAGGGCTCTTCCACTCCCTGCCTCCCCCAATCGACCCTCTGACGTCCTGAACGGTCAATGGCACCCTCTGAAAGAAATTTTGCTTTACAATTTAATCTATTTTCAATCTCGTTTTCTTGATTTCAATATCCCTTTTAAACCAATGCATTTTTGGGTACGACTTTTTGTTATGGGTTGTGTAGTTTTCTATCAGTAACGATTCAGACTGTAAATGAAGCCCCCCGCCCCCCCCCCCACTCCAGCTTGTGACGATCACTGGTGGTTAGGGGCATGGTGGTGTAGTGGTTAGCTCGCTTACTTTCTTCTCGGTCGACCCGGGTTCGAGGCCCGGCGGCTGCCCTGAACAAGGAGCAATCTGGCTCACGAGAATCCCTTCCAACAGGGAAAGAGCTGGCTACGCTATATGACTTTGGCATTTTGTACGTCGATTAGCCTCATCAAATATTATTATCACAGGTTGTTTCAGGGAAGGGGCAATAACACATTTGCCGAAGCTGACTTCCCAGATTAAAAAATAACACTTCTTATGATTTGGGACTTTCATGAACCGATCCCTAGACCCCACTAGAAACGGCCGTCTTGCTAAGAAGATTAAATATATTGTGGTAAGAATAAACACCATGGGATCGTTGGTGGAAAAGTGCTGGATTTCAGGTTACCTTACGTTGTTTTTCCTCTTGGTCTGGCAGAATCCCCATCAATGTCCTCGCGGTTCCTTGACACGTGACATTTTCAAAGGACTCAGGTGGTTTTCGGCTCGTTCTTCCTCAGTAAGGCTTCAGGACTGACGTCACCGTAACTCCCTTCAAGGGAATGTGGCACCTTCATAACGTGAGTTTAACTGAGATAGGCAAGTTGTAAAGCATGCGACATAACCCGGTACTCAATATATAATTTATCTTGAAACTCAAAATTTTCGTGGAGAAAAGCTTTAAACCTACCTGAAATGTACCCCAAATTTACCCCAGCCAGGCGGCCACAGTTTTCAGCTGTTGGTGTGACGACAGCGCTGACGTCACGGTGAGTAATCAGCCAATTGAAGCCCTTAACCCTGCGCCCCACCGGGGGTCCAGCGCCACCTTCGCCCCACCGGGGGCCATCGATGGCCCCCTCTAACTCCGAAAATATGGGCGTTAGCGCAAATCTGCAAAGTGCAATAGAAACCTCGCGTGAATTCAGTAAGAAATTACTTTGCATGTTTTAGTGCTCAGGTCAATGGTTTGACCTCCAGAGGTCAAATTAGGTCAAAATCGGCTATTTTCACTCAAATATGCAATACTTAAGCAAACTGGGCATAACTCTTATGCCATTAGAGCTATTGAGGTCTGGTAAAGTACATTTGATAGGAAATTGTCAGTCCTTTTTCCGCTATGTGAAACGTAAAGACCTCCCGCCAGTGAGTGACCTTGCCGTACAGGGGCGTAGGAACGGTTTGAAAAGTGGGGGGCCAACCTTAGAGGGGGCCCACCTCAAGGGGGGGCCCCAGTCCACGGGGCCTATAATTTTAAAAATTTTAGATAGCTCGTTTAGTGTAATAAGGCATGCATGCAAACAAGGATGTCAATATATGGTAGATTGAGAAATTAAATTTTTCCCTATGATTTCGAGTTGTACCTATTATGATGTAATAAATCATAGAAAAACGCCAAAAAACATGTTTTGGTTTTTTACCTAGACCCTTTTCAAATACGAAATACATTTTTAAGGTTTTTTGGAGGATTTCAATCATTTTTTTACCACGAGCGCGTTTTTTTATATTTACATATGTTTAGGCCCTTTTCATTACATTTACAAAATTAAG
Organism: Lepas anatifera; assembly: GCA_034440635.1. Classification (NCBI taxonomy): domain Eukaryota; kingdom Metazoa; phylum Arthropoda; class Thecostraca; family Lepadidae; genus Lepas; species Lepas anatifera. The sequence continues at coordinate 247,560 of JAOTON010000036.1, forward strand.
AACTGCTTAGAAAACTACAGACAATGCTTTGATACCAAATAGCCTCACTTCGCTATGCCTAATCAACTTGTATTTGCTTATTTAATGACGAAAATGGGAACATTTATGTAGGTTATTACGGATCTATTCTTTCCATCATTAGATATTGATTTAGGTAAAGACTGATCACAATAAATACGCCTAGCTATATTTCGATGCCTAAAATGCAGAGTTCCAGCATGACTGTAAGTGCAATGTTGGTACTTGATGGCCAGCTTTGTGATGCCGAGGAGGTGTGAGCATGGTGTTATAGTGGTTAGCAACCCTGCTTTCCACGCGACCAACTCGGGTTTAAGGCACGGCAGATTCCTTGTGCAAGGAGCAATTTGACTCCCAAGAAACCCCTCCAACAGGGAAAGAGTTGGCGACGCCATATAACCCTGCCATCGACAGACGTCGCGCCTTTCGATGGCTCAGGGACGACTGTTGCTCGGAATTTAGTGCAGGCTCCGTGTCCGATTCATATTTTGTGTTGGGATTTATATGGAATGGAGTTTGATTGGGCCCAGTTCTCGGGACTCATTTGGAAACACTCGGATAGTAGGTTCCTTGGCTTTGTTACGAAGCGCTCCTCCTCCAGGGGCTTGCAGGCAGCGTACTACCGAACTTGAACGTTCCCAGACAAGCTATCGGGGCCGTTTGGGTTTCTTGTTCTATATTACAGTTGCTGATATTTGTATATTCGTTGCGGGGGCCCACCTCAAAAGGGGGGCAGTATCCCCCTGACCCCCGGTTCCTATGCCTATGCCGCCCAGGGGCCGCCAAATTATCTTGGAGGGCCCCAAAGTCCAGACCATGGCTCAGGAACCCAGATCAGTCAGCTCAAGGGCCCAGACCAGTGCATTAGCTTCGGGACCAGCTTATCAAGGGACCCTACATAACCACAGCACCCCTAGAAGCTCATCACAGGGGAGCTCCAGATTCGCACAGGGAGCCAGATTAGCTTAGGGGCCCGGTTCAGCTCGGAGGTCCCCAGGTCGACTTATGTAGGGTCTCAAAACAGCTTAAGGGACTTGTTCAAGCTCACGGATCCCAGCTTAGCTCAATGATGCTAGAACAGTTCAGAGGCTCCAGACCAGCTCAGGGCTCTTGTTCAGTACAGGCCAGCTCAGCTCAGGGGCCCAGATCGGCTGATATAGCGTCCCCTCTCATACCAGCTCAGGGGCTCCATTCAAGCTCACGGCCCCAGCTTAGCCCAGGGACCCTAGAAGAGTTCAGGGCCCCCATACCAGATCAGAGGCCCCAGTTAAGCAGAGCGGTACCCAGATTAGCTCAGGGCCCCAGCTAGGCTTAGGGGGTCCCAGGGTGGCTGATGTAGAGTCTCAGAACACAGTGGCGTAGCCAGGATTCGGCCAAGGAGGGGTCCGACTACCGTCGGGGGGCCCCAGGCCGGGGTTCCCTTAGTAACCGGGCCCATCTCCTATATCTTTTGTATAGTATTTTAACATTATAACATTCACACGAAGGAAATTTTGTTATGGCTTTTTAAGCATTCATTCTTATTTTGTTTATAGCTTGGTTTTTTGATCCGACCAAGTGTTGGTAAACTAAGGTCACCAAATATTAAGGATGGCCCATAACTTATATTGTAGCATGGCTATAATAACAGCTTTGAGCCATATTTCGGGAAGTTCAATGTTGATGCGCGCATGATGTTAAATCTGAGTCTACCTCAATTCACTCGGGTAATCAGACATGAAGTTATTGGAGGTCAGTCGTTTTGAGTACGAAGAAATGATCTACGGGAAATGATTAGCAATTATTTCCCGGTGTCGAATCCATGAACTCTTTAATCAGGAAATTTCCAAAGAAACGAAAAAAACAAATAAAGATACAAGGGATATGGGAGTGCGTCCTGAACGTCACATAACCTCTATTCCGTCGACAGATCCAGTTGAGATCCAGTTACTTTCTTACCCTTGCTATCTTGTAAACGAGCAAATTACCAAGACAAAAGGCGCCCAAGATATCTATCGCTTTGGCTCACTCTGTTATTGTTATCTTCAACCTTTCATACCTATTTTTCTTTTTGGGATTATGCTCATCAATTTCTGTCATTACCCTAGTTTGTCTGGTTTCCTACGAAAATATTGGAAAGTTGTTTATTTCAGAATATTTAGGAATGTATTTATTGGTGTTAAGCTACTATGTTAAAAATTGACTAGCCCTGTTCGATTTGCTCTTATGGTAAAATTAGATTAATTTTTGCCTTTCCTTCGATAATGGTGCCTGATCGACATGTTTTGTCCTTCTTTAGTACGCAATAGGGGTAGGTACATTTTTTCCGAGGCATATGATTTTGAAAATTTGTATTTGAGCTCTGGAGCCACCTAAGACCAACACTTGGCGGCACTCACAAAGCTAATTTTTGGCCGCTCTCCCGATTATATCTCAAGGGGTCTCTGAGACTGATTCACGGCGCCTCTTGATCAAAACTGGGGGCCCCTGAGAATCTCTCGGGGCTCCTGAGATTAGTTATCGGCAGCACCTCTGGGACAAATTATTGGGCCCCCAGATTTGCTCTGGAAGGAGGGGGGCTGAGACTGACTATCGTGACCATCCAGATTAGCTATTGGGGTCCCCTGAGGCTGTCTTTGGGGTGGGGGAGGGGGCTGGGAATGACTTCCGACAGCCCTCTGAGACTTACTCTAGGGCGCCCCTGAGACAAACACCCGGGGGGGGTGGAATCACCTCTGAGACTGAGTCTTTGGCGTTCCTGAGACTGACTCTCGGAGGCTCCAGATTAGCTCTCGCGGGCCTAAGGCTAACTCCGGGCCCGTGAGACCAAAAATCGGGAGCACCTCTGGAAATTACTCTCAGAACCCTGAGATTAACTCTCGGATGTCTCTGAGACTGACAACCAGGAGCCCTCTGAGACTAACTTTTGGGTGCTCCCTGAGATTGACTCTTGGAGCCGCTTATACCAAAACTCGGGTGGGGGCACAGCCTGAGGCTAAATATCGAGGGCTCCCAAAATCACCCCTCTGGGGCCCCCTGAAACCAGCACTCTGCAGATCAAATTAGACTAACTCTCGGACCCCCGGATTAACTCTCGGGGCCATCTGAAACTAAATATTGACTCCTGAGAGAGAAACCCGTGAGACTATGAGGGCCCCCTGAGACCGACTCTTGGGGTGCTCTGAGACTCACTCTTGTGGTTCTCTGAGACAGACTCTCAGGGGGTCCCCTTGACCGACTCTTGGGGTTCTCTGAGACTGACTCTCAGGGGTCCCCCTGAAATAGACTGTAGCAGGGCCCTGAGAACCACTCTCTGGAGGGGGGCTGGGACTAGCTCGGCCCCCCTCCCCTGAGACAGACTCCCGGGGCCCCTGATGCCGACTTTTGCGGCCCCTGATACCAACCCTCAGGGGCCCCCGAAATCTACTTTCGGGGGGCCTTGAGACCGACTCTCAGGGCGGGGACCGTGAGGCCGACTCGGGACGCCCTGAGAACGAATCTTCAGGGGCCCCTGAGACTAACTCGGGGGGCCATGTGATCAGAGAATCCTTTGCAGTGGTTCAGATTGGCCCAAGAGGTGGGGGTCTGCGGACGCCCAGGGCCCCCTTGGCTACACCACTGTATCCACACTTTCGGGTGCCCTCCGAAATCACCATTTGGAGGCCCCTAAAATAACTGCTCCCCCTAAACCAATACTCCGGAGCCCCTTGATACTGATGCCCGGGGGTCCTAAGACCGAGCTCGGGGTCCCACTTAGATCAGGCTCAGGGGCACCCTTAGACCCATGCTCGCGCTTTTCTCAGGAGTATTTCGACACCGATGTTCCGGGGCCCACAAGATCAATATTTCGAGCCCCCCCCCGAGACTAATGCTTGGTACTCTGGAGCCCCTCGATGCCGATGCTCAGGGGTCCTGAACCCAGGTCTGGGGGCCCCTAGGACCAAACTCTGGGTCTCATGAGGCCAATGCTCGTGCTTCACTCATGAGTCCCTCGATAGCAATAGTCGGGGGCACCCCGAGGGGGATCCTGAACCCCTGAGACCAAGCTCGGGGGCCCCTGAGACCAAGCTCGAGGGGACCCTGAGACCAAGCTCGGATGCTCCCTGAGACCAAGCTCGAGGGCCCACTGACACCAAGCTCGGGGGTTCCTTGAGACCAAGCTCGAGACCCCGTGAGACCAAGATCGAAAGGCCCGTGAGACCAAACATCGAAAGGCCCATGAGACCAAGCTTGCCCCCCCCTGAGACCAAGGTCGGTTGTCCCCTGAGACCAAGCTCGGGGGCCCCGAGACCAAGCTCGGAAGACCCGTGAGACCAAGCTCGGGGCCCCTGAGTCCAAGTTCAGGGGTCCCCTGAGACCACGCTCGGGGGGCCCTGAGACCAAGCTCTGGGGCACCCTGAGACCAAAATCGAAAGGTCCGTGAGACCAAGATCGAAAGGTTCGTGAGTCCGAGCTCAGGGGCCCCCGAGATCAATGTTCGGTACTCTGGAGCCCTCGATACCGATGATCAGGGGCCCCTGAGACCAAGCTCGGGGGTCCCCTGAGACCAAGCTCGGGCGTTCCCTGAGACCAAGCTCGGAGGGCCCCTGACACCGAGCTCGGGGCCCCTGAGACAAAGCTCGGGGGCGCTGAGACCAAGCTCGGTGGCCCCCTGAGACCAAGGTCAGGGCCCCCGAGACCAATGCTCGTGTTTTCCAGTGCATACGGTCGGCCTTATACATCAGATGCCCTCGGATGCCCCCCTGAGACCAAGCTCGAGGGCCTCTGGCACTAAGCTCGAGGAGAGGGGGCCTGAGACCAAGCTTGGGGACATCCCTGAGACCAAGCTCGGGGGTCCCCTGAGACCAAGCTCGGGGGCCCTGAGACCAAGCTCGGGGGGTTATCTGAGATCAAGCTCGGAGGGCTCCCTGACACCAAGCTTGGGGGCCCCTGAGATCAAGCTCGGGGGCCCTGAGACCAAACTCGAAAGGCCCCCTGAGACCAAGCTCGGGAGCTCCCTGAGACCAAGCTCGGAGGGCCCCCAGACACCAAGCTCGGGGCCCCTGAGACCAAGCTCGGGGGCCCCTGAGACCAAAATCGAAAGGCCCGTGAGACCGAGCTCGGGGAGGAGGGGCCCTGAGACCAAGCTTGGGGGCCCTGAGGCCAAGCTCGGGACCCCCTGAGACTGAGCACAGGGGTCCCCCAAGATCAATATTCGGTACTCTGGAGCCCTCGATACCGATTATCGGGGGCCTCCTGAGACCAAGCTCGGGAGGCTCCCCCCCACCGAGACCAAGCTCAGAGGCCCCCGAGATCAATTTTTGTGTTTTTAGTGCATAAGGTCAGCCCAAGGGGTCCGCGGACCCCAGGGACCCCCTCCCCTGGCTACACCACTGTCAGAACATCTCAAGGTACCCATTCAAGCTCACGGCCGCCAGGTCAGTGGCTGTAAAGCCTTATAGGGGTCCCATACCATCTCAGGGGCCCTCAGTTCAACACAGAAGCCCATATTAGCTCTGATGACCAGATAAGCTTAAGGGTCTGGATCATCCAGGGCCCCTTGCTGGCATATTTTGAGTTTCAGAACAGTCCAGGGTTTCAATTAAAGCTTATAACCAAATTTCAAAGCAGGGGCCCTATTCCTGTGCAGGGGCCTCAGATAAGTTTAGGGTCTTTTGTGCATCACAGGGGATCCAGATTAGCTCAAGGGACAATATTAACTTTATGGTCCCAGCTCAGCTCAGGGGCCCCCAGGTCGGTGGATATAGGTTCTGGCCAACTCACGGGGCCCTGTTCAATGTTACGGCCCCTAGCTCAGTTTAGGCATCCTAGAACAGTTCATGCTGCCCAAACCATCTCAGGGGCGCTCAGTTCAGCTCAAAGAGCCCAGATTAGCTCGTATGTTATCAGAGGCCAGTTCAGGGGCCCCGAGAAGCTCAGGGGACCTTAAAATCAACTCATAGGACCTCAACTTAATTTAGGGGCACAGGTAAGTTTAACGGGGTTCCGGGGCAAGCTATCGGGCCAGTTTGAGTTTCTCGCTTGATATTACAGTTGTTGATATTCTTACCTCCGTTGCGGGGGCCCATCACAGAAAAGTGGGGGGGCCAGTGGCCCCCCCCGGTTCCTACACCTATGTTGCCGTATATCAAATGAAAGCCAGTGACAAAACAAACACAATGGTGTTTGTTTGAGCGCTCTAGCTTAATTAAGTCAAAAGTTATTGTCAAAATACTGTTTTTGACCCATGGTGACCTTGGATAACCTTGGAGAAGTCAAAGGGCAAATATAGCCTCTGGAATCCGTGAAAGGGTGTCCAAGAACGATTTTCTGATCAAGCTGAGCATTTTCAATCGCTTTGGTTACTTTTGGATTATAAGACAGCTTTTTCCCATGCTTTTGCAATGGGTGAGGTCACCTCGTGACCTGACCTCAGGGCACGAAATCGAAAAATCCCGGATATACACATTGTAGACCTTAGAGGGGCCATAAAGTGTGAGAAGTTTCAAATCGATCGACTTTGAAATGTAGCTCGTACAGAGCTCTAAAGTTGAAGTGTGGTGACCTTGGTTGACCTCGTCTGGTGACCTGACCTTGGGTGACCCGGGGTAAAAAATTTCAGGGATGGTGGGAAAATGATGCAGTAAGAGGTAGAGCCCTCAACCGCGGTTCTGCGCCTCTTTGTTTTTCTGCTATCCCGGAAAAACCTTAGGGGGGCCATCGATGGCCCCCAAGTGGGGCGAGGGTTAAAGCCTATTAAAAATGATATTAGTTGCCAGATCGTGACATCATCCACAGGCAGATATTTATTTTTCACCCTAGAGGAGCATTTAAAAAATCAAAATATTGAGCTCATTGTAAATTTTCAGAGAAATAATGGACGTTTTCATGATTTTCGGCTAAAAACATCCCTAGTTACACTAAATTCCAGGATTCTACCAAGGTGCCACATTCCTTTTAAACAAAACAGTGACCTGGCCCCTGCAATCTACTAACAGGGTGTGAGTTCAGAACATCATGAGTGGAGATCTGGGGGGTTGGTGGTTCAGGACCCCTGGATTTTAGGTCTCCCCTAGACACTGTATACTGTATAGGGCTTGTATTGCCGTGCCAGCTTTAACCCTTCGAGGATTTCCTCCCTGGATCAAGAATAGATCTCTAGCCTTGTACAATGCTGAATAGCCTTAGAGAAGATTTCTTGTTAAACACCAACCATTAGAAAAACACCAACCATTAGAAAAAACTCTTCAGAAAAACCGCCACAGCCCACAATCGCAGTATCACTCACAGCCCGCACTCTTCGTGTCACGTCGTGCAGAGAGCTGGAGAGATTCACACTGCGAAGGGAAGCAATGCACGTGCGGTACATCCGACGGCTCGTGTGAGCTTTGCCGTGCAACTTTAAGGGTGCAGCGTTACACCTCTTGATCTGACGTGATCGACTGTATTTGAGCGCAATACCTCAAGCGTTTTAGGCTGCACTCGTAAAGCCATCTCGCTTGCGCTGCTGGCGAATCTTCGTTGACATTGTTCGAGCAAAGGGTGCGGCCTTACTTCCAATAGATATGTGAGGTAAAGGCGGGCCTTTTGGACTCAGAGATGGACTCAGATAGACTCAGAGAGATGGACTTTGGACTCAAGTACACCATTTGACTTTAATATCCTGACAAGAAGAACAAGCTACGATTTCTGAACCACTGATAACGGTGTGTTCCTACATCAACGGTGTACAACTTTGTATTACAGTGCTCATGATAAGTTTCGGCGTCCTCCCTGGTCCGTATGCCGCCGCCCCCCCCAATCATTGCCCCGATTGGAAATCCTGTATCTGCTCTTGATTTCAATGGACAGTGCAACTGCTAGGTTTCGGTGTCCCCTCTGGTCCGGATGGCGCCCCCCCCGACCATTTGCCATACAAACCTGGAGAAATGGCCTGATGGTCATCTCATTAGATAAATATCGATTTGCAGTCTGTATATTTTACCTAAAATATAATTATTCAACTACACTAGCTGGTGAGCCTAGTCTAGAAACCCAGGTTCACTGTATGTTCACTGTCACTGCTTTTACAACTTTTTATTTGATAGCCTGCTGCACAAAAAAACATCATGGTAAAATGAAAGAATTGATCAAGTTAAATATTTTCATAGGAAGACGAAACAAAATATGCCTCCGCTGCATGCCGAACTTCAAAGGTATATTTTCAAGAAGTACCTAAGTTTTTTCTTCTTGATTGTTATCTTTTGCTCGCGCGCTGGAAAAACGTTACCAAGTATTCTTGTTGTTACGATAGGCTATAGAGGTGAAATAGTACATATACTGTTTGGGAATGTTTACGTATGTGCTTCATCGTTAGCGTCGTCATTTTTTAAGAATTTTAAGCGGACTTCTTACGTCATAGCGTTATCACTGTTTCGTAGCGACTTTTTTGGGGCCTAAGTGTCGCCACCCGCAAAAAGTAAGAGCGCCAATCAATCTTCAACCTGCTTCTGGGAAGAAACTTTCCCTTCTAAAAAGAATCACAGACTCATTAGATTCGGCTGTATTGCTGCCTTCCGGACTGGCTGGTTTCAAAATTTCCCGAATTCATCCTATTTCGGCTGGAACCTGAAAAGCCTTTCACCCTTATTCCGATCCTTATGGTTCAGGACATATTCATGCTCGAAGAAGTACGACGAGATACCGGGATCCTTTTGGACAAAACTGCTTTGGTCTCACGTTGGAACCCTTCATACAACATGAATATTTAATATATAAATGATTATTAAACATGTGTAGGTAAATTTTGACGTGTAAAATTTTGGTAGCAATCATGCGTAAAACTTTACAACGGCTACAATGAGGCATGCTTCGTAATATCGCAAACTCATCCCAGGTGCATCGAAACCATTTTTCCTCTTGCTTCGAGGTTTCTTTAATGTTTCTACAGCACTACAAGCTGTTTTCTAGGAGCTAATCATAAGCATTCTTAACCATTATGTTGTAATACAGTCACTTACATGTTGCTTCTTTTATAAAGCCACAAAAATCAATAAAATGAACCCTTGGAATAAGCTCAGCAGCTCTATGATTCTATTTTCCTTCTAGCATACAGGTTACACCATGAGACCGCTCTCACCAGGCGCGGATGGGGTGGCCACACCCCTGACCCCTCCCCTCCGGGCGTCCGGCTGTCGGCTCGGTCACCCACGGCGAACAGCAGGGTCGCGAAACCAACGACTCAGCAGGGCGCGAGCGGTGGCGGCCCTCTCGGACTCGACCCGGCGGATATCGACCCAGCGTCACGTCGGCCGCGCCGCCGCCGCCACCGACGCCGGCGGCGACGCGGCCGACGCCGATAAAGGCGACGGAGCGGCGCCCCACGCCGCGCTTGTTTTATGACCACTGCAGCGAGCCTTGGTTCCGCCCACTCATACTGCGGCCAGATGAAGAGACGGAATAACTTTATTTGCGTTGGCAGGCGTGGGTTGAGGTCCGAGAGTGAATTAAAAGTATCATCGGGAAATAACGCTGTTCAAAGGATAACGTGCGAATAAAATAAGGACAGGAACAAGAGAGGTGTGCCATGATTCCGAATCTGTGCTGTGTTAAAATCCGTCTCACAGGATACCGATGGCTCAAAGAAGTGACTTCAATGATCGAGCCCCGGTGCCCCCTGAAATGGGCTCGGTACCCGCCCCTAAAAACCTTGGCGTTCTGTGGACTTTAGCAACGCTCAGGACGCGAGTATGGGCGCCCGGCGATAAGATTTTGAACCCTGCTGATAGATTGCACAGTCCAGTATTGGCACCCATCTGGTCTGAATGGCTCCCCTCTGACCGCCTGCCGCCCTATTCCCTTCGTAATGGCAAATCTGGAACCTGCTCACGCATTAGATGTATTGGGACGTGGGCTGTGAAGTTGCTTATGCAGCGACATTTTGGAGAGGCACGTTCTTGGAAAAAGAACTGAGCACCGAGGAGACGGGCAGGTGGAACCGCAGTAGGAACTCTCAGCTAAGCTTTAGACATAGACTTCCATCGGTGAACTAAATGCAGAGCAAACGTAGAGAAGAATTAAGAAGTGTGAATTATAGTTCAAAGAATGCCAAACACTACAACCTCCGCTTACGATTTTCACGATAATTGAAAAGCTCCCAGTCATGCATACACAAGAGTCGTCGGTCCCAATCGAAGTCGTTGCAAAAGCTTAACTTGTTTCTGGTTTTACTGGAGGACCGACACGGTTCTATACTCGCTTTAGACTGTTTGTTACTGACTGAGAGGCTCAACCATGCTGCTCCAGGCGAGAGATCCACGGTTAGTAGAGACTCAAGGTTCTGCCAGTAGATTATCCAAATCTTATTTGAATGATCTCCTCTAGGACAGAATTCAGTTTTACATAGGTTTCGGAAAAATGAAAATGACACTTTTAAGTGTACAAAGTGCATTAAAGTGGAATGAATGCAGGTTATGTTGGGTGAAAAAGTTTTAATATCCAAATCAAGGAGAATACTATCTTCTCTAGGGCGTTAAAATATTTTACATTCAAGTTGAAGTGAAATAACTACACATAAATACAAAACTTTAAAATTAGTTTCGAGTAAATGTCGACATCAAAGATATTATCAAAAATTTGCACAGTCATTATTTTGTCCTTTGTTTACTTACGAGCGCCCGCATTGTCGATCCAAGTGTTAATGCCACATTCGAGTTCGTTGATTTTCCCTGGCAAGTTCTTCCTGGATTACTACTATGCCAAGAGTTTTACGATTTGTATGGTTTGAACATCGAGAGTAGGGCACTGCGTCTCACGTTGTGGCACTGATCGTTACAGCAAAGCTATAAGCTACATTCTATTTAGTTTCAGCATGTTTTTAAGCTCGCATCTTCAAACTTAAACGTGTTCACAACAGCTGACGGGCTGTTGTTTTGCTACGCTGAAGTGGCGAAAGTCTGGAAAGATGGACATGGATCTGCTGCGATTTTCCGCGTCTGGGGATTCCGCTAACCTAAAAATATGCTTAACAAATGTTTGGCTCAACAAACGGCTTGAGCGTCGCGTGTCGATTATTATAATAGGTATGTAGGTGCCTACTGAGTGCTTCATTTTAGATGATGCTTATTGGACCTCATTATTTGCTGAAATTTGTATCAATACTACTATTTGCTCTGATGAGCCTATTTTTCGTTTCAAAGCGTTGGCCGCACTTTTCAAGCACGCTCTCGCTGATCTCGACTGCAATTTCGAACCCTTTCTATAAATCTGTTGAGCAAAAGAATGGCCTGAAATTTTGCAATGCACCTCAAATCCTGTTCATATATTTTATGTCAAAAGGAAAAAAGCGTCAGTTCCCTGTCAAAACCCGAAGTAACGGTACGTGTCCCTACTCAGTAAAATCCACGTTAAAGTCCCGGGAATTTTCATCACCCTATTCATGCTTTGTTGGAAAGATAAACGGCTCGAATATGTATTGGAAAGCTTTCATATGTGAGGAAGGCTATATGTTGCGCGGTGTCGGGTGTCAGAGGCCGTGGGGCGGGAGAGGAGGGAGAGAGGGAGAAGGCTGTTAGCAAAGACAAATGGCGTTCTGTGTGTCAGTGGATGATGTAGTGCCCAGCAGTCCATTACCGAAGCCAACAAGCCGGCTCCAGCCTTGCAGCCAAAGACTGGTGCTGCATGGAAATCGGGAACACAGCTCCCTGGACACGTTCTAGCCAGCCACTGCCCCCGCATCACGTCAAACGGATGGAAAAACGGCCCACAAGTTGAAGGATTTGGGGCTCTCTGGATCCGAACCTGCTTGTTCCTCTGGCGTAAAATGCAGGTAATTATTTATTAGAGATCAAATTCAATATACGGTCCTAATAGCAGCACGACCTATCACAATTAGTGTTGAATGGTCGAAACGTACAGTTGAATGGTTGCCAAGTTCACAACAGACAGGTTTAAGTTTTAAAAGAGCATTAATGGGTCACCCAACGCCAGTCATCTGTAACCAGCTCTTACTTCAACGTCCCGTGGAATATTAGTGTTTCCTAAAGGACCGTAAAGGTAATACTCAAGATCAGCTGATCAACAGAATTATTGTCCAAAATTTATATTCACATACAAAAATAAGAGTAATCGGGATAACTTGAAATCATTGTTTGCGAAAGCCTAGCTTTGTAAATCCACTTTATGTCATCTAAAAATCCAAAACGATGCATGTGGGAAGTTTATGAAAAAAGGATCGCGAGCATAATGTTATTTTAGACTATTGAAAACGCTCAGCTCGCACAAGTTACTCGCGGTCAGTTCAGAAAGGTAAAATGCATATGTGTTCCGATGATCCTAGCTAACGTTCTCAGTGGAAGATGGGATGCGAGACATGCGATCAGCTCAACATGTATTTGAATAGCCATGGCATGTAATTTTTGGAATACGGAGACGCTGTGAGAAGGCCTTTATGCATAACTTGAAAAATGACGAAAGATTTTTCTTTAAGAACTTCTGAACTCGGAAATTAACTAAGTCCTACAAGCTTACACACTTAGCTTCATGGACACGTTCATGTCTTTCATGGATGCGTTATGTCTCAAATTGTAAAATGGTGGCATAGCTTAACCCTTTCCCCGGTGGGGGGTGTTGGAACACCCCCTCGGGGTTTTCCAGTCGCACACCAAAACAGTGGTGCGAACCGCCGCCGTACTTGGCACCTCTTATTCCTGATCAATTTTGCAACTTTCTCCAAAATTTTAAGGTTGGGTGGCCTCGGGTCAGGTCACTAGTGCAGATAAAGTAACCTCACCTCCAAAAACGTTTAAGGTGGCATAAGCAAGAAAGGGGTGAATCTATCAATTTGGAAATTATACCACACAATGGGCCCTTCGATTAATACAACATATATTCTTGTATTTTTCTTATCCGTGACCTAAGGTCAGGTAAGGAGCATGACCTCTCCGTTGGAAATGCATGGGGAAACAGGAATCGAGCTGTATTTTTTTAAGATACAGCTGAGAATACCTTCATATTCTCTAAATGATAGTATCCTGGGCCCCTTTCTAGATTCATGTTGCAGTTTTTTTACCTGTGATCTCTGAGAGGTCATCTGGGCTCCTTAAGCAGATTTTCAGATTTGGTTCAATAACTTTGCAGGAAATAACGATTAAGCGTTTATTTTGATACTATTACGTTTATATTATTATTTCGAGTCGATTGATGTGTATATTGACTGAGCTAGATCAGATAGTAGCCTTGATCTGACCTCGAGTCAAGTCATTTTTGTGTTTTGACCTAGTTTAGTCATATTATACACCATTCTATTTGCCATAACGAGAGGAAGCGAATGGTGTCTAAAAATTATTCCAACTCAACTCTGTCGGACGTTGGAGCCCCGAAACTCTTCTATAACATGCCCTATTCTTTGAACTGATATGACCCCAATATTGACCTGAGCCAAAAAAGTGACTAACGTAGTTTTTCATGAATTTGTATGAGCTATCCACCAGCGTTTGCGTTTTTTCGCTGTCCCGTATAGGAAGCCGAGTTAGCGAGTTTTTAACACCCCCACCATGGCGAAGGTGGTTCGGAGACCCATCGGAGCGGATGTTAACAATTTATCTAAGCATGGTCCTTGTTTCAATTCATTGCGTCCATTATACTGGCGTCATCAACGAAAAAAATCAAACGTAAAATGCGTTCTGGTACCGGAGTGGGCCGGCAAGAGTACGAAAATGGAGAGGCTGGAGTAGGGGAGAATGGGGTCAAATGTAACACAGGGCAATTGTAACACTGGTCATATTGTCTAAACTAATCAATGGATGGATTTAGTAGCACAACCAGAAATGCGTTATCAGCTGCTGCCTTTGTTAACGAAGTTTCAACTCGGTGCGGCGGGTAAGTCAGACGCTGTTCACAATTATGTGTTTTTGAGGGTGTTTTGTAACTTTTGAAATATTTAAGGATGATTAGTTTATTGATGGGTATGATTTGGTACAACGGAAACAGTTTCAGTGCTTAAAGAGAGTTTAATTAGCTACGAACTGAGCACAGAATCTGTCGCCTAAGCCTGCCCGTTGAGCGGCAATTTGGTTTTAAAAATTGCGCGTTGGGATGGGGACAATTGTAACATTTCTCTTGGGGTCAATTGTAACAATGCTACAATTGACCCCTAGGGCCTTACGACGTATCAAATTTGCTTCTACTGCACAAATGCAGTAGCTAGGTTAGTGATTTTATGATCAGGCGCGTACCCGGGATGTTCGTTTGGGGGGACTGACAAGGGGACGTCAGGCCGATGAACAGGGCGCACTTGTTCACCCAAAGGGACCAATCTTCATATCCTGGGGGAAGGGATGGGGTGGGGAGCGATGAACTTTTTGCTTTGCAGACCTAGTGTCTGTTTTTGGGAGGAGGCGTTTAACACGTCAGGGGAGGCAGGCCTGGATCCAGGCCGACCGTTGGGGGAGGGCAAAGCGCCCTAAAATCGGGAAAACATGGATTTTGAAGAAAATCGAAAAATCGGGAGATTGGGGGAATTGCCCTGTTTGCCCCCTGGATCCTCCAGTGGGGAAGGGGAGGGTGGAGTGCGGGCCCGCTGCCCCTTGGGTGCACTACTGTTTTTTTTATAATCACATTGCTTTCCAATGATATGTTTGTTCGTAGGTTAGTATATGTTTCGGAAAACTGGCAATGTGGGCTGCCCTATATAATATTTCTTATATTGAAAAATGAACGATAATAATTGGGGTTTAACGGCACGTCAGCTGCTAAGGCTATGTGTGCTCAGTTTTAAAAGTTAACGAGATTTCAGTCAAATTATAAATATTCTTTTATAGGTAGTCAGTCCAATAGGCAAATATGCCCAAAATAATACGTTTTTTGGTTCTAGAAAGGGTCATTCCTTTCCGGCAACAAGTTCAAGATTCACTGACCGGACTGATAAGTAAATTTTTGCAAACATTTTGAACGCGGTATATTCAGATCATTTATGGGGATTATTCAAATCACCCATATTCATGGGCACCGAAAGTGGGGGGGGACGGGGGACGCGTCCCCCATGTTGGCCAACCAGGGGGGGGACGTCCCCCAAAAATTTTTGGGTCAATCGTCATTAATGCTGTCAGGTACCGAATATGCTCAAAATTCGACTCCCCGGTCAGCACCAGCCCAGGTCCGTCCTCCCCTGCGAAAATTCTGTGGCGGCGCCCCTGCCGATATTCCTTTGTGTGTGCATCTCTCTAGAAATATATTGCATCGGCCGTTTTCAAACAAATTTCTCGCACTTTCAGAGAATGCCTCGTTTTCCACAGGCGGATTCAGGGGAGGGGAAAGGCCCCCCCGATCGAAACTCGGCGCCCCCTGAAATGGTCACGACCCCCTGAAAGGTCGATGGCACCCCTTGAAAGGTCGCTTTCCACCCCCCCTTAGGATGTGAAAATCGTCGCCCACCGATAGAATTTTGCGCCCCTCTGATAGATTTTGCCGGTCAAGAGTGGCACTTTCTCGATTGGATAACGCCCCCCACCCGGAAGGTGCCCCCTATCGGCAATCCTGGGTCCGCCTATGTCGTTTTCGACCGTGCACCACCGAACGCGGGACTCGACTGGAGACGGTCCATGAAGCTGAAGTGAAGGGCAAAGATGCAGAAGTGTTCGCATTGGGATGTTTTTCTATGGTGCCTACAAATAAATCGTCGAAATTCATACGGCTTTAACATGGTACAATTGCCCCCGGTGCTATTACAATTGCCCCTCACGTGAGGTCAAATGTAACAGCTGAAGTAAATTTTAAGAAGTGAAATTTTGGCCCCTAATTTTTGTATTTTGAAATCTTTCTCCGTCTGTCACATTGCAAAATCTTCAAAGTTTATGAAAATATAATTATAAGTGCTCTAAATTAAGGCACTATTTCTCCAGAACCAGAAAGGTGAAATTTTTTACAATTGACCCCACTCTCCCCTACGCACTCACGCTCTGATGTTGGTTAAGTTGGTTGGCTCTAGGCTTTGTCATGAAAAGTGTTTTTCATATATGAGTATGACACTAAGATTTGAAGTTACCACTGGCGAATTCAAGAGGGTATGGGGGAAAAGGTCATTTGCCCACAAACCCTTGGTTTTCGCCCAGTTTATTTAACGAAAAACACATGATTTCACGATTTTGGGGACAGTCGCCCCCCCCTAAGCATGGGCCTGGATCCGGCACTAAGAGTTACCCTTGGTGATGATAATGGGAAGGTTTTCATTTTTGCTGAGATATAGGCCTTACCCAGCCCGGGGTCCAAGTTTATTTTCTCATAACTAATGCATGAGTAGGTTTTGCTCGCCAGTCTCTTGCATACTCTCACTTGACGTATGTACATAAACCCTTCAGATGAAAGAACTTGAACTTTGGTTTTACGCATTTAATAAAACCCCAGTTTGGAAACATAGTCCTGCTCAACGTCAGTCCTGTTACAGCTACCATGCATCAAATGGTCAATGGGTGGGTAGAGGGCGTTGGAAAGGATATGGTCGTTGTAAACTGTTGTGGTGTCATTAGCGATGTGCTGGTTCTTATGAAGCAGCAGTATACTATGTGAGTTTTTCTTGTTGCGAAGCATTTTATAAAACCGGTAAAACGTTTGCAGTGCCTTCTTTCTCCCGGAGAACTTCAGATCTCCCACTTTACCCGAGCTGCCAAGTCATCGAACGAGCTCGCTTGTGAAAAATCAGTAAAGTTCAGTGTTTGCTAAAAACCTTAAATAGCTGCTGTGTACTCGTCGTCCTCTGCGTACCGTTATCTGGCCTGCCCTCAATCCAGTCTTATCCACGGCAGCTGTATCATCAGTACGGAAGATTCTCCGCACGACCCCCTTTTCGCCCCAGGCACAATACATTACGCCGCTACATCTCCATCACGGTTGCTATGCATGTTTCAGATGGGATGTTTTGGACACTCTACTCGTATTTTCTATTTGAGCTATTCCACCGCTCTTTGATTTTTGCGCACACACTGTTCCTTAGGTTGCCCCAGAGATAAAATTCCAGAGGTTCCCCATCGGAAATAGAATGAGGGGCGACTCCTCATCAGCTTCTCGAAAGATAAGCTGTCTCCCAAATATGTTGCGAAGTCATTCCATGGTTTCTCCGGCAGTGAGTGAAGAGGCATTATCCTGCTGAAACCAGTGATCAATGTCTTCGTTATAACACTGCTCTAAGGTCCTCTAAAACCTGGTGATAATGGCTTTGTTAACTCCCATTGACCCAAACCGTGTTTCCCCCTTCGTCCCAAAAAGGGAAGGGCCAGTTATTCGCTGCTGATAGTTTCTGGCGCACAGCAATATTGTATGGGTACAATTCAAGGTCTTTGCGAAGTAGCGTTTGAGCCGGTGCACCACCAACTACAACCTCTTGGGCCAGACACCTCACGATTTTTGGGGCTTCTGGAGATAGCCTCCTCTGCCTTTGATACGCACTCAGGTGCTCTTGCTGTTGTCTTTTTTCCACTGCTGCGTATCGATATGTTTTGTACACTACCCTCTTGTTGGCGCCTGTTTACCATGCCCGCTATCGGGTTTCTCCCTGGAGCAATTCTGATATGAAAGTGCCGTACACACTGCCGGTGAGTCAAAATTATCAATGCTGTTGCCCAGTAGAATTTGACCAGTTCTATTTTGGTATGCAGCGTAAAACACTTTGACCTGATATGGTCAAAATTGGTACCATAAAAAATCCGTAAAGTTTGCCATGCGACACATCTGGAACATTGTGAATTATCGCTACACAATACGCTCTATATATATCACAGAAATAGAAACGCAAAATAGGAACGGAATGTGTCTGTTTTGTGAGACATACTGCGTATTCCATTTAATCAATGACACAGGACGTAATTTAGTAATCAGTATATCAAGTTCATCATATCGGAAGTAAAACATATCTGTGGTATCCAGTAATATCTCGGGCACCCAACGCTGAGAGGTAAAGAATATCTGAAAACACGGAAACTGTGGATAAAAACCGAGTTTTTGTTTTATTTTACGTTTTTATTCCTTGAGAAACACAAACACAAAAAGTGAATGTGTTTGGAAAATGAATCGCACGCGTATTCACCCATATTCATGGTCATTAGTTTTCTGCGGGAAAAAAGAGAAAACGACACCGGGAAAAGGCAACGATCAACTCTGACTGTTCAAACGAAAAACGGAATCATAGACACATTAGATATGACCAACCAAAAACACATTATATCCTAGCTGGTTGTCTTATTCTACTAAATACAGCGACCGAAAGCGTTCTTTTCCAATCGGCCTCAAATACAACTCCCGAAAACTTACCTGATGCGTGGATCACTCTTCGTTTTCCAATCAACAAATCCGAGATAAAAGGTCAAGTTAGGTTGCACTACGTTCTGTTTACTTACAGGGTAATCTTTTTTCTTGTTTCAATTCCCATCTTACCGGTAAAACAAGTTTTGCACGCAGGTTTCAAGAGGCAGAAAATAGCTTAAGCTTGGCGAAGCGTCTGGTTCAATTAGCACTGATGTCACTTCCCATTGCATAAGTTCGAGAATCGACTCTGTCAACATGTGTGTACGAATCGAGTATTAGTGTCGACAAGCAGGCTTTCTTGATGTCAAGGTAATGTGGCACCTTCATATTAAAATGGAAACTGAGATAGACACATGATGGAGCATACCGAGAAGCAGCTTGGTCGATATTTCACTGGTTTCAAATTTTTTTTTGCAGAGAAAAAGGAAAACAGTCACTGCCTCTAGACCCCCTTCCTCCCCGAGTGGTCACGTGGTATGAGCTGGCCTTGGGAACGTGACGAAATGGTCAAGCCCGCTGTACCGACAAATATTTCTTCCTTGGATATTTTTGACATCCATTTGCTTAACGTGCATTCGGTACTAGCGACTAGAAATGCGTATAACTTCCTTTAATTACTGGTTTAAGACGTTAAGTAGGTTTCATTACACCAAGGCAAGACTAGGAATTATAAGTTTCCGTTTGGTTCATAATATTTGCCCTTTTCAATTAAGAAAGCTTCATTCGTATTCGTATTCATTTTTGGCGCAAAACCAACGGCTCAATCTGGCACAAAGCATTACTAAACCGTATACGATTTGGTAATGTTTTTGCAATCGGCGTATACGCTTATTGATTGGACATTACGCTGGCTTGGAGATGTTGTTATCTAACATATTTATATAAAATAAAATGAAATATTGGACTCACTCGGCATTTTTTCCGCAGGAATGAGGGCAAGCGAATTACTTTCAACACAAATTTCCCCTAAAACCACTAGTCTGGAATTGAAGCAAGGTGCCACATTCTCTTTAAGAGACCATTCCCGTGGTAAGGTATCCGCTTTCCGCACCACCAGGAAAGGCCATTGTATAACAGTGGTTGACAGATATTAACACTTAAACCAACACAGCAGGCAGATGAACGCGTTTCGACAAAAATTGTCTTCTTCAGCATCTATGGTAGGAGGGATAAGGAACCCGTCATCAAGACATTATTCAGCAGTTTCATCGTTTGGATTTTTGTGCAAAATTATCGTGCGATAGAAATATAAAGGCACCGTTTTTGAGGATATTCCAATAATGCTTCTTGAATTATTTAAAATGTATACAAGCAAGCTTCGATATGAGACAATCTAGCCTTATCACTGTTTTAAATAATGTTCTATTTTTATTTTATCATCATTATTGCTTTTGTTATTATTATATAAAACTTTTTCTCTCTCTTTGCTTAACCAACTCCTAATACAGCCGCAGATTTTGCCCATTTCATGAAGCCTGGCCTAAGATTAAAAGTATCATTTTTAGCTATATGTGCTGCTTCTGTAGCTTTCCTATTATCTTTGTTTTTACAAACTGCTATAATTTTAGCTCTATCCCAGTTTGGTAGATGATTTGTTTTCATGGAATGTATGACAAATGCACTGAATTCTGAGTTGTTTCGAAGGTCTCTTCTATGTTCTTTTAGTCTTGTTTTTAGACCCCGTCCTGTTTCACCTATGTACGATTTCGTACACGACCCGCACGGCACCTGGTACACTACACTTTTTGGTTCTGAGTCATCTGATCTCTCTTTTTCACTAAGATGCTACTAAGTTTTTTACCGGAACAAAATGCTACTTTGCAACCCGTTTCTTCAAGTTTGTTTGCAATAATTTCAGCTGGTTTTGAGTAAGGTATCGTAACACATCGTATCTGTTCCTTTTTGTTGGATTTCGCGGATCGTTTTCTTATATCTAGAGCTTTCTTTTTCATATTTGTCAGAAATCCTCTCGGATATTTTAGCTTCGTGAACGAGGTCATAATATGTTCTATCTCTTCTTGCAGGTATTCATCACTACAAATACGAAAGGCCCTAAGAAAAAATCCTAATACTACTCCTCGCTTCACCCAATCACTGTGACCTGAGTAATAATGTACATAGCATTCCTTGTTCGTTGGCTTTCGATATACTTTGAATTTAACTTCGGCACTCCTAACAATCTCTGTGTCAAGGAAAGCTAGAGTTCTCTGATGTTCTTTTTCAATGGTGAACTGGATTTTCGGATCAACTGAGTTTAGTTGATTGAGTTTAGTTTCTAAGTCCATATCATTGGGGACTACAACTAATATGTCATCGACATATCGAGCCCAGATCACATTTGACCCCATTATTTCTAGGTAATGATGTTTTTCAAGCCATTCCATGTATAGGCATGCAGCAACTGGGCTTAACGGTGAACCCATCGCAAGACCACTGTGTTGAAAGTACTCATCCGAGTTGAAAGTGAAACCACCAAAATTCATGCACATTTTTAGCAATTTTAAATAGTCTTGTTTTGGTAAGGGCAGTTGGTCAGGGTTCATGTTCTTTGTTACGGATTCGATAGCTTTCATTGCCCCCTCTACTGAAACGTTCGTAAATAATGATTTAACATCAAAACTGGCTAGAAACTTATCTGAGAAGTCGATGTCCTTAATTTTCATCATGAGGTCATCAGTATTCTGGAGGTGTGCGTCGCTGACGGCACCCAACGAGCTTGATAGGGGTCTTGCTAATATTTTGGCGATACGATGAGGAGCACTGCCAATCCCTGACGTAATGGGACGCATCGGTATATTTGTTTTGTGCAGCTTTGGAAGACCGCGCATTCGTGGTGCGGTAGGAGCCTCTTCCAGAAGGTGAAGGAGTTGTTTTCCCTTTTCAGACTTTTGTAACAGTTTTCTTGTTTCTTGGTTGAATTTCTTACTGAGTTTTTCAATAAATCCAGAAGCTTTTTTCTCATAGGTATCTGTGTCTTGTAAGAGATTCTTCATTTTGTTTATGTATGCAGCCTTATCCAACATCACAACTCCTCCTCCTTTATCCGCTTGAGTAATGATTATTGACCGGTCATTGGCAAGGCTCTTCAACGCGTTCATGTATCGCGTTCGCGTTCATGTAGAAGATACATGAACGCGTTGAAGAGCCTTGCCAATGACCGGTCAATAATCATTACTCAAGCGGATAAAGGAGGAGGAGTTGTGATATTGGATAAGGCTGCATACATAAACAAAATGAAGAATCTCTTACAAGACACAGATACCTATGAGAAAAAGCTTCTGGATTTATTGAAAAACTCAGTAAGAAATTCAACCAAGAAACAAGAAAACTGTTACAAAAGTCTGAAAAGGGAAAACAACTCCTTCACCTTCTGGAAAAGGCTCCTACCGCACCACGAATGCGTGGTCTTCCAAAGCTGCACAAAACAAATATACCGATGCGTCCCATTACGTCAGGGATTGGCAGTGCTCCTCATCGTATCGCCAAAGTATTAGCAAGACCCCTATCAAGCTCGTTGGGTGCCGTCAGCGACGCACACCTCCAGAATACTGATGACCTCATGATGAAAATTAAGGACATCGACTTCTCAGATAAGTTTCTAGCCAGTTTTGATGTTAAATCATTATTTACGAACGTTTCAGTAGAGGGGGCAATAAAAGCTATCGAATCCGTAACAAAGAACATGAACCCTGACCAACTGCCCTTACCAAAACAAGACTATTTAAAATTGCTAAAAATGTGCATGAATTTTGGTGGTTTCACTTTCAACTCGGATGAGTACTTTCAACACAGTGGTCTTGCGATGGGTTCACCGTTAAGCCCAGTTGCTGCATGCCTATACATGGAATGGCTTGGAAAACATCATTACCTAGAAATAATGGGGTCAAATGTGATCTGGGCTCGATATGTCGATGACATATTAGTTGTAGTCCCCAATGATATGGACTTAGAAACTAAACTCAATCAACTAAACTCAGTTGATCCGAAAATCCAGTTCACCATTGAAAAAGAACATCAGAGAACTCTAGCTTTCCTTGACACAGAGATTGTTAGGAGTGCCGAAGTTAAATTCAAAGTATATCGAAAGCCAACGAACAAGGAATGCTATGTACATTATTACTCAGGTCACAGTGATTGGGTGAAGCGAGGAGTAGTATTAGGATTTTTTCTTAGGGCCTTTCGTATTTGTAGTGATGAATACCTGCAAGAAGAGATAGAACATATTATGACCTCGTTCACGAAGCTAAAATATCCGAGAGGATTTCTGACAAATATGAAAAAGAAAGCTCTAGATATAAGAAAACGATCCGCGAAATCCAACAAAAAGGAACAGATACGATGTGTTACGATACCTTACTCCAAACCAGCTGAAATTATTGCAAACAAACTTGAAGAAACGGGTTGCAAAGTAGCATTTTGTTCCGGTAAAAAACTTAGTAGCATCTTAGTGAAAAAGAAAGATCAGATGACTCAGAACCAAAAAGTGTAGTGTACCAGGTGCCGTGCGAGTCGTGTACGAAATCGTACATAGGTGAAACAGGACGGGGTCTAAAAACAAGACTAAAAGAACATAGAAGAGACCTTCGAAACAACTCAGAATTCAGTGCATTTGTCATACATTCCATGAAAACAAATCATCTACCAAACTGGGATAGAGCTAAAATTATAGCAGTTTGTAAAAACAAAGATAATAGGAAAGCTACAGAAGCAGCACATATAGCTAAAAATGATACTTTTAATCTTAGGCCAGGCTTCATGAAATGGGCAAAATCTACGGCTGTATTAGGAGTTGGTTAAGCAAAGAGAGAGAAAAAGTTTTATATAATAATAACAAAAGCAATAATGATGATAAAATAAAAATAGAACATTATTTAAAACAGTGATAAGGCTAGATTGTCTCATATCGAAGCTTGCTTGTATACATTTTAAATAATTCAAGAAGCATTATTGGAATATCCTCAAAAACGGTGCCTTTATATTTCTATCGCACGATAATTTTGCACAAAAATCCAAACGATGAAACTGCTGAATAATGTCTTGATGACGGGTTCCTTATCCCTCCTACCATAGATGCTGAAGAAGACAATTTTTGTCGAAACGCGTTCATCTGCCTGCTGTGTTGGTTTAAGTGTTAAGGAAAGGCCATGTTACCTGGCAGGATTCTGAATAGCTCATATCCAATCTTCATTATCGCTCCCAATGTTAGGGAGTTAGCGTGGTCACAGGACGTTGGCACCCAGTGAACTTCACATTTATCAGCCACACGGGCGTCTTTGCCTGAGTCTGTTCAATTGAAGCTCTACCGGGCTGCTATCAATTAACACGCGCATTGACGGGGGCGGGTACCCGCCCCCTCGGGTTTTTCAAATTCTGTGAAAATTTTAAGGTTAGGTCATCTCAGGTCAGGTCACCAGTATAGGTCAAGTGACCTGACCTCAAAAAAAGTTTAAGATAGCATAAGTCGGAGCAGGGTGAACTTATCCGATTGAAACTCATATTACATAATGGCCCCACCGAGTTCTCTAAAATATGTTCCGGTATTTTTGGTATCGATGGCCTAAGGTCAGGTACGAGGCATGACCTCTCCATTGGAAATACATGGGAAAATTGTTTTTTACGGAATAACTCCGTAACGGATGGTGATAGAACATTTATTTTAGCTTCATTAGACTCGCCTGGGCTTTGCAGTTCTAATTATATGCATTTTATATAATTTGACCCTTACCTGACCTCAGGTTAGGTCAAATCCTTGATTTGACCTAGCAAGGTCAAATTATACATTATTCGATTCGGCTTGCTGAGAGGATTCATATTGTTCAAGTTGTTTTTTCTCTATCTTTACTTGTTCAGATTTAATGGCCGAACTACTGAATTTACATGTTATCCCTATGATGGCATGTTTTGACATCTTGTGACCTTAAATGTGACCTGACAAAAAAATGGTTCAAATGTTTTCGATGGAGAAATGGACGGGCAGCCCAACGCCATTTACTGTTTTTCGCTACCCACCGTGGTTCTCGAGATCTTAGGGGGGCAGGTACCCGCCCCCCGTCAATGCAAAGGTGGCTCAGACTCCCGTCAATGCGCGTGTTAAAGGCAGACGATGAATGGACATTCTTATTTGTGAAAATTCAAATAACACCCTTGTTGTTTCTCTCTCCCATGTGTACTAATTACTACGATGCTATGCAAACCGTCCGGATGTGAAACGCACAAAAATTACACGGGGATTGCATATGGGAACCAACCTACGTCGCAGTTAAAGAGGCGGACCAAAGTAATTTTGCGGAGAGGGTACGTCATGAAGGTATAAGCCTGAATCAAAATGTATGTCCATACGCGTATATATGAATATACATACACATATACATGCAAGGTGAGGAGAGTAAATGTTTTAAATGCCCAAACATTTATATTTCGTGGTATGTAACCATGTATTGACAATTGTATTTAGCCAGAGGACATAACGCTCAGGATAGGCGTTCTACGACAGAAAACTGTTGACGATTTTTTGCGAGATTTTGTGTCATTTCCAATCCTTTAAAGGGAATGTGGCACCTTGGTTGAATCCTGGCATTTAGTGAAATTAGGCGTACTTTTAGCCAAAAATAATGAAACCACTCATGATTTCTCTGAAAATGTTCAGTAAGCTCAATATTTTGTTTTTAAAAATACTCCTCTAGGAAAATAAATAAATATCTGCCTGTGGATGATGTCATGATCTGGCAACCACTACCATGCTTGAAACGCTTCAAGGGCTTCGATTAGCTGATGCTCATTGTGACGCCAGCATATGTCGTCACACCAACAGCTCACAACATTGGCCGCCGGCGACGGGGGCTGAGGGGGGCTGGTGTCAGATAGGTTTTAAATTTTTCTACGGAAATATTGAGTTCCAAGACAAATGATATATTGAGTACCGGGTTTTCCAACTTGCTTTACAACTTGGCTATCTCAGTTAAAATCACGTTATGAAGGTGCCACATTCCCTGTAATTAGAATTTCGACAGCCTTTCAAGCCATATCCTGCAAAAATTGGGATAAGAGGTACCAAAATGTATTTACGTGATGCTGACCTTGTAACAATGGGGATGAGGTGGCTTAGTGGATAGCACCCTTGTCTTCTAAGCCACCGGTCCCGGGTTCAAGTCCCGGCGGAGCCTCTGAATAAGTCGATCTGATCCCCAAAATCCCTTCCAACAGGGTGAGAGTTGGCGACGCCGTATGACCCTGGCAGTTGGTGCGTCGTTAAACCCCAACAATTATAACCTTTTGACAATGGTGGTCTTTAGAAACATGACTGAGGAATTTTGTAAACATTGATACTTTTGGTGAGGGTTACCAGCAACAGAGCATATAACTGGGAGATTGTTTCAGAAAATTTATGAAACATATATGTGTGCTCTTAATCGTTATTTCTACTGCGAACAGCAGCGTTCCTGAAACAAGTTTGCAAATATTTGTAACTAAGTCATTGGGAAGTCATTTGCAGTATTTTTTTACAAGTTTGTGTACTTCGTTTTAAAGGGATTGTCGCACTTTTATAATGAAAGTTCAAAATAAAGAACTCCATGTCCTGATCCAAACCATGAAGTAATCCCTTTCCAGCTGGCATCGCATGTCTTGGGATAAATGTAAACACATGGCATGACTTTTGTAACGTTAGGGTAAAGTGTGTGTATTGCGCCCCTGACTAATTGTGCCCCCTTATAACAGAGAAAGGTAGTACTGGCATTTTGTTTTGGGCAGCTTAATCCAGTTCTCACCTTCAATCCATACATTTTCCCAACGTTTCAATGAATTCGTGCATAAGAATGTATTTTAATCAGCTAGTAAAATAAATTCATTACGTCCTTAAATCTGCACGGGTTTATGAACCCGAAAAATAAGAATACGGCTATCACATTCCGAAATCGGTGGTTTTAATTGCAAAGCCAGGTATTCATTGCATATTCTGAAAGCAGCAATTGTAAATACCCCCTGGTGGTAAATTTTTAAGGCAGACATCTCTGATTTAAATGCAAAAAAGTAATTGCGCCGTGGTCAAATGCGCCCTATCAAAATGTATGTTGAAAAATCAAATCCAAAGTGTTTCCCTATGAGTGGGTTTTTATTATTACAAGTCATTGTGAATGCAAGAATGCCACATTAAAATGACTTCTAGGCCCTCCAGATGAAAAGCTTGGGAGGTAGCCGAGCCCCATTTGCTCCTATGCTAATGCTCATTTCCGCTGTGCTATTGACTTAACATGATATGAGGGAAGGGCGCAATTAAATCTAAATGCGCCCTCCGCCGGGCGCAACACTCAAATTGGAATTCACTATTAGAACACGCTATTTTCAGGCCAGGAATTTTTTTCTCAATAACAAAAAATGATTAAATTTTGTCATTTAATCCACAGCAGCGAGATTGAATAGGAAACATTCGTCTAGCAAGTGATTTCCCATGGGGGGGCAGGGGCGCCGCCACAGAATTTTCGCAGGGGGGACAGACCCGGGCTGGTGCTGACCGGGGGAGGCGAATTTTGAGCATATTCGGTAACTGACAGCATTAATGACCATTGACCCAAAAATTTTGGGGGGACGCCTCCCCCGTCCCCCGCTCTCGGCGCCCATGGGGGGCGCAATACACATAGCTTCCTCTACATGCCAAATACAGCCAGCGCAGCTGAGCTTCGAAATGATACGCGATGCTGTTCAACCCAGGGTAGTTAGAAAAACGCGATAAGTGTTGTTTTGAGAGTACCTATTGAATATGAGAACAAAATGTGGTTTCCTAATTTTCAGGCTTATTCTGTCCACAAGTAGTCCACTTTAGAACTTCGACAAAGTGGTGATCCTACCGCTTATGCGGGGGGACCATGGAGCCTTAGAGAGCTGAAAAGGAATCATCCTACTGAGAGGGATGGGAACTACCGCCCTCACACATTTACCGATTTTTCCATTTTCAAGACGTCATGAGTAAAACATGCACTCATTACTAAGGGTATGCAAATCAGCACTACGTAGGGTCTCCTCGAGTTCGGCCCCAATTGGAAACGCCGTCATAGGAGCTGAGTGAATATTTCGCCGCACCGCAAGCTGATGATATGAAGCCCACACAAATGGATTCCGTCCGATATGGCTGCTGATATTCAAAGGCAGGGTGCTGTTGGCGTCGCGGGCGATATTGGACAAGTATTGGAAGACGTCAGCCATAGTTCAGGGAACTGCCAGCGTCTCGAGGCGCATGAGTCGCTGATTAAACAGAAGCTTATTCACATTTCTGTACACATGAGTTCAGCACTGCGATACTGATCAAAGGTAATGCCTACCAAATGCAAACAGAGAAAAGTTAGGGACAATTGATACCAGAGGCAGATCCAGCCAGTGGGTTTAAGGGAGGCGGCAAACCCATAGGGATCAAAGTACAAAAAACGTTGAGCGGCGCAAGCAGCGATCAACAGGATCCAACTAGTGCAGTTAACCAATTTTATGGCATGGGCTGATGCATTGGCGGATCCAGAAATAACTACTGGAGGGGGCCAAACCAACGTTTGGGGGCCTCAATCGAGAAAAAATCGCGAAAACATATTATTTTGACAGATAAACGGGCAAAATTGTGTCCTTTGAGGCGGCCAAAAGATACTATTTTAACCTTTGGAGGGAGGCACGGCCTCTTTGCCCCCCACTTTGGGTCCGCTAGTGGACTGACGCCCCCTTGCGTGCTTCTGATTGTTACCAGTCACTCTGAAATACAGGGGAGCCTTTTGGCGCCTGCTACCCGTTCCCTGTTGTCTACACCAGGCAGTGGTGGATCCAGAATTTCTTCAACATTTTTTATCATAATTTCGGGGTTCCCATCCGATATCGGGACCTTTCAGATCTGTGCATCCTAAACCATGGCTACAAAGCCTAACCTAAACCTTGGTGCAAAGTTTAGTAAAGATTCTAGATCAACAGTGTAAGTCACATTTTAACTTGGGGAGGGACTGGGAGGCAAAAATACAATTTAAAACTCATGTAGGAGAGAAGCTTGGAAACCGTTGAAGAGAATCTGTCACCTTCATAATGAGATTTGTACTGAGACAGTCATAGTATGCCGAGAAATTACTTGATCGATGTTTCATTTGTTCTAGAACTTACCGTTCGCAGACAAAAAGGGACAAATTCACCCCCTATCGACCACTTTCCTGTCCACGGGTGGTCATGTGACCATTGCTAATCATGACAATGTGAGGTAAAGCTGACTTCACACTGGGTAGGCACATTCTTCTATTTGGAATCCTTGAAAACTATGAGCTAGGTATGATTTTTGTACTGGTGGTTGCAAATGGAAACACCTTGCTTTACTGGCTAGTTTCAAAGGTGTAATATTGTTTAATAAACTGAAAAAATGCTGAAAATTGTTGTGCCTTTTCGAGTCCGAATGACAGCCTTAGAAAGCAAAAAACCTTCCATTTGTGTCCCTATTGGTTGTGGCCTAAGTGAAGATAATTAATGCAGCACGGAACATTAGCAGATCGTACACCGATTTTAATATTTTATCTCTAATAAATGGAAATTACATGAAACGAAATATTGGCCTTAATAACCATTCCTCAGTAGAAATAAGGTCAAATTAATTATTTTCGGTAGTGACAGCCCTTAAAGCTACTCCCGTCTGTAATTCAAACAAGATGCCACATTCCTTTTAACATGGAACTACTTAATACAATCTGCATCGGTCCACGTTGATAACCGAGACAATGGGCTAAAATAGCAGCCGAGCACCGGACTTTTTTCTCGGAACATCCATTCCTGGTTCACTAGGGTGAGACGCGTCCCCCCCTCCCGATTTCAAAGTACATATTAGATAGTGTAAGAAAGCGCCTGCTATCAGTGTAGTGTTTTCCCCCAGGTGCCTGGAAATATACACTTAAAACACAGATGCATGTCACTCAAAATGTTACACTGTTACAAATTACAAATCAGCCGGACATCTTTCTCCGTGACTTTTTGTCATCTGATTTCTTGTACTTGCAGACTTGCAGCATGGGTGCAAGAAATCTAGCAAAGAGATCTGAATGGCCGTAAGATTGCCTATATATATATATATATATATATATATATATATATATATATATATATATATATGTATAGGAAAATGGGAGTAAAGCGCACGTGATCCGCCGCAAGCTTTATGCTACCTCCCCAACACTTCTCACAGGGGCAGCTGGCGAGGATCCTGAAAGAGAAGGAAGCTCTGGAGGAGGACCTGCTGAAGCAGTCCGAACGCGTGGAACTTCTGCAAAGCCAGCAAGTGAAGGCACTCAGAGACAGAGACAACACGCAGGCTGAAATGGACCTACTTCGGGAGAAGCTTGATAAGAACTCGGCTTTGATCCAGAAACTTCAGGTAACGTAACGCGCTTTCTTACGTTGGAATGTAGATGAAATGAATTATTCGAAGAAAAAATATTTAAATTCTTAAAATATTATTGTTGGATAATTCAATAAATTTGTTTGCCAGGGATAATGGAAGATGCTCTTAGTTTTTTATTCGCAATGATAAACCCGTTCTGCCAAGATCTGAGAATCTCTTGGATCACATCAAGTCCACAAAAATGGACTTGGTGCTTTCCAATCCAGCAGAAAATACGAGATAATTTAAACGGGTTTCAGTTAGAAAAAGAAGACAAGGCCTCTGAGTTGGAGCACCTGCGAGATAAGCTGGAGAAGAACCAGCTTCTGATCGCGAGGCTGCAGGAAGAGAAGGAGACCGCGCACAGGGAGAGTGAACGTCTGCTCGAGAAATACGACCGGTCAGTGGGAGAACATGTTGACCGGAAGCGACCTGGTACTTAGTCCAGCGCATGCGGCCGAGTAGTCGACTAGCCGCCAATGCCTAGGTGCATGGTAGTTGGCTGGGTCTTTTGCATTTTGTCAGCAGTATTGTGTTTCCCTCCTAGAAAGACTAATAACGTGAGCTTGGATACTATCTGAAATTTGAGCTACCTCAAAAAGATGAGCCTGAGAGAATTCGAACAAAATACTTAACAACAAACAAGAACATATAGAAGAGAGTGTAACATTTTGTGGGATTACAATAGTCACAAATGCCCTGAGTTTGCTTAATGAACAGGTAAAAGGGGAAAATATTTGAAAACGTGCTGTTTTAAATAATTTCAAAGTAATAGGATAAAGTGTTCATACTATGCACTGGATCATATTGTCCACAATCGTGATAACAATTTCTATAAATACCCATAAAATTACGTATAGTCTCAAAAGTTGATAGATTTCGCAGTGCTCAGCCGAGCAATACTGTTATAAGTTAATAAAATGTTCAATGGCCTGCCTCTGCGAATCCTGGATACAAAATATGTAGAGCAAATACAATGCGATTATATGTTCGGACACAGTCCTTTACGAGAATCCTCATAATGGAATGCGTAAAAACAAAACGTATTGGTCGTAGTGAGGCAAGACCTTAAATTGAGTTTGATACCATGAGCTACAGTATGAACTCAATTCAAATTATGAAATTCAATTCGAAACTGCATAGAACGAAACTAAAGGTCTTGCTACACTAAGACCAATAATTTATGTTTTTACCTATTGTATTATGTTTGTGATGAAGGGCTGTGCGCACATATATAATCTCAGTGTATTAGCTCCATTTTGCATCCAGGACTCGAGGAGGCAGGCCATTCAACATCTTATCAAATTACGTATGGTCGTTTAAGCGCATTCACCGTGCTCGCCGGTTTCCTCATCTTGTTTACAAAAGTGGACAACTTAGCAGGTTTACCTTTGAAACCGCTGTGGATTCTTTTGTGGAAAACTATTTTCTGGTCTCCCTGAGCAATAGTGTAATGCTTTTCGCAATGCCAATTTTTTCACCGATTTAAAAGCTTCCACATTGGATTCTCACATCACTGCGTAGGGGCTTAAAAAAGAAAAATGAGATGTCTGTATTTATAAAGATGGCTTAAGCGATATGCGGTTGAGGGCCAGCGATATGCGGGCTAAAATACCATTGATGTCTGAGTAAGCATCATTTAGGCATGCAACACACTCAATGGGGATGTGGACTGACAACTGTGAATTTAGGTATGTTCTTAAGTGGGGAAAATATAGTCTTTTTACGAACACTTTGATTTGATCCGAACAATTTATAAAAAATTTAAACAAAATACAAGATAAAATATTCATAAATAATGTATTCTGTAAAGGAGCAACTAGTTATTTTTAACCACGTCAAATTTCTGGTCTCCCTAATCCTGTCTTTATTTCTACCTCCTCGACTCCCGAAATTATGTTTTGCAGCACGAAAAATAAATGTCATTCCTGACGCTAGAGCACAACAACGAAAGCCAAAATCACTAAAACGTGCAAAGATAATGTCGCGAATTTACGTCTAGGACCGTGCTGTGCAATGGCCACACCATGGAGTGTCGTTCTCAGTTGTGAGTTGTGGATTTCGAAGTGCACTGTATGAGCAGGGACGCCGTCACTGAACGACAAAACATCAACAATGGAGCCACTCAAGTGTTGGTAGTCGAGGATCTACGAGAATGCAAAAGACTAAAGAACTTTAGAATTATGATTATACTAAATTTCAAATGATTTCTGCTAAATTTTCAGAATCTGGTGTCACTTAAAAGGAATGTACTATTTTTTTCAAAATCCTAAGGCGACTATCTAGGGACAACATAGGCCTTGATATCAGGAGAGCATAGTTTCTTTCTGCCCGTAAAGGGAATGTGGCACCTAGGTCAAATCCGGGAAGTTAGTGTAATTAGGGGTATCATTAGCCGAAAATCATAAAAATAACTATCATTTTGTTCTGAAAAAATGTACAATAAGGTCTGTATTTTGATATTTAAAATGATCCTCCAAGGTAAGAAATAAACCTCTGCCTAAGCATGACGTCATGGTCTGGTAACCACTACCATATTCAATAGGCTTCAATAAGCTGACTATTCACCGTGGCGTCGGCATGACGTCACGCCAACAGCTCACAAATGTGGCCGGCTCCTTGGGAACATTTTGGGTATATATCAGGTAGGTTTTTATGTTTTTTTTGTACGGAAATTTTGAGTTCCAAGACACATTATGCGTTGAGTGCCGGCTTTTCTGGCATGCTTTACAACTTGGCAATCTCAGTTAAAATCACGTTATAAGGGTACCACGTTCCCTTCAATGGTTTGGAACAAAACATAGTCATTATGATGGGATAAAAACATGTTCTCGGTGCTTACAAAATAAAGCTTTGGTCATAGGCAGGACAGAGACGGGTAGCTTAGAAATGAGTATTTAACATCCAATTGAAATGTTTACTTTAACTTCAAAATCAAGGCAAGCATGGAATTCAAATTAATTTCGGTTCTTTCTTAGAGATGTTCTCGTCATCTCCATAATCCTCGTTGGAATTTACCGACAAGTACGGTTGTTAAATTTAAAAGAAGAGAAGGCATATAGTAAGGATGGCCCACTTACTATTACGGCATTTTCAATAAGTGAGAGGAGTTTAGACTTTGGACCAATCAAATTGTCGCAGCCAGATGAAAAGTGATCACCTCATGGCTTCAATTAGGGTCATAGTGCCGTTTAGTCTGGATACTGTGCGAAAATTTAATACAGAGAGCTTTGTGTGATTAGATATGCAGATATTAGTTTCTCGGCACGCTCTATAAAACTGTTACATCAGGTTAGAATATTTGAAAAAAACTGGAACATTTCCTTGATTTAAACTAGCGTCACTTCTAGCAAAGAGTGAATGATAAGTGTGAATAATTAGGAAATTCAGGTGTGCTTGTTAATCATATTCCTGCCAGGCTCTTGGTTACCCTTATTCCTGTCAGGGAGGGGATTCTCCCCTAAGACTTCGAAATTTACCCTTCCAATTCCACAAAATTCACAGTAGGATCGAATTTTCTCATTTATAAATCTATAAAAAAAAATCTGAAAATTTTTGACAATTTTTCATCATACATTCGTTGTGCATACTTTAAATTCTCTATAACTCTTAGCCCTGTTCTTTGATTTATACCAAACTGGTACGTATGAACAGAGAATTGACACACAATTGCCATATTGTCATATAAATCAGTTTTGTAAGAATTAGCTGTTTAATGGTGGAACCAGGGCTTTGGTACATAAATTCGCAAACGTCAGATACTGCCTAACATTTTTCACACTGAGGGAAATGGAATAATGTAGAAAAATCAGGGGTGGATGCAGGAAATAAAAATATGGGGAAAAACTGCATATTGTTAATGTCTAAAAAGCGTATCAAATGTTCCTTGGCTAATGATACTTGCCCAACATTTATCCATTCATGCCAAACCTAGGGAGCATTCTTAACGATCTTTCCACCTTGATCCACCTATGGATGGATTTGTCTCTGTTCAGTCTTGGATGCTTTTCCTATCCATTGCGCTTTGTATACTAAAATACGCACACACATGCATGAAAACATCTTAATAACGGTACCTGGCACGCGTATGGCATCGTATGATCATATAATATAGGGCTGGAAGTGCGGTATGGCTACTTTTGTCCTCCCGGTTGTCCTGTAAGCAGTCTATTCATTCTGCAAGATTACAATCCAATTATATTTAAAATCAGTCATTTTGAGTTGCTGGAGCCGTCTCTGCAAAGAAGCATATGGAAACGAATATTAACTATCACCTAACACCTCATTTATAATATTCAAACATTCTAACTGCTCTCAATACTGCTACGGACGGTCTTGTACGAAGAACGCACCATGCACGATAATACTGTTTGAGAATAGAGAATACTGAGCCATAGCTCACCCCCTGGTGAAGATATCATTTCAAAAGTTTATGGGATTTGCCCACTTCAATTGTATGAAAATTCAGAGAGTATCAAACTCCCAACACGAACCATTTTGGAAATATTCCGAAAAAGGACAGGTGAGCAGGATCCTCCCCTCCCCCTCTGACAGGAATGGGGTTAAGGCACCTAGCTCCGAAATACTTATGGATGCATAACCGCCTTCAAACGACAGTATAAATACCTATTACCTTCTAATTCTTTTTGAAGATGAGCAATGAAATGACAACTGACCTTGCAAGGCTTCATTGTCAGATATCGAAACATTGACGCTAACGCGTCTTTCCGATACCTTGTGCGTATTATGGGTATTCCCCCGCAAATCAAAAATGAAGATTTTCATTATGATAACTGAAAGAATACAAGCAAAATTTTTACACTTCTTCCGACAACGTTCCAGATGCAACCATCATTAATTTATAACAAATGGATTACTAGTAAATGTCCAGACTAGGTGTCATTTAGCGTGGGAGCACCTACAGTTTTCTATAAGTATTTTCATATTTAGTGCTACTTAGTCTCGCAGGCATAATGTTAGCCGCCGAAACATGAGCGTTTTGGGGCCTAAAAATTGATAAGATACATCCTACTTTTCTTTTCCAATAGTTATTTGTATTTTGGGCTGAAATATTGTAATAATATTTTGCACTATATCTAATGTGAATAGAAATTTCGATAGATTTGGTAGTTGAAAAGTCCTAGAACAGCCTAAGAGAGCTGATGTACTGCTTGTAACATAGATAGCATAGTGTTTGGTGAGAAGCGGGCTTAGATGTATAGTTATTTTCTTTTACTGAACGAACCCCAGATGGTTTATCATATTGACAATGCAAGTGGGACACCAAGATTGTGTGGACCTTCTTCGAATATACTCCGTCTGAATCAGAGTACCCGACAATGCAGCTGGAATCGGCTTCAATGGCCGTTCACCTCTGCTGCGGTGCACAGGCCTTCACTATTCACGACGCCTCACCACATCTACTCCTTCTGCGCTCTCTCCAGCTTTGCCTCTCATCTGTGATGTAAGGTCGTTACCGTTGTTGGCTGATGACAAGCCTTGGGACAGAAATGTCAGACGTTGTGGTAGTGAGGTCTTTTCCAGTCCGTTTTCAGCCATAGTAAGGCCTTTGGTGTGAGCTGGGCGTGTTAGATTAGGAAAAAGTTATTAGCCCTGACGCTTGCTTCATTTTAGAGCCTCTTTATTTGTTGGCTGGGTCCTGGCTGGAGCCCGTCATGGCATAGATTTCCGAGGCGATTGCTGCTGGAGAATAAATTACATTGATGTTTTGGATGTAGAAATGAAAAGGACAGGATTAGGCATAAATATTACGCTGTGTTACTCACATTTCCAGCTACGTTAAACAATGGTAAGCAGGTCATCAAACTTAACACATTTTATTTTTAGTGCATAATAATGCATAGATTCTAGCCATGCACCAACTATAAGGGCCATATGGTGCCGCTAACTTTCACCCCGCTGTAGCAGGCGACGGGGTGAAAACCTTACCTTTCCAGCCCGCTGGAATTGCGGGGTTCAAATTAAGCTACTTCGGAAAATTGTCTGCACCGAGGACCTTTCAAGAGCTCTATACTTTAAGTCACATGCCTCCTTTCAGGATGAAAATGCAATTTTTAAACCTTTACCTGTATCACAGCCAAATAAAATATTTTGGACCGGATACATTTATAAACCTGGGCAGGTAGCTGATGTTAGCTTAGATATCTTTGTTTTGTAAAGAATGTAAAGAAATTGATAAGTTTTCCTGCGAAAATCAAACCAACTATTTCATATTCAGTTCCTGCTGCTCATGTGCTCAGGTTTCACGCTGTTTGGTATGCACCAGGTGCCACGTAGACATGGAGTTTATTCCACAGATAAACGGTACAAGACCCTAAAGGTGGATCCAACATTTTAAAGAGGGGGGCACCCGGTCAGGGAGTGCTATTCAGACCAGAGGGGTGCGAGTTTTTTTTCCCGGCGTGGCCTATCAGGCGAGTACCAATTATTGTCACAAGGGTGGCGATACTTCCATCCTGAAGGAATGGAAAGCAACGTTTCAGGGGGTGGCTAGGCTTGATGATGGGAGGGGGAAGAGGAGCACGTTCCGACATTCCCCTTGGATCCATCTAGGCAATACCGTCATGTGATGCTGCCATCTCACTCAGTTTCTCAGTGTGCTTGAAGTCGTGCGTAGCTGCTGACCCATAGCTGGCTAATACCTCCTGATACGCAGTGTTTGCTCAGTGTGATTAGTTGTGTAGTATTTTATGTGTTACCTGTTGTTATTGACTATTGCGATTTATTGAGAATACATTAACAAATCATTTATGAATGCATTTGGATGGCCGGTTGCATGCATGGTTGCAAATAGAGAGCGAGCAGCCGTGCTGGGGTACCATTGGTTGTTTGTCCACACGCTGCAGGACAGCCGGAGATCGGTGCGTTCTACCATTTTCCTCCAATGCTGAACATGGCATGCATTCTCAGCTTCTTCCCTCGCTGCTTGCGTGCTCTCTCGCTTCTGTATGTGAGCTGTCACTGCCTGAAATTAAAAAAAAACACTCGCACCAGGATCTCATTTCTCCGGTTGGCCACGAATACTGGCTCAACACTTTTTATCTCTCCATTTTCTTACCCCAGCCATAGCGTTGGTAATATTTCAGCTGGAGGGACATTGTTATGTTGTTATTTCAGTACGCATGCCAGCCTTCTTAGATGTTCGTCCGCCGGAATAAAAACTTGAGAGCAAGTAGTTAGGGCTCTATTTTCATTTCAGCCAGAAGGACATAAATATATGATTATTTCAAGATGCAAGCCAGCTTGGTCAGATCCCTTTCCACCGGGATAAAACTTGATAGCAACCAAAGCTTCACTGCAACATTCTATTAGTTGTTGAGAAATTTCAGGCAGAGTGTTGTATGCTCAGTAGTGGCAACATGTGTATTCATTTATGTATCCATTACGCCAAAGCTCCATCCATCCAAGATCTATTATGCCAGTATCCATTTATGCCAAAGCTGATTTCTCTATTTTTATACGCTACACAAACATGTGCTTACAGGTTTATATCAATGCCTTTGGGGCTTATATGCGGACCCACTGCTAGGCTAATACGGCACATTCAGCTCTTACCGTGTTGGGGGGGATTTTAAGGTATCGGATTACATTTATTCAGTGAACCAGACGGGACTTGAACCGGGAACACATGGATCCGACAGCAGGATCTGAGCTGTGTGCTCTAGGACAGAAGTGGATCTACGTCAGAACAAACTGGACAAGCTGCCCTCCCACTAAACTAGCCGATTAAATATCATTTTACTTATATGGTCGTACAGCAAAGGTAGAAGTATTGCAAAAAAGCTTGCCAAAGCGTAGACTTGATCCATGCAAGTGACGCCAGTACCAGATGTTTTAGGTGAGGGAGTAAATTTGACCTCTATTCATATTTGGCAAAAGTGAGTAAAATCAAGGCCCTAGAATCCCAGGTTGGTTCAAGTTTTCTACTAGTAAAATTTTGGTTGTTTTCTTGGTGTCCACTAAGAAAGGGAACATCTCCTTATTTTGAGGGCTAAAATTTAAAGTTTTCGGGTAAATTGAGTTTAGATATTTAAGAAAAGACCCATGGAATACACTTTTTTGCACTTTAATGTCTGCAAAGTGAAATATTTTGACAAATCTAGTAGCTTTGGTATGTTATACTAAAAAGTATACTAGTCTGGCAATCCTACTACGGTTTTTACTGACACGCAATACTGTAAAAGAGAAGCATGACAGGACCGAGCGAGAATAAAAACCAATGAAACGACATACGGGGTGAAGGGATTGGTTTTAGGTAAATACGGAAACAGTAACGATGGTAGGAAAGCTCACACCTCAGAGCCGGATTATAGCCGCTGCTCAAAGCCTAAGTGCCGATCGCTCTATAACAGTTGCAGTCATGGGTGTCGAAAGCAGCATGGACGTGGGATGTGCTCCCCATTGGCTATTGGAGGACCAAGTGCCCCCTTGTCTCCTGCATCCGCCAAGTGCCAACTCTTCCCCTCCCTTGTCATAATTGCCGGACCACTTCTGTCCCCCGTAAAAAATCCGTGGCTACGCCTCTGACTCACCCCATTGAAACCCGTAAGTGTGATAAAATTTTACCCAAAGTTATTGTAATTGGGCTGTTTATATATACAGGGCACTAGTCATAGGCGGATCCAGGATTGCCAGTCGGGGGGGGCGGGGGCATTTTTCCCCGGGAGAGAGTGTCATCCAGACCAGGGGGCTTCATTCGGACCAGGGGGCGCCATTTTTGGCTGGAAAAATCCATCAGGTGGGCGCCAAATCGTATCGGCAGGCGCTGCTTTCCGCATCCTGCGGAGGGGGGTGGGAAGCGACATTTCAGGTGGCGCCATTGACCTTTCAGGAGGCGCTGTGACCATTTCAGGGGACACCTCGAGGGCACATTGGGGGACACCCGCCCGGGCTTTGTCCCCTGGATCCGCCTATGACACCAGTGGCGGATATAAAGAGGTTATGGGGCTCACGAGCCTCCTAAATTTCGAGGGGGCTCCTCCGAGATGTCTACTAATATCTGTATAAGCAAAGGCTGTTCAGAGGCTATGGCGGGGGACAACGGCGGATACAGGACTTTTTTGGGTGGGGGCAAGGGAGTTCGAGCCTCCCCGCCATTGCCTCACATCAGCATCAGCCTATGCATTTACTAGACACTAACATTGGGGGGGGCTCGAGACCTAGTCCCCTTGTATCCGCCACTGGCAGTGGGGGAGGTTTGAATCTTCTAGCCTCCCCAAAATAAGCCCTGGATCCGCGATCGCGCGGTACCTCAAACAATTTGTTCGTCTCGCTATGAAACCTCCATTGGAAAGACCCGTACTTCGTATTTTCATCTAAGCAACGATGACGTGAAGGATGAAATTACAATGCTATTACACTGATAATGACTCTTAAGAGCAAGGGAACATCACTGCGAGAAAAGCCCCTGAAGTCCCTGCAGACCGGTCTTAGGGCTGTAGAAACTCTGTACTGGCTAGAAATATGATCAAACTTGTCAA
The DNA here is from genome assembly GCA_034440635.1 of Lepas anatifera. NCBI lineage: Eukaryota > Metazoa > Arthropoda > Thecostraca > Lepadidae > Lepas > Lepas anatifera. The sequence continues at coordinate 286,692 of JAOTON010000036.1, forward strand.
CTAAGTCACTTTTCACGTCTTTCAGTCATTTGCAAGCTTTACTGACCATGTCAAATATACCCAGTTTGCCGATACTTCAAGCCCCAAAACGCCTGCGGCATCGCGGCGATGACGTCACCGCCGCAAAATGCCAGGCAACTTGAACGGGGGCTGAGTAAAATCAGCTCGGCATACCGCAATGCCACCCGGTATGAGTAAACCAAGAATAGTTTCACACATTTTAACAAAACTACAAGACTACATAGATCATGTCAGGTGATAGAGTTACGAAATCATTTCCAAAGGCTTGCACGAGGTCTCAGCTGTGCTTCTCCCCGGGCTTGACTTTCGAGAAGTATTTAGGCACGGATTAAACATGAATTTAGGTTTCAGGCTTCAATGCACATGGCTTTATGCCACTTTATTTCTTGGATATATGAAATAATGGACCAATGTCTTTAGGTTATCTCTTGTGACCAAAACCTAACCCGAAAACATAATGTCAATGTGCCCGGTCATATCATGAGTTTATTAACTCTTTTTGACTCGATGCATTAAAAAAGTGTCTAGCACTTTTCTAGGCGTTTTTTGCTTAACTCTTTCGGGGTCATGGCCCACATTCGTTAGACTTGGCTGAATGGGATATATCTGGCTGTATATGCTCCTGTTTTCATTTCCCAAGCACATAGACAACCCTCAGATGACACACGGACTTTTAACCTTGCATGGTCAGTCAAGGTCAGTGTCCTTAAATGACCTTATGTTATATGCAACAATATGTTTAAGCACTCAAGAAAATTGAAAACAGCTTTGCTCAGGCCACAATTGCTCACGTACTGGAGGAAGCAAAACATGTCAGATCAAATTGGGCTGCATAGGCTATTTGCTGACCTTTAAATATTCAGGCACGTACAATAGTTACTTGCACGTGCAAGTAACTCCAAAATAATCGCTTCTGCCTTATTTTGGTACTAAGAGTTAGCGCAAGAAGTGCGCCATGGCTGTTTTTTACGCGATTTCGGCGTGCTCTGATCATCTATGTGACTTTTTGATCATCAATTGACCTAATGCCATCACATATACACAGGGGCGGAAGCAGACCCGAGTTTTGAGGGGTAAACCTATGTCTGCCTCTCCTCCTGGGGGACGTGCTATTTGGGGGCTCGATAGACCTAGTATAAGCTATCTCTCCAAGTACATGATGGCTCTCCTGGGGGGGGGGGGCAGGGGGGAAAGAATATTTTTCGCTCGACAAACCTAGTGCGAACACCTTTTTTCAAAAATTTATCCGACCTTTGGTGGCCAAAAGATAGTTTGGCCCCCCTCCAGTGCTTTGGGAGATCATGGCCGGAATGCCCCCCCCTGCGTCTGCCAATGCATATACACAGCCTGAGAATTTAGGTCACGAGCAAAACGCTGCACCTTACTGGGTATTTCTATCTGTCTTAGCTTTCAAATGGCTAAAGGGGGATAAGCAAGGGGGTAAAAACTCCGGGTAAGGCGAAGGATAAGTACCTCTCAGCCTAAATCCTGAGACGCCTTTTGTAACAAGAGGACGCAATATACCATAGGTATATGTAAAAAATGATGTTGACGAGGTCGTTGACCTGGTTGAACCAATGTTTGTCTATGAATATATTGAAAATATTGTTCGAGAGAGAATTGATAACTATGCCAATATCGAGGTGGAGTTGTATCTGGGCCTGTTATATTCCTGCACCCAGGGCGCCGCTACTGAACTTTTACAGGGCGGACTAAAATTACAATATTGCATAATAGGGGATGGGAACTAAAATCTAGCATGGGTGAATTTCTATCTCAGAGTATAAATCTGCATTTTTGATTAATAAGTCTATTATACATCTTAAAAGAAACCCACCGTTACCGAGATGTATGCTAAAGACGCTAAAACATTTTCAATGTCCCCGGTGGCAACGAAATCAAAGGTGCTGTGAAAACACTAAAAGCCCGAAAGCGCCTAAAAAATCAGTTATGATTGGACGTCATTACCCCAGTTCAAGAAAAATTTAATAACATTCTAACGCTAGCTTCTATTTTATCTGCAACCGTCTTTGTGCGTGTCGTATAATGGGTTTCGAATTCAAGACAAGAAAATAGAAAGGTAATTATAAACTTACTTTTGAAAACTCAGTCCCAAGTTAGGTCATGACAGGTCAAACAAGGTGACATTTTGAGTAGAGTGTTTGGGCTCTAGCGCCTGACAGAGTCGAGTTAGAATGATTTTTAGACACTATTCGCTTCGTCTCGTCACGGAAAATCGAATTATGTATGATATGACCATAGTAGGTAAAAACACAAGAAGACCTGACCTCAGGTTAGGTCAAGGACGCTTTCCAACCTAGCATAGTCAATATGCATACCAATCGACTCGCAATAGCAATCCAAACGTAATGGTATCAAAATAAAGCTGTATCATCATTTCCTGTAAAGTTATATTGACCTAAGTCTAAAAACTGCTTAAATAGTCCCAGATGACCTCTCAGAGGTCACAGGTCAAAAGCTGCAACATAAGCCTGGAAAGGGGCCCAGGTACTACGATTTGGAGAATATGAAGGCATTTTCAGCTGTATCCACACAAATACAGCCCAATTCCTGTTTCCCACATGCATTTCCAATGGAGAGGTCGTGATCCGCACCTGACCCTAAGTCATCGATATGAAAAATCCCAGAACCTATTTTGTAGCACTCGATGAGCCCATTATGTGGTATAAGTTTCTCTCTCCCTTTATTGTGCCTGTCTCTTACGGGCATTTTCGCACAGAGACAGGCAATCCAATAGATTCGTCAATTTCTCACTTATACCACCTTGAAAATTTTTTGAGGTGAGGTCACTTGACCTGCACTGGTGACCTGACCTTAGATGACCAAACCTTAAAATTTTGGCAAAAGTTGCGAAATCGATCAAGTATAAGGCGTGCTAAGTACGGCGGCGCTTTGCGCCTCTGTTTGTAATGCCACCGGAAAAAAACCCGAGGGGGTGTTCAAACACCCCCAACGGGGCGGATGTTAACTTATCAAACATGTCAGTTACACGTGGCCGGAGTAAAGCTGTGTATTCCTCAAATTTACTGCTTGGTATGGTTATCATTCTTTTTGTTCTGACTATCAGCTTAATGCAATAATACGCAGAGCCTTAGACGTCTGTGAAACCCAACCTGCCTGATACAGTTTCATGAAATCTATACTTACCTCTGGTGAAAACAACTCGCGGGAAAATGGAATCCTTACCAACTAATTACGCGGGCATCTCTGCTAGCAAAGTTGGGTTTATTGTGTTGTGCAGTCTTGCGGCATGCATCCCGTGGAAGCCTTTCTGCATGCCAACCGCTGATGTGCTTGGTCTGCTCGGTAAAACGTATCGCTCTTGTTTTTAGAGGCTTAATGTCAGCGATGCCCTACAAGAGAAGCAAATGCGGGAATAGAGTTAGCGTGAGTGCCGAGCAAAACAGAAGGAACAAAAAGAGTTGTCGGGAGTGGACAGATTCATTCTGACGGGAAACCTCATGTATTGAATTGCGCTTGTATTTGTAGTGTTATCATTCCCAGGGTTATCGGCGAATAATGTTTTTTTTAATATTGATTTGGTACATGCAAATTGGCTGCAATGCAAATTAAGAATTCAAGGTACATGCATCATTGAGCTTAGTGCGAGCTCGGATATTTTCACAGGCACTTAGCTGGGATGTGAACACACTTTATCACGAAGGTAATTTTCCGGCAATGCCTTAAACTCAAAATTGGAACATCACCTTGGCCTGACCATTGTTCCAGCTCCTTCACATATCTTCGATGCATTCTCTTTAAATTCTTTTCAGAATCAAAGTTATTTTACAGTCCGTAAGCAGTCACCTAATATGTGTTTACCTCTCGCAATTTTTAGAATAATTTCAATTTAAGCTGTGTGATTTTTAACATTTTCTCTCTTGAAATCTTGCAGATATATTATTGAGATGACCTAACAAAAACAGATAACTGGTCATGACTGTTAGGCTGTTATGGTTAGGACTGTTTGGTTATGACAACAAATCAGATTTTTCTAAGTCAAGGAGGATGAGATAACATATAATCCCCGATAACCAGTCAGTTTCAGTGACATGGTAGTGCCTCAGCGGTTCCCCTGGCCCAGTGGTGCCTCGGCAGTTCCCCTGCCCCAGTGGTACCCCGGCGGTTCCCCTGCTCCGGTGGGTTCTCGCCAGTTCCCCTGGTCTGGTGGTTTTGCACCGGTTCCCCTGACCCGGTGGGTTTTGCACCGGTTCCCCTGACCCAGTGGTGTCTCGCCGGTTCCCCTGACCCGGTGCGTTCTCACCGGTTCCCCTGACCCGGTGGGTTCTCGCCAGTTCCCCTGACTCGGTGGTTTTGCGCCGGTTCCCCTGACCCGGTGGGTTCTCGCCGGTTCCCCTGACCCGGTAGTGTCTCAGCGGTTCCCCTGACCCAGTGATGTCCCGGCGGTTCCCCTGGCCCAGTGGTGCTTCGGTGGTTTCTCTGACCCGGTGATGTCTCGGCGGTTCCCCTGGCCAGGTGGTGTCTCAGCGGTTCCCCTGACCCGGTGGGTTCTCGCCGGTTCCCCTGGCCCAGTGGTATCTCGCCAGTTCCCCTGACCGGGGGTTCTCGTCGGTTCCCCTGACCCGGTGGGTTCTCGCCGGTTCCCCTGGCCAGGTAGTGTCTCAGCGGTTCCCCTGGCCCGGTGGGTTCTCGCCGGTTCCCCTGACCCGGTGGGTTCTCGCCGGTTCCCCTGGCACGGTGGTGTCTCAGCGGTTTCCCTGGCCCAGTGATGCCTCGGCGGTTCCCCTAGCCCAGTGGTGCTTCAGTGGTTCCTCTGACCCGTTGGGTTCTCGCCAGTTCCCCTGGCCTAGTGGTGTCTCACCGGTTCCCCTGGCCCAGTGGTGTCTCACCGATTCCCCTGGCCCAGTGATGAGCGCTGGCTCTGGCGACGCTGGCCGCCACTAATCAGGCAGCGTCGGTAACGATGAGCGATCCAGGGCTGGACGGCCGCCCGGGGACACCGTGCTGGCCCCTCCTATTATACAATACACAGACGGTGCGGCAAATGAGAGCTGCCGACACACTGCTCCCCTGCCAACGCTGTGTAAAGCGCTGCTGGCGACGACAGATCGGCCAGTGCAATGCAGTTATGTTCCTCTACATTTGGAGCATCACCTTGGTTGACAGCAGATGGTGATTGATCGATCGCGAATAAGCTTATTTGAAAAAGACTCAATCCTACAAAACCGATGCAAAAACGATGGCCGACAAAGGGCGTCAAATACCTGACAGAAATTAGAAAAACCAGAAAAAAGAAGGTGAAAACTAGGAAAAAATATTTCAAGAGCATTTTGAGCCCAATTGATGTAGCCGTAAGGGATATGAAGAGGTATATTCAGCTTACTGGCAGGAATTTGAGCCACGAATATGTCTGCTATAAAATAAAACTGAGAGCGAAATGGACCCCAGAGCTTGATATCGGCTTTATAAAGATATGGTAAGAAGAAGCCTTGGGGCTTTAGGACCCAGCGACTGCGGAGGTCATATGGCGTCACCAACTCTCATCCTGTGAGAAGGTATGCGGGGATGAGGAAGTTGTTGTTCAGCATTCCGGCCGGCGATTTAAACCCGGATCAGCGGCGTCGAAGCTCAACAGGCTACCGCTGTACCACCACACCCCCTAAACTTAGAATATAGCTTTAAGAAAATAATAAATCACAATATGCACTATTAAAATCCTCGAAGCTCCATCAGGCTATGGTGATGATAATGTGTATATGATTATGATAATGATGGTGATGTAGAGCCAATAAAATTCGGCGGCGCTCCTTACAACTGCGAAGTGGACACAGTTGCAGACAGCGCTTATGGAGATGCTCGAGCATTTCAGCTTTGGCGTGCGGTTCCGTGAATTATGAATAGCTTTGAACCAGTAGGTTAGCTTCGCCTCTATTTGTACAGCTTACAGAATAAACAGCTCTTATGATCCCGGCCATCTCGTAAGCTGGTTAGTTCAGGCTCGGAGAACCTGGGAGCAAAACATCCCGAATATGTATACTCGTAAGTCCTCCCGAATATGGATGGTGAACTCAGCTTGCGCCAAAGCATCATCTCCTAACAGCCAGATGTCGTTGCATACCACCGATTACAGCCACCTAAAGTCGGGAGCTGAGCTGCGGGCGAAGGTAAGAGCAGCGCTCCTTGGCTGCACCCGCGGGAACCGAGGCGTTCTTGGGTCCTGTGCCAATTCTGGACTAGGCATTAGCGGTTCGCCGAATGTGGGCTGGCTTTATCGTTAAGTGCTCCCACCGCGTGTTGTTCCTAAGTTAGACAACAGAACCTACCACGGTACGGCATTACCTGTGGGGAGAGGTGAACACACTTGCAAATGGGCGAAATGCTTGTTCGGACTTAACGACCTCTTCCGAATGAAAGGGGCCATTAAGAAAATATCTTCCAAATGGCCTAATTTCGGCATTAAAGAGCTTTGTTTCTCAAATAGTCCAGCAAGAAAGAACTAGTCTGAAATTCCCAGTACACTGAATGTAAACTTAAGGTAGGGATTGTATTTTTGAGCCCAAAAACTGTATTTTTGGCCCATGGTTATCAAAACACTCTTTAGATGGCGCCCAAAATAGTTAAGAAAGTGGCGTGCATACCAATTCATGGATCATGAGCTTCAATGGTTGTTTAATTATCCTCACTACATCAACTGATCTATCTATCATAACGCCCACTCTCCAATATTGGGTGACATTGGCCACATCGCTTCGTAACATGTGTGTGATCTCTCTGAAACAAATTAGATATTCAATAGTGAAAATTTCAGCCTGCGTTTATAATCACTGGAAACGGTATTCATAGCACAACGCATGCGGAAGTCTGATAACACCATTTGAAGACCTCAGACCGACGCAGCTGACACCCATTGGTGTGGTGCCAGTACAGCATACCAAGAGAACAGTCAGACCGCAGACAGTTGTGAGCACTCAGAAATAGAATCATGCGCCACGTGAAGGGAGATTTGGAGGAATATAGTGCCGGCTGGCGGCTCCAGAGGTCGAAAAAAATCTGCCAACTCGCCAACAATTCTGATCACAAAAGTAGATCAAGTCGGTAACAAAGTAGGCAAGATTGTGCATAACTTAGCGTAAGAAGTTGACGCTCAGTCTGCCAATAGGCTATTTAAGATAAAAGGACTCAGAGGGTCTGGAAAACAATATTTTGGTACCAAAGCTCAAGATTCTTGGATGATTGGACCATTGTACAAGTTCGGTTTCAAATTCGGTTGGTCACACCAAGACACTTTTTCCGTCCTCTGGGCGGCTCGTTCCGTTTCGTTTCGGCTCGTTTCGTTTCGTTCCGTGTCGACAGCAATGGGTTCATCTCTTTTATGGCCATGCAGATAGCCTGCCAACACAAATTCCACCCAGCAGTGAATTCACATGTACCGCTCTCCTCTGAACTTAAGGTAAGCTGAAGCGATGGGCCCTGGTCGGCTCAAATGCTTGTTGGTGAAGCCGATGCCAATATTGGGGTTTTAGGGCGCGCCGACTGCGACGGCCATTTTGAGCCCATAGAGCCGATACTTTTCATTGTTGTCAAGATCTAGGCTTGTTTTAGAGGAAGGGTAGAATCCCTGCCACTCATTTTCCGTATCAATTTTAGATTGGACTGTTGTTCGCTCTGTCACCAGAGGCGTTGCCATGGAGTTTTTACTGGAGGGGACGGACCCCGGACTAACAACGACGGGGGGGGATGGAAGGCGAATTTTGGTGTATGTTGACCGTCTTTGAAGACGCTCACTAATGATTATGCACTTCAACAGCACATTTACGTAAATCCATACCGGCTCTATGTAGAATTCGTGACACAGTTTTGGAGCACATTGAGAAAGTGCGCGGTCTTGGGTTCTGGCTTGACAGGAAACTTACATTTGCAGGATATAAACTTTACAGTTTATAAAACGAACTGAGTGATGGGTGTGCTGTTGCAGTTCTTCCAATTAGTCTGCAACCGCGGAACGATTGCAGACGAATTCCATCTTTGCAGTTTTTTTCGGATGTTCTCCTTGCGCATGGGTGGGTTTTGGGCAGTGCCACACCACCTCATCTTGACAGAATCGATAAAGCTCAATACAACTTCCTCACATGACTAGCTTCTAACGTTAATACTTAATGGTCTTCTCAATCACTCCCGTGTCACAAACTCCTAAAATCATCCAAAATTGGAAGCACAAAGAAAGTACCAATAGTATGTTCGCTTTGGTAACGAATTATCTGCAATAGAGCGGACTCCGCCATTTTGCTCGGATGTTTTCGCTACATGTGCCTCGGCGCCGGACGGGGCGAGTCGCAGCATCTCATTTACGTCCCAGCGGCCCGAGAGGCCACTTATGATAGCGTCAAAAGTCGCCTGATTTCCCGAGCTGAGCGCGAATTTAACGCCCGCACGAGTATGTACACCGCCGCGGATCGTTTCAAAGCCACTTTTGTTAGTATTGGATGAAAAGTGAAGAAACATGATTTAGGCAATCTATTTTTGTATTTTTATGGTGTACTTGTTTTTTCTTAATTCGTGCACTAGTGGGGACGTCGGAGGCCAACCAGTCATTTTTCCAAGGTGGCCGGATAACTGTTCGTAGCAAAAAAGAAGATATTTGGAGGCATTTGAGATAATTGAACGGTGCGTCAATAATTGAAAGAATATTGAAAATCGGCGCATCATTTTTGACTTACATGCTGTTCAGACCTTTATTTTGAGATCACCAGAATCACGCAGTCGCACCAGTTCACATGTATGAGACCGCTCGATGACGTCATAACGCCATATAAGCGAGATGAAGGCCAAGGTCACCTTATATGAAGGTCAGGCTCAAGGTCAAATGTCACAGGTCGAAGTCATACCATCATTTTTAGGTCATTGGAGCGATTGCTTCTCGTCAAATGGCGCTACTCAGTAAGATATATATTATGTTATGACTTCATAGGTAATGTAACTCAATGTTAAAGTCCAAGTCAAAGATTATTAGTCAAGTTCAATCCTCATTTCCGCCCCATGGCCGCTTGAGCACTGGTTATACTCTTCTTTAAAGGGAATATATAATACTGTGACGTTGTAGGTTCATGATTTTGAAAGACCTTGACCCAAAAATTGCCGGAGTTTTAACTTTCCCCTCTGTGGGCTTGATCCGTTTATATTCCCGATTTTTCTGCATTATCATTTCCCAATAGATCCCCAGTACGGTCGAGATTCGACCTTTATAACCTTGTTTGACCTTGAAGATACTGACCTAGTTCAATGAAGTTGAATATGATGTAGATTACCAAAGTCTCCCTACACACCCAGGCGGGCATTTTCTAAGTTTCTTGTTTTTTATATTTCAGGTGGTCTATCAGTCCTACCCCTCCCCCGCCACCTCCAGTGCGTATTTGTGCGAGACCATTCTGTAATGCGGATGTTAAATGACCTAATATGCTTTTACTGGTTCATTTAATATGTTTGTCAAGTCCCGCTGTAGTCTTAACCTATGACTTCACCTATTAATGGGCTGTAAACTTGTTGATGAATTTGAATAAATGAAGATAGGAACTAATAAGCAATACATCATGGGATGTATTGATATTCAGTGGATTTTGTGAATAAAGATATTGTAGTTATCATGGCTCCTGGTCTAGACTGATCTAATTAGTATTCCAAAAATTCATGACCTTTTTCCCTAGAACAATACAGGCTGTAACATCGATGATGCATTCAACCAATAAGTCAATCATGACCACAAACAAGGTCCAGACCACGTCGCAGTGACCGGCCTCTACATCAGCGTGTTCGCTGTCACTCTCGCTCGCCCCAGGGTCTGACTCTGGGTCGCGATCGCGTCCTTGGTGTAGGACCGGAAACACTTAACCACAGCCCCCCCCACTCAGACCACCCGGGTCCGAGTGCTCTGTGTGGTGATGGAGCGGACCCTGAATGTAACGCTGGTAAGGAGCACTCGCACACACACTCAGGCCGTATCCGCGCCGCTTGTATGAGAGGCAAAAGAAATCATGTTTTGTTAAGGATATGGGAGTACAGCTGTCTTTGGAAAATCAATTAAACTCTCCGACAAATAGGCAAATGTTCTAAATTGTGTTAGGGGTACTGAATGAAGGAGAGGGCGTTGAGATATTCTGGAGTTCGGTTAGCCGGGTGGTGCAGTCGGTTATCGCACACGCTCGGACCGGCCCGTGGGATTCGGTAAGGCAGAATGTCACTGGCTCAGGGGCGGAGGTAGGATTTGGCGCCCGCCCCGGCCCTAGCTCTAGCTCATTCATGCTCTTGCTCCTCTTCTCCCTCCGACTCGTATGATCTTAGCAGCTGGTGCGTCACTAAACCCAAACATGTTAGATACTCTGGTTTGACTTTTGTCTTTTTAGGCCAGCACATGCAGATAAACCCTGAAGATGGGCGGTGCAACCATTTAGGTTTGCTGAAATTTCGCATTTCTCACTAATGCGTCATTTACTTGCAAATGTAATTGCCCTTGTCCTGATCCATGAATTGGAAAAAATAAAGCTGTCCATGCACATAGAATACATCCATCGAATTGAAACAACATTTCACCTTTTGTGCGCCAACTGATATCAAAATAATTATAATTATACCATGGAAAACGAAACCTGTTCTTTACCTTTCGGATCAAGTTTACCGTCGTTATGTGAAACTCGCAAATAAGCGAAACTCTATTGGAGAAAACCAGCAATATTTCTGCGCAATACGGGCCAACTTTGTTAATATGATAATAAGTAGAGTGAAAGTTTCAGGTAATTGTTTCAGGTGTAGCTTGATAATTCAGCACAAATTTCTCCCTCTCCTGGTTTAAGCTTAATTTTCCTTGGTCATTTAACACGCCCAGTGAAGAAAGGTGCCCACTATTTTTCCAAGTTGGCCCCGTTCGCTGTCGGAAAATATTATCTGGTGGCATTTGAGAAAATTCATGAGCGCACCGATTGATGAAAAAATGTTGAAAATCAGCTGATAATTTGAATAAAAGTTAGATAATTTATAATAAAGTTAGAGTCAAGGCCATACCAGAATTTGTAAGGCTCTTGACCCCATTAATTTCGGTCAGACAGATGGGATTATTTTGTATGTCGTATTTTATGCTATGACGTCATAATTGAGGTTACTTATTGTTAAGTTCAAGGTTGTGGGTCAAGGTAGAACGCTCCGTCCTCGTCAAAAGGTCAGTTATCCCTATTTCCGTCAGGCTCCCGGCTACCCCTATTTCCGGCAAGGGGGGCAATATCGGCCCCCCTAAGATCTCGTAATCTATCCGGCCGATTTTGAAAATTCATAGTGCTACAGATTCCCCTGGCGCTGAACTTTATTTTGAAAAAGAAAATTTCAAAATTTTGATTTTTAAGGGGAAGGTGGTGCAAAATATACAATTTTTGTGTGTTTTTTAGATTGTCCATAACCCTTGTCTCTGTTGTATGATTTTCACAAAACTAGTTCAGATTTACAAATAATTGACTCAAAATTGTCATATACTCGAGTTACGCAAAATTTCGAAATTCAATGGCAGTTCCAGGACAAGGAATATGAGGGGAAATATATACAATCTTAAAAGTTTGTGTTACGCGGAGTAGAAGCCGTCATATACTGATTGGCATCTTTGACACATAAATACATGAAAAAACGAAAAACTCATCAGGGGCGGATGCAGTAAGGTAAAATAGTGGGGTAAAATACATACCAACAATATGCGAGTGGTATGTATGAGTACATTGGTCCCTCGACTAGTTGAAATTTATTTCTGATAATTTTTACCCTCCCATGGCAGCTCTGGGAAAGGGGGTGACATAGGCGGATCAAGGACTCTCGTCGTGGGGGTGGGGGTGATTCGAAACACATTTTCAATATACGACGATATTGAGTCGCGGCGGTGATACTGGCTGGGAAGCTATATTTTGAAAATGTAATGTTTCTCCCTCGAATACTGACACTTTTCCGCGATTGGTAAAACGTTCCGTATGCTGTTGTCTCCGTGATCTGCCTATGGACGAAATATTTCCTTTGTCGTTCCTGAAACTGAATACATACACAGCATGCTGGTCTCGCACAAAGCTCTAAGTTAACAAACATATGCTTTTATATTTGTGAGTTACTCTACATTATAGTGACTGGACACGCCTCTGGAAATCTAAAATTGGGTTATAAATATTTTGCATTTTCATATACCCAATTGTATTCGCCCTGGCACGGCTGTAAGCAGTCTTTTCACTTCCTAATGTTTAGTCCTTCTTGGTAACATTCCCCCCATTTTGAACTGCTGTAACCGCCCCTGATGAAGACAAATAGTGACAATTGTGAATTTACTATCATATCACATAAAAAATGATATAATAAAACCAAATAACTGGTATCAGGATCAGTAGAGACGGCTTCCTTTTACAAAGAACCCACCGCATACGATAATACTTGGTTTGTGGATAGAAGCTCCCAAAAAACCCAGTCATAGCTCCACCCCTGGTAAATATGTAATCTTGAAAATTTCAGAAAACCTGCCTGTGCTAGTTTTAGGAAAAGTCAGGAAGTTTCAAAGTTCTATCGCAAGCCGTTTCGGAGATATTCTCGAAAAACCTGAAGGGGGGCAATATTAGCCCACCTGCCGGAAATAGGGTTATAGTACACATTATTGAAAATATACAAGATTGCGATGTCATAGGTCAATAACCTGGAATGTTCTCCTGCACACAATGTCGGAGGATATCGTGTGAGACCTTACGTCCATGACCTTAGTCAACTTTCAGTGCATCCCTGGCTAGTTTCCGCATAATCACGGCATATTTCAACAGTTCCCCATCAAGACCGGTTTTTGACATTTACGAACTCGTTTGACCTAGCAGATAAATACAAATTGACTATAATGTGGATCACCATAGCTCCCATAAAACTCCAAGCGGGCGTTCAGAGGTCGGAAAAGTGACGAAGTGTCACCAAAGGAATTTCAAACCAAACGCCTGTAACCAAGAATACCGAGTTTTGTCACCAAAACGATATTATTTTCCAGACCCCCTGAGTCCATTTAAATACTAAATAGCGTATTGGTAGGCTGAGCGTGAACTTTTTACTCTGAGGTGTGCACTAGTTTCTCATTGTGTCTCCGACCTGATCTACTTTGCCACCAACATTGCTGGCGAGTAGGTATATTGTTCGACCTCTGCTGGCGTTTCTCTAATAATTTTTGTTTTCGAGATCTGAAGGGAAGGGGCACTTTAGGACCCTCTCCGCTGCGCCTCTAACTGTTACTTAACAAGCTAGACTTTGTGTTTGCATAAATTGTTCATCATTGACTGCCTCTCAGCACGCCAAAAACTGTCATGCATGCAGGCGTGTGGATTTTTTAAAGTGGTGGGGTACCCAAATTCGCAACAATGTAAATGAACATCGTATTAAAAGTGATATGGTAATATAACGTCTGCTTTAGCTTTCTCACAAGCATTTGATTCCGCATAGAACCATCTGCAAGTCCTAAAAAATGGAAAAATACGGAAATTAAGAATATTTGTACAGCACTTCTACGCTTAATTGCGGGGTGCTTGGCCAACTCCGAAGAAATGTAAATCCTCACCCATGCTCTTCAGTGTCACTATCATTGTTTTCTAGTTTTCGTTTGGTTTGGCAGACACTTTTAGATTTGAAGAACAATATGAGGAACATAATTTAAGGACATCACGTAGCCATTTTCGGCTGAGATGCGTTTCCGACCACCGTAAAGTTTAGCAGCCTTTGGTTATTTGTTTTATCTTAATGTTACATGATCTTCTTTTAATCATTTGTAAAAGTTGAAACAAATAAATTTGCATAGGGCACCTTTTTTATTTGTTTGGTCGTATTCTGCGTGCGTTGTGCCTTATTAAAAAACATTTTTGTTCAAACTCTAGCGAATTCGGCTTTCGGAATCAAAGCCTCACCAAAGTCTTTAACAGGCTTGTCACGGATACACCGACCCCACCATGCAAACGAGCAATGCCTTAATGGCGGACTAGTTTTGAAGCCGACTTTTAACGTCCCACAAAGCACAGGGACGGTCGTCTAGCTCAGCTCAGTTACCAGCCGACCTACGTGGGGTGAATATGGCGCTTCGGAACGTCTCAGGGGAACCAATCGCAAGCTTTCACCGGTGCACTGCCGCTGCAGTGTTTTCTGGGCGGGTGGGAGCCTCACGCCGTACCAACTGAGCTACCGGTGCGGAATTAGTTATAGCATATAATATTACAGATTTCCTGCCAGTCTTTCAATAGCACGCATTGCCTGTTCTGTTTGCAGGCGGAGTAGGAAAGTGCAAAAGGTGTATTTGATTCCAGGGCATAATTGGATGGGATTATGATAATGATTCGCCGAAAGAAAAACAATATCAGACGCATTACAAATCCACATCATGACTGTACCTACGTAACAATAACAGCACTTGGCGTGTTTTTCCAGGAATTTTGCTCATCAGCGCTGAAATCTGGTTCACTTCATCGCAAGCAAATAAGCATGCACACAGCTTCTTAGGCTTCCAGTCAACTTTGTTCTTTTTCTCTGCATGAATTTCTTCTTTGATCTCTATCTGTGACTCGACGCATCAGCTGCACATGACCAGTGTCAACTGATGCCAGAATGCACCTGAGTAGATATGATATCGAAGGTGGCGAATGCTGTCTTAAATCAATTCAATGAGTAATTCTTTTAGAATAACCAGTGCTAACCCAGTACGCTGACAGTTTTAGCCAGGCAATTCTACCTATATCTCGTTCCCCCAAAAAGAGGGCTTTTGATAAAACTCGTCTTTATCATGTCTAATAAGCTACACGAAGATGAAAAATGGGCTATGTACTGTTGTCTACGTGACTTCGGCGGTTTGTGAGAATACAAGCTTCATGTGTCATTACCTGGCTTCTGAACACGTCACCTCTATGTGTCTTCAGGTCACAGGGAGAAGTTCAAAGGCTGCAAGCAAGGCTCCAGACAGCTCAGGATGAACAAGACCGGTTGCAGTCGGAGGGCGAGAAGTCGCACCTGCTGCTCAGTAAGACCCGTGAGGAACAGAGGCGCGCTCAGGACGAGCTCGAGAAGCTTCAGGAGCTCTACGACCGCAGCGCCGTCCAGTTCATGCGCATGAAGGACAGCGAGGAACGCTCTCGTGAGGAAATGGAGCGGCTGAATATGGAGCTGGAGAGACTTCGAGATAAGCACGACAAGGCCGTGATGGAGGCCAAGCGGCTTACCAACGAACGGGAGCAGCTGCGGGAAGAGGTGGATAAGCTAGTGTTTGACGTAGAGAGGGGCAAGGCACAATACCAGAAGCTGCAGGCGGCGCAGGACCGAAGCAACGAGGAGGTGGCGCGCCTCCAGGTCGAGGTGGAGAAGGCATACGAGAAGGCCGAGCGCAGTCACACTGAGCTACGGAAGACGCAGAGCGAGAGAGATAAGGCACAGCAAGAGGCTGAGACGTGCCAGTCCGAAATGGAACGGTATCTGGCACGGCTAGGGAAGTACCAAGACAGTCAGGAAAAGAGCAGGGAAGAACATGAAAGGCTTAAAATGGATATGGAGAGGATAAAAGAGCGTTTGGATAGCACACAGATGGACCTAGAGACGGAACATCTAATGCGAGACAGGTTCGAACAGGAAGCAGCCAAGCTTCGCATCGAGCTGGACCGTCTAGAATCACAAAAAGGTATAAACATGTCGGAAGAAGGTAGGTCGGACATTCAGTTGGAGGTTGTGCAGAACGAACTGGACCGAGTGCGAGAGAAGTATGATGTGTCTCAGATGGAAGTTCGAAAACAGAGGATTCAGTCCGAAAAGCTTCAGGATGAGGTAGCTCGGCTGCAGAAGGAGCTGGAGAAACATCAGGATAACATGACGAAGTTTGCGTCAGAGAAAGAGAGCAATCAGGGTGAGCTGGAGCGAGTCAAGTTTGAGCTCGAACGGATACGGTCACGGTATGAAAAAGCACAAGGGGAAGCCACGAGGCTAGGTCAGCGCGTCGAGACACTAGACGCAGAAAATAAGCGTACGCGCAGTGATTTGCAGCAGGCTCAGAGTGAACTCGATAAGCGATCTTCGGCGCAGAACGACAATAAGGAAGAGCTGAACCGCCTAACGTCGGAGATGGAGCGGTTACGTGGTAAACTGGAGAAGTCCCAGTCGGAGCTGATGAAGGTAAATGAGCAGAAGCAAACTTCCGATGGCGATACTCAGAGGCTGACCAGGGAGCTAGAGCATACGCAGCAACGGCTCAATAAGTACAAAGATAGCAATGAAGCTGCAAAGGTTGAATTCGAAAAGATGGCGATGGAAATTGAATCTCTGCATGGGAAACTGGAGCGCACTGAAGGAGATCTACGCACGGCAGAGCAGAATAAGTCGCATCTCCAGCAGAAGCTTCAGAGTGCTGAGCAACTGTCAAGTAAAGCAAGCAGCAGCAGTGAGGAAACGCGCAAACAAATACAGGGCTTCCAAGACCAGCTTACCAAGGCTAAGGGTGAGTTGGAGCAATCTCAGAACGCTTTGCGCTCTGCTCAAGAACAAAAACAACGACTGGAGGAGGAAAAACGCGCTGCAGAGGAGAGAAAGACCCAAGCTGAAGAGCAAAAACTGCGGGCCGAAGAACAAAAACGTCAAGCTGAAGAGCAAAGACGCCAGGCTGAAGAGCAGAAGCTTCAGGCGGAAGAGAAAAAGAAACAGGCCGAAGAGCAGAGGCGACAAGCCATGGAGGAGAAACAAAGAGCTGAAGAACAGCGGAAGCAGGCAGAGGAACAGTATTCAATGGCAAGCGAGAGAGGCAGAACAGCGGATGAGCGCCAACACCGTATCTCGGAGCTGGAACGGCAAGTCACTCAGATCACAGCCGACCGCGACCAGCTTGTCGTCCAGCTAGAAAAGTCCTCAGCCATGCTCACCACCTTCCAACAGGAGCTGCAGAGCACACAGGCCACACTGGAGCAGCAGCGGCAGTCGGCGACTGGCGCTCAGACTCAAGTGACTCAACAGCTTCAGGAGAGGGATCAGCGACTGCAGCAGCTAACGCAGCAGCTGACGCAGAAACAGTCTGAAGCTGACGAGCTGCGGCGCGCGCACGAGACGGAGCTGACGCGACTGCGGCAGGTGGAGGCAGAGCTGCGCGCGGCCTCCCAGAGCGCCAGTCGCTCCGACTCGGAGCAGCTGCAGCAGCTGCGCGTCAGCCTGGACGGTGAGCAGGCCCGTGCCAACCGTGCTGAGGCGGCGCTGAAGGACATGGAGGCGCAGCTGCACCAGCTACGGCAGCAGCTGGAGACACAGCGCTCCGAGGCCCAGCAGGCCGTCGGCGTCCTCCAACAGCAGCTTCAGCAGCAGAAGCAGCAGCTGCAGCTGCAAGAGCAGAAGGTGGAGCAGCAGCAGGCCACGATCCAGGAGCAGCAGCAGCAGTTGACTGCAGCTAACCAGCTTCTGCAGCAGAAGGCAGGAGACTCCACGGAGGTACAGAAGCTGCGGAAGGAGCTGGAGCGAGCGAAGAATGACATGCAGAACGCGAGGATGGAACGTGAAAGGCTGCAGTCGCAGCTGGAGATTCTGGTGCAAGAACTACAACGCACTCAGGTGAGAGGAGGGGGCGTGGCGCGTATGCACCTCCCCATTACTTTACTAGATATATGTAATGTGTTTGTGAGAGTTGGTAAGCAATGCCTTTTTGGTGTTGGAAATATATTGACATCCATTAAATACAGCCTTGTCTTTCTATCACAAATCCGATGCAGGCAAGCTAGTCCACCTGGATGCGGTCTTGCTGCTATATACTTCACTAAACCTCATATTCCTGTGTTGAATTTTAAATGCCACTAGATTTGCGTGTTTTGGGATAATGTTCTATCTTAATTAGGCTAGGGAAACACCGATATTTTTATTCGCACTTACCATTAACAGTTTAGTATTTTCCGCCCCGAGCTTTTTCCTATTCGATTTGTGTACACTTAATTGTTTTAAATAAGAACAAACAGTCTGAAATAGTTGTTCAGTATTACAAACCTGAAGAGATGCATTCCTTCGAGTTAAAGGGCACAGTTTAACGAAGCATCCTTGGTTTCACCAGCTGGATCTAGAGAAAGCTCAACAAAAGGCAATATCAGGAGGAAACGTCTCGGAGGACGACGCTATCAGCCAACAGCAAATGCAGCAGCTGCAGCAACAGATCCAGCAGCAGCAGCAGCAACTGCAGCAGCAACAGCTTCAGCTACAGCAGCAGCAGCAGCAGCTGCAGCAACAGACGAAGCTACTGGAGGAGAAGGATGTGGAGCTGGCGCAGCTGCAGGGGCGGCTCAGGGAGCTGGAAACAGAACTGGCCAAGCGGGTAAGATCGATCAGTCATAATCCACTCAATCTGACAGTGCAAAAGAGGATGTTAGCACAATCTGCTTCGCGCGTGAAATATTCGTTTAAGTAGACAACATTGAAATAAATATCAACGTCATCTTTTGTATAACGTCATCTTTTCATATTTTGAAAATTCTGTTTATTTACATTGGGTAAGTAGGTAGCAGTGCTGTTGGTGGTTGTATAGGATATCTAAGAATGATCTAATTTTCCTCCGTAATTTCGTCCTGCGAAAGAAATTCCCGTCTTTTCCCACCGTCTGTTCGTCACCAGCATGCCGGTTGTGTTACTTTTTTCTGTGTCAGCCACCACCGTAATTCAATCATCTTAACACCCACGTTAGGGAGAAGCTAGACATGTGCTCGACATCACCAGACCCATAATGCCGCAGTAGCTTATTACACAAATTTCCCATGTTGCCAGCGTCAAAATTCAACATGTCGTGGCAGATGTGTTCGTGGCACAGGATCTATTAATACATATTACATAAGAAAGGGATGTGGCTAATATATTCGAAAGGAATTCGACGAAACGTTTAGATTGTAAGCTGTAACGGCACTCTTCCTGCAGTTTATCACGGTTGGTGAGAACAGCTCGCTTTACGTGCCTACACCCTTCCTGCAGTTTATCACGGGTGGTTAGAACAGGTCGCTCCACGTGCCCACACCCTTCCTGCAGTTTATCGCGGGTGGTTAGAACAGCTCGCTCCACGCGCCCACACATCTCCTGTAGAGAACAGCATGCACGCGCGCGTCGCGACCGCCGACGTGTCTGTCTGTCTGTCGATAGGCGTCCTCGGCTCAGGAGAGCCAACAGCTGGCGGCCATGCAGGCGGAGCTGGAGAAGCTGAGGGAGGAGAGCAAGCAGGCGCAGTCCGAGTCGGAGAGACTGCTGCAGCTGATGCAGGTCTCGCAGGAGGACCAGTTCGCCAAGGACAAGACCATCCGAGAGCTACAGGAGTGAGTGCAGAGTTGGTAGTGCACGTACGACCAAACAACCGCGCGTCTCCTGTAGACTAGGGAGTAGCCTGCTAATGGCTCTTTGTACCTTTTAGTTATGCAGTGGCGTATCCAGGGGGGGCAAAAAGGTATCTACTCCCCCTCCCCTCAAACGGAAAAGATCGGAGCAAGACTATGTTTTTGCCTCCCAAGCGATCGACCTCCTTTTTCCTGACTACTTTTTAGTTTATAAGCAATATTTTGGTGCTTCAACTCTCAACTTCAAACGAAACCAGTTAAGTTCTGTGTAAGTATTGAGCCTTGGATAGTCAAGTTTCTTGAGTCCATATTTTTCACCCGTGACGTTTTTTTTTGCTTTTCGCCTCAGATGCCCCAACTTCTATCGGCAAGTCACATTGGAGCGCAATTTTTCACTGCGTGACGTTTTTTTGCTTTTCGACTCTGGTTTGCCCCCTCCCCCAACCCATCCCCAACCGACCGGTTAGATCCGCCCCTGTAGTCATGCTATTTTGTCTGCTCATATAGTTCTATTATATAAAGGTGAACTGATGTTACGCAGTCCTGTTTACGTTTTTTGGAAATTCGTTGAAATTTCATTCATGTTCACTAAAAAATAAGAATAAAAACGATACACCGGTAGGTGAGCAAGCTAATTAGTACTAAGGGTAATTATCCTTTGAATGACAGTAACTGCACTGTTGGTGCTTTTGTTCGTTGCTATTTGACTACTTGAGTCTTATTTCCGAAACCTCTACATTGACTGATACAATAACTAATAGACGATTTCTGGAAATCAGATACTATTCAGAGGAATCTTATTGCTATTTCGCTTGTCCATTGGATGGGCTGCGAACGAAATTACGCGAGAAAAAAGTTTGCATGGCCAGTGTTCCCAATAATAACAAAGTACGACCAGGTAAAGTACGTATGGTTAAATGTTCATAATGGAAAAGTGTATTGGGAAAACGTTATGGTTTAAAATACATAAAGCAGAATGCTCGAAGGGGAAATAGTTTGTACGGTATAAAAACGCAGAGAAAGTGGACAAATTACATGCTGTAAAAGTTATTGCATTAAATACAAAGGGTAAAATATTCATAATAGATAAATGCGTAGGGGAGACAAGTTTGATATAAAATACCTAGGATAAATTGTACACACGTAAGCCCATGCTTAGTTCCTCCAAAAGGAGTAATTTCTCCACTTTTGCTAGAGAAGTTTAAATCCGGCTAAATTGAGAAAACGGGTCAATTTTTCCGTTCCATGAGCAGAAGGCAGTAAGGAATCAAATCCAAAACTTTAATGGTTTAAAAGCAAACAGCTTTCTGTCAGCGGAGGCATTCAAGCTTCACTTCTAGTCTCCATCCCTATCGGTAAGAAAACATCCCATCTTACGCACATAGTTCGGGAAAATATCGGGATACCAGAATATCAAACATTTTTGAAACTGATAACAATGATGTGCAAATAATGCCTTCACTATAGTACCGTATCACAGTCTAGTAGCATACACTAAACGCACCGAATGGGAAGGTTAGCTTTAACCTTCTCATTCGGAGCGTTTAGTAAGCGATTTAATTTCTTGTAAAACTCGACAAGTTTTTGTTGTTGCTACTTCATTTGCTCGGGGTGAAAACTTAATACTGATGGGAAAATTGATAATGTTTTTGGCTTCTGTCCGCCGCTCTCCGACGGTTGGGAGGTGACCTCGCTCCCGGGCACATGTCTTTCTGTCTCCTCCTCTTTGCTCCGGTACTGTCACCCCCCGGGGTCGAACATAATGTCTCTCCAGCATTCGAAGTTATATTTTCAGCGGAGTATGACTATGATGCAAACTCTCGAAATTTCTAGCTTGGATAAATATCTCAGTACAGTGGGAAAAGGACCTTAATTCTACGAAATACTGTATTATTTCAGTACGGTACGGAATACAAGAGCACATTTTCTCACTGTCTCCAGTTTCATCTAATTTTACGACAAGTGTCCTTTTTCGCAGGTATTGAAAATAGCGCGTTTGAAATGTGTTCATGAACATTTGCTTAAGAATATAAGTAAACATATTTTATACCCTAATTTATACTATGCGTAATTTTTACTCTCTTTAACTACAACCTCTTGGAGCCAAATGAAAGGCCAAGGCGGGCTGTAGTTTGGATAGAAAGTGCACATACGATACTTGCTACAGCACCCTGCACGAGACATTTAAGATAGCGGACAGGCTGGCAAATAAGGGATCGGGGCGAAATCCGCCGAAAATCGGGGCTTTAGGCAGAAGACAATCTCAGTCGCTAACTCGGAGGGATCCGATCCCTGCGAGTGGCAATGCGGGCGGGATGCCAGACGCGTGAACGATCGCGGCAGATACCGGATGCCAGATGCCGGACTGATCGGTCCCATGTGTCCCAAATCGCACGCTCACTAGGTAAGGCTGCATTGAGAAAACGTGGCAATTTTTATGTTCCATGAGCAAAAGGCAGATAGGAATTCAATTCTGAAACTTTATTGGTTTTAAGGCAAGCAGCTTTCTGTCACAAAGTCATTCAAGCTTCACTTATAGTCTCCATCCCCACAGGTAAGAAAAATCCCGTCTTGCAAACATAGTTCGGGAAAATATCGGGATACCAAAATCTTAAATACTTCTAAATCTGATACCAAAACCTATTGTTGTCCGAATAATGCCTTCAATATAATACGGTATGACAGTCGAATAGCTAACCGCAGGGTCTGCTTTACAACACGTCTTAACTACCGCTACACTGCCTTCCACAGCGTCCTAACGAGCTATTTCAGATGCAGATGACGCGGGATGTTTGCATGGGAACCCATCTATTCTCGCTGTGTTTCAGCGCCCTGAAGAAATTGCGCGGAACGGCGGCGTCGGGTGGTCCTCCCCCGTCGTCCGCATCGCGACCTCCGTCGTCTGCACCGTCGCGAGCGACGACCCCGGGTGCCGCGAACCCGCAGGCTCCCCCGCAACAAGCGCAGGGCAAGGTCAGCTGGTGCCTTCAGGGGTGCAGTCTCAGTAGTACTGTGTTTTTTTAGTTTTGTTTCATTATTTTCTGTTGCATTTCACGATTTGGTATTATCATATTTATGTTAAATATTGTAAAAAATAGTAAAGAACATTCATTTTAAATGATATTTTTGTTCCAGGGGTCTAAAAAGTGAGCTTGTGGTCGCCGACTAAAATCCAAGCTTCTTCGATGGTCGCCGAACCTAATGCTACATGTATTACAAAATCGGTCTTAAAAGTGGTATAAATATGGCTATAGGGAAGCACTGGCGAGTGCAAGGGGGATGGTTCCAATAAAATATAGATATAAAAAACCTATAAAATATAGATCGAGTTTCTCGATATCGATGACCTAAGCCAGAATCAAGTCATTACCTAAGTGATTTCATGAGATTATAATTCAGTATTAAAGTCAAAGTTATGATCTGAAAGCAACAAAACTATACATGCTGGCCCTTAACCCTAGCCCCGGTGACCAGCATGAATCACCTATGAACCCCCCTGGTGGGAGGGTGTTAAAAATGACACCCTCTATCTCGGAAACAAAGAAAGAAGCGGAAAAAGCGATCGAAAGGTCACCGGAAATGCAATCGGCGTTACTCCTGGAATTTTTGCGTAAGGTCAATACTGTGGTCACCAGAGGGGAAAAATTCATATACGTCAAAATGTATCAAATGCAGTGCTCTATAAAACCTTGCTTATCTCCGTACGCAAAATAGCCGGAACCACTTTCTGAACGCTATTCGACAGAGCCCGACCAGCTCTTTCACTAAGGCAACATCCATTTTCATATCAGGTCAAAGGCTAGGGCGCAACAGGACACTGAATATTGGAGATGTTATCACGTAGCTTCAAGTTATAATAGGAAGAACGCTCGCTTTCAGCGTGATATGTCGGACCTAAAAGCCAATGTTGGATAGTGATCAGTCATTTATACGCACTACGCAGTCATGAATAAGTATCGATAGTGCCCACTGAGCTTAGGTTAAGTCTGTTTGGAGGTCAATCGAGGTCAAAGATGATACGCTGTCCGTACACAAGGGCAATCAAATGGGCGCCGAAAGCTGTGGGACGGGGTACCTACGCATCCCCCTGTTGGCCAACCAGGGGGGACATCTCCCCAAAATTTTCGGTTCATCGTCAATAATGCTGTCAGGTACCAAATATGCTCACAATTCCCCTGCCCCGGCCAGCACCAGCCCGGGTCCGTTCCCCTGTAAAAATTCCGTGGCAGCACCCCTGGGCATTAAAATTTTCGCCCATTACTTCTATACCAAGCAAGATACAACCATGATTGATTCACCATTGTTCTCTCATCAATAATGGTTTTATTTTGTGTCCATCCATGTGAAAAATTGTTAGGCCTTATCTTAGAGACAAATAAAAGGGTTTGCAGCACCTTAAAAAAGAGCCTCAGAAACAGTTCCGATGTTTCATTTAACTAGAGAAAAAACATTTTTCATGTACATACATGCGTCATGAAATACTTGTCATTCTTCACCTTGAGGCGCCACAAATCAGATAAATTCCTGTAACATTTCAAATAAATAATTCAAACATTATTCATTGGCAACATTTCCTCAGAAGTACAGTGGAAAATATCAACCATTGCTAAGATGAGGCCCAATTTTTGCTCCATTGTTGAACATGGTTCTACTCAAAGCAATAGCAATGCTGTCTCTTGGGAATAACCTTATTTTCTTTGCATGATATCATTCCCATGATAACTATTTCCAAAGCTCTTAATTGATGCATTTTAGCATTAATAATCAGGACTGAAAAAGTTTCCAGAATAGTTGCTGATGACCCATTTGGACCAGGATTGGGTACTGAGAAGAACAGTTTGCATTTCAGCAACCTGTTCTTTTGTGGTGGACACAATCTGTGATATTTCTACTGTACCTCTGTGGCAGTGCTTCCATAGTTCATCCATGCTAGAGAAAACAAAACGAGTCAACTTTCTTGTGACAAAAAATACAAGATATTATCAGAAACTTGGATGCATATAATCAATCAGTTAAAAAACATACACACACACCCTGATCACCCAGTGTGCATCCATCTGTGCAAAAGACACAGCTTTTTCTATGTTTGGCAGACTTGGATTGGACCATTGTCCTTGCAGTGGAGTCTTCTGGCAAATTGGAAATGGTTTTTCACATCTTTGTGCTGTGCAGGAATGCACATTTATATCCCTTATGGGGTACCAATGCAAAGTGATGGATCTAGGATTTTAGTAGGGGGCAGCCCTCTGAGATTGCATCCTGTCAACCAAAAGGGCACACTTTACCCAAAAGGGTGGCTATCGTCATCAATCAGTGGGAGAAAACTGTAATTGGTGTGACTTAAAAATGGTAACAGTGCCATAAATGGGAATGCTTGACCCACAGATGGGAACACCCATTCCCAATTATGGGAATGCTTGAGACCATTTTCCGGAACAAAATTTTGGGCCATGAAACAAACTTTTTGTCTTTCTACCTGGCTTATTTCTGTTCTTCAAATTTTAGAGGGCATTTATCTTTCAAACAGAAACAGGAAATCATACTTTATACCCTGCTTCAAATATTGAAGCTCAACATGTTTATTATGATCATTCCAGTGGGGGAAACTGTGGTCAGCGTTCCCAAGAATAGCTACGTTCCCAATAATGGGAATATTGACCCATATTTGGGAACGCTTCTTCCATAAATGGAAACGCACGTTCCCAAGGATGGGAACGCCCGGAACGATGTTTTCAGAAAACACAACAGGAGCTTAGAAAAGACAAGGGGAATCTTTCTACCTGGTCAATTTTAACTCTTCTTAAAATTTGAGGGGGAGTTCTACTTTGAATTAGAAAATCTGTCTTTGAACCCTCCCTCAAATATTCGTCTAAACTGCGCGATCCAGCCCCAACGGTAAAGAACGATGGAAAGATTGCTCTGAAACTGTGCAGCCAGGCAGGTATTATTTTTTAGATAATTTTGGGGAAATTCAATGAAAAAATAGTAGTATAAAAACAAAATTCCAAAATTGTAGACGGAAAAAATATTTCTCTTTGGCGTCCCACAGTTGCTGCCCACCATGTGCTGACGAATGAGGAAATAGAGGAAAACCGTGCCTTTCATCTGTTTATGAAGTAAGTAGTGCTTAAAAGTGGTATTTTCGCATTTTCTAAGCTTTTTTATATTGATTTGTATCAGAAAGTTCTTAGATCCTGTAGTTTTTCTCCCCAAGATCGTTTGAATTATTCCGTAGTGTTTTGATGAATTATGGTGCGCCGATGCATCAACTCGATATTTTCCACTGGGGTGCTTCATTCATGGGCAGATCCAGGCGGGGGAAAGAGGGTCACGTTTCCCCCGATCGACCCTCGGCGCCCCTCCCCCATCGACCCTCGGCACCCCCCCATCGACCCTCAGCGACCCCCCTGATCAACCCTCGGCGCCCCTTGAAATGGTCACGGCGCCCCTTGAAAGGTCGATGGCGCCCCCTGATATGTCGCTTCCCACCGCCCCCTAGGATGCGAAAATCCGATAAGATTTTGCGCCCACCTAATAGGGGTTCCCTAGGGTCTCAAGCTCCCCCCTCAAGATATCAGAGTGCATGTAGTAAAAACATACGCGGAGACTGATCGAAGCCTATGGCGGGATATGCTTGAGCTCCTAGCCCCCCCCAAGAAGTCCTGGATGTGAGAATTGGCCACTCTATGATATAATTTGGCACCCCCTGCTCGGATGACGCCCCCTTTCGAAAAAAAACTTGGATCCGCCTATGCCTCCTTCTACTCCTTTGAGCCTGCTTCATGCAGGGGTAGGGGTAGGCCTTTATACTTGGGCCGCTATCATAGGCGGATCCAGGATTTCCGATCGGGGGGACGCCTTCCCGGGGGCGCCATTCTTTACCGGAAGACCCTCTCGGATGGGCGCAAAATCCTATCGGTGGGAGCCGATTTTCGCATCCTGGGCGGGGGGGGTGGGAAGCAGCATTTCAGGGGGGCCCGTGACCATTTCAGGGAGCGCAGAGGGTCGATCGGGGGGGCGGCACAAACTCCCTTTGCCCCCTGGATTGGGGTTGGGATATGGGGCACGTGCCCACTTTGCCCCCTGGATCCGCCTATGGCCGCCATATTTTTTCAGAAAAACTGACATATTGAAATAATTCGGTAGATATACACCTTTATTTGTTTCAAGCTGTCTGAAATTCCAGTTTGAATCTACGATGGCAAATGCGTTTCCAAATATGGGTCATTGTTCCCATTGTTGGGAACGTAGTCATTCTTGGGAACGCTGACCACAGTTTCCCCCACTGATTCCCATGTCTTGGTGCATCTGTGTAAATAAAACACTAGTCATATACAAAATCAATTAATAGATATCTAGAAAAACAACAAAAAGTTTTTAAATATTTGATTTATATTGCCACTTGAGATAATAATATATACAGACCAAGACATATGGGCATACAGAACATGATGCGAGCCAACCTAGCATAACAAAACCTGTTTTCAGCACCTTTAATGCCATTTTACACAACTTCTAAACTTCAAAGCTCCATTTGTAGCCCCATCATTTGTATTCTAGTGGTGGGGGCAGTAGCAAGGTATTTTCTGCCTCGCAGATCTGGTTTAATCAGTTTTGGGGTACCCTTTTCTTCAGGCTGCCCTGAATCCTTTCAAACTTACGGGGTCCTGAACTCGAGTTCAGGGATCCCTTGGACCTGTCACTGCTGTGGCACCCCAAATGGAAGCTCATGTTAATTTCTGTGCCTACTAAGAGCATCCTAAAAAATTTTCCTATTTCTCATTTCAGGGACTTTAAAATCGTTAAATAACAGGCCTACTTGGTCACCCAGTTATATGTCCAGCTATAAGGCAAGAACATGGTGGTATCAAAAATAGTATACTTGTAATGGATAGCCTCATAATTAGGCACCACAAAAATCGTTCAGAATATCCACGCCCTTGGGAATGTGTGACTGTAGAACAATGTTTACGATGACATTTCAGTGTGATTGTGGTTGGAAAGAGTTTAAACATGCACCACTGGTATCCAAGTTTTTTTCCTTCTGAGACTTTTCGCGGTAAAGCAAAACAAGGAAACATCATTGCAAGTAGACTCCAAAACCCACCTAGATTGCACGGACCGTCTATGATAAACGCACATCTTGATTTAACCCCTTGGATTTAACAAATTGAACACCAGTCTGAGTCGTCAAAAACGGCGCCCACCAACAAGAATACAAAAATATTAGCGGCAGCCCACGCCGCGCTCGTTCTGACGGCCGCACACACCGAAAATGTACCAGGGCGACCACCTGCGACCAGGCAACCACGCAAGTCGGCGGTTTCGGCCGACTCGGTCGCCCATTGGTCGCCTATTGAAAAAAATGAAAATCACCGACTTGGTACCGACTCGTGACGGATTCTAGTACATTCTAAGTTGAACTTAAAAATAATACATAGATACGGTATAAGGAGATGGCATCAGCTAAGGTACCAGGTAATTTCAGTCGCTTTTCATAAAATTGGAACCAAAAATTGTAATAAGAAGAAACATAACTAGCAAAGACTAGCAGCAACTAAGGGCGGTGATGATGCCAGATGTAATCGGCCAAAGATGCCCCGTTGTAGCCAAGCTGTCTTTCAGAAACGCCAAACAAGCCGGGAAACGAAGGCTAACTTGGCTCTTTGTCGAAGTAGATTCTGCCCATTCTTGGCTAAAGGAACTGGCAGACTTCATCCAATAGATTTTTATGGGCACTGGGTGTATTACGATGACGCGTGGAGACAGTGGAGAGGGTAACCATATTTAGAAGCAGGAGCGGATGGTGGAAGCTAAAATCATGGGAAAACAGATGGAATCAGAGTTTGAGACGGTTGCTGGGTCGCCAACTAAAAGATGATAGGGTCGCCGACGGCGTAGGTAGATCGGCAAGTTTTTAGACCCCTGTTTTGTTCCAAGTGGCACCGTTGTTTTGATTTAACCCGTCTCCCTTGTTTTTTTAGGATATTTTGTTTTCTGTTTTCTTTCACAATATTGTGTACACATGTACGCCATGTGTGTTGACGTTCATTGTCATTAGCGCTCAATGTCTTTTAGATGTGATTTATTTTAACACATCTCGTTGATGCTGATATTTATTATGAACACACTTGACCTGTAAGTGAGTGAATTTCCCGTTGCTCATTTCCGTTGAATAGCTATAGTTACAAATTCACTACGTTTTAATGGTACCGTTGCTTCTCGCATTGTATCAATACGAAAACTTCTCTAACCCATAAAACCACCATCACTCGATAAATAAAAGCAACCGTGTTTGCTTGGCGTCACCGCTGTCCCAACCAAACCTCGAGGATGACCTGAGCCGACATTCTGCAGACGGCGGGCCCGCAGCTGCCCAACATTCTGCCGGACGCAGCCGGCTCTGCCGCCAGCGCCGCCGCCAACGTAGCCGGCAACGTGGCCGGCAACGCCGCCAACGCCTCCAAGGCGGTCGGCGGCTTCCTCAAGAGCCTCTTCTAAGTGCAATAACGAGCCGAACTCCGAGAGTCAGCGTTGGACGCGTGTCAGGGACAGCCCAGTGGTTCGCTGCCCAGGGACCGTGCCGAACTGTGAAGTGCTGGCAGTGTGTGACCGGTGTGGAGCGACAGCGTGCAGAGCTCCGTGGTGGATTAACTAGCTGCTTTCCATATGGCTGTCCTTACCTAATCCTCTGAAACCTTTCTCTGCTTCTCTCCTGTAACATGTCTGCCATCCGCGCCATTGCATCCTTTCTGTCGACTCCTTGGAGTAACCTCAAGACAGCACAAGGGATGGAATCAAATCGTCGAATCCGATGCCGCTTTTTGTCCTTCAGTCCTTCTCTTGATCCTTACAGTCTCTTATGATGGGCGAACAGCCCAGAGAACGCCGGAGTTTCTCCCACGCTCGGCGTAGATGGCGCTATTAGCGTTCACCAGATGTCGGTACCATCGCCATCGTGCGAATCCGCCAGCTGATCCGCGCTAATGCTTTGAAATAATCAAAGAAGATGAGATTTCCGAGGACGGGGGAACGCCGTCATCAGCTTCAATGGACAGCAAAAAAAATCAACAATGATGAAAATCCAGACGAAGCTGCCTTCTGAATGTAAACATAATTTCGGTGAGTTTGTATTTTGTACTTTCCATGAAATTCTCTGATCTGGCATTTATTCTGCCGCTGCCTTTGCAGGCCTTTCAGTTGGCCATATTCCAGTACGTGATAATGAATTGAAAGACGTTGGCATCAAAATATTTTACTGTCACGATCAAAAATAAATTCCTACCCTGGATCCTGCCCCGACTCTGCAGGGATCCGAAACATTATTGTATTATGTAGGGAGATTTAACTTGATTTACCAGACGTCGGGTAAACGTGGGCTAGTCGGGCAGACCAGACCGAGGGCCCGCTGCGCCTCGAATCTGGGACCTTTAGCTCAGGAGGCAGGCGCTCCACTACCGTGCCGCCTATCCCCGAATTTGGCATTTTGATGAATTTTACTAATGGAGATATAAGGTGTTTTTAAAGGGAATGTGGCACCTTTATAACGTGATTTTAACGGAGATGGCCAAGTTGTAAAGCATGCCGGAAAACCCGGTACTCTATATATCATTTGTCTTGAAACTCAAAATTTTCGTAGAGAAAAGCTACCTGAAGTGTACCCTACATATACTCGTAGCAGCAGGCTACAGTTGTCATGGCCGTTGGTGTGATGACATATGCTGACGTCACGCTGAGTATTAGCCAATCGAAGTCCTTGAAGCGTGTTGAAAATGGCAGTGGTTGCCAGATCATGACATCATCCACAGGCAGATATTTGTTCCTTTCCCTAGAGAAGCATTTTAAATTCAAAATATTGAGCTTGTTGTACATTTTTTTCAGAGAAATCATGGACGCCTCCATGATTTTCCGCTAAAATTATCCCTAATTACACTAAATTACAGGATTGGACCAAGATGCCACATTCCCTTTAATGAAACTTAACCATAATTCTACTGTACATTATTAGTAATCATAATGTTACACATTGCTTTATTTTCCTTTCTAAGAGGTTAATATGTATTCTAGCTTCAAGCTTCATATGTTTTGTTCGTGGCACCAGTCATATCCATGCTAGAACCATAGGTACTTATGAGTTTGTGCTATGATCCACTCCTCTCGCGTGTAGTGAATACTTCTTCTAGGTACAGATTAGTCATATCATTATATTCCTTATCCTCAGTTTTACTGTGTACAAATGGCGCTGGGCTTTTCGACTTCCGGTTTTTCGTGGCAGTTACACAGAAAGGCCTGCGGAGAGGTGAGATGGACAGTGAATTTTCGACCACTTGCAGACAAAAGCAGCGCCCTCTAAATCTAAAAGCAATTAAAGCTTTGGATTGTTCCTATTCCATCATTAGCCCTCCAACTTTGCCCTGATTTCGCTGAATTCGGAATATTTTTAGGCATAAGTGGAGGGACTAGGCCCAAAGACCTTCAGCGTAATTATCACCTATAAAACAGCTCCGCTTTAGAAAACGAGTCAGCTCCGCTGTACGACTACGAGATGAGTTAAGCGAATCCGCTTTAGGAAAAGAGTCAAGTAACTCCAATCTGCTGCATTTTTGGATTGCGTTCTACGTTAGATATGAAGTGAATCCAGAACTTGACGCCCAGTTGGTCAACGCATGTGTGCCTGTTCCTGAATCCTTGCCTACTCACCACACTGTGTGTATTTACAGTTTGAGTAAGAACCCGATTTGCAGTGTATGACACAGTTGTAATATCGTGTTCTTATTCTTGTTTTGCAGGAGCGGTGACACCGGTCGAGATATTCACATGAGATGCTTCCTTTCCGTACGAGCTTGGCGAGGCCGAATCTGACTGGAACCGCACCTTGTGGTGTCTGCTGTTGGGCGCGCTTCACGAGTGACACACTGGGGTCTGTAGTGGAATCGGTTTCATTTATGGCGCACCGAAAAATATAGCTAGTGCTCCTCCTAACGAATAACACGCGATATCTGATTTTGCTATCAGAGGTAGGGACTAGGAATTGAACCTGAAAAACATTGATGTTGTCGAGGGGCGTAGCCAAGGGGGGGCGGCAGGGACAGCCCCCCCTGAGGGCCCGAATGGCCCCCTGAGGACACGGGCCGCGCGAAGCGCGGCTCGCCCGCACTATGCTCTGTGGCCAAATTTGAAATTTCATACCAGACAGGGGCCTCTTAAGCCCCTTTCAGCACTCTATTCTGTAACAAGCAGGGCCCTTTTTACCCATCAGGGCTTTTTGGCGCTGTCACAGGGGCCCTCTTCGGGGCGCCCCCCCTGAGCGAAATCCTGGCTACGCCCCTGTTGATGTCTGCCATGAAATTGACATGTTGACAAAAAATAAACAAAGACCAGGGTATTCTCAAATATCTACAATTCCCGGCGAACAATTCTGTGTTGAACCTCTGCTCGTCGTGCGCGATATAGTCCCAGCCGCTGAAACACCCGAAACAACTACGGCGCGCAAGGTGGCTGATTTTGGATCTTCCCTGCATAGTTTTTTTCGGGGATTTTATTTCAAAAGACTTAGGGAAATAGTCAGCGATCTGAACACCGGCTTTCGTGAAATATTCTACACAACAGGTCATAATCGGCATCCCCATACAGATATACAGGCCATCTAGGCGTCATTATTTTCCAAACATTCCATAACCTCTCCAGAACTACTCTGTGACTGGCCAGCTGAGGAGTTGTATTGTCGAAATCAGTGCAGCAGCGGGCGCGTGCTTGTGTCGCCGGGCGCAGCTTCTGGCAGCTGCGCGGCGTCGGCGCCACAATACGAACCGCTTCCAGGGCGGAATTGCGCTCACGTGCCGCGCTGGGTGACATCTCGCCGCATCAGGGCTGGGTTTCAGCGTCATGCGTGAGCTGACGTCATATGTGAACTCGCGTGACGCTGCGCCCATCAGACCAACCCCGCTGTGACGCAGCACGGGCGCTGACCGCCCGAGGCGTAGCTTAGTCGGGCCGATGTTGGTAACCCAGCGGTGTGTCAACTACAGTGGTAAGAAGCTGAGTTTCTGGAGTGGGTGTAACTCACTGCCAGGAGTGTTCCTCATTTTTGCGCGCAGATTGTGCTGATGGAGGGTATTTGCCGTGTGAATCAGTCATCTTAGAGGCTAGCTAGCATTCCAGTAACCGTGCGCCGGGTCTCATTGCAATATTGCTAGCGATCCTTGAGGCGGGCAGCAGCATCGCATGCCTGCAGGGTATGATGCGCTCAAGTCTCGGGCTTGTTATTGTTGGTACGACAAGAGTGAGCACATGGGTGCGTGCGTTTCCAGGCAGGGGTTATAGCCGGGTGAGAGCCATGCCGTCGCACTGGTAGCCAAACGCATGAGTGAGCGCTGCCGCGCTCTTGCGGCAATTGCGTACCTTTGTCCTCTTGTCTCACCTTTTTCCCCGCGTTGTGCGTCATTTTGGAAAACAGGCGATGAGAGCTGAAGGCGAAATCAAGCTACTACACGCTCAGCCAGGGAGGGGTGCCCGGATCAATGCGGCCAAGTTAAAAAAACATCCATTTCTATACCATAGATTACACTCAGTGTATCCACAAATATTTTGTTGGCCAGGATACAGAAAAAAATATCTTAGCACTTATCTACCTCCTGAGAAACATATGAATACTGAACCGCCAATCTAACTTTTTTAACAGGCCAATTTAAAGAGCCGTTTGACATCGCCAGTGTATTTTTATTCATGAATATAAGCATTCCGCTCGAAAGTATGAGCCCGAACATCTCGCTGACTACTTCGCAAAATGACGCATAACGATTTCTTCTTCCTCACTCCCTAAACTCCGTAAGATCTATCTGTGCACTCTGTAATCCATGCCTGTATTGCTCTAATAACAGTGTCGTTGAGCGCTGATGGCACAAACTGAATGAATAGATCAAACGTCAGCTCGCTCGAATGTCTCCGTTTCTCTGTCTCCCTGAAGGCCTTCGAGGCGTTTTTCTCCGTTGGTATCCTGTCGTCAGCGTTGTCTTGAGAGTCCCTTTAGCCTTGCTCGTTCTAGTTCCTGCTACTATCGTGTTGGTGAAACATGTTCAAACAGTTCCCAGGCCACGTTCATGTGTGTGCGGACGACACTGTCGTTGGATTTGTTTTGGCATCCTTTAAAGTGAACGGATGTCAAAGATTTGAGTGTGCGGTTTTATTTTTGTCTGTATTTTGTTGGCCGCGGGCGGCCATGTGCATGTGTTATCAGATGCTGTTGACGCAGGTAAATGACAACATGTGTTCATCCCCGGATCTCACACGCCAAATGCTGAAAGAAAGTGAAGGAGAGAGCAGTATGTGGAGATCTGGAAACCGTGATTTATAGCGCGCATATCCAAGTTAATACTCATTCGTTGATTGTAAATATACAAGACATGAATGTAAACAGAAGGCATGCGCTTTCTTGTTTCGAAAAGGAAGCCAAATAATAATTTGAAAGTGACATTTTCATACCATGAAATGCAACTTGTTTGTATCATTGAAAGTACTTACCCAGTCGGGACATGCTCCGAAATAGTTGATGGGAGGAATAAACATAAATTACAAATTAGTGAAGAGTAGATAAAACATGCCCAAGTAACTGAAAATGTGTTACACTCAGATAACTGTATTGTCTCCTACCATACATTTAGAAAACTAGGCAAAAAGGGCAAAAACCACAGCAGCCGGTGTGAATACGCTCCGTGGTGTTTCCACGCGGGACAAACATGATAAAAAAAACAAAAAACAACTCTCTTAAAGATTTGCACCGTAATCAGCAATCGTTCCAGACAAGCCGAGCCAGAGACGTACCACGGGAACGGGTCCTCCAGGTCCTCCAGGCACGCCGGGCCAGAGATGTACCACGGGAACGGCCCCGCAGGTCCTCCAGGCACGCTGGGCCAGAGATGTAACACGGGAACGGCCCCGCAGGTCCTCCAGGCACGCCGGGCCAGAGATGTAACACGGGAACGGAACCGCAGGTCCTCCAGGCACGCCAGGTCAGAGATGTAACACGGGAACGGCCCCGCAGGTCCTCCAGGCACGCTGGGCCAGAGATGTAACACGGGAACGGGTCCGCAGGTCCTCCAGGCACACCGGGCCAGAAACGTACCACGGAGAACGGCTCCGCAGGTCTTCCAGGTCCACCGGGCCAGAAACGTACCACGGGGAACGGGTCCTCCAGGCACACCGGGTCAGAGACGTAACACGGGAACGGCTCCGCAGGTCCACCGGGCCAGAAACGTACCACGGGGAACGGCTCCGCAGGTCCACCGGGCCAGAGACGTAACACGGAAACGGCTCCGCAGGTCCACCGGGCCAGAGACGTACCACGGGGAACGGCTCCGCAGGTCCACCGGGCCAGAGACGTACCACGGGGAACGGGTCCGCAGGTCCACCGGGCCAGAGACGTACCACGGGGAACGGGTCCGCAGGTCCACCGGGCCAGAGACGTACCACGGGGAACGGGTCCGCAGGTCCACCGGGCCAGAGACGTACCACGGGGAACGGATCCGCAGGTTCACCGGGCCAGAGACGTACCACGGGGAACGGGTCCGCAGGTCCACCGGGCCAGAGACGTACCACGGGGAACGGCTCCGCAGGTCCACCGGGCCAGAGACGTACCACGGGGAACGGCTCCGCAGGTCCACCGGGCCAGAGACGTACCACGGGGAACGGCTCCGCAGGTCCACCGGGCCAGAGACGTAACACGGGAACGGGTCCGCAGGTCCACCGGGCCAGAGACGTACCACGGGGAACGGCTCCGCAGGTCCACCGGGCCAGAGACGTACCACGGGGAACGGCTCCGCAGGTCCACCGGGCCAGAGACGTACCACGGGGAACGGCTCCGCAGGTCCACCGGGCCAGAGACGTACCACGGGGAACGGGTCCGCAGGTCCATACGCCGGGAAACTCGAGCACCGAGCCGACACAAACTGCTAGAAATTGACAATTAACTCAAAATTGGCGGTTAACGGACAGAGCAAGGTCAAAAGCGCTAAGAGCAGTGCGGGTATTCCACTTGCCACGCACGGTGAATATGTTCAAAATGGGTTTGCCATAGACTTCCCTGATTCTGAGCAAGAACGTCACCACCCACCAAAAAGTGAGTGAGTAAACTTTAACCCCGCATAGATAGAAAACTAATCCTTTCAAAACCTAGGATTCTTCGCAGCTATGTTCCCCCACTACAGAAGCTTGAAGTTTTTCAAAATTTCGCTGAAACTAGAACATGTCCAGATCAAAATGGGGAAGGGGGCAGGAGTGTCTTTACGCCCTGGACCCTTATGATTCTGGGCTTCCATCAAAAGCCCTGCCGTATTCACGCTTACGTGGGTTGAAGACACGGCAAACACAACTCAACTGCTTCATTTCTCTTCAGATACCTTCGTTCACCTTTTGACTGACATCTCTGCGGCCGGATGCCGCAAGGGTTGCGTGATTGATGCATGATATGCCGATTGAAAGCCACTGTCCTGATGCTTAGAATAAATAGCCCAGCCTGCCCACCAGACATCAGCACGGTTCAAAATCATCCGTCACTACACTAGTCATTCATGTGTCGAACCGCAAGGAGTATGCAGTCTGCGCCGCGTGCACCGCTGAGAGGGTGGCCACTCGATATCTCCTTGATCCAACCGGCGCCTGCAGACACTTCTATTTAAACAATGAAAGTGGATGCATATAAATCATAGCAGCCTGAACAGCAGGACATGCGGGATAAGGCGTGAGCTCATACTGTTTGCTGAGTCTGAGAATTTGACAGCATGTAGATCGCAATGATGTCACATGCTACGTTTGTTTCAGCCAAGTTGGGGGATTGCAGCCACAGGCTCAGCATAGTTGTTCGGATATCAGACAACGCTATGCATGTGGGCCGACCTTCCAAGACACATGTTATGGAACATGTACAGGAAAAATATGGCGATCTTGACAAAAATAACGTTAAAAAATGCGTATGATGATCATGCTTGGAGTTAAAGGGCACATGAGTTAAAAACCTGATGTGGCTATCCCTAAGGCTCTGCATCCAGCCAACCAAGCGATGAAATTACATCCTCAATGGGATATTTGTTGCTCGGGGTTTACCGTTAGCTGCAGGGTTATGGGACATCCGGGAAGAAGGGAAACGAACTACGCTAGTTCTGGGGCTAGGTATGAACCTCACTTATCAAACACTCAGGCGCCAATGTTAAGGTTACCCTATCCGTGTCCGGGAGCGTAGGGGTGTATATTTCCGGAAATCATTGGGGCTACACAAATTTTAAAAAAGTAAATAACTACCACGTGAAAGGAGATAGCCTAATAATATATTTGTTTTTAAACATCACACAGTCCATTTTAATCCCGAAAATTATAAATAATACAATTTTGAAGGTCTTTAACCACTAGCTCGATATTTCATTGTAAATGCCTGGGAACCCCAAAGAGATAGAGTCCACACTCCTATATGAAAAAAAAACATACCGGGTGAATGGCACCGCACATCCAGAGCTATAAATCCACTCCTCGGTACTGCAGTATGTTACAAAGTTTCATTGGGCCGGGCACTGAGCATTAGGGTGGAGTGAAAAAAATCAAAATTATTTGGATCGTTCCTTAACACGCTCATTGACGGGGAGCGGGTAGGGGAGAGCGGGGAGAGTTGTATCATGGACAAGTTGTATCAGAGCGATTTTTTCCAAAACTATCCAAGAGATAGCACTCCCGACACGACCAGATGATGCGGCATGAGGTCCGCCATCTTTCTTTATGCTGCCGTCTGCTTGACTTGGCGCGTTTCGCGGTGAGTGTAGAAAATGTGTTTCCGGGGTGTCATTCTGTAAAATTTCGTCGTAAGGAAATGTGTGTTTTTGTCATTCAGATGATCACGAATCGGAAGGATCGCTGTAGCAGTGGTAAGGGTAGATTCTAAGGCTTCGTGCGTGAGAAGGATTTTCTCGGCTGGCCACTGGTTGTTGAGCACGAGGACGTTTTTTCCAATGTGGGAGGGTGGTACATGTTGTATCAAGGCCAGGTGGGGTATGTTGTACCAGTGATACAACTCACCCCAATGTTCATGCAGCTCATTAGGGGTGTCGCCACAGATTCGTTTTTTCCAAAAACACTATATTGTCACATGTAGCCACAACGAAAAATTAGGTAAAATATTTGTGATGCAAAAAGTGCGGGTCAGGATAAGTGCAAGATGGGCCGCGCTGATGGAATGAAAGCAAAAGCAAAATTAAAGTCTAACAAGTCCAGTGGCGAATCTAGGATTTCGTTAGGGGGCAGGCTCTGAGGGGGGGCGCCGAACCTGGGGGCGCCGAATCTGAGGGGCGCCAATTTACCACCCAATAGGCGGACAGTGTCGAAGAAAAAACGCGTTTAAAAACGTTTTTGTAAATGCTTATTTTCATGAAAGCAACCTTTCAGTGAAACATGTTCACGTTTACCATTAAACATATTTCGGGCCGGCAAGGTTTCGCCCAGAAAGTAATGACTGGTACATTGGTAGAAAATGCTGGACTAACTGAAGCACCATGAGCAAAGAATACAGCTAACTTCGGTCTTGAAGAAAACTGAGGTGTCGCATCGACCACATCCACATATCATAGTTGTCTTGGCTAACGCTGGGTCCCTACAGAAACCCCGATTGACGCTACATTAAGCGCAATTAACAATTAATACAGAGAACTTTGGTGAACTTAAGTCCTGGCGAAAACTAAGGTGCCGTATCGACCACCTCCACATATCACAGTTGTCTTGACTAACGCTGGGTCCCTACTGAAATCCCCTATTGACGCTAAACTAAGCATCAGAGGCCGCACAGCCTCTGCGGGCCTGGGCCTCTGAGTTTTTGCTGGCTACTTTGAGCTGATACTGAGTCCCCTCAGTTGATCTGGGACCGCTTTAGATAACCAGGCCCTCACACTGAACTTGAATGTGTCGCCACTGGAGCCTTCTGAGTTTTTCGGGGTCCCTTAACTGGTGAAGGGTCCCCTCAACAGATCCTGGGCCCTCTGAATTAATTTTGAGCTATCTGAGAGCGAGTTTTCAGGTTGCCCCTGGGCTGTTCTGGGACCGTGAAAGAGTATTGCACAGGAGCTTACTGGCTTGGCCTTAGATCCTTTGCTGCTTTGGGCCCCCTAAGCTAAAAATAACTCTGTAGGTGAAATTATTGTGGCAGCCACGAGCTGGGTCTAGGGCCCGTGATAGGATTTACTTAAGGGGCCTCTGATTTGGTCATAGGGCCCCTCGCTTGATTAGTCTCCCTTGAGCTGGCAAGGGCCCCCTGGGCTGGTATCGTGTTCGTTTAACTGATATAGGCCCCTTAAGCTTGTTTGGGGCCCGTTGTGCGTATCTGGGCCCCATGAGTTCGTCAAGACACCCAGCTAGTCTGGCCATCTTATTTTGTATGGGCCTCCTGAGCTGCTTTGGGGCCCCCTCAGCGTGTCTAGGCCCCATGAGTTGAAGGTTGGCCCCTGAGCTAGTTTTGGCCCCCTGAGCTTATTTAGGACGCGTTTAAATGGGTAGGCACCCCACGCTGCCTATACAGCTCATTAGGGATGTCGCCACAGATTCATTGTTGCCAAAACACTATATCATCACAGGTAGCCACAACGAAAAATTAGGTACAAATATTTATGCTGCAAAAAGTGTAGGCCAGGATAAGTGCAAGACAGGCCGCGCTGATGGAATGAAAGCAAAAGCAAAAATTAAAGTCTAACAAGTCCCGAGAAGTTATGGCCACATCCCCACCTTCGCTTCACAAATTCGAGGGACACCCCTGCTCGCCCCCCCGCCTCCTACTTCCCACGTCCATGCAATTCATCCGTATCCCTGATACAACCCTTGCCGTAACTATTGTGAGATGATTACTTAGTAAGTCCATAACTAATACGTTTAGGCTTTTCAGATTGAACAGTTGCAGATTGAACAGACTTTAGCCCTGACTTAAGTCTGCTGGTGCCTAGTCTAGAATTTGCCCGTTTCGTCACATTGTGTTGGCTTCTTTGTTCCAAACGGGTCACCTTTACACCTGGACGGTTGATGTTTCGTTTGCGTTTTTTGTCGCCATGAATTTCTTACTGCATTGGCCATCGTTTGGTGCAATAAATTGCAAGTTAAGTTTATAATTAAAATTTAAATTCGTTGAAGGTTGTTCCCACGGCCATGATCGGTGGCAGGCACAGTCTTCAAAACGTGACACACTGATACAACTTAACCCACCATGTGATACAACTCACCCAACCGGTGGGGTAAGTTGTATCAAGTGAAAAGGTCCATTCGCCGGGCAGTAGAAGACAAACCATTAAAGATAAAGAAACAAATCTATCGGCAAAAGGAAGCCAACGGATGCAGCTACGAGATGGTATTGAAATCACGAGGCCATCCCAAGTAGTTACGAAATTAATGAACCTGGAGTAAAAACTGATACAACCCACCCCACCCTCCCCTACCCCCTCGGGTTTTTCGGAGTGAGCACAAAAAACGGCGGCGCGTAGCGCCGCCGTACTTGGCATGCCTTTTTCCTCATCATTTTTACAACTTTTGTGACAATTTTAAGGTTAGGTCATCTCAGGTCAGGTCACCAGTACAGGTCAAGTGACCTGACCTCAAAAAAGTTTAAGATAGCATAAGTCGGAGCAGGGTGAACTTATCCGATTGAAACTCATATCACACATTGGGCCCACCGAGTTCTCTAAAATATGTTCCGGTATTTTTGATATCGATGACCTAAGTTCAGGTACGAGGCATGACCTATCCATTGGAAATACATGGGAATTTTTATTGTCTAACTCAGTAACGGATAGTGATAGAGCGTTTATTTTAGCTGCATTAGACTTGCCTTGGCTTTGCGGTTCTAATGATATGCATTTTATATAATTTGACCCTGACCTGACCTCAGGTCAGGTAAAATCCTTGATTTGACCTAGAAAGGTCAAATTATACATCATTCGATTCGGCTTGCTGCGAGGATTCATATAGTTTAAGTCGTTTTGCTCTATCTTTACTTGTTCAGATGTAATGGCCAAAAACTTAATTTACATGTTATCCCTATTGCGGCATGTTTTGACCTCTCGTGACCTTAAATGTGACCTGACAAAAAATGGTTCAAATATTTTCGATGGAGAAGTGGATGGGCTACCCAACGCCGTTTACTGCTTTTCGCCACCTACCGTGGTTCTCGAGATCTTGGGGTGGGGGGCGGGTCCCCGCCCCCCTCGTCAAAGCGAAGGTGGCTCAGACCCCCGTCAATGCGAGTGTTGATATTGTTTTTCTATTGCGCTAGGCCTTATCAAACTAAGAAATGAAAGAATTTTGGACATCAGACCACGGGAACATGAGCAATATCGAGCATTTATACATGGATGTTTGAGAAACTTTGGCGTTGAAGTCTCCATTGAAAATCTTTGGTGCTAGCGTATAGTGGTTTACAGGTTGGTTGTTAGAGCAGATTACGTGCGTTTTGAAGCGTGGGAATCACCCTAAACACATGCAAGAGGTGAAAATAGATCCCAGCTAGTGGAAAGGTATATTTCAGCTGCAGTGGCGGATGCAGGAGGGGTGGCAGGGGGCTCAAACCCCCTCCCCGACAACAGGAGCAGCAACGACAGGAGCAGAGTCAGAAAGGGAACACCAACAACAGGAGCAAGACCGTGGGCAAGAGCAGCCGAGTCAAAGTGGACAAGCTCAGGAACTAGGGCGGGAACCGCAGGGGGCGCTGCCGCATCAAACATATGATTACGTGTCGATACCTTACGTTAAAGGGGTCGGCGAGAAAATCGGTAGGGCACTAGGCAACCATGGGATGAAAGTGGCGCACAGCTCTAAGACAACCTTAAAGACTTTGTTGACACATGTAAAAGATCCTCTAGTCAAAGAGGAAAAAAGAGGGACAGTGCATGAAATAAATTGTGAGTGCGGGTCAAAATATTTAAGGGAATCGGGGAGGCCACTGGGGATAAGGGTGGAAGAGCACATAGGAGATATTCGAAACGGTAGGTTTTCAAAATCAGCAGTTTCATGTCATGTGTATAGTTGTAGGAAAGATTTAAGTCCAAGAGATGTAAAAATTCTGGCAGTAGAACCAAAAGCTTGGCCGCTGGTCAGTCAGGGAGGCGATAGAAATCAGACTGCGAGAAGCAGATATAAATCGCGACCGCGGAAATGCCACCATCAGCCCAATCTGGGATCCTGTATTAGAATTGTTGTAGGTGTTAGATGTTTAGATAGTAGGTAAATTAGTAATTGTTCTGGTAACAGGTAATCTGATATTTCTAGTTATTAAATCAAATGCCATTATAGTCAATATTCATATCTTATGTCAATTCACATCATCCAAAAATATCTAACATTGATAACATGGTTTGAAAAGTCAACAAATGGGAGGTAGATCTATTGGGAAGGTCAAGTGGTAGCCACTGTGTGTTTCTATTTTTATGTATGTTTAATCGATGCACAGTATCATAATATTCGCTGATAAAGAATCGTCCAATAGATTCGAAATATCCGATTAATAACTTTCTTATATACCTACCAGAAACTAAATATCGAAAAAAAGTTGATGCACTATTCAGGCTGTTGCACAACTATTATCTATCCACGTGTGCTCCGTCAAAAACTGGGAAGATTCATCTAGCGGTGTGGCCACCGATGGAAAAAGTAGCTGAATCATCTAAAAACTACCATCATCCTGATAATGAGGTTTCTGACCACTTTAGGGTTGATGTCTGCTATGATCCATCATAATCCAAACCAGGGTAGTGGTAGAAATAAACGCATTATTATTCGAACCGCAGGCCCTGGGACCTCTCGACACTTGACACTTGACTCGGGCTGCTAGGACCACACATAGGACCGCTTTCTGTTTTATTTGTATCTAAGGCGCTGTATTTGTTATTATTAAATGCTTCATAAATTCTGTCACTTAACTCCGTTGATAAACCATAGCCAAATGAATAGATTAAGAGGAAGGCATCAAAGCATGCTTACCAAAAATATTTACCGGGATTCCTAAAATTATTAGGGTATATAACGAAATAATCTTCCCCATTCTGCTTGTCTATTATTTTAGCCTGGATACAAAAAATGTATCATTTGTTGTAGATAGATAGTTCAAAGAATATTTTCCTCTTGTCATTCATTTATAAAAGTTCGCATCTATATTCACAAAACATTTCATGAGTCCTGATCCACATGGGTGACTCAGGGAAAATACGTGGATGTCGGGAAGTGGCAACCCCACCTACCCGATTACTGGATAATATATGCAGATATATCCCTGCGTAATATATATATATATATATATATATATATATATATATATATATATATATGAAAACGTTAGCAATGAATTGCATTGTAGCAATGAATATTTGTATTGTATTTGTATTTATTCAGTATATATGAGCAACAGCAGTATCCCACTTACAGCTCAAGTCCAACAAGTATGCAACACATGGCCAGTTTTTGTTGGAGCGACACCCAGTGCTAGATGCAAAGGGCAGCACAACTGAGGAAAAAATTAAAATATTGACTACCACAGCTGAGAGTCTGCGGTTTCAATCCACGTCAGTGGATGTCTGGATCGCCGGAATCCTGTTGGTGGACATCTCAGTGGGCGGTGCGTCATTCAGTTCACACAGGCCAACCTCCCGAGCCGGTGCTGCACCTGCCCGTGACCTGTGCACCGGAAAAGACATCAACGCAGCACAGCCACACAGCCGGAGACTGCAGTGCCTGCTCCACACACGAAGCGAGCACGGGTCGGCTGCAGGACGGGGCGGGCCAGCTCGGAGTCCGGCGCGTCGGCCGCAGGCGACACAGGCTCAGGACGATTAATAGAACAAAGCGTAATCGGATATGATGAGCAGTAACGCAAGACACTGTTAGTGTTACGCTCAGATATGACTCAATAAGGGTGGATCATTAGGTGGGATTAGTGCCGACCCCGGCGACTTCGGCCGAGCCTGGCTCGAGATATGAGCTCAGGGGGCTGCATTAGAGTCAATTAACGTACAGAAGACCTCGAGGCTGGCACTGTTTGCTTAATGATCATATTTTATTATATTTCTCACGAGTGGCCGTAGGGGCAAGGTCAAACGCGTCATCTGTGTAACAAGGTAATGCAGCAAGCAACGATGTCAGACTGCAGCGATTTACATAACAAAGCCGCGAGAGCTGTGCAGGTATGGAGTGCCTCATTTCTCCTTACTGTTGTGCTTTGGGAAATTCAGTCAACAGTTATATGACCCCAGACAGTGGACGATGACGTGGGCAAAGGGCGGCGAGAGGGGGCACTGGTACCCTCCAGAGCTTTGATATCAGCTCGGTTGGATGTCAGCTGGGGTGCGGGGGAGACCAGCAGCCGGTGACGTGGCCAAGGGACCGGGAGAAGGGGTAGCGTTCCCTCTAGAACATTAATGTCAACTCTGGTGCATGGGAGACCACGGTTTGGGTCGACTCCCACCCTAACATATCTCGTGAGCAGTTAAAATGGTAATTCCACCACAGGTCTGTAGCTTCTCGCGGCCGGAAGCCCTCTCCGCAACAAGACTGGCTACGTGACGTCTGGCTTCCGCGTCAGTTACACTTTCTATGAAGGTTAACTGATGAGTTGGAGGGCTGAAATCTAGGAGTTTAAAAAAGAAGTGGATACTGAATTTTTGGCATCTACGTCTCTCTCTCTCTCTCTCTCTCTCCCTCTCCCTCCTCTCTCTCTCTCTCTCGTCACCTGTCATTTGAGAAACATAAGCAACGGTACCGTTTGAGTTTGGAAACCTTATAAACGGTCGGTGCTGGTGAGCCAATGACGCTAACATATTCAACGATTGCATTTGTCGAGCTTTACCATTTACCTGAAGTGATATGAGCTGGTATGAAGAAAAATCGCAAGGTACATGCATAGGAAAGGAAAGATCAGGACAATCGCTAATTTTAGCAAGGGTATTGCGACGGATTTTTTTGGCGATAAAAGGATAGGCCTACAGTTAGGGAAACATTTACTGACTTTGAATTGTTGAAAAGAATGGCCTTTACCAAAACAAATTAGAAGACAGTGTTAAGAACCTTTTCTCCATGGTTATAGCACGCGTTAAGTGTATTCCCAGTTTTGTTTCGCGTAATCACGGCATTTCCAAATTGATCCACAACAAGGCCCCATTTTATTAAGACCCCGTTTGACCTTGATGATGTTAACCTGGGTCAATAGAAATAGGATATAATCACCATGGCCCTCACAAACCTCAAACGGGCATTTTTTCCCACCGTCTTGGTTTCCGAAATCACAGACGGGAGTGGGGCATATTGGGACCCTCATCTACTGCGGGTTGATGCCAAACACTTTCACACTGCGCATGTTAACAGCCTCAGTGCAAAAATCCTTTTAAGAAGTATATTCTCGGCGAGAAGTATGGACCTCTCACTTCCCGGAAGCGGGGTCCACCTCCAGTCTCTTTTCCGCCAGTGCTAGTGGGTACAAACCCATTTGTAAGTATAGGGTGACAGAGCTCTCCCGGCGCAAACGTTTTTGTAA
The DNA here is from genome assembly GCA_034440635.1 of Lepas anatifera. Classification (NCBI taxonomy): domain Eukaryota; kingdom Metazoa; phylum Arthropoda; class Thecostraca; family Lepadidae; genus Lepas; species Lepas anatifera. The sequence continues at coordinate 331,566 of JAOTON010000036.1, forward strand.
GCGTGATATGACTGACACGTAGATTATCAAAAAGCTACGTAGCTGGCAATTTACACCTGCCTGGAGTCAGCACCACGGCAGGGTCATATGGCTCAGGAATGCCATATTTTTACACGAGGCCTATCGATAATCGTCGGTATTCGTCCGACTGGCGGGCCCGGGCGAGCCGGCTGTGTTCCGTCTCCCTAAACGCTGGTCCGTGCCCGGTAATGGTCGACGCGGCCGCCGACTGCCGGCGAAAGTTGCCGCGGGGTGGACATCGCAGTCCACAGGTGGCGCCAAATGAAGTGGCGCCGGCCGCTCGGCGGCATTTGCTGCCGGTCGCAGTCCCGCGGTGTCTCATTACAGACGGCAGCTGCGGCGCAGCCGAGCCGAGGTCACGGTCAGGTCACGGAGCAGAGATGCTCAGTCGTCATACGGTGACGGGGATGGAGGGACAGCAGATCCCTCACAGATCAGGGTGCAAAGCTGCTGTTGTCCCACGGTGGGGAGGAAGGGGGTCTGTTAATCCCACAGTCAGGGTGTTCAGTTATTGTTGTCTCACGGTGGGGAGGATGGGGTCCGTGAATCCCACAGATCAGGGTGCAAGGCTACTGTTGTCCCACGGTGGGGAGGATGGGGGTCCGTGAATCCCTCCGATCAGGGTGTTAAGTTATTGTTGTCCCACGGTGAGTAGGATGGGGTCCGTGAATCCCTCAGATCAGGGTGTGGAGCTTCTCAGTTGGAACACGCAGGGAAGGGTGGAAGGACGGCAGATGCCTCAGATCAGGGTGCAGAACTACTGGGTGGTTGCATGGTAGAGAGAAATGGAAGATCTATGCAGATAGATGGAAAGAGAGAATGAGAGAGAGAAAAAACTCCTGACATCTGAATATAACCCACTTGCAGCGATGGCTCGCAGCAAGCACTGCCCATGAAGCCTGTGTCAGCAATTTTACATAGTAGGTGCGCAGATTAAAGGCTTGTTTTCACTCTATGCATATCTGCACAATTAGGGAGCGTCGAGGAATTTTTCTGAGTCTGTTTCCGAGCGTATCTGTTTGAGATTTTATGAGGGTATCGAAATATGTTTATTCCTTTCTTCGAAAAACTTCATCCGAATGACCTCGAGCTAAGGGATCCAAAGAGACATGACATTGCTCCCTGGGTAATGCGGTTAAGCCGACTTCTGACAGCTTTATGAAGGGAGTGGAGTTGGAAAGGAGTCAGGAAAATGACTTTTCGAAGCAGCAATGTTTTATTGGTTTATTTGGATGCTTAACAGAACACCAAAGAAAAAAATTGGTTGCCTGTCTAAAAAATAGCCACCATTTTCGAAAGTTGACATTCTATTCCCAGAGACAAAACTGCGCAACCTCTCCCATCAGCGGTCTGCCTGACAAAGATGATTTTCGGTCATTGCGTCCTTATTGCGCAAAAAATGACAAAAATATGAAACTGATGTCAGAGAAAAAAACAACTAGTAAAACATCTGACATCTGACATCTCACATCTGAGATTACTGAGCAGATGATTCTGTTTCAAAATGACAAGTAAAAGCTGGCTCAAACTTTATTGGATAGATTATTGTTCTCTTTAGTCAAGGTACGACGGAATCGTACAGTTAGTCCAGTCGCAATAAATGAAAATCCTACTTAGAAAAATACACATGGAACACAATAGAAAAATCGGCAGGAACACAATGCGTTGAGAAGTGATTTGACCTTTCCATCTGGTTTTTTTCTGAGTAACGTAAGTATGTGGTCCAACTGTTGGGAAAAACATACCCTTCCCTGAAAGTTCCGCGCATTCCGGCTGCAAATATTCCACTTTTTCCAGCGTTGAAACATAGTGATGCAGCCACCTATTCGATTATATATAAACTACCTATCAGCGGGCTTTACGTCGGGTCGGGCCGCGCTGGGTCGGCTTGCTTATCTGTGAAACGTATCCATATGAAGGGAGAGGCTTCGATGTTGCTGCCCGCCTGCTCAGTGCTCAGTAACAAGCCACCCCGCTCCTTAGTCAGGGTTGGGGTGCGGGTGTATGCGTTTTCTAAGCACAATCTAATATTATGTAGCTTTGATGCCTACTCACCGCTGCTTCAGTTGGATATAATCCCTGTTGGAATATCCTAGATGGGGAGGATGGACTGGACATTTCTGTATCTTTATTCATCAACAACGGCCTAGATATAATCAAACCAGCGATTACAAACCACTCTGCTTCAAATATGAATATAAACGTAATGGAACTGCGTGCCAGCACGCCATTTCACGTGAAACCGCTGCAGTTAATCTTAGCACAGTCCTCTTGTTCTGCGATCCGAAAACAGGCGGGTAGGCAGCTGAGCGGTGAAGCTGGAGGCTCCTGGTTAGGGTAACATGCCCGCGCCCCCTCCCACTGGGGGTCAGGAACCGAGGGCGGCCGGGCCCGTCCCACCGCCACCATTACTGCCGGTAATGCAACGTAATGCGGCGGGCAGGTGCAAATTAGGAACGTTTTTATGTCTCCGGTGGCATTTTGGCTTGCCGCCCTCGCTAATTCTCCGCTTGGCCTGGGTCGTAAATTAGCCAACACGGAGAGTTATGTATCTGGAAGAGAAGAGACTAGTGGTGACTGCGGTGGGTCCCGTATGCAGATCCACCGCTAACAGTTGCCGGTGCAAAAAGCCGTCTGCTTGAATTTAATTTGGATGTGTACCCACTGCTTAGCAAGAATGCATGTAAGAGCATTCTGTATGCATAGATGTTCTGGGAGATGAAAAATGATCGCCCAACCAAGCAGGGTCGGAAAAACACGGCACGACTTAGCAGTATATCAAAGTCATTTTTATGTACCTACTTGTAACAGCGTACCAAACCATTTCACGGCAATTAAAACGCTTGCTTCCTAAACAGGAAATATGGCATGCAGATTGAGGCTATTTTCATCCCCAGTCCCTCCATCATATCCAGGTTTTCGGATTTTCATCAACTGGATATGCACTATGCCCTTTGGATACTCGAAGCCATTTTACTTCTAAGGAAATGCTGGCTTTCCCTCGTTAAGGAAAGGGCCCGTGAGTCATTTTTCTAAGGATTTGTGCGAAATGATTGGGTATTTAGGTATAGCTGAATAGAAAGAAGAGCAGCTGAGAAAGAAAATAAGTTATAGCTCTTCCGAAGGTCAGATGTGCTTTGTTTCCTCAGAAGTGCCTCTGCTTCTTGTTTGGTCCCTTTTAAAATTTCATAAGGCACACACTGTTTTTAAGCAGCCTCAAGTATTTATCAGCTGAAAACTTGTGATGCCTCAAAGGGGCTATCCGTGAATCACGCAACGCCACGGAAGTGGAGGAATCAGCCACAGCGCTATCAAACCTTACACAGGGGCGTCAAGGGGCGTTACATGAGAGAGGGGGAATGAAAAGGAGCGTTACGGAATTTATGAACAGCCCTGGAGGTCTAGTTCCTTAAACTTATCGCAGAGCTTAGTGTTTGTAGCGGATTAATCTTCAAACGGCTATCTCTATTGCGAAAGGAGGCTGAAACACTGAACTTGGCTGTCATAAAGAAAAAAAGGTGCCTTACACTTATTGCAGGCCACTGCAGGTGGACAATACAGTGACATTTCGACACAAAATGCTCAAATCGGCTACACCGGTTGGATTCTTTAACCTTTTTGAAAATTAGTTCAAAATGTGTTTGAATTTTTCAAATTGGAGCGCTAGAAATCATGTGGGTTATTTTGGCCCATACCATATTATGCGCATTATTTGTGCATACAAGTGTTGGTAACCATGAATGTTCCATTTACGGAGTTGTAGTTGTCATATATGACTATATCTGGCAATAAATATCCTGACGACAGCAAAGCGATCCAGTGGCGGGTCCAGGACTTCATTTCGAGGGGGCTTGGGAGCTCGAGCCTCCACCGCCATGACTTCGGAACAGCCTCCGGCTATGCAGCTACTGTAGGCATTCGGACATTGGGGGCGGGGTGGGGGCTTGAGCTCCCTAGCCTCCCTTGTATCCACCTCTGAAGCGAACTTTCAAACCCATTTTTAGTATGATTATATAGTTTAGGAGATAGATTGCAAGGATGCCACAGAGAAATTAACTGAGGACATGCAGGTGTATGATAATTATATTATCCCGACGATACAGAAGCACAAGGTGACGGAAATGATTCACTACTTCTGGAAGATGAGGAAGGAAATGATCAGGTTGAGAGGACAAGGTCAGGAAAACAGAAAGAATAAGATGAACGGAAAGACCATGAGGAAATTCACTGAAATTGCAGAGAAACATTTTGATGTTGCTGATAATGATAATGTTCCTGAGCTGGATAAGGAGTCTTTGATGGCTCAGGGGAGACCGGGGAGATAGGGAAGTGTAAGTGGTGTTGTTATGATAGTGACCACACAGAAGAAGATAGCCAAGGTGAAGGAATATGCGAGAAGTAAGAATAAAACTGTGGAAGAAAACAGGTTTGAAAAGAGAAAGAGGAAGAGCCAGGACAAGGTGGAGTTATATAAATCATATATATATATATATATATATATATATATATATATATATATATATATATATATATATATATATATAATTTATCGGCAGTTGTTTTACTGGGGCATTCTCATGCCAGTCAGGTCTCAGTGTACCTCCAGTATTGATATATAAGTTATAGACTGTTGTAATTTTGCAGCTTTGGAAAATTACAACAGTCTATAACTTATATATATATATACATATATTAATGTTCGAATATTTCGGAAGGAGTCGTTCTTTAATACAAGCTTCGTTGAATATTACAGCTTCTTATATATTACAGCTTATATTTATATTATCTTATAATATTACAGCTTCTATCCACTAACAACACTTGAAACCATCATCATTCGCAACAAGTCGCCGGTCATAAACATTCAGACTAAGCAGCTCACTACACTATCACTTTACGATAGGAAAATTCACTTCACTCTCAGCGGGCATATTTATTTATATATTTTTTGTTTCCACTAAACAGAGGGTTCACAAAACAGACTGCAGCGTTCCACTCATTCGAATAAAAACAAAGAAATGTGATCCATTGTGAGAAAAATTATCCAGTGTTATATTACTTGTGTGTTTATTATTATGTAACTTGAAGCTTGTAGTGTCAAAATATCATAAATTTGTCTTACGTAAGACAAAACGTTGAATTGTCTTTTCCTAATGTTTTACACCAATATGACGAGAATGACCGAGGCCGAATACGAAAACTCGAGTCGACCACGAAGAAACTTATCAACGCCAAAGCAGCTGTAATATTCAACGAAGCTATATATATATATATATATATATATATATATATATATATATATATATATATATATATATATATATATATTATCAGCAACATCAAAAGGCTTATCTGCAATGTCAGTGAATTTCCTCATGATCCTTCCGTTCATCTTATTATTTCTGTTTTCCTGACCTTGTCCTCTGAACCTGATCCTCTCCTTCCTCATCGTACAGAAGTAGTGAATCTTTTCCGTCACCTTGTGCTTCTGTATCGTCGGGATAATATAATTATCATACACCTGCATGACCTCAGTTAATTTCTCTGTGGCATCCTTGCAATCTATCTCCTAAACTATATAATCATACTAAAAATGGGTTTGAAAGTTCGCTTCAGAGGTGGATACAAGGGAGGCTAGGGAGCTCAAGCCCCACCCCGCCCCCAATGTCCGAATGCCTACAGTAGCTGCATAGCCGGAGGCTGTTCCGAAGTCATGGCGGTGGAGGCTCGAGCTCCCAAGCCCCCTCGAAATGAAGTCCTGGACCCGCCACTGGATCGCTTTGTTGTCGTCAGGACATTTATTGCCAGATATAGCCATATATCACAACTACAGCTCCGTAAATGGAACATTCATGGTTACCAACACTTGTATGCACAAATAATGCGCATAATATGGTACGGGCCAAAATAACCCACATGATTTCTAGGGCTCCAATTTGAAAAAATTTAAACACATTTTGAACTGATTTTCCAAGAGGTCAAAGAATCCAACCGGGTATAGCCGATTTGAGCATTCTGCGTCAAAATGTCACTGTCTGGTGGACAACCCTGGAATGGCATTTACGAAAGTTTACCTGAATTTCCAACCAGCACCAATGCAAAGCTGTGCCTGTCTTTTGATCCTAAGCCAAACAAAACATCTGGCCCAGTAGGGACGGGGAGAGGGTGTCAATAAAAATCCATCTTAATATCGGCTCCTTTGAAAGTAAACGTAAAACAGCGATAGATAGCTCAAAAATAATTTTGAAAACCGTGACAAAACTACATCTTCTGCTACTAGCATCGATCAATGCTTACGTCTGGAAGATCAGAGGTTGCATGTTAATAGAGATTAGGCTCCGGATTTCTGCCTTGACCCTCGCCCAATGGGTGCAGTTTCAACACCACCCTTGGGTTTTCCAGCGGCACCAGAAAACGGCGGCGCGAAGCATCGCCGCACTTTCCGCACATTATCGTTGATCAATTCTGCAACTTCTAACAAAATTTTAAGGTTGGGTTATCTCAAGTTAGGTCACAAATGCAGGTCAACTGACCTCACCTCCACAAACTTTTAAGATCGTATAAGTAAGAACAAGATGAGCCTTTCTAATTGTAACTTATATCAAATAATCGACCCTCTAGTTGATACAAAATATATTCCGGGATTTTGCATACTAATGACCTAGGGCCAGGTACGGATCATGGCCTCTCCATTCAAAATGCATGGGGAAAACGAGAATTGGGCGAAAACAACAGTTATATTTATGTAGATACAGCCTAGAATACCTTTCTATACCTACTCCAGATCATATTATCCTACGCCCATTTTCATGTTCATATCGTAAGGTTGGGCCTGGGACCTCTGAGAGGTCGTCTGGTACTACTTAAGCAGGTTTTCATACTTGGGTCAATAACTTAAAAAAGTTATGATAAAACTTTTATTTTGCTACCATTACGTCTGGATTATTATTGAGAGTCAAGTTATATGCACATTGACAATGCTAGGTCAGATGGTGACCTTGATCTTACCTTGGGTCACGCGATTTTTATATTTTGAATTGGTACAGTAATATCACACATAATTCGATTCGCCGTAACAAGAAGAAGCGAATGGTGCCTTAAATTGATTCTAGTTTAACTCTGTCAGACGCTAGAGCCCGAAAACTCTGCTCTAGCCTATCCCCTTCTTTTACCTCTCACGACGTCAATATTGACCTCAACCTAAAAATGACTAAAGTAGTCTCTTCATTAATATTTATGAGCTATCTGCAAGCGTTCCCATTTTTCGCTATCCCGCATAGGAGCCGAGATCAATAGGGTGCTTGAATCTCCCAACAGCACCAAGATGGTTCAGTGGCCCAGCGGACAGGTGGTAAGATCCTGGCTAATTTAAACTGAGCCAATGTGGGGCCTCATTGGAATATTCTCGTTACCGCAAGATTAATGATGTATTTAGATAAAGTCCCCCATATCCAGATATAAAAAGTGACGTTCCCAGGAGCTTCAGGAAGGAAAAATCAGGGTCATCCCACCCCGGCTAGGCATGCATTTACCACATTCTGATATAACTCCAAGGGTCAGGAAAACACAATACCTTGATAATAGGACCAGCAACGCTTATCATAGCAAGGGCATTCTTTAAAGTCCGCAGCCTTACATGACTGATCCCAAAGAATCTTTCAAAGCCACCGCTCCAGACACACTGTGCAAGTCCCGCTCCAGACTTCTGACGTCGCCCCCAGTTCAGACACGCTGCGGTGTCCTCCCCCAGACTTTTGGCGTTTTTCCCTAGTTCAGGCACGCTGCGCTATCCACAATCCAGACTTTTGGCGTTTTTTCCTAGTTCAGGCACGCTGCGTATCCACAATCCGGATGTCTGGCGCTATTCCCAGTCCAGACACGCTGCACCATCTCCGAAAGCGAGATCTTTCACTTGCCAAAAGAGTGAGTGGAACCGAAGTTGTCATTGGGACTCCCTCACTAACAGAGAACTACCCCGGTCCTCTTAAAATGGCCTAAATCTAAAAACAACTGGACTCCTTGTTAAGTTTTTCGCATGCTCCCCACGAAACTCTGAAGTTTTGTTCGAATTTAAGTGAGATTGTACATTCTTAGCACGAAATGTGGGGAGGCGTCTTCCAAATTCTGAGTACAATTAGCTACCCTATCTGATTCTACATGTGAACAATGGCAGACATTTATGTATCAAAACAGGGCTGGGCTCGTTCCGAACAATACATTTTCAATTTCTACATGCAGGCAGCTGAACGATTTCTGCAGTGTTTCAATTTAAAAGAAAGCTCTATGTGAGCCAGGTTTATGTCAAATTGGAGTACAAGGTTCTTTCTGCGAGAGCCTCAGATGCTGGCTTGAATTGAGGGGAGGAGGTGCCCCGCCAGGAACAGCGGCAGGAATCGTAAGAGGGCAAAATCTGTCAACATAATAACCACTAAAGAAATCCAGCAACGGAAACCTGACTCCAGTGGTCAGATACTGTAGTCGTGATTGCGGTGATATGATACTGTAGTCATGATTCCGGTGGTCAGATACTGTAGTCGTGATTCCGGTGGTCAGATGCTGTAGTCGTGATTCCGGTAGTCAGATGCTGCAGTCGTGATTCCGGTGATTACTGTAGTCGTGATTCCGGTGGTTAGATACTGTAGTCGTGATTCCGGTGGTCAGATACTGCAGTCGTGATTCCGGTGGTCAGATATTTAGTCGTGATTTTGGTAGTCAGATTCTGTAGTCGTGATTCCGGTGGTCAGATGCTGTAGTCGTGATTCCGGTGGTCAGACGCTGCAGTCGTGATTCCGGTGGTCAGATATTTAGTCGTGATTTTGGTAGTCAGATTTTGTAGTCGTGATTCCGGTGGTCAGATGCTGTAGTCGTGATTCCGGTGGTCAGATGCTGTAGTCGTGATTCCGGTGGTCAGATGCTGCAGTCGTGATTCCGGTGATGACTGTAGTCGTGATTCCGGTGGTCAGATACTGCAGACGTGATTCCGGTGGTCAGATATGTAGTCGTGATTTTGGTAGTCAGATTCTGTAGTCGTGATTCCGGTGGTCAGATACTGTAGTCGTGATTCCGGTGGTCAGATATTTAAGTTGCCGATACTGACCAAAGGTTGACATGAGAAATGATATCGTTTGAGGCGGCCAACCCGGAAATGTCTCCTCTTTAGCATCTTTGAACGGGTTCAGACTGCATATCGTTTCGCTCCATGTTTGCTCTAATTTCCCGCACAAGTTTCAAGTGGGTTCGGGCGTAGTTGGTGGAGGGCATGGGCCAGGAAAGCACCCACACATGCTGGGCGCAGTATTTGGGTTTAAGATTGGTTCGATAAGAAAAGTGTGGGACGTCTCTCAGCATCACCTACTGCTTTCACTCATTTCTATTTATGATGATTTTTCACCGGCTTACTACCTTTAGAGAAAAAACAAACTGTAGCCTAAGGAACCACCACTGGCGAGTGTAGAAACATTTGAATTTGATCCATATTTTCTTATCTATTTGTTAATAACCACTTGCTTGCTTAATTACTTAACTCGCTTATGCTGCCAGGAGAAACTTCTGTAATAACTTCTATAACTGATGTCCTGAAGTCTGGGAGCTATTTTCAATGCTATCATTACAAATACATTATGGTACCTGCGTCCTTAAAGGCTGAAATTAAAAATAGTTTAGCACCCAGTTAAACTTCAGCACCAATGAAGAATTACCACTGAACAGGTCATAAAAACTAGCACATAGTTAATCTCACACGATCACTGAGCGGCAGAACTCCCGCCTAATGACAGAAAAGAACCATGTGATGTCGTATCTAATCTCATCTTGCACATGACTGGTCTCATACTCCTGGCGTATTGTCTGGTCTCCCGACTTTAACGCCAGTCCAATCACAAGAATGAACTGGAGTGCCATGACTAGCACCTATTGCCTCTGGAGCTAAACAGCAACGCTTATCGTTGTCTAGAGTTCATTCACACTTGTATTGGCAGCGCCGGTTCCGTACAACTGCGAGTGTGGTGTGTCAGTTTCCTTCCCATGACGCGAATTTGAGTATTAGACATGCCTAGATTGGTAATTACTTTTTTGATTGAATTGGCCGGAAGAGTGTAGCACACAAGCAAATTCATTTGACCTTGAACGGTACGTTGGCTTCAGAATCCATGATCTACAGTCACACTTTTCCGTGTTGTTTTTGCTACTCGAGGTTTATTGTGATGAAAGCTTTCAGATGACAGGACTGCCGAGGTTTCTTCTTTCGCTAGCTGGCGTACCTTACGGCAACATGTGAGTGACATTTCGAATAAGCCTTTGCATTATTTCATTGAAACGTCAGTCAATACATGATCTGCATCCAATGTAGTGTTGATCTGTATCCAATGATCACTGACCTATGTCAATATGTTCAAGGTCAAACGAGGTCCTGAAGGTCAAATATTGGCCGCACTGGGGACCTGTCGGTAAATGACGTGATTGAGCACAAAAAGTCAGAAGTGTTTTCAAAATGGACGAAGGTCATAAAGGAAAGGCCACAACAAATTTCTAGAAATCCTGGAGTCAATGGCATTGAAGGCCATTGATCTATGATGTCATAATTTGATATGTTCCCTAGAATGTATGCACACTATGACTAGCACTATAGCAGCCGTTGGGCGGAAAATGACGATTGAACTTGACCTATGACATTTGAACTTGATCTGTGACCTTGACCTTTGCGTGAATTATCTTGACAATGACGTGATAGTATAATATACGGCATACTGGGTAAGGCCATTTGAGTGGAAGCACTGGGTTCAGTGAACATGAGAATTCTGGTGCGAACTTGGACTGTGACCTTTAACCTTGGCCATGTGGGGTGATCTTGACATATAATCTCATTTATATGACGTTATGACGTCACCAGTCGGTCTCCGATGCAAGCAAACTTGGTGCGACCGCAATATTTTCAAGATCGCGATTGCGGCGACTTTGAAAGGCTATAAGTCAAAATAATGTCACGATTTTCAAAATCATTTCGCCAACCGATGCGCCGTTAACCCTCGCCCCACCGAAGGGGGCCATCGATGGCCCCCCTAAGGTTTTTCCGGGATAGCAGAAAAACGACGAGGCGCAGCACCGCGGTTGAGAGCTCTACCTCTCACTGCATCATTTTCCCATCATCCCTGAAATTTTTTACCCCGGGTCACCCAAGGTCAGGTCACCAGACGAGGTCAACCAAGGTCACCTCACTTCACTTCAGAGCTCTGTAAGAGCTACATTTCAAAGTCAATCGATTTGAAACTTCCTACACTTCATGACCCCTCCAGGGTCTACAAGGTGTATATCCGGGATTTTTTTATTTCGTGCCCTGAGGTCAGGTCACGAGGCGACCTCTCCCATTGGAAAAGCATGGGGAAAAGCTATTTCATGATATAAAAGCCACAAAAATGATTGCAAGTACTCAGACTGCCCAGAACAACGTTTTTGGACACCCTTTCACGGATCCCAGGGGTCATATTTGCCCTTTGACTTTTCCAAGGTCATCCAAGGTCACCAGAGGTCAAAAACAGTATTTTGACAATAACTTTTGATCAGATTGAGCTAGAGCGGTGAAACAAACACCATCGTGTTTGTCTTGTCACTGGCTTTCATTTGATATATGGCAAGGTCACTTTTTGACCTTTCGTGACCTCAGGTCATATTAGGTCACGAGGTGACCTCTGGTGGTCAAACCACTGGCGGGAGGTCTTTACGTTCCACATAGCGGAAAAAGTACTGGCAATTTGCTATCAAATGTACTTTACCAGGTCTCAATAGCTCTAATGGCATAAGAGTTATGCCCAGTTTGCTTAATCATTGCATATTTGAGTGAAAATAGCCGATCTCGAACTAATTTGACCTCTGGAGGTCAAACCATTGACCTGAGCACTAAAACATGCGAAGTAATTTCTTGCTGAATTCACGCGAGCTTTCTATTGCACTTTGCAGATTTGCGCTAACGCCCATATTTTCGGAGTTAGAGGGGGGGCCATCGATGGCCCCCCGGTGGGGCGAAGGTGGCGCCGGACCCCCGGTGGGGCGCAGGTTAAATTTTCCCAAATGCAGCCGAGTATCGTTTTCTGGCCACGAAAGGTTCTCTGATCAGTTTGGAACAATAGGTGGGGGCCTACGAGACATCCTCCAGTGCGCGTGTTATCACAGTGCTGCTTACGTTAGCTTAATTAGCTTAAAATTTCATCATTTTCCAACTGAATTAGCCTTTCCAGTCATTTTGGGATCATATTACTATTCCCACGTTAATACCAGCCTTCATGTATATATGTACATACATACATACATACATACACGCGTGAGGACTTGACAGCCCCCAAGAGCAGCACAATGCAAGCATGTCAAGACAACCCAGCACTTTTTCCCCCATTGGGTGCATTTAGCCTTAATGGCTGCTTTCTTTTATCACTTCGCTTTCGTTTTATCACTACAACTCATCCACGAGATTCATCGCTGCAAGCACGGGCACAAGTAATGAGGCTGACACGACGCCGCAACTTGTTCACATGCTCCGATTTTCTGGACAGTCATGGTTTCCCTTTCTATCCACCACGGGCATACCTTCACGTGGTCCAATGCCTGACTTAATGTAATCGTCGTGCCTCTCAAATTCCAACGACGATTGTGTTGCCGTACTCGCCAGTAAGATGGCTTGTTCTGTACTTTGACTGTGACTTTCGCACTGGCCTTCACTAAGTATGGACACATTTTGGATTCCATTGCCAGTGAAAACGGATAGCTCCGGTCCGGCATTGATGCCTTCAGAAACCGTCTGCAGAAGGTATCCATAGTTCGGTGTTTACTATACCAGATAGTTAACGTTGTAAAGACCGATTTTCCAACTGAATTAGCCTTTCCAGTCACGTTGGGATCATATTACTATCACCATGTTAATACCAGCCTTCATGTATATATGCACATACATACATACATACACGCGTGAGGACTTGACAGCCCCCAAGAGCAGCACAATGCAAGCATGTCAAGACAACCCAGCACTTTTCCCCCACTCACCAGTCAGGCAAATGATTTTAGTGAGTAAATTCTGAGCGCCGGAGCGTTTCAGGGAAATTAATCCCAAGCCTTCACACGCACTACCACTTCATGTTCCTGAGCAGCGAACCAGAGCCCCACGCTCTACCAACTGAGCTACACTGGGGTGGCAAATGACTTATTTCGGCCGTGATAACTGATTTAAAGATTGGTGTTTTGTACTAATTTATCATATTTGAGTAAATGCAGACGCCAATGGCAAGTTTTGGCCCTAGGATAGATGCATGACTGTATCACCACTTCTTATATATGCTGTGCCCTTAAGATGGATTGGTCTTTTGGGCAAAGCAGCGGCCGTGGACTGGTCTGGGGCTGGGTTGCCTGGTGGCTTCATTGACTGCGTCCAAAATGGAAAAGCATGGCTTAACGGCAGTGAATATCCTTAAACATCAACGCCAATTATAATTCGGTAGGTATGCTTGTTGTCATTGGCTCTAATAAGGCAAAATAAAAATAAAATTCAAAGATGATGTAAACAGTAGTGGATTGACTACTTTCGTCCTCATCTTCCAGCATTGTCCGTGAGTTTTTTTTTTGAAGAACACGATACGCGTTTTGCATTAGATGTGGATGCAGTGGCGGATATAAGGGGAGGGGGCGGGGGCTAATCTTAAATAAGACGTCCTTTTTCCCGAAAGGCTTGTATAGAAATGATAGATTTTCAGAATTAGCAAGACTCCCTCTTTCCATTCAGTGAGGTCCCGTAGCGCCACTCCCACTTAAACCCCAATTTTCAACACTTACTTAACCTGAACGTCGTAATCGCGCGCCGTCCATCGCCGTAAATAAACCAAACAACGGAATTGACGAAAGACAAATGGCAGCTGATCGTCAGTCAGCTTATGGAAACCATCAGCTGACTGACTATCAGCCGACTGACGATTGGTACCTTGGTACCAGAGGTAGAGCACAGTTTTGAAAGCGTACCAAATCTCGGCTCGGTGCGCTGCAGGCCGGCTCGCTAAATCGAGACACGGTTAAGTTAGGTTAGGTTAGGTTGAAGTTAGGTTAGGTTAGGTTAGGTTAGGTTAGGTTAGGTTAGGTTAGGTTAGGTAAGGTAAGGTAAGGTTAGGTAAGGTAAGATAAGGTAAGGTTAGGTTAGGTTATGTTTTGTTATGTTATGTTTTGTTACGTAAAGTAAGGTAAGGTTAGGTTACGTTAGGTTAGGCTAGGTTAGGTTAGGTTAGGTTCTGTTGGTTGTACTTATCTAACGATACTGTCGGCGGACAGCCGCGAGAAAGTCTTGCCACCCCTTTTCATGGCGTTCTCGCCATATAAACTCGTCCAAATAAAACAAAAATTTTGGGTCCCGCACGCATTTTCGTCCATCTCCGTTTTCAAGCACAAACCAGCCACGGTTAGTACAGACACTGAAACGACTGAAACCAACAAACACTATCACCGCAACCACAAATGGCAGCACTTTCTGCTATTTGACATGAAAATAATCTTAATATAATTTATTAGATTTATAGCCGTTGGAAAATGTTTTTTCATCTTTTCTTATTCTTCAAAATAAATTTATCGGCAAAATGTGGTTAAATGAGTAAATTTATCTTTTTTAATTTCTACCAATATTTTTCACACATATTACTGCGCAATTTCCTTTTGCATTATTGGTTCGGAGCGCGCGGACGTGTCTTTGGGGTAGTTATTGTTTACGTTTTGATTAAGGTCGTGAAGTGCGTGTTATATTTTGATTTCTGTCTTATTTCATAGCTAAAACATGAAGGAACACTCTACAGTTAAGTATGAACCACCTTCTATGTGATTTTACGCATTTTTGCGATTGGACGGGTATATGTAGGTGCACCGCGGCGGGGGCTAGGGGCTCAACCCTCTCCCCAAATGTCCAAGTGCCTATAATTAATGCGTAGATAGTATAGGCCAGATTGGCCTATACTATCTGGAAAACTACCAATCAGATCCACTGAGTCCTTACACTCGCAAACATGATATGCCGACTGGGTGTAACTAACCACGCCTCTTAATGGTGATCCATTGGCTCACAGCCATATATGTGCTCAGCGCGCCTGTGCATGTTTTAGGGAATTAGAACTGTTCTGGTGTCTAGACGAGCGCGTACAGCACAATGTGCGTCCATGCAGTGGTGGATCCAGGATTTCATTTGCGAGGGGAGGGGCTAGGAAACTAAATTTCCCTCGCCATTGCCTCGGAACAGCGTCCAGCTACGCATCAATTATAGGCACTTGGACATTTGGGGAGAGGGTTGAGCCCCTTGTCCCCGCCCCCCACCCCTTATATCCGCCACTGCATCCACATCTAATGCAAAACGCGTATCGTGTTCTTCCAAAAAACTCTCACGGACAATGCTGGAAGATGAGGACGAAAACAGTCAATCCACTACTGTTTACATCATCTTTGAATTTTATTTTTATTTTGCCTTATTAGAGCCAATGACAACAAGCATACCTACCGAATTATAATTGGCGTTGATGTTTAAGGATATTCACTGCCGTTAAGCCATGCTTTTCCATTTTGGACGCAGTCAATGAAGCCACCAGGCAACCCAGCCCCAGACCAGTTCACGGCCGCTGCTTTGCCCAAAAGACCAATCCATATTAAGGGCACAGCATATATAAGAAGTGGTGATACAGTCATGCGTCTATCCTAGGGCCAAAACTTGTCATTAGCGTCTGCATTTACTCAAATATGATAGATAAGTATAAAACACCAGTCTTCAAATCAGTTATCATGGCCGAAATAAGTAATTTGCCACCCCGGTAGCTCAGTTGGTAGAGCGTGGGGCTCTGGTTCGCTGCTCAGGAACATGAAGTGGTAGTGCGTGTGAAGGCTTGGGATTAAATCTCCTGAAACACTCCGGCGCTCAAAATTTACTCACTAAAATCATTTACCGGACTGGTGAAAGGGAGCCCTGAGCGGGTTGGCAGCCCTCTTTGTGGGACGTTAACACCCGCACTGGAGGGGGGTCTGGCACTAACGCGCAATGGAGGGGGCCTGGTAGGCCCCTCTAAGATCTCGGAAACCAAGAGAGTTAGAAAAACGCCACTTGGTAGGTGGGTGGGGGCTATGGTGATCTACATGATGACTGATTTTCATTGACCTAGATCAATATCTTCAAGGTCAAACGAGGTCGTAAAGGTCAAATATTGGCCATGCTGGGATCGATTGGTAAATGCTGTGATTATGCAGGAAAATGGCGGGAATAGGCTAAAGGCGGACAAGGTTCATAGAGAAGAGGTCTCAAAGAGGCTTTCCCACAACTTTTGGGTCAAGGTCATTAAAGGTCATTGACCTTTAAGGTCACCATATGGTATACTACTTATTATTTACACTTTGACTAACACTGTAGTCACTGTTTGGCGGGAAATGAGGATTGACCTTTCCCAATGACCTTTGACCTTGACCTTTGTATTGGGGTACCCTACCGATGACGTCATAGCATAATATATGTCAGACGGGGTAACGTCATTTGGCCGGACGCACAGTGGTCAGTGACCTTGAAAGTGCAGATATGACCTTGACCTGTGACCTTTGACCTTGCCCTTGACCTTCATGTGAAGTGACCTTGACATATAGTCCCGCTTATATGACGTTATGACGTCACCACTCGGTCTTCAATGCAAGCTAACTGGTCCGACGGCGCGTTTACGGCGATCTCAAAATGCAGGTCTGACTTTGAAAGCCTATAAGTCAAAAACTTTTCGGCCGATTTTCAAAAAGTCTTCACCAATCGACGCGCTATTAAATTCTGTTAAATGTCGCTACGTTTCGTTTTTCGACTACAAGCGGTTCTCCGGCCACCTCGGAAAAACAGGTGGGGGGCCTCCGAGGCCCCCTCCAGTGCGCGTGTTAAGCTTTGGCTTCTAAATCAACACGTAATTGCAGGAACTCCTCGTTCGGGTGGTGATATCGGGTTCTCCGTGACAAGTCCCTTGATCAGGGGCGTCGCCACGGAATTTTCGCAGTGGGGACGGACCCGGGCTGGTGCTGACCGGGGTACGAATTTTGAGCATATTCGGTACCTGTCAGCATTAATGACCATTAACCCAAAAATGTTTAGGGGGACGTCCCCCCTGGTTGGCCAACAGGGGGGGGACGCGTCCCCCCGCAGAGGTGCAGAAACTTGCCAACTCGGCTACCGGAGTTTGTGACACATTTACGAAAATTGAGGTGCATAATTGGGACAAAATAGCGATCCTGACTGTATGGCTCAAGATCAAACCCGATATTTTCGAAATAGAGAATGAAGCGCGTAGGGAATATTTTAACTTAGCAGCTCTGTTCTTCAATTGCACAGCGTACCATTAGTAATACAATATTGGTACTGTGTTCAGTTTCTACTAAAACGAAGGACCCCCGCTGCAGAAAACCCGCAAACCGCTGTCACAGTTGCCAGATTTTAACATGCAGCCCAATGGGGCTGATTGTTAGTAGTTTGCAGAAAGCTGCCGCCTAGATACCGGAAATGTGACAGTCAATTTTTTCGAGAAATACACGATTGTGGGCATATTTAAGGCATTAACGATAACGCAGATACTTTATCAAGTACTTCTCTGTCCATTTTTTCAGGTTAAATCATATTTACAGTGTGAATATGATTTCAGGTAGATCATGATTCAGGTAAATCATATTTACATATTTGCAGTGTGGCTTGTGAGGTATGTTTGAGATTAACTGATATGGACAAGAAAATATTCCGAGGATAAGTGTCGAAATACGTGCGGCAAACCCGACGCATTGAAGAAAACTGCCTCGGAACTCATCAAAAATTTTACTGTAAAAACGTGACGTTGTGCGGCAGGTGCCATCATTTTCCGTGTCACTTTAATGCTGAAAATACGGCACCACTAGCCAAAAGAAGCATAAAATGTTTAGATTAAATATGTGCCTGTTCATCATTGTTTTTACCATCATGTTGCATAAAGCTATTGTCAGTGACCCTACGCTACCATCTGCACAATTCCGAATTGATGCAGTCTGCCTTGGAAGAAAGGAGTTGTTAAGAACATTTGGCACAAGTTGCTCTATTTTTGTCGATGTACTTAAACATATGCAAAAGAAACGGCAGCGAAGCAAGCAAGTCAACCTCTATCTGATCTCCCTATTGCTATCTAACTCTTTTGCACCTGAGCCTAACCCGGGTCCTTTGAATTCTCACCAAACATCTGTCCCAGAGCTCTCCCAATCGGTGAGGCAGTGTGGAACGTGCGATAACACAGTGCAATGGAATACAAGAGTGGTCTGTTGCAACGAGTGTGGTCAGTGGTATCATACACGTTGTCAGTTTATCGATACGAGTCATTTGCACCAAGACGATATGTGGTGCTGCGCCGTCTGCGACAATCGAAATAGTCAAACACTTTTCGAATTCCCAGAAGATGACACGACCTCCGAACTTCTGACCACCTCGCTTCTGACGCCTAGCAGAGGTTCTATTGGAAGACCTATCCATGCCTCTACTCCGGTACGCACAAACCAGTCATCCAAGAGAGACCATCGTCCACTGCGAGTCCTGAACTTAAATCTACAATCAGCAACCGGAAAGAAACCAGAAATTATTCACCTAATAGATAGTGTAAGACCTGATATTGTTATGGCTACTGAGACCTGGCTTGACTGTATCCAGACGGATGCGGAAATTTTCCCAGACACCTACAAAGTATATCGCAAGGACAGAAACCGACATGGGGGAGGAGTGCTGTTGGCGGTGAAGAACACTTTGGATATCTACCATGTGCCCGAGCTACAGGAGGACTGCGAGCTTATTTGGGTGAAGTTGAAGCTGAAAGGAAAGAGAACCCTATACCTATGCGCCTACTATCGACCCAATGTGAGCGATGAAGAGGGTTTAAGGCTATTCTCTAACTCAATCAGCCGAGCTACTGCAATTTCAAATGCTCATGTTCTGATTGGGGGGGATATGAACTTCCCCGGTTGGGACTGGAGAACGATGTCACTGAAGCCCAATGCCGTACATCCGCGATTACACAATGACTTTGTGGACATATTAAGCGATAACGGACTCGAGCAGCTTGTCCTGTCACCAACAAGACGAAATAACATCCTGGACCTGATGATAACAAACTGCCCTCAACTCATCTCAAGAGTAGAGGTCATTCCGGGATTATCTGACCATGATGCTGTTTACTGCGAGTTTTCCATCAATCCAAAAAACCGCAAACAAACACCAAGACTAATCCCACTTTACAAGAAGGCAAATTGGACCGGTCTTAAAGGCGCATGTAATGATATCATTCCCAGGATGCGTTCTATGAGACATGCGGCCACTACTGAAGAACTGTGGACTTTTTTCAAAGACTCATTATCGGACGCCATCGCCAAATTCATTCCACACAAAGTAGCTCGTTCAAAGGAAAGTAAACCATGGATAAATCCTTCTCTTCGGCGCCTAATCAACCGTAAAAACCGTCTTTTCAAGAGGATGCGCAAAACAGGAAATGAAGACACGAAAACAGAGTATGTACAATTGCGGGGAGAAGTTCAACGACAACTGAGGCGTGCTTATTGGCACTACCTGAACTCTATCTTCGAAGGTATCGACCCAGAACAAAGAACCAAAGATAAGCGATTTTGGACATACATCAAACATCTTAAGTCATCAAATGTTGGTGTTGCACCATTAAAAGAAAACGGTCACCTGATATCCGACCCCAAAAGACAGGCTCAAATACTAAATAGCCAATTTCAATCTGTTTTCAGCGAAGGCAGAGGCTACAACCAAGACGAGTTCAACAACAAATGTGCTATGCCTCCTCACAATAGTCCAGTCCTTGAAGACATAACCATCACCGTACAGGGAGTGCGGAAGCTGCTTACCAACCTAGACCCAAACAAAGCTTCTGGTCCGGATAATCTGAGCACTCGAGTACTGAAAGAACTTTCTGACGAGGTGGCACCGATTCTTACCATGATTTTTAGATCTTCTCTGGAATCTGGTATGGTCCCTGCTGACTGGAAGACCGCACTGGTGACGCCGGTGTTCAAAAAGGGCCAACGAAACGATCCAGCCAACTACCGTCCAGTGTCACTCACCAGTGTGTGCTGCAAGACACTGGAACATATACTTACCAGCACCATCATGAACCACTTGGAAAATAACGAAATCATGAGCAGCCAACAACATGGATTCCGTAAGAAGAGGTCTTGTGAAACACAACTTCTAGGATTCACAAATGAGCTCATTGAAAATACTTCTCGAGGGCAACAGACTGACATCCTCATCATGGACTTCGCCAAGGCTTTCGACAAGGTCAATCATAGCCTGCTTATCCACAAGCTTCGGCAGTATGGCGTCGTTGGAAAAATCAACCAATGGATTTTAGACTTTCTGACAAGCAGAAGACAGGCAGTGGTTGTCAATGGTGTCAAGTCCGGGTTCATTGATGTCAAGTCTGGTGTGCCACAGGGAAGTGTCCTCGGCCCGTGCCTATTCCTCGTGTATATTAATGATCTCCCGAACAACCTGAGGACACGATCAAGACTATTTGCTGACGACACTGCAATCTACACTGCAGTGGATAGCATGTCTGACCAGTTAGCACTGCAACAAGACTTGAACGCGCTGGCATCGTGGGAACGCAAGTGGGACATGCAATTTCACCCGCAGAAGTGTGTCTCACTTCCAGTAACCAGATGCAGGGAACCCTTGCCGTATCAATACGTACTACACAGCCACACATTGGATACAGTGAGGAGTGCTAAGTACCTCGGCATCACCATAAAAAAGACATCGGCTGGAGCGACCACATTGAAAACGTTTGTTCCAAAGCAAACAGAGCTCTAGGATTCTTGAAGAGAAATCTGAAAATAAAGTCATGGAAAATCAAGGATACTGCATATAAAGCCTATATGCGTCCTATCCTCGAATATGCAAGTACCATCTGGGATCCGCACCAGCAACAACACATCAACAGGATTGAATCAGTTCAACGGAGGGCAGCGCGCTTCGTTGTGAGGGACTTTCGAAGAACATCAAGTGTAACAGATATCATGAAGCGACTCGAATGGAGATCTCTCGAGGAAAGACGAAGAGTAGCCCGGCTAACCATGCTTTACAAGATACTACATGAGACGGTAGCCGTGGAAGACATCAAAGTCAAACTGACGCCACTACCAGAAAGACAGCGACGAGGACATGGTCAACAATTTTTGATACCACGATGCAGGACCGAATACCACCTCAACTCGTTTCTTCCAAAAACAATCAGCGACTGGAATGCTCTGCCTGAAGAAACTGTCCAAGCAGTGTCGGTAAACTCGTTTATTAATATGTTGTGTAAACCTGATAATCTTTCATAGGCTCACCGTAAATTTGTATTGTAATTGTTGTAATTGTAATTGTTAAGTGAAATTGTTAAGTGTAATTGTAAATTTGTTGCTAAAACGTGGAATGTGATTTGTACGCTAAAGACGACCGAATTGGCAAAATAATCAGCAACATGATTGTGGCCAATAAATGGTAGACGTACACGTAGACGTACAGTTTGAGTGTCTTCGATTTATTGGCCCCTATTTCTTCGAATTTAGTATTAGGTACGCCTAAAAGCTACTAATAAAAGTACCTACTAAGTGAGTGAGAAAATAAACATAGCTGGGCAGCAATTCTACTTAAACTGCGCAACAGCGACAAGACAAGTTAGAAATGTTTATGTGATGTAGAGCCTCCCAAAAATTTAAACAGGCGGGAAGCCACTTATTTTGAGGGCATATTCATTAGGTATATTTAAGATAAGTGCAGGCTAAAACTAGCTAGAATAAATATTGCTGCCCATGGCTAATCTAAGATGAATGTAGGCTATTGTAAGACTGATGCACTTTCCCATATCAAGCTTGGTTTTTTATTCCTTAGCTTGCTTGTGCCTTAGTTTATTTGTGCCCTAGATTGGTTAGATAGATTTGGAGCTGGAGGAAGTTGGGAGAGTTGGCGCCAGCAACAGGCTGGCAACAACAGTGATTCAGGTGAGTTTTCATGATCAAATTATCATATCAATATTGTACAGATCAGGGTACTTTAACTACGTACAGATAGCAAATATGTGCTAATGCAGTCCTCCACAAAGTGTTAACACCCACACTGGAGAGGGGCCTGGAGCTAACGTGCACTGGAGGGGGCCGAGTAGACCCCCTTCTTATCTCAGAAAATCACAGCAAATCTCAGAAACAAATAGACTTCGAAAAACGCTGGTTGGGGGTGTGCTGCTTACTACCAGTGGTGGTAAGCAACGCACAGGACCTGAACTGCATGGAGTTAAAGCAGGATTTTGACTACACTGGATCTTTCTTTGGTATGTGAATTCCAATACCTCTGTACCTATTAGGGCAATAGACATAATTTTACATCTATGCAGGCTAGTTGCCTCAGAGTTTTTACTGCAAAAAGGAATGACCAGGCAGGTGATGATCGTGAGTGGGATAAAAATTTTAAGCGTTTGATGTGTTTATAAAAATGCTACCTAAGGTCCACTTTACCAACACATTTTAGGTAGATTCAAATACTATGTTGACATTGACATTTTTCCCTTTTGTTGATATGTGAGATAGAAGTTTAGTGGGGGGGAAGCTGTGGCTAGGGTTCCCAATTGTGTGTACATGTACGCTCCCATTAATAGGTATGTTCCCAATAATGACTATTTTCATGATAATTGCTACATTTAATCATGTGGAAAAGTACCATAATTGGAAACACTCCTTCCAAAAATGGATACTTCTTCAAAAAAGGAAATGCATGTCATTGGGGGAAACTGCAGTCAGAGTTGCCAATAATAGTTATGACCCCAATACTGGAAAAATGACCAATAATTGGAAATTTTCCTTCCAAAAACAAAAACATGATCTATAAATGAAAACTCAGTTTACTACTTTCAGGCTGTAATGGTTTGGTCAGAACCTTGTCTGCTGCAAAAAGTAAGGGACAGGTAGAGGACATTCAGCATATTGGAAATAGTATTCAAGTATACAATTATTATTTCCAGCTCTGTGTGACAGAGGAGGCATACGTCGCATTGAGTTTGTGACAGCCAGCATACTTTCTGCACCTCTGTCCCCCCGTCCCCCCGCTTTCGGCGCCCATGCCCTTGATAACTTTAGTGAGACACCGACTCCACAAACCGGACTTGCAACAACTTGGACACAAATATTGACTTGTTCTGTGCACTTTCAGCGACTTGGCTATATGGCCCAAAAAAATAAAACGAATTGGAGGCGGTGATAAGCAAGGTCTCATCGGTATTCTATGCTAGTATGAAAATCTCAGTGTCAAAGTGTAGAAAGGGCTGTCCTGCTGGTGACTGCGACCTCTCATCCTGTGTTGGCATTTAAGAGGTAGGACGGGTACATGAAGGTAGGCATTCGTACACGCAAACCGATTCCCATGGTGGATAAAGAATAATATGACTGTCCACAAATTGGAAACGTGTCGAAAGTTAGGGAGTTGTGTCAGCTTCATTACTAATTTATATGTTTGCAATGTTGAAATGAGTGGATGACTTCGTGTGGTAAAATCATAGAAAGAAGAAAGAAGGCTTCTATATAAATATATAATCATACTATGAAAGAAAGAAGCCATTAACGCGAAACGTTACTAATGGACAAAAGAAGTAGCGTGAAATATTTTTGAGCGTTGGCTTCGAGTACGTCTATCTTTTTGGGGCCGTATCTAGCTGCATAACACCTAGTTTATGCATGTACGCACCATGTAACTACATATATGGAAGCTGGGATTGACGTGGACGTAGGAATATAATTCCAACGTAACTATAAAGCCTAATTTGGTTGAACAATGACTAAATATTAAGCACACGTATATAACGCTTTCATACCGCTTTATAGCGTTATTGATTCGGCGATTTCAGTCCCCGGAAAGTTCAGCATGTAAACTTACTTTTATAAGGGTCTTTACTCACCTTTATAAGGGTTCGTTGGCGAATCTGTCACATTTCTAGTAAGCAAGAGACATCTACCTATTCACTACCTGGAAGATAATTTTCATCTCCTAGATGTGTTTGGGTTTCCTCCCAGGCTTCAAATTGTACGTAGTGCTCTCCAACAGCAAGCCCCTGAACCAACGTAAAGTAGCACTAAGCATTTCCTACCGAGACTGCAACGCCGAGGAGGTTCCAAGACATCTATGCATACATGCTAAAATAAGGTATGTTCTTGTGGTCTGATTTTACAGCTATTTCAACTCGGCGTTGTGTAGCGTCACACACAGTAGAAAAAAACACGGTAAGGGACAATCCATCGAATTATATTGTTTCACTTCACTCCAATGGGCAGCCTTTTTAATTTTACTGGGATCCATTGTATCTTTCCATTCCGGTACATGATCTCCCCCCCCCACTGTGCGTCCAGTTATGTGGGTCCAAGCGGCGTTTTCAAACTTTAGGGCCAATTAGTGATCTGAATTCCGTTTGGTGATTGGCATTTTTGTTTTCTCGATATAAGCTTTCCAGCATTTCAACATCACGTATTTGCTGCTCTTTTTGTTGATCATATTGTTCATCATTTTGTTTATCACTTTGTGTCAGGGTTTACAGCAGCTTTTGCTGATTTGCAAACACATCGCACATTTAATTTATTGCAGACTTTTCTGACCTCCTCTGAAATAGTATGAAGCTTGACAAGGTTGGAAGACTTTTCCTCGTACTCGGCCTCTTTAGCCACAGACATTCGGAAGATTAATGTTCGCGAGGGAGACTTGCTAGTGAGTTTTGACGTGACACAACTCTACACAAGAGTGCCAGTGCTCGAAGCAGTTGATGTGACATGCCAAAAACTTAGCGAAGATCCAACCTTGTGTGATAGGACGCCTCTCTCAGTTGAAACATTGCGGGAACTTATGATTGCCTGTCTGGACTGCAGATATTTTAAGGTGAATGAAAAATTTTTCGAACAGCAGGAGGGAGCTCCCATGGGTCTCAGCCTATCGGTGGTACTAGCGAATAGCTATATGGAGCACATAGAAACAGAAGCACTCAACACTGCTAGGCTGAAGCCAAGATTATGGCGTCGATACGTAGACGACGTTTTAGTCATATGGCAGCACGGTTTGAGCACGCTTTCTGGATTCCATGACCATATCAACAGCCTATCAAGAAACATTCAGTTCACACTAGAAACGGAGCAGGGAGGAACTCTAAGCTTCCTAGACATGCAAATCTCCAAGGATTCAGGAAGACTAAAGACATCGGTTTTTAGAAAAGAAACTGCGTCAAACTTATACATCAGACACGATTCTCACCATGCTTCAAGCATTAAAGTAGGAATCATTTCTTGTCTTGGTGCCAGGGCAAAGAACCTAAGCACAGACCCAGTGTCCTTGAAAAACGAGATGGTTGCACTAAAAGGAATCTTCAAAGAAAACGGATACCCAAAACGGTTCGTCGATAAGGCCCTCAAGCGGACGGTTGAAGCAGCTGGGGGTACCAACCAACGAGGTCACCAACGGGAGGAGCAGGAGCAAGAAGCTGCTACACACACCCGCCAACAGGAGGAACAGGAGCAAGACGAAGCGATCACGAGAACCAACCGACAGGAGGAGCAGGAGCGAGCCGACACGACCACGAACAACTGTCAACAGGAGGAGCAGGAGCGAGCCGAAACGACCACGAGCAACAATCAACAGGAGGAGCGAGACGAAGAGCAGCCGCAGCGAAGACAGCAAAGACCGCAGGAGCAAGGAGAGACGGAGCCACGGGACGCTGAAAAACATGAGTATGTGTCAGTATCGTACATCAAAGGAGTCAGTGAGCGTATCAGTAGGGCATTACGTAATCATGGTTTAAAGGTTGCTCATAGTTCTAAGACTACCTTCAAAAGTTTACTGACGCATGTTAAGGATCCTATGAGTAAGGGAGAGAAAAGGGGGGCAGTTTATGAAATGAAATGCGAGTGTGGGTCAACATATATAGGGGAATCAGGTAGGCCGCTAGGGGTAAGGGTGGAGGAGCATATAGGGGACATTCGGAACGGCAGGTTTTCTAAATCAGCAGTGTCATGTCATGTATATAGTTGTCGGAAGGATCTGAACCCTCGTGATGTTAAAATTGTTGCAGTAGAGCAAAAATCCGTAAGAAGGTCTGTTAGGGAAGCGATAGAAATTAGAATAAGGGAAGCAGATATAAATCGGGATAGGGGAAACGTTACACTTAACCCAATTTGGGACCCCGTTTTAGAAGCATTGTAGGAGGATCGTCATGGCTGCAGGATTGTAGTAATATTCGGATTATCATTGTTAACAAGAATTCAACAGGATCGGACAAAATCAGGAAAATAAAATAAAATCAATAGTAGGGGGTGTGAGCTAGAGAAACGTGTATATAAGGAACGGGTTATTTGTCATTATTTGTGCCTTTTAGCGAATAGGCGTTTAATGGTTCGGCGGGAATTGCAAAAATACGTAATATACTTCATTTAAATGAGAGGTATGTAGGAAGGGAACTCAAGTGATGAAGATGACATTGTGTTTGAAAAACTTGGCTGTTCATGATCGACATTCCGTTGAAAAAGAGCTATCAATAAACTCGAAATATTCGGAAGTTTAAACTTTTCATCAAATAACCCAGACTAATATCCCGAAAACATTTCTAATTACTTTTCCTCGTTTCTGCTTCCTTGATTTGCATGAGCTCTTTTTGTGAAAAAAAGACGGATATCCATTGCAAGGCAGCGATTCAATAATTTAGTCTAAATATTGTTTACCTACATGGTTTCTTATTCACAATTGTTTTGAAAATCTGAATAGAGATAACTTTTAGCATACATTTTTTGTATTTCAAAGTTACAAAACACATAGTTTTTTATTTTACATTTCTTCTTAAAGATTGACATGATCGTTAGCTCTTGCGACTAGGGGGGTCCAGTATTATCCTATCCTACCCCTCAATTTTTTGGGAATGATTCCGAGCCGATTGAAGTGAGATACACGTTGTTTTTCATAGCCTCAGGTGATCAATTCGACAGTTTTCAGACCAAATTTTTTTTTCGAAGGTACGAAAGACAAGTTAGCTCTTCTTGTCTGAGTAAGACAACACAAACCAGAATGAAACTTGGGTCCTAGAAAAGCTAGCTCCAGTTTCTCAATATGATGCAAAGGGTATCGAAAAGACAGATCACTGAAGTGCAATCCATGGTAAGGTCAGGTCTATAACAAGGCCACCTGAGGTCACCAGTCCCACTTCTCGAATTCTTTCTGATCACAACTTTTAAATTGAATATGATACAGCGATGCATTTGATATCACGATGACATCATGATCTCAGGATGCAAATGATATGCAGCATGACATTGAAAAGCGCGTATTAAATATTGACTTCAGACGAAGTCAGTCTGAATTTGACCCGTGTTGGCCCCCTGTGACGTCGCAGGCCAACAGCCATGGACCTAACTTGGTTTAGGAGTAGAATAGGATGGGGCGCTTTCAGTGCCGTTCTAATGTTGTTCATTGCTACCGTTAGCTGCAGAGATCGAAACGGTGGGGTCCAATCGGAATCCTCAGGTGGCGACAGGTACGAAAAGAACACTGGCGGTGCTGGGCTGACCATAATTTCTCCGACATGCAAAAGCTCCTGGAACCACGATATCTGAATATCTTATGAACGCTCACTTTTTCGTATTTTTGAACAGTCTTTTCTTGACTCCGTCGAAGGCTTGTTGTAAAGAATTAGTAAAATTTTGTCAATTCTGCGTTTCGGTTAATTGCTAGATAATTTCCAAAAGATAAATAAGAGGAAAGTGAAACATTCTTACAGGAATCGTTACTATAAAAGCTCGGGGAATGGGTGGCTTAGTGGATAGCACGTCTGTCTTTTAAGTCACCGGTCTCGTGTGCAAGTCCTGGTGGAGCCTCTGAATAAGTCGATCGGATCCCGCAAACTCCTCCCAACAGGATGAGAGTTGGCGACGCCGTATAACCTTGGCAATTGGTGCGTCATTAAGCCTAAACAGTTATTATTAGCATGAAAGCTCCCAAAGCTACACTAAACTAATTGCAGGTTAACTATATTCTACACGCTAATAAAATGCTCAAAATTACACTCACTACAGGCTATTGGATATCACATAGAGCCAAAAGATTAGACCCATTTCAGGAGGGCAGCATTTAAAAACATTGACGTCGAAGGCGGGGGGATGGGGGACGCGTCCCACCTACTTGCAAATCAGAGAAGACACCCCTCAAGATTTGTGTACCTTGTTTTTTTGCGTTTTCTCCCTGTTAACTTTGTGAGTTTACATAAATGTGCTGATGAAGTGCATCGTCGTTAGTCTTTTATATGAAGTCAGGATCCGTCCTCCCCCCAGTAAAATTTCCTGGCGATGCCCCTGATAAAAATAAATGATGCAAAACCAAACCACAACAATGCGGCGGGATGAGTCTATCTGCCTCAAGACTGGGAAATTGCAATTACTAAAAAAATTGAAAGTATGTTGCACGGAAAATGACAGCCGACTGAATCAACAATAACCGCTCTGCTTTCATTGAGATCAAATCATATTCAAAACCTTGCTGCCTGGGTATGCTGTATGAATAAATCCCAAGGACACCGCGCACTGCAGGACACCACATTCACGCAAACACCAGGCACATTTCTCACCGAAAAGACCCGGCACACTTGCTATCGTAGACACCAGGCACACTTCCTGCCGCAAACATCCGGTACACCTCCCATTGCAAACACCCGGAAAACTCCCACCGCAAACACCAGGCACACCTGCCACAAACACCCGACAAACTCCTGCCACAAACACCCGACACACCTCCTGCCACAAACACCCGGCACACCTCCTTCCACAAACACCCGGCACACCTCCTGCCACAAACACCCGGCACACCTCCTGCCACAAACACCCGGTTCATCTCCTGCCACAAACAACCAGCACACCTCCTGCCACAAACACCCGCCACTCCTCCTGCCACAAACACCCGGCACTCCTGCCACAAACACCTGGAACACCTCCCGCTGCAGCCTCGGGATCTGCGAGGGGTGGTCTCCCTTCATCGAAGCCGACCAGAGGAACGGCTCGGCAGCTTTCATCGACTACAAAGCGGTTTATCTGATGGAGTGGTGGCCTGTGTGAGAGGCCCGTGATAGAGCCCCTCGCGGCGCCTTTCAGCAGCGCATCGCACCTTTGTCGGCATTGTGCGCTGCCACGGACCCGGGCAATGATGAAACGTGAGAACTTGTTGGAAGCGGGGAGCGCAGTCTCATCCAAAGCGATGGCTGGAGATAGGAAGCTGCAAATCAGGCGTGGGACGAGAGGCGGCGATAATAATGATGGGTTGGTTTGCACGTTAGGGGTTCGGAGGGTGACTTTGTTGCTCTGCAGTCGGAAATGGCCACTGCCATGGAAAAAGAAATGATTCATGGAATGTTGAAAGCCTGAAAATGTAGCCTCGTTTGTTTGGGGCACTGGAAACATTGGGCATTTTACGACAAAATGATCCCACCAGAAATTTTCTTCCTTGCTCCAGGACTGCAGTCCATCCATGATTCTCTCGATTTTAGCGGCACTTTTTCCAGCAGTGCAAGCTTGAACTCAGCTGTCTGTCAACTTGCTGCTTGTTTTATGCAATGGATGTTCCAATCCTATGACGTCACCAACTGGTATTGTTGCAGAGGGTAACTAAGGCCGGATGAACCGTCCCAAGATTCAGTTCGAGATTCCAACCATAGGCCAGCTGCTCGGAGAGCGAACATTTAAGTTCCCACACATGTCACAATCACTCCCTGATGACTGCTGTATTTCAGCGCTGACGTGACGGAGATAACTATTTGGAGCACGGATTAACAGGCTGTTGCATATCGTGACCCCCGAGACTAATTCGTTTTAGTCCAGGTGTATACATCACTCCCTCCAACGACATCGTGCTGGCTTACTGCTCTCTTTCCCACTCTGTGACCCTATCACGGTGTCACGCTGGAAGGGGTGACTTGATTATGCCGCGTCAGTGGCGGTGGCGCCAATCAAGACACGCCGACACCGTGGGAAGGTCACTGATACCACCTGGGGCTGTTCCCAGCGCAGACCCCAGCTGACCTTACAGCCGTGACTGGGCCACGCCGGCGTCTGTCAGATACTGTCAGCCGATGTCGCTCTCTGATCGCGGTCGGCTGGCGGTCCCATACATCTCTGACGACCTACTGTACCCACTGTACATGCAGAGGCGTGCCCGCGGGGAACTGAGCGTGACCTTCGCCATTATGCGTAGGTACAGTGAGTACAGTTGCTCTTGATAGCCAAGCTTTAGCGGAGCGAGCTCTGTTAATTAAGTCTTCCTCTTGATGATGCCTTGTAGGTGGTGTGTTCTAGTTCTCATCGGGGTGTAGTGAAAACACAAATGGAAATGCTAGCCCTAAAAGCGGCGTCATAAACGAAAGCAAGAAGTAGAGTGCCCCCATCACCTAGGCGTTTCAAGCTGCGCGCACCAGTGAAAGTCATCAATAATTCCAGACAGTGGGACAGTGGGAGAGTGAGAATTAAAAACAATCACCCAACTCCCTTATTATTATCAAAATTATCAAAATTAACCGAGAGATCCGAGTTCCGTAGTGGTAGACCATCAATTATCCGTTGCGTTTGAATGTTTGTACTTTTGCTTGAATTATATATATGACACGAATTACATGCGACAAATATGTTTCTGATATTAACGATTTAACCTCAAATGTTCGTCATGGTGCCGCCCCCCCAATTTCGAACGTTCATTTTGGGCCCAGCCGGGCGACGATACAAAAGAACGTGCTTCCCTGGGCGTCGGTACGTTTGAGTCTGTGTTAGCTGTTTCAAGTCTCTTTATCACCCACAAATAATTAAAAACACTCCAAAAAACAAAAACATTTTCATTCCTCGAACCATCACTAGAAGAACGATACATTTATTCTAAGAGTTCCCTCCGTATAAAATAAGAGTTCCGACCTTTAAAATAATATAAAAATATGCTGGAGCTTGGACGTATGAAGTACCAGGCGACAAAGGCAGTTTACTTTCTGTAACTTGGGCTTTCTAGTTGGAAACGTTAAATTCAAATATTGTTACTGTTCATGGTTTTGGTTATTAATAAGATTAGTACAACATTTTTTACTGCACGAAGCCTCGTCTGAGTGTAAAATCCGACCGGCTTTGGGAGCATCCCGCCCCCGTTTTCATGGAAGATATCGCTATTACATGAGCCTAACCATG
Organism: Lepas anatifera; assembly: GCA_034440635.1. Classification (NCBI taxonomy): domain Eukaryota; kingdom Metazoa; phylum Arthropoda; class Thecostraca; family Lepadidae; genus Lepas; species Lepas anatifera. The sequence continues at coordinate 362,838 of JAOTON010000036.1, forward strand.
CGAAAACACGAAGATAGTAAACTTTCAGATAATCTTAGCCATAGAGATCTACTATAACTAGAGCGGACAGCACACCTGTGCGGACGTCAAAATTGAACGTTTTGTTAGTACAAATCTGGGCTTCTGTGGGGAAGCTCGTGACGTTTTACTGAAACACCTCTCTGCCAAGCGTCTGAAAACTTCTGGTTACCAAATAAGTTCTAAAGTTCGTTAAAAAGTTGCGGTTCTGTAGCATATAGGTGATGCTCCTGGAACAGGTTTGAAAATTTAAAATGTCCGTATTTATTTCATTTTCACTACATAGAATAATGAGGCCACTGAAAAACACGATGACTTTTTACATGTCGTCTTCCGGCAAGGTTGGATCTTATAATAGATAAGATAGGATCAGCCAATGGTAAAGATCAAGGACTGGTGTGCTTATCATAAATTTGATGCTTTTGACGATGATCCTATTCTTAACACATTAAAATTTCAATCATCTATTGAAGAACACTAGGCGCTCAGACTTACTCATACAGGAATACATAGGGTCTTCTAGGCTCCAACAGCGTTGAAATTCACTGTGACTTTTAGCCAGGTCGGATGCCCAACTTAGATAAGTATCAAAATTAAACACTTCTAGCGGCGGCGGGCTTCGGCATCCATTTCATTTATCGTGCAAGCTTTCATGCTTAATTACTTGAACTTATCGAGTCGGCTCCATCTAGTAGATGCGCAGCTATCTGTTGCCTTGGTTTTACATTGTTCCCATGCACCTCATGCTCCATGCACAAGCCACCCATTAATCAAGGAGGGAGTCAGGGTTGACATGAAGATCCATACATTCAGGTTATTTCCAGTGCTTTCCGGACTCTAGCTGATATATATATATATATATATATATATATATATATATATATATATATATATATATATATATATATATATAGTGGATTACAAGACTTTCAGAGGTGTTCGCTTGTAATATTTACTCCATGGCTGAGGTTCTTCCTTGGAGGTGCGTCTGATATTTCTGCTAATGCTCGCTCCTCGGACAACGTTGCATACTCAAATATTAGGTGCTCCAATGTTTCATCACCGCTTTGACAGAGGGGGCACACCTGGTTCTCCTGAGTGTGTCTCCTTATAATGCTAGTCGCAACCCAGGATTGTCCAGTCAGCAGATTTATCTTCGTGAGTGTTGCTTGTCTTCCAATGCTGCTGTATGGACTTGCAGGCCAGAACAGTTCAGGAGCTGCATTTTGCATTCAGGAATGCATTTTCTTCGGTTACTAGTCTGGGCAACCAGTGAAGACCCATGGGCTTGTTTCCGGCTTCCAGGGGTTCAGTCAGTGCATAGCTCGCTAATGCCTGCTGGGCCATCTTGCTCCAGCGTTCGATAATTACGCTCAGGTTCTGTTCCCCTAGCTCAGCAGTAATATTTGGAAGCTGCAGCCCTTCTAGTTTTCTGTTCCACTGTTGGACAAGGCTGGTTCTCCGATCATCATTAACGGCTCCATGTAGTATCACATAGTAGGTATGTGATTTCATGTTCCTTTGCTGCACGGAGAAGGAATCCGATAAACTACAATGTGATTTTCACAATGAATACCCGGCATGATGGCGCCCCTAGCATGGTGTACACCACAGTCTTCTGTGTCCTTGATGGTAGTCCTTGCATTAGCGGATATATCCGTAATATCATGCCTTCTAGAAACAACATGTCTGTCATGCTCGTCTGATTAACTGCCAGGCTGTAGCTCAGTATTGGCTCCGCATATATTTTCCTTGTGGTATAGAGAGTGAGGGGGCTCGTTCTTCTAATACTCAATCCATGGTCAAATCTTGCATACAATGCTCTCCTGGCTCGGTTCATGGAATTTTCGATCCGTTTTTTGGCTACCGCTCGAGGGGACATGGCGATGCCTAGATGGAAGTATTCGGCTGCTTTATCAATAACCTCTTCTCCCAGTCTCCACTCATTGCGCGAGCCAGTTCCATAACCGAGGATCCTGCTTTTTGCCTAATAGAATGTTTTTCATAGAATGCTTGGTAGAATGATTGTCACTTCTTTCACAGCTTAGGCCAAACTGAGAAATTTGACCAGCGCCTTAATACCAGGGGGGTCAACGACTTCTGAGTCTCTCTGCCGATGACGTCACCTGGGGCAAACAGGCGTCGTCATGGTTACGCCGTATGCTTGGCCGGCGCCCCTTAGAATTGAGATTTGACGGAAGGCTCGTTTTTTGGGCAAAAACATCGATCCGAATCAGTTCTGAATAAATATAAAAAACCTACATTTCCCGACCAGGCCTACATTTCAAGAAACCCTTTTAAGCGATCTATTGAAGAACTGAAATGCTGGTCCAGATTTTGTAATTTCATCTACCATGAGTTTTAACTAACTTACATTTTAGCTTCCACTGCTTTCTCAAATATTGTATGATTAGATTCGTCGTTTGAGGTAAGGTCATCATAATAACGCTATGCATAAAAATATTCTCATTTCGACGCAATCTTAGTCTACAACAAATAGTTTGCATGTATCCGATCACATTTTCCACTAAATTCTGCAAATCTAAGTCAAATAAATGTCTGCAAAGTGAATGAGCGAATAATTCAATCAATGCATTATGAATAAATATTCCGAACTCATCACTTAGTTTTATGGCGAGCATCCTTTTTTCACTTATATGACCCCGACTCAGCTTGCACTTACAACCATGTAAGGTAAGGTAAGGTGGGGTCGGTAAGGTATACATACGGACGTTTATTAAAGTTTAGTATGGAAAATATCGAACCAAGAGCGCATAAATGTGGTGTCCCTGCACCCTGGCTACCAAGCATGTATTAAACATCGATTGCCCTCTGCATGCATTGTAATGCAGCATCAAAGACCATGCGCAGTGCAGGAATTATATTTCGTAACTGCTGCTTACAGAAACAACTATAACAATAAAAACAATACAAATAAACAACTGCACATTCGAAACATAGAATCATTAAAATAGCATCGTAACATCACTGCGCGAATGACCTGCGCTTTCGCGCTTCTCTGCGCCTAATGGTTTCCAACCGCCTGGAGCAGTTTACATGTTTAAGACGGATGAACGTCCGTGTCCGTGCGAAGCACCGAAGAACTGGTTCGTGGAGGTCAGGGTGCTTGCTCTTCAGCACACGTACAAAGCCGGAGATAACCCCCGGTTGGCAGCTCAGAGCATCCGGGTGCAGAGCATGATGAACGCAGAAGTCCTGCTCCAGCTGCTTGAATTTAGAAAAGAAGGTCGAAGATGGAATGGTGAGGCCGCCGAGGCTCTTCAGCCGCGTCCACAGCCCCGCCAAAGGAATGTCCTCCGTATGCTCCGAGGGCTTTCCCAAGCTGGAGTCGCCCTTCCGGGCTACATAACCGGCCAGGTAGCCCAAGGCACTTTCCGTCGCTGGAACGCCTGTTTCCCTATCTGCGGCGCAGTGTATGTCGTATATGTTATCCTTATCAGTGATTTTCCCGACTTCTGATAAGATATCAGTAGCTTCGGGGATGCCAGCATCTTCGCTGTTGACGTTTTCCTCGCTGTTATGCTGGTCGGTCTCCAGAATTTCTAGTGCCTGAAGCTCCTGTTCGACTACGCCTTCTTCCTCATCGTGTCCAGCGCCCTCTGATCCTCCGAGCAGGTTGACGTTACGGCGGGTCATCATGAGGAGCGTCAAGAGTCGGAGGCGATTTTTGGCTTCGGTAGGAGTGGGATGTGTGTTAGCTCCGCCGCCACCGCGCAGTAGGCTGAAGAACGCCTCAAGTCGGTCCTGGGACAGACGCCTTGTTAAAAGATACGTGTCGGCCCCTAGGCACTCCTGCAGGTCCTTCAGAATACCACGGACAGCGTGGATGCCAACAAGAAGCCCCTTCTGAAAGGGGTAAAGATGCCTGGCACCTTCGACACGCAGACCTTCTACCTCCGCCTCTAGCTCAGCGAGTGCTTCCTCCTGCTCCTCCGAGCCTCTGTAGCCGCGGCGCAGCGGCTTGACGTCAGAGGGGTGGCCGGCGTTCATGACGTCGAAGCCGCTGTCAATGGCACGCAGGAAGCGTGCCTCCTCCGTGCGTCCGAGGTAGCGCTCCATGGCGAGGGCGGAAGTTGCACTTAGCAGCTGCACTGCTGGGCGAACCCTTTGGCGTGCTTGACCCGTTACCTGGAACAAACCCATTGCTGGTTTTTGCTATTTTCCCCTTATAACCCCATATATATGTTCTAAATATACCCACTGAGCTCAATAATGACCGTAATAGAGGTGCTGTTGACCCCTAATACCCCCGTATATATTTTCCAAACAGTGTCACTATACATACTATATATATATATATATATATATATATATATATATATATATATAATTTATTTATATTTTATATATTTATATATTTGTATATCATGGGGCTGCTATACCTACTCCCCCTTTGAAGTTGTAAACAAATTCTTGAGAAGTCCATTCTCCGCGCGATCGAGTTTTACCTCAACATGTGTTGTCGGATGCAGCTTATGGAGCACACGAAGCTCAGCACTGCCGTCAACAGCAAGGAGTTGCTGCATCAATGGCCTGGTCAGCTTTCCGGCGGACAGTGTGTTGATACCCTTGTCCAGGATATGATTGCGAAGGTTTTTTAAGGCATGCGGAGGGTCCGCCAGCACCCAAATCCGTCTGAAGGCACAACAGTTTCCTTGATATTTCGACTTTGAACAAATCACTGCTTTCTGGTCAATAGCATTCTGTCCTGCTAAATCTCGGAAAGGAGGCCTATCGTGCTCAACAAGTGTTGCTTACTACAGTGATTTAACACGGTATTTGTGGCCGCCGCCTAGCATTCGAAAACTATTAACATCCATTTTGTTACATACACTTGTTAGACATGTTCAGTTTTAATCCGAAGATATATGTAAGCATCATGGTTTCCATGGGATGTGGATGCCTTAGAAGACCTGTGTCCCTTAAAACACTCCCTCCCGGATTCCATGGAATATGAAGTCAGTCATCGCACCATCATTTTCCACTATCTACAGTAAACCTTACAGGGATAGGTACCTCCCCGGACTTGTTATGAGGGAAACAACCGGATTGTTCCACGTGAAAAATTTCCCCAAAATAAAATATGTGCTGTGATGTTAAATCCGGGGAATCCACGGCAAAGTAATTATTGTGATTAATTATTCACTGTGGTCAACTGACAACTTCCATACACGTTACCGAGATGGATCAGCTGGGTTCGGGAAGAAGACTTCTGAGTGAAGACCGATTCCTAGCTCCCGCCAGAGCCTCATGTTGGTACCACCCATGTCGCTTACTAGCGACACCACGCGGCCACCAGCTTCCTCAACAGACATGACGGCACGTTGAACCAGATCTTTGGTTGCGGGCTGGTCAAAGGCATAGAGCACCGGGAACTTCCAGGGCACGAATAAGCCGCACGCCAAGACCAGCTGGAGGTGCCCGTGTGGTCCAACTATCTGTCAAGTGACATATGTGGAAAGCGCTATTACTCAGGTAATTAGATCCATTTCTTTAGACGTATGAAAATGTATGACAACGCTTTAATATTAGGTGTTGCATGAATAATCAGCCGGAAAAAAGTTTCTCCATTAGATTTGGTCTATGGTATGTATTGGAGCTAACCACAAGGCAGAACGCTAGCAATTGTAGGCTTCGGGTCCAGTAAGTGCCAAATATGTGGCATAAAATGACACCCGCAAAGTGCATCGAGCAGTCCCAGCTACTGAGGGCCGTTACATGTTTTAGCTGCCGATCAAACACTGCCATTGTCTCTTGTTTTCACCTGTAAATTGGCGTAAACTTGCTTCTAATATAGGATTTACAAAGCCTGCCATGCTGGTGTCGCATTGGATATATCTTTCATTTTCAGTAAATATAATCTACTCCCAGCCAAAAAGGGCAAACCTGGTCTCGATGTTGATCATAGCATGCAACGCTCATCACATTCATTTCGTCAATCATGAGGTTGCAATGCCGGTCTCGGGCAGACAGGTCGCCAAGAAGTTCCTTCAACATCTCTGAAATGACAAATAAAACCCCGAGAGAGTTAGCAGCCTATCAGTGTCCTGCATAGAATGTGACAGTATACAAGTTCCAGAACCGAACCGAAACCACTTGATATTGAGCAGTTCTCTACCTGTGCGATTCTGGCAGCATGGAACCACACAGTCCGGCATGGTTCTGAAAAAGCAAGAAACACAAGAACATAATATTTAAAGTCTGTCGGCACCATTGCTACTTTGATTTGGTTTCCTGTTCGGGACTTACTTGCATTTAATTATGTCAAAAGTGTAGAAGCTTTCGATCTGCATTTCAGGTTTTCAGCAGACTGAACATGACTATTTTGGATACTCACAAGGAATATATATTTATACGTTGCATTTTCGTTTTGCCAGGACTGAGTGAAACTATTTTATTTACCGTTAATATTTTGCTACACAGCTCTATTTTCCAGTTGCATGGCAAATTTTTGTGAGTTTCATTTGAATGAATGAGGTGTTAGAAACCTCTAAATACCTACATGTATTCATGACTAAATCCTACTTTACTTTGCATATATTTCACAGGCATAATTGCTTGGAAGATATAAGAAAATCCTGAAACAAACAAGTTTTTTTAGAATCTGATTTGCCTATGTTGGTGAGGTTCGACACCTCTGGAGGCATATTTGTATTGGACCCCGCAATCTGATTCTTCAAATCAGAACATCATTAGAAGCAAAACGCTGATTTAATAATTTCGCTAATTTCGCTGGGGGCGAAATTCGCCCCCTCCTGGTTTTCCCCAGATAACTAAAAAACGAAGAGATGCAGAACAATGAAACTTACAATACCTTATTCCTGATCAATTTTACACATCTGACCAAATTTTTTAGTTAAGGTCGTATCAGGTCGAGGAGCTATTCAAGGTCAAGTGACCCGACCCCAAAACCTAAAATCACGAGTTTGAAGCGGCGACCAGGAAACATCGACGAACCGACCAGTTTGAAACTTCCACAATATTATTATCATTTAATCATTAGGTCATTAGGGTCTACAAATCTGCTATCTCAGAATTTTGATATTTTTTACGTAAGGTGGGGCCAATTTTTTTGGTCACCCCATTATAAGTCAATGGTGAAGAATAGAATGGGCTTGTTTTCAGTAAATACTGGATTCACAAAGGAAAATGAGATAGGTATGGTCAGTAACATCTGAATATTACTCCTTGACTCGAAAAGAGGGTTGTCATTTTAAATACTTACATACAGTTTCGTACACACAGGATGTTATTGTCGTAGTCACTGATGGTTTGTACCACTAATTGTTATTTGTCTTGTTGCATACATCACCTGAATTATTTCTGAATCCAGTAATTCTAGTAGAGACGCGGAGATATTGCTTGTTATCGATATATAGCTGAAATTGTATGCTTATTTAATTTTCTTGTATGCTTTACACTTTATCTTACATCTATTTTTCCTAGATTTACATTTGCAACAAATATAAACAAATACATGATTCATAGACCCACAACCGATCACTGTCCCTCTTACCTATAGAGTGATTGATTTGATACATTTTTAAAAGTAATGTTTGCGTTTAATATGTCGCGATAAAAATGATGCCATATTTGCTGCCACGTGATGACGTCGACTGGGGCACCTAAAATTCTTTAATTGACTAACCTTATAAAGTAAAGGAATCTTGCCTTAATACAGCTTAATTCAACAATCGGTTGCTATGACAACGATCTAATGTACCACTAATCCTCGCAATGAATAATGGCTTTCTCTGCCAAAATTATTTAGTGGTGGGCTAGATCCAGAGGCTCTCGTTGAAATTAGCACGTGATTCTCCAATTAACCTGGCCAAGATTTGTACTAACAAAACTTTCAATTTTGACGTCAGGGTATTGAGGTTTTGTTTAGGATGTCCGCTCTAGTTATAGTAGATCTCTATGATCTTAGCCGTGGAAATGACAAATCATTTTATAATTATTAGCTCTAAACACGTGTTATTTTTTCATTTAAATCTCTTGTTTGGCTGGCGTTTCAAGAGGTCCAAACATCCAGGAAAGATGGTAATTTTGCCGATATTTTTATTCATTTTAGAGTTCGTGGTGGTCTAGATGTAAATTAACAAAAAATAATCCGAGGGTCAATCGACGAGAGCAGCGGAAGATTGGTTCAAGGGGGATCATGATATCAAATGGGACGCCACAACCACTTTCGACTCAAGACAAAAACAGCGGGAAATAAAAGAGGCAGTTTACATCCAGACCACCACAGACCCTAAAATGAACATAAATATCGGCAAATTTACCATCCTTCCTGGATTTTTGGACCTTTTAAAACGCCAGCCAAACAAGAGACTTAACACGCGCCCCGCTGGGGGCGAAATTCGCCCCCTCCTGGTTTTCCCCAGATAACTAAAAAACGAAGAGATGCAGAACAATGAAACTTACAATACCTTATTCCTGATCAATTTTACACATCTGACCAAATTTTTTAGTTAAGGTCGTATCAGGTCGAGGAGCTATTCAAGGTCAAGTGACCCGACCCCAAAACCTAAAATCACGAGTTTGAAGCGGCGACCAGGAAACATCGACGAACCGACCAGTTTGAAACTTCCACAATATTATTATCATTTAATCATTAGGTCATTAGGGTCTACAAATCTGCTATCTCAGAATTTTGATATTTTTTACGTAAGGTGGGGCCAATTTTTTTGGTCACCCCATTATAAGTCAATGGTGAAGAATAGAATGGGCTTGTTTTCAGTAAATACTGGATAGATAAAGCTACAAAATCCTCAAACCGTCTATTCTTACCACGATCTTGACCATAAACTTTATTTTTTGAGCATCTGACCTCTCAAAGTTCTTGCCAGGTCACGTAAGCATACAGTGATTTTTTTGTCAATAACTTCTCACTGAATTGAGATAAAGCTCCCATTTTGCTTGCATCGTGCTTATATTGTCACGGGGAGTCTATTGATATGCAACATGACCATACCAGATCACTCTGTGACCCTGACCTAGCTCGAGGTCAGGTCATTTTCACTATTTGACCTAGCAAGGCCATATTATACATCATTCTATTTGCCGCGATGAGAGGAGTACAATGATGCATAATAATTTTCTCTAGCTCCCCTGGGGGCAGATCTAGAGAGAGAGAAACGTACACTGTTCTGTTGTAAGCCTATGGAACCTTCTTTGACCTATGCTGACCTCAATATTGACCTGACATAAAAAATTTTTCGTAAAAAATATATTCGTCTTGTCCAGAGCTTTCGAACGCCGCCCGTAATTTTCCCTTAGCTTTCGTGGGAAATGAGATACGGAGGGGGGCGAAAAACGCCCCCAGCGGGGCGCATCATGCCAGGGACCCTAGTGGGGCGCGTGTTAACCCTCGCCCCACCGGGGGCATTGATGGCCCCCTAAGGTTTTTCGAGATAGCAGAAAAACGACGAAACGCAGCACCACGGTTGAGGGCTCTATCTCTCACCTCATCATTTTCCCACCATCCCTGAAATTTTTTTATCCCGGGTCACCCAAGGTCAGGTCACCAGGCGAGGTCAACCAAGGTCACCTCACTTAAACTTTGAAGCTCTATAAGAGCTACATTTCTTAATCGATCAATTTGAAACTTACTACACTTCATGACCCTTCCAGGGCCTACAACGTGTATATCCGGGATTTTTCGATTTCGTGACCTGCGGTCAGGTCACGAGGCGACCTCTCCCATTGGAAAAGCATGAGAAAAGCTGTCTCATTATCTAAAAGCCACAAAAAATGATTGCAAATAATCAAACTGCTTCGAAAAGTGTTTTTAGACACCCTTTCACGGATTCCGGGGGTCATATTTGCCCTATGACTTTTCCAAGGTCATTCAAGGTCACCAGGGGTCAAAAACAGTATTTTGACAATAACTTTTGACCTAATTAAGCTAGAGCGCGGAAACAAACACCATCGTGTGTGTCTCATCACTAGCTTTTATTTCATATACGGCAAGGTCACTTTTTGACCTTTGATGACCTCAGGTCAAATGAGGTCACAAGGTGACCTCTGGAGGTCAAACCACTGGCGGGAGGTCATTACGTTCCCATAACGGAGAAAGGTCTGGCATTTTCCTATCCAATTTATTTTACCAGATCTAAATAGCTCTAATGGCATAAGAGTTATGCATATTTTTCTTCAGCATTGCATATTTGAGTGAAAAGAGCCTATCGTGACCTAACTTGACCTCTGGAGGTCAAACCGTTGACCTGAGCGCTTAAACATGCAAAGTAATTTCTTACTGAATTCACGCGAGCTTTTTAATGCACTTTGTAGATTTGCGCTAACCCCCATATTTTCGGAGTTAGAGGGGCCATTGATGGCCCCCGGTGAGGCGAAGGTGGCGCCGGACCCCCGGTGGGGCGCTGGTTAAGTGAAAAATAACACATGTTTAGAGCTAATAATTCTAAAATAATTTGTCATTTCCACGGCTAAGATTGTTATTTCAAAGTGTACTGTCTTCGTGTTTTCGCATGTTTAGGCTCATGTCCATGCTCATATCTTCCTTGAAAACGGGGGCGGGTTGCAACCGCAACCGGTAGGATTTTACACTCAGACTAGGCTTTGTGCAGTAACGAATGTTGTACTAATCCTGTTAAATTCAAACTTTCACTTTTTTCTCTTATTTCCCCTCATCAATGTCAGTTCTATAACATGGAAAAATGGGGATTGGAAAATTGGGATATGGATAATAGGGAAATTTTCATTTTCAGACCAATTCGTGTTTATAACCTTAGTTTTTCTAGTGCGTCCAGTAACTGAAAAGCTCAGCAAGGTCTCTGATTCTAGACTACAAAAATACGAGATGATGTTAATTATATCATAGTACTTCGTCACAGGCGGCCTCAAAGCATTGAAATAGGGAATAATTATTTCTCCACATATATTCTCTGATAGTCTTTATCAGTTTTATGCAAACTAAATCTAGGTAATGATGCATAGTGTCGATTCTAGCCTTATAAGGTACTATCCTATATCCGTATGTATTTTTGTTTGAAGAATGCGGATCTGTAGCATGGAAAATATGAAGATGACAATAATTTTCTTAAAAAAAGCCTTTACTCATGATAAAAATGCTTGGAACAGATGGAAGGGGCGACAAAAGCGGTGTATTGGACGTAACAAAACCATATACTCCCTTGAAGAAATGCTCGAAAATTTGCCGCAAAATATTTCATATTGAAACAACTCCCTGAAATCGGCAAATCCCATAGCCGGAGCAAGGATAATTCAGTCACATTTCAGCTCCTAGATTAGGCAACTTAAATTTGGGTAACATGGCTCACTTCAGCGCCGGCCGGAACTAAATTATTCACTCCAGCCACCTCCAACTTCACTACGATAATGGGACATCATCAGCGCATGCCCGTGGAAGATTTCACTCCAGCCACCTCCAACTTCACTACGATAATGCGACATCAGCGTATGCCCGTGGAAGATTTCGCGCGCGTAGCTGCAACCGTTCTGGCGAAACTTGCTGTTGTAAGCTATGGCATACGGCCATGGGCGGATATTGGGACGGGGGAGTCAAGAGCTCCCGGATATTGAGTCTCCAGTAGAGGTGGGACTTTCCAGGCCCGGGGGCCCGGGAAAAAGCCCGGCCCAGGCCCGCGGGCTTGGACCGGGCCTGAAGGCCTGATTTAGGCCAATGCCGGGCTGATAACGGGCTTCACCTAGGCTCATTCCGGGCTTCAACTGAAATGGAACTTCAAAGTGAATTTTTGCAAGTTAAATAAGCCTTTTTCAGTACAGACCTAGTTTTTTACACTGAAACATAATCTTATTCATGCACCTGCAGCTTTTGAAAATGCATTTACAATTAATTTTGAGACATGGACTTTAAGACATACATCAGGAATGTAAAAGCATGAAGCTCTAACTTTCTATCTGTTACTCATGCCAGGGTCAAAAGCAAGTTACTTAAACCTGTATCAATATTTATAATAAAATATTGAATAATGCCTACAGTTGCACACATCCATGCTGTACCGTCATCTTATGAATATTCTAATGGCTTCAAAATCTTCAAGTCATATATGGGTGAACAAAATATAAATTGTGATAGCCTATTTGTTACTTCCATATTGTCAGTATACCATTTCAAAGAAGTCATTTAACCAATTTGCTGCTGACATATTGATACTAACACCTAGCTCTAGCTAGAACATTCTTTCCAGAAGCTTTCTGCTTCAGGTAAAAAGAAAATGTCATCTATGGAGCCATTCCCATGTCCGCTACGAAAAATGGTGAAGTGAATGTTAGGTACAAACTATCTATTGGGAGCCCATAATTGTAAAATTGGCCTGCTAACTCTAAATGCAAGAACAAAATTAGATAAACTTGACCCTTCCACAGCTTCATCTAGCTCTTTCATTGCCCAAAAGATGCAGAATCCACTCAGAAAAGGCTAGTATAAGCAAGGGAATATGCACAAAGAAAACTTGTTTTTGTTCAAAGTACTTCAAAACATAAATTAGTTGTGGGGAGATACCTTCTGGGGAGAGCAGTCAGCCTTAGAAGGAACCTTTGAAATTGCACCGAAACATAAATATACTTGACATCATGTGTTGCATTTTCCTTGTGGAGATACTTGCCTGGCCTCTATGAAATACAACTTCTATTCTAAGCTTTGAACATAACAGCACTTCCCTCCCAAGATACTTTTACTTTACACTTCCCTCCCACCACACTAAAAATGTACAGAAACATAGAAACACAGAACACAAAAACAGAATATCAAAATTATGATGGACTTCAGATACGCCGAATTCCGCGGGCTTCTTGAGAGCAGGTTGAGAGCTTTGCAAATCCAGAAAAGCTTTGCAAATCCAGAAAAGCGTCATATATGAAACAACTGCGCAAAAAATGGCCTACTCCCAGGAACAAAACAAATGTACCACACACTTTGTGCTTATTTTTTAAATCTGTGAAATTTTTAAGATATATTTTCAAGAGTATTGAAATAGTTTTACTGAAATAGACTTACTATTTTGCTAACTTTTAGTGAAAAAATATTCTCATAAATGATTGTTCTAATGTAGACAAGCACGGCGCTTCAGATACCTTCTAGGCGCAAGCTCCTAAAATACAACAAAACAAACAGAAATAGTGTTCAAGCGTGCACGGTGATGTAATGTGGATGGACTCGAGTTGTTTTTTTTTGTGTCAGATTTACTTTTTGGAGGAGATTGTTGCAATCTTTTTATACCATGTTTGGTGCGAACCTACTTTGCAGATCGGGCTGGTCCAAGCTTTTGACACAATCTTTTGACTATCCTCCAAGGTGTTTAGTGACTAAATTAAAAGAAAACACTCACATGTATCAATTCAGGGACAATATGAAGGATTTATGGTTTATTCACCACCATTCTGCCATGATATTCTGAAAAAGTTTTAGCTGAAAACTTGTCACTGCTCTCTCCTCCATTCATAAACATTATTGGAACTCAATTGTGAGGCTCGTGCCAGCATATAATAATTTATAAAAGTGCAATCATGGAGGAAATTTCTGATATGAGTGGGATTATTTCATCCCGATGCTTATAGCTGCCATGTGCATACCTCTATCTAGAATGTCCATTGTTTTATAAGGTGATGCTAGTTATTACCTGAAGTAAGCTTGCATCATAAGCAAGCCATGTTTCATACTGTGTGTTTTTTCCGTATCATTTTCTGCTGAATTATTAAGATAGCTGAGGCTACTGATGCTGTATGCACCTTTTAAATATGGTTTTGGGTGAAACCAAAACTTTTTCCCGGATAAATTGGTTAAAAACATGTATTTGAGACAGCTTAAAAGTAAATAAATGCTGTATATAGTAGTATATGGTTTTCCATTATACCGGGCCTTCTCGGGCTTGATAAGCCATTTCGTCCACAAACCGGGCTTGTGACGGGCTTCTAAAATCAGCAGCAGACCGGGCCCGGGCCCGGGCCGGCAAAATTGCCCGAAACTCCCACCTCTAGTCTCCAGTAAAGTTTGTATAGGCTTTCCATTACAATGCCAGTGTTACCCATCCTTGACCCTCCTCCTCCCTGGATCGAGACGAGATCTCCAAGTTTTCAGACGGCGGATGCGCATTGACTTCCTAAATATTTTATACTACGATATATCCTCGAAAATATACGCATCATATATGACTTGAGCCCGCTATTATTGCTTGTCAGACTATCACCTCACGCCGCCGGCGCAGCCAATTATGTTTCATTAAGAATTATGAGCTCAATTATGAAACTATGAATCACATTAAATCATGAATAGGTATGTAACAGGGCGGAGATGAAACATCGTGGTGAATATAGCTTTCATGTTTTGGAACAGCTTCTACGGAACTGGAAATCAGGTTACGGATAATTACCGATGTTTTGCAGGCGTGGATCCAGGGGGGCGCCCTACTCCGGGCCAGCCGGGCGCGCACCGAGCTTAAAATCGAAACTGTGAGGCTCGATTTTTAGCTATCAGAAACACGGCAGGAGTAACTAAGAAAATGAAACAGCAAGCCTTCTATTTTCATGTTTTGTCGTGCGCAACTCGGCCTGCTAAGCACTCCGCAACATGAGCTTTTATTCTACTGGGATGAATGCCCAAATAAGGTAAGGTAGCTTTATAACTCCAAATACGCAAACATGACCTTTGAGCAGTGGCAGACACAGGACTTCATTTCGGAAAGAGGGGGGGCTAGGTGGTCGAGCCTCCCCGACATTGCCTCAGATCAGCCTCCGCCAATGCATCTACTATAGACACTGACTTTTGTTTGTAGGGGGGGGCTTGGGCACCCTAGCCCCCTTGTATCCACCACAGCTTGTGAGCTGGTATATTTTCTATTTTCCTCTTCAGTTTGCTCACAGCCATTTTACGGATCATTTGACCACTTTAAGCTCCAGCATTGCTCATGGTAGGGTCCTCGGGACCCCAGGCTCTCAGTGTCCTCTGTAAGCTCACTCTTTCAAGAGGGGGACCCTTCATGAAACACTGGCTGTCTGCCAGACTTGTTGATGGCTCTAATTTTCTTGAGCCGACTCAACTCTGAGTCACAGTTTAAGGGCTGACTCTGATTCCGACTCTACTCGTTGTGTTGAAAATGGTGAGCCGACTCGACTCAGCCCAAATTCAGAAGTGTTTTGACTCAACTCCGATTCAAATAAGTGTTGAGTCGGAGTCGACTCCGACTCAGAATAGCGGCCAAGTATGCACACAAAAATGCACATTTCCCTTAATAATATGCAAATTCCAGTATATTTATTCATGGCATTAGCTGTTTACTAACTGCACATTTCCTTTAATAAAATCTCAATTGCAATGCATTAATTCATGGAATAAATTATGTCTGCATAGGAATGAAGAGAGGTGCTAAACGCAAACAGTGAAGTGAGATGAAGGGCCTGGGGGCTTTGCATTTTGAAAGTATGTCCTTAATGAGCAAAGTCATAATTGAGGCAATAAGCGATGTTTCAAACGCAATGAACTGGAGTCAGTGGTTTAACATATGACATTTAGAGTGGTAATTCCTGCCCCAGTGCATTCAGAAGAATCCTGTGACAAATTTCGCTTAGCAATAAATGCTAGCAATAAAAGTTTTATTTTCCGTATACAGAGGACAGAAGGTACAGTGCTGTGTCGTCAGTGTTTATATTATCTGCCAGGGGTTGTCCTCAAACCACGAAAAATCAAGAAAGTGATTTGAAAAAAAAACATTTAATTGAAGCTTTTAGTTTCCGTGTTGACCCATTACAAGTTTTATGTGTAAAACAATATTTTTGTTACCCTCTATCTGGCACTTATGTTACTTAGTTTTATAGTGTTTTCAGTCAACCGAAGGAAGGAAATAGAAACTAAAGATGTGGTTTCCTAACAGTAAATTATTGCATGAGAATCAGCTTATGACTTTGTATGGTGTGCACCCTGAAAGTTGAAAAAAGTAAGATTTTGTGCCAAATCCAATTTTTCTCTATGATTTTCCATGATATTGCTAAGATTAAATGGAAAATAGCTAGCAAATGTGTGTACTTTTGAAACTTTATATTTTACAAAATTCCTTTTTGTTTTTGATCCCGGCATGGGTGTGGTGTGGATATTTGGAAGTAATGAATTATGTTTTATTACCAAATAACAATATGAAATCATTCAAAATTATTTGTGAAATTTTCTTAAATGTCAGTCATGTGATCATATTTGTTAAGAAAATAAAGTGCTGAGTCGACTCAACTCCCGACTCACAGCTTAGAGGCTGACTCTGACTCTGACTCGACTCAACTGGTGAAGCGGTTGAACTGAATCAGACTCAACCCAAATATGGAAGTTAGCCGACTCAACTCTGACTCAAGGAATACTGGAGTCGATTTAGAGTCAACTCCTACTTTGAGTCGCGACTCAGCAAGTCTGCTATCTGCATTGATAAAAACGAACGTGGCCGCATTGATAAAAACGGAGTGTTTGGGTTCCAGTGCCTTGAACGACGTTTTTTACCCAATCGCTCTTAAATGTTCCCTCCAGGTCAAGAATGTGTATTTGGAAAGACCATCCCTCTACCGAAAAGAACAGCGTTCCCAAGGCTCCGCGTCTCTGATTTTTCAGGGCTGTGTCAGCCGCGCGGCTTCTGTGACGAGCTGGGCTGCGCTGTTTAACCAAGGCTGAATACTCGCCCAAACGTTTTCTAACCAGAGCTTTGCACTCACCCAAACGTCTGACCAGAATTGCGCACTCACCCAAATGTGACCAGAGCTGTCAACTAACCCAAACGTCTGACCAGAGCTGTGTACTCGCCTAAACGTCTTCTGACCAGAGCTTTGTGTCTGACCAGAGCTGTGCACTCAGCCAAACGTGACCAGAGCTTTGCACTCACCCAAACGTCTGACCAGAGCTGTGTACTCGCCTAAACGTCTTCTGACCAGAGCCATTTGCTGTGAACTTTGGGCCTTGGATGTGTATGCTTCAGAATAACTTTTTGTTTGGGCATGGAAGACCCCAGGACCTGTGACAGCCTTTTTCCGCGGCCACCTCCTTCCCAAAAAATGGCGGTACATTAGGAGGTGTATGTACATCACAGCAGAGGAATCAACGCTGTGCCAGCCGGCGTCTCTGATTCTGGGGACACGGGCTTGATCGGCCTTTAGCCCTATTTCTGTCAGAGGGGCGGATTCTGCCTGTTGCTAATATTTTTCGGGATCTTTCCAAAGCGGTTCGCGATAAGCCCTTGAAATGTTTCTACTTTTGCTTAACACGCGTCCCGCTGGGGGGGCGAATTTCGCCCCTCTCCTGGTTTTCCACAGATAACTAAACGTACAGTACCTTATTGCTAATCAATTTTACACATCTGACCAAATTTTTTAGTTAAGGTCATGTCAGATCAAGGAGCTATTCAGGGTCAAGTGACCCGACCTCAAAACCTAAAATTACGAGTTTGAAGCAGCGCCCAGGGAACATTAGCAAACCGATCAGTTTGAAACTTCCACAATATGATAAGGTCATTAGGGTCTACAAATCTGCTATCTCGGAATTTCGATATTACCGACCTAGGGTGGGGTCAATTTTTTGGTCACCCCATTTAAGTCTATGGTGAAAAATAGAATGGGCTCGTTTTCAGTAAATACTGGATAGATAAAGCTGAAAATCCTCAAACCGTCTATTCTTACCACGATCTTGGCCATAAAGTTGGGTTTTTGAGCATCTGACCTCTCAAAGGTCATATCAGGTCACGGGAGCAGAGAGTGATTGTTTTGCCAATAACGTCTCACTGAATTGAGATAAAGCTCCCATTTTGCTTGCATTGTGCTTATATTGTCGCGGGAAGTCGATTGATATGCAACATGACCACATCAGGTCACTCTGTGACCCTGAACTAGGTCGAGGTCAGGTCATTTTGACTATTTGACCTAGCAAGGTCATATTATACATCATTCGATTTGCCGTGATGAGAGGAATCCAATGATGCATAAAGATTTGCACTAGTTCTCCTTAGGGAATATCTAGAGAGGGAAACGTACACTGCTCTGTTGTAAGCCTATGGAGCCTTCTTTGACCTATGCTGACCTCAATATTGACCTGACATAAAACTTCTTCGTATAAAATCTCTTTGTCTTGTCAAGAGCGTTCGAACACCGCCCGTAATTTTCCTTTAGCTTTCGTGGGGAATGAGATACGGAGGGGGGGGCGAAAAACTCCCCCAGCGGGGCGCGTCATGCAAAGGACCACAGCGGGGCGCGTGTTATGTTAAATTAAGTAGGTTCTCTGAAATTGTGTAGATCATGCATTAACCAGGGGTAGAGCTATGTCTCTGTATAAAAAGAGGATCTATTCGCAAACCGACCATTATGGAGCACGGTGCGTTTTACGTACAACAAAGCCGTCCGTAACAATATTGGGACCAGTTACAATGTTTGCATGTTATAAAAAATATGTCAGGCGATAATACGTCTACACATTCTTTTTTACAGCGAAAGTTCCAGCAACTCAAAATGAGAGCTGCAAATGTAATTGAATTGGCTCCTGCAGAGTGAATAGAATCCTTACAGGATAGCCGGGAGGAATATAAGCAGCCATGTCCTACTTCCATCCAATGGCGTATCCCGGATTTCATTTCGATAAGGTGGGCTAGGGATCTCGAGGCTTCCCCCGTCATTGCTTTGAATCAGCCTCCGGCTATCCATCTATTACAGGTACTCTGATATTTCAGGGGGATGGGGGAGCTTGAGGCCCCCTAGTAGGTGTCCACCACTGCTCCCAACCCTACACTGCATGATAATAAGATGCGGCAGGCGTCCTCAGGTAGTGTAACTAAGGGGTTTCACGCATCGACAAGAGTATCCTAGTATACTGAGTGGAATGGATGGTTCAAACATTTAAGCCCGAATGAAGGATCAAATGGAGGATCATAGGCAGATCAAGGCGACACGATGATCCAGAATTTTCCATCTAGGTTTGGCATGGACAAATAAAGGTTGGGCAATATCAGAAAGATCAGTAGATGAGGAATAAACGTACAAACATACATGCCCTTTAGACATTGGAAATATGCCTCCTGTCCTACTTTTCTGCTTTCCTGAATCTGTCTTATGATATGTCATTGTGTCGATGTCAAAGATGTCAAGCCGTACCTGACGTTTTCTACTTCATGCAAACAAAAACTGGTGAAATGTATTTGTGGATTTAAGCAGTATATTTTCTTTTAAAGGGAATGTGGCACCTTGGTCGAATCCTGGAATTTAGTGTAATTAGGCGTACTTTTAGTCAAAAATAATAAAACCACTCATGATTTCTCTGAAAAATGTACAATAAGCTCAATATTTGGTTTTTAAAAATGCTCCTCTAGAAAAAGAAATAAATATCAGACTGTGGATGATGTCACGATCTGGCAGCCACTATCATACTTGAAACGCTTCAAGGGCTTCGATTGGCTGATGCTCATCGTGACGTCAGCATATGTCGTCACACCAGTAGCTCACAACAATGGCCGCCGGCGACGGGGGGCTGAGGGGGGCTGGTGTCAGGTAGGTTTTAGTTTTTTTCTACGGAAATATCGAATTCCAAAACAAATGAAATATGGAGTACCGGGTTTTCCGACTTGCTTTTCTCAGTTAAAATCACGTTGTGAAGGTGGCACATTCCCTTTAAGCAAGTTCCTTTGAGGACTCTGGTGGTTCTAGTTTTTTAGAGTTTCCGTTTAGGTTTTGAATGTTGTTTAACATTTTCTTGGTAGGTTCAGTAATAAGATTAAGGATCCCCGATAAGTTCATAGGTCACTTTTTTCTCCAAGCATTTCCATCGTATCAAAATGCAACTATTATCACGGAACAAGTGTTAAGCTCTTCGTTCTTTGAGTCTAATGATGCTAGTTTAAGTCCTGTAAAAATAGCAGGTATTTATATGTAGACGGCCATAGGTGTTAGCGGTAGACGTCAAAGTGGTTGGGTTGAGCTTTATGAAGCAAGGGCTCGAAGATGAATGGCTTTTTCCGAGCTTTGAATATAACAGTACAGAATAGGCTCTCGAGACATCCCGGCACTAAGCATTCGGATCTTAAATTCGGGCTGCTATCGCCTTAGTGATATCTAATCTCATTCAAAAAACTATTAAGACTCGTCAGAGCGAGGTTTACTCTTGTGACAAGGTCAGCAGGTGAACATGGCTGGAATCGGATAAGAGCCAAAGCGCACAGCGGGAGGCAGGGGGGACGGAGTGGCTTATACCTATAGCCTGGTCCGGATTTAGGTTTTTTCTTCAGAAAGTAACGGATCGTTGTTCATTAGATGCATTTTTTGGTGCTGATTGCGATGCGCTCATCAGAAATGCAATTTTCGAAAAACTTTTGGTGGCCCACTCGAGTTGAAGGTTTTGCATTTTGCCCAATTTTCCACTTTTTGGCTCACCATCAACCCATATTACCAACGAGGTGGAAAAAATTGCACTGGGTTGGTAGTTTGGTTCATTGGTGTTCCATTCGCTTTGTTTTTGTTGTTATAACTTGCATACATAACGGCTATTTTTTGCTTATCATATCCTCTTTTAGTTGAGCTTGCACTGGCTCTCCATAGATGGCGCTAGCGGCGTGACATGGTAAGTGAATACTGATTCCCTCGGGGACCGGGAATGTGAACAGCAACGTGAAAGGTGAGAAACAATTGCGAATTGGATTGTATAAACGCACTTAAAGGACTGTTTTCAAGCAGCACTGAAGTTGTTAACACTGTTTCTCAGGTATTTTAAGCATGCCATGTCCAAATATGCTGCTGCTGCTGAATCCCGACCATAACCCTTTACCAATAGACGCAGGAACCGTGGGGGCTGTGGTCGTGGCTGTTGCACCCAACTTTCAGAGTGTGGCAGCAGCTCTAACCCCGCCCCCAGTTTGAGCCGATTCTGGAACTTCTCTATTAACATTTAAGTGATATGCCTAATCACCCCCGGCCATACCAACGCGGAAGCCCCTTCCTCCGACTAAAATAGTCTCTCCACCTATGCCGTCACCGACTGAATGCTTCCGTATTTGCGCCAAAAAGACTCTACAGCAACCCTACTTTGACTGAAGTGCGAGGGTATCAGTTTTGAGGCTAGCGACCTCTAGCCCAGTCTCCTCTGACATATTTAGAGAACGTTGTGGCCCAGAGAAGAATTATATGTTTTACGTATACGGATAGAATTGACAATTTTTAACGTTGCGGTCCAGCAGAAAAAAATCGACTGGTTTGGCATTGTGCGAACATTTTTTTTACAAACATGGCATTGGTCACCAGGTTTTAAGGACTGAAGGAAATATGTTGTATGAAATCACAAAATAAGCTTTCCAACGTTTCCGCACCTTGCACTAGCTGCATTGGATAATAATCTATAATCATATGATAATCGATAATCATCGACATAATTTAAGTGTTTACGTTATCTTTTCCTTTCAGTTCTCTGATCGAAATTGAAAATGGAGGGACGGTTATATCTGCAAGAAATAAAGGAGTCTTACCGTGAGTTTTGTATATCATAGGGCGGCTTCTTATGACAAGAATTGAACTCATGGAGGAGCGGAGCAAAGATGAGTGTCATATTCCTATGGAAGAATGGAAGAACAGGGTAACAGCAGGGGTTATGGATGTGTGTGCCAGCGTATCACTCCATACACGTGTAAATCAGGCCATACTGAAGGAACTAAGAGGGCTTTGGAAAGAAAGAGTACAAAAAGAAGTATGCAAACAAGTTTGGCAAGCGAGCTACTATATTAACTGCTGCGATGGATTCGCTGTTTGATACCAGCAGCCGAGAACTTGAGCCTGGACTAGCAGAAGACAGTGTTTCTTGCCGACCATCCAAGTGCCAGACGCCTTCAGACAGACAGCCTCGGTCAGGAAACCACAGCGCGATGGCAGATGAGAGCCCAGCGAGCGGGTCGAGCAGTCATGAGAGGAGCAGCCGTCACCTCCCCGAGTCAACAGGCGACGGTCGAGACAGCAAACACGCCTGTGGAAACTGGTGTTTCATTAATGCTATCATCTGCTAAGCTATAATGACTCGGTAATCCCGATCAAAGGGATATTATCTGTGTATGAGCAATGCTATTTTCAAAACCAGTCTGCTCAAAAATTCTAACAAAACACCCACAAGCTATATGTATATATATATATATATTTTTCAAAACACTGTCCAAGTCGTTCACAGTCAATAGCTCATAAACCATAAGACATGGTACGCATTGCTTGTCGTTCTCCTATCCTTCCTTACGGTTCCATAACTCATAAAACATAAAAATGGTTGGCATTACTTGTCGTTCTTCTACGGTCTATCCTTCCTTATGGTTTGTGAGTTATGGACTGTGAACGACTTGGACAATGTTTAAAAAAAATATATATAAATATATAGCTTGTGGGTGTTCTGATCGGATTTATGAGCAGACTGGTTTCTGAAAATAACATTGTTCATACACAGATAATATCCCTTTGATCAGGATTACCAAGTCATTATAGCTTAGCAGATGATAGCGCTACCTGAAACACCAGTTTCCACAGGCGTGTTTGCTGTCTCGGCTGTCGCCTGTTGACTCGGGGAGGTGACGGCTGCTCCTCTTATGACTGCTCGACCCGCTCGCTGAACTCTCCTCTGCCATCGCTCTGTGGTTTCCTGATCGAGGCTGCCTGTCTGAATACGTCTGGCACTTGGCTGGTCGGCCAGATACACTGTCTTCTACTAGTTCAGGCTCACGTTCTCGGCTGCTGATATCAATCAGCGAATCCATCGCAGCAGTTGATGTAGCAGCTCGCTTGCCAAACCTGTTTACATGCTTCTTTTTGTCTCTCATCCTTTCTAAAGCCCTCTTAGTTCCTTCAGCACGGCCTGTTTTGCACGTGTAGGCAGTGATACGCTTGCACATACATCCATAATCTCAGCCGTTACCCTGTTATTGATACTTTTATAAGAACATGGCACTCATCTTTGCTCCGCTCCTCCACGAGTCCAATTCTTGTCATAACAAGGTGCCCTATGACATGCCAAACTCACGGTCAGGCTCTTTTGTTTTTTGCAAATATTACCGTCCGTCCATGTTGAATTTTGTTCAGAGGAAACATAAAACTGCAAAGAGAACATAACGTAAAACTTGGATCATGCCGGTATTCGAATTATTCAATGCAACTAGTGCAGGATGTCTAGTCGTTGGAAGTCGTTGGAAATTTTAGGATTTCATACAGCATATTTTCTTCGGTCCTTAAAACCTGGTGACCAATGTCACGTTTGTATTAAAATGTTTGCATAATGCAAAACCGGTCGATTTTTTCTGCTGTACCACAACGTTGAAAATTATCAATCCTATCCGTCTACGTAAAACAAAAAATTCTTCTCTGGGCCACAACGACCTCTAAATATGTCAGAGGAGACTGGGCTAGAGGTCACTAGCCTCAAAACTGATACCCTCGCACTTCAGTCAAAGTAGGGTTGCTGCAGAGTCTTTTTGGCGCAAATACGGAAGCATTCAGTCGGTGAAGGCATAGGTGGAGAGACTATTTTAGTCGAAGGAAAGGTGTAGGCTGGAGGAAGGGGCTTCCGCGTTGGTATGGCCGGGGGGTGATTAGGCATATCACTTAAATGTTAATAGAGAAGTTCCAGAATCGGCTCAAACTGGGGGGGCGGGGTTAGAGCTGCTGCCACACTCTGAAAGTTGGGTGCAACTGCCACCACCACAGCCCCCACGGTTCCTGCGTCTATGGGTAAAGGGTTATGGTCGGGACTTCAGCAGCAGCAGCAGCATATTTGGACATGGCATTTTTAAAATACCTGAGAAACAGTGTTAACAACTTCAGTGCTGCTTGAAAACAGCTCTTTAAGTGCGTTTATACAATCCAATTCGCAATTGTTTCTCACCTTTCACGTTGCTGTTCACATTCCCGGTCCCCGAGGAAATCAGTATTCACTTACCAAGACACGCCGCTAGCGCCATCTATGGAGAGCCAGTGCAAGCTCAACTAAAAGCGGATATGATAAGCAAAAAATAACGGTTATGTGTGCAAGTTATAACAACAAAAACAAAGCGAATGGAACACCAATGAACCAAACTACCAGCCCAGTGCAATTTTTTCCACCTCGTTGGTAATATGGGTTGATGGTGAGCCAAAAAGTGGAAAATTGGGCAAAATGCAAAACCTTCAACTCGAGTGGGCCACCAAAAGTTTTTCGAAAATTGCATTTCTGATGAGCGCATCGTAATCAGCACCAAAAAATGCATCTAATGAACAACGATCCGTTACTTTCTGAAGAAAAAACCTAAATCCGGACCAGGCCAATATACCATTCGTGTTCCTTCTATGCCGACACCTCGAGTGATCTTTCAGGTTGTCCAGCGGTGATCCGGTGATTACAAGGAATCTGGCAATGAGACATTGCCTTTGGCACTACTGGGCTTCTATTTTACCGAGCAGTTATTTGTACTTTTATTAACACGCGCATTGACAGTGGTCTGAACCCATTTCGCTTTCACGGGGGGCGGGTATACGCCCCCCAAAGATCTCAAAAACCACGCTAGGTAGCAAAAAACGGTAAAGGTGTTGGGTAGCCATCCTCTTCTCCATCGAAAGTATTGAAAAACAATTTTTCAGGTCACATTTAAGGTCACTAGAGGTCAAAACATGACGTTATAGGGATAGCATGTAAATGAAGGTTTTTGGTCATTACATCTGAACAAGTTAAGATAGAGCAAAACAATTTAAACTATATGAATCATCCCAGCAAGCCGAATCGAATGATATATCATATGACCTTGCTAGGTCAAATCAAGGTTTTGACCTGACCTGAGGTCAGGTCAAGGTCAAATTAGGAAAATGTATATCATAAGAACCGCATAGACAAGGCAAATCTAATGCAGTTAAAATAAACGCTCTATCACCATCAGTTACTAAGTTATTCAGTAGTTTAAACAATTTTCCCCATGTGTTTTGAATGGAGAGGTCATGGCTCTTACCTGGCCTTAGGTCATCGATATAAAAAATACCGGAACATATTTTAGCTAACTTGGTGGGCCCATTATGTGATGCGTTTCAATAGGATAAGTTCACCCTGCTCCGACTTATGCTATCTTAAACTTTTTTAGGTCAGGTCACTTGACCTGTACTGATGACATGACCTGAGATGACCTAACCTTAAAATTTTGACAAAAGTTGTGAAAATTATGAAAAAGGGCATGCCAAGTACGGCAGGGCTAGGCGCCGCCGTTTTTATGCCATCTCCGATAAACCCGAGGGGGTACCAGCGCGTGCTAAGGATCAATGCGCGTGTTAAGTTCCAACGGAGAGAAATTTTGGATCTCGTTGGTGTGTAATTATTGCCAATTCATATAGAAAAATAACCCACGCTTTAGTGTTTCAGATTAATGCAAAGTAAATGGTTTTATGCACATTATTCATAAATGCAATGCGCAGAGGTTCTCCTATGAAATATTGCTTTTATGCCGTGCCCAACGCATGCTACGAACATATCAAGTTCTTTGCTAATTATTGTTATCAGAGTTGTAGTGTCATGCTTGAGGTTTGATGTTGACTCCCATGTCCAATGCAGCCTCCCATTTTCACAGTTTGTTTTAGAAAATCGCTGAACATGAAAATATATACGTTTTCTACTCAAATAATTTTGTGATAGGTAAATACATGTTTCGTTAGGTGCATACCCTCCTGAGTGATTATTTGCGATTTTTGATCCATCCTCTAAGTGAAAGAACGACCGCCTCGAGGTATGAATATTTGTAGAACATTAGTGAACTTGACTTAACAGGGACTGTCAATATGTCAATAGATACTTACACAAACAGGGAATTCACCGCTTGAAATAATCATGAAAATCTTCCACAAACACTGCGTCAGCTGCTGCGCTATCCGTATTCTATATAAGCTCCAATGATTACTAAAAATGAATAGTTATCAGCAAGTGGATACATGTGGATACACCTGGAGGAAACAGAAGGGGCAATGCGGGTATGCAGCATGTCTTTCAACACATTTGACAGCAACCATTGTTCTAACCAACTTGATCATCTAATCAACCAGCACTTCAGATATTTGCACACTTAGATTTCTGGTTAAGATACGGGTATCAAACACCATCACACCGATTTCAAATAGCTTTAGCGGATTTTGCTGCATCCTACTCTATTCCCTTTGTTCGTGGTGGATTATGCATCCACCACCTGGCTTACCGCAGATATGTATCAGAACTTCTGACACCACTAATGAGTCCTAATGAGGAATAAGAATGAGGAATAAACTTGCTTGATAAGCCATAGAGGTGATTTTCAGACATGTTACAGCTCTGTAAAATGTCTTGGTCTCGCTTGGAGACAAGTTACACATGAGTGCATCGGTCCGGTCTCTCACCCGCGGTCCTCATGTGAGAATTTGGCTTGTGCCGAGCACTACGGCTTGAGGAGACTGGAACAGCCAATGCACTGTAGAATGGGGTGCCGTTGTCCGATAAGAGTGCCGGCAAAAGGAAAGTTCTGCCTTGAATGTATAAAGTGCACACAATATTTTTTTAATTAGTGTGAGCATAGTGTTACACTCTGTTTCCGAGTAAAAGGAATACAAAATAAGTCTAATAAAGGTCCAACCAGAAAGTGAGACTAGCGATGTGAGTTACATTATGTGACAGTCCGTTCCATTCAGGACTCAATTATTTCTTCTTAAGATGACTGCACGATCTAGAAAAGCGAATTAACGATGAAAGTCATTAGTAATGATCTCGGTAGACATTTCAGGGCCTATCTAGCTTACCCAAGGTCGTACGTGAGAGCAATTCCGACCGGAACACGCACCGTCGCACCGATCAAATGAATTCGAATTAAACATGCTTTTAAAGAGACCATTCAATTCTGCATTAGAGCAAAGGTACCAATGACAAACAAACGGTCTTGTGTTCATCATTTTCTTGGAGGCATGGTTCTTGAAGCGACGCAACCTCTCTATTAAATTAAGGTAAGGTCTGCTTTATTTTATCGGTGTATTTTGTCCTTCAAGCTTGGAGGACAATTTTTCCAATCACCTCAGGCTGTCTTTCACCCGATGTTGTTCTATTTGGGGCGTTCCAGCACAGATCGACCAGGCCCCTACGTAGCGTAGTCTCGGAGTTCGTTCCAATTTCGTCCACTGGGTTGTCAAGAGCGTGAAATCCTGATCTGAGATTATTTCTTACCTCAGACGTGCGGTTTCGGAGTTAAAGCTTGAAGAAAATCGTGAAAACCGCCGATTTCGTCAAAGCATGGTGATATACAACGATTATTTTCAGCCTTAACTTTCATTTCTTAGCTTCAAATGACACGGGATTAAATTGAGCATGAAACAAACAAAGTTGAGCATCTCGTTTTTTATTCAAAATTTTCAAAATTTTTAGAGATGTTTTGATAATTTTTTCCAATGATTTTTTTTTAGAGTGTGGCCAGTAATTCATATTAACGGTATCCATAGAACAAATGCGCGCTCATATCTCTTCTATTTAGTGAGGTCAATCATTTTTTGAGTTCTAGACTTCATCAATGTGTAATTAGCCATAGAATGACGCCATGCGCGCAAAAATCGGCCGCCCGGCGCGCCCGGCCGTCGTCGGCGCGGCCGCCGGTGCGTGGGCACGGGCAGTAGATTGACTCGGGAACGTATGAACTCTTGCAATCGTGATTAAAGCTGGGAAATAAAATCAGAAAAACACATGTTCAACAAAGGGTGAAATCAATGCAATTCTAGTTCGGTTAAGGGTGTAAGAATCGCCATATCTTAACGTTTCCCATAAAATCGATTGTGGATTTGAGTCATACATTTGTATTTTGAAAATTAAGAGACTTGTGCATTTGTCCAAGCCTGTTCTGTTTTGCGTGTTGCATCGAAATCGTATAGTTCACGTATCCAACACGGATAGACATCCGTATCCAACACGGATGAACCTTGGCCGTAGTTGTGCGGTGTTCACCCCGGTTTGTGCGCCAGTGCCTTTATGAGACGCGCAAGGTGTCAGATGTCCAGTGCGCAGCTCATAAAGCTGAGAGCACATCTTCCACAGTTAGTATGACATTGTTACGGGGCAGTTCAGTGTGAAGTGGAGATAAGGCATGGCTTCAAGGTGACTACTTCCTTTCGGACGCCAGTTTTCTGCTATCGGTGTTGGTGTTCACACTTTTGTGCGACATAGGAGTGGTAGAATGCCACGGGATAAGAGGACTCATTGTGCTCACTAGAGAATTTACTTGTTTTTAGATTCATGGTGCCGGCAGGCCTCGACTGGTCCCGGCAAGACCCAACGTATTCCTGGCATTGGTCCCGCAAAAGTTCAGGTTAATAGGAAAAAATTGCACCCTCGTCTTATACGTTCCAACCAGCGACTTCGATCTGCTATTTCAGCCTTGAATTATGTGTAATTCTATTATTTCATCTCCTTTTCGAATGGAGCGTATTACAACTCAATTAGGGCTTCTATTTCCATGCCAGCGTTAACCCACCCAAAACCCCCTGGATCGAGAAGAGATCTCCAGCCATGGCCATGGTGTGCCACTTTTTGGCCCAACACCCCCCTCCCTGACGTTGTTTATTACCAGCCCCATATAGCTTTAAGTAAGACAAATCATGTGTGCGTAGTTAGCCATTTTAGGTTATTCATTCATCAAATTATAAGGGAAAACTAACTTAATTGAGGAAAAATAGCTAATTGGTTGATTTTTAACCAATTAAGATTAAGACAAGATTAATCTCCATCTGATACGGGCCCCAAGGAACACAGGTCCTAGTTAAGACCATCACGCTCACCAATCCTCAGAGGTCTCGGCACGGTCCCGGTACAGACCCAGTTGATCCTGCCAAAGTCTTGGCTGGGCCCAGCATCCGGTCTCGGCTCCGGGACGCCGGGACCAAAAATAGAACCTCTGATGCTGAGCCCGTCGAGTGTTCTCCGTAAAAGACGCCGTCTTACAAGACAGAGTAAATATAAATTCGGAAAATGTCGCCATTGCTCAAGAAGAACCAGGCAGCAGCCGGAGGAGTTAATGAAGAGCTGCTCGCTGCGGAGACACAATCATCATTGACTGACTCACTGGGACCCCCAACAGTTTCAGCCGAGGTCGATGTTTCCCATGTACTGCCGCTGCTGGACGGAACTACCGTCAGAACAGATAGGCTTTTGGTTGAACTGATCCTTTGAAGTTGGTTTATTCTTCGCTGTGTTCTTTCAAATTCTTATTACCGTTTTTGAAACATAATAGGATGTGCTTGGGGTTTGTTATTTTCTTTCAGAACCAAAGTGGTAAACGTCAAAGGGAACGTCCATCTAAACTGTAAATCAAAGTAGGTCACTTTCATGCTTCGATAGAAATTATTTTGGTACATTGATTCAGCCTCCTCTGCCTCCTCTGCTGGTGAACAGAACCAAATGCCACTAAATCTAATACACTACTGTCATAACACAGCCCTTTAGCTATGAATTCACTTCCACACAGGACCTGCATAATATTGATTTTACCTTGCTTCAAAACGCACACATATATATTTCATAACATACATTGTACTTTATAACGTTGCTGTTTGCGTTCCTTACTCTTAATGAATCCTTACTGAAGCCGAAAACAAAAGACGAAAGAAACAGAAAGACTAGAAAATATTTTTTGTCAACACACCCTTACCTTATAAAAATTTCCACAATACCATGTGCTTATGTAGATGCATATTTCCATGGCAACAAACTTTTAACCCATAGTCTCCGCTGAGCACCACACGCGTTCGTGTCGTCGGTTGGCCGAAGTGCCAGTCGGCTATCGGTGGGGCGCGCCGGACAGCCAATTTTCGCGCGCATGGTGTTACTATTTGCCTGATTATACATCGATAAATTAAAGAACGCAAAATTAAATGGATCTTATTAGAAAGCATAAGTACAGCGAAACGTTTATAGTGTAGGTCATTTTGAGGTAAATCACTGGCCACACTTAAAAAAATTGTATCAGAAATTGAATGCAAATTTGAAAAACTTCAAAACAATTATTTTTAGAAAACTAAATTCTTAAAGTTGGATAACAGAATGCTAAATACAATCAAGTTTTAAATGAACAGAAGCTAAGGGACATACCCTTTCAGCGCCATCCGTCGCCCCCATATAATGCCAATAACCGAGGGAAGAAGTCAGGAAACAGGTAGGTTGACATTGCCATCGAGGAAGTAAGGTAGCGTACCAATTTTTGGCCTGAATTTCATACCTATTCAACTAGGAGCAGAATGTCAGATTTGGGGAGGAAGAAACTGAGCCGCAATGATTAACATATAACCTAACTTGCATGAGAAATAACTTGAATATATCTGGATTTAACACGCGCATTGACGGGGGTCTGAGCCAGCTTCGTTTTGACGGGGGTGGCGGGTACCTGCCCCCCTAATATCTCGAGAACCACGGTAGGTAGCGTAAATCAGTTTTTTGCTAGTGGTAGCGCCAGTCAATATCATGAAGCAGAAGGACTACAGGTTTACGCGATGTTCAAATAGTCCACATTTTAATTCGATCTCAGAACAAAGAGTCATATCCAGATAATCCCAATGAATAACTATATAAATTTCTGATAATCAAATAGTCTACAAAGTGGAAAAAGCAATAGCTCAAAAGTACATAAAAGAAAATGTTCACATGTAAGAAGATCAGAAATGCTGCAGTAGAGGAAAAATGAAAAATGTATAGACACCCCGGCAGCTAAAGATATTCCTCAACTATGTTGGCACGTTCGGACTTTTTCTGACCTCTGCAATCGCTTTTGGCAGTCTTGAAGGTGTTCTTGCCTCTCTAAAGCAAACAAGTCGCACCCTTGTCATCTTTAGTACGCCCCGCGCGATGGTGCAGTGTTTACAATCATTGCTGTTATGCATACGCTTAGGACAGCTTCCAAAAATGAAACTCGTAAAGTGTTATCTGGTCAAAGTCTGGACTCCAGGCAGGCAATTTCAGACACCAAAATGACTGGGCAGCACAGCGGGATGTGTCCCGCTATTCCCCCTGCGTAGCGTGCGGGCTATTGACTGTCTCACCCCGCGGACGCTTTTTGCGGAAGCGCCTACCCTTCCGCGCTTTAATGGCCGCCATTCTCGTTTAGTGCGGGTGACCGGATAATTTAGAGCTGAGGGTTACACAGGGTGGCTATAACAAGAAAACAAGGCGGTCTGTCTCGGCGTGGCTGAGAAATACGAGTGCCATACGGACAAGAGCTCTGTACAGCATTTTCCACTCCTGACATTGTGAAGAGGTACAACCGACCGCTGTTAGGAAATAGTTGCGGCTTTTGTCCAGCTGGACAAAATCGGCGTAAGTAATTTCTATCAAGAGCACTATATTTAAAAGACTATTTCAAAACCGACCTTCAATTTTTTCGCGACCTGTAATTCTTATTAACATCGCCATCAGTAACCTTAGTTCTGCAGTCCAAAGGTCAAACCACGCGTATCCGTCATGTTTTCATGGCACATACGCGGTTTCACCTTGGGATATAGAAATTGTGATTAAATGCAATGCAATAGCGCTAAGAACAGAAAATTGAGGCAGCGAGCTTTAATTTGTTTTTTTGCGGAATAATCACGTGATTTTGGGAGCCAGGGTGACATTCTGGTTACTTTTCCTTTATTCAGTTATTATTATTATTCATTATTGCTGTATCGAAACATATTTAATGTCTGACACTCCCAACTGAACTAAATAATGTAGAATTACAACCACGAAAACAACCATACATGCGTTTCACAAACTCGAAGTTAGAAGGAATCGTTTGATAGTTATCAATGAAGTTTTCCTTGTAATATGCTAATTTAGAAGAAAAAAAAACATTTGTTGTCAGGTGGATAACTTTCCTAAACCACTGCACTGCTTGCAATCCAGCACTTACAGTGCTGCAGCAAAACCAGATCCATATATTCCGAGATCCATATCAGGTTCGAAACATGTAACACATTCTTATTCTACTAAAAAGTTATAACAATCATATCGACCAACGCATTATGTCAACGTGTGAAACGTTTTGTTGATTTTTTTTGTGGCACCCAAACTGAAAAAATATTTCTCGTTTCGCCGTGGTCACGTCATGACAATAAGAACGAAATGACCCGCAGTGGTTTTCCTTGCAGTTGTTAATTATCATCCAAACAGAGGCCGACAGGGAGCAATTAGGGAGGTCTCTATCTATTCCTGTTATGTATTATACGGTGCCTTATATCGGTGCTCAATCAATTAGACAACACTTTTGGTCTCTTGTCTATTGCTAAATTCCCACTGAATCAATTATTACATACATACAATCGCTGATGGCGATCGAACACAAACACGATGCTCTGCACACGTGGAACACACCAAAGCGGAAGCCAGCCGGCAAATTAGTTCGTCTTGTGTGGGCTAGTGAGCCCTGTCAATCTACTTAACGGCCTGATAAAAGATAAATCGTGTTTCACGTTTGGCGGGGCCCTCCAAATGACAGGAACGCTGTAACGAGCTGTCTGGTTGGACCTGTCTCAGTTCTTTTACCAGATGCCAATGAGTCAAATTAGCGTCGGAGCCTTGAATCAAACGAGGTGGACAAAAAGAAAAGATTGGCCTTGATTATCTATCTGACTTCCGGCCTTTTATGTTTTTGAGCGAATCGTTGAAAGGAACAAAAGCATTCATAAGTAGGCACTTAAAGGTAAGGATTTTGGTTCGAATGCCACTTTTGGACGCTTTAGTGATGCGTAGGACTTGGCGCTCGGTCCGTAGCTCCTCTCGAATGTCAACATATCGTTTCAGCCAAATCTAACGAGTTATTACTGGTTTGCGTTTTAAAAGCTCTCTAACTTTATCAAATGGTAAATATTTGAGCACCACTCCTTGTCGTGCATCTGACATCGCAACAGGTCTTTAAAGTGTTGCTATAACCGCAGGGCAACCAATCGCGAGGACGTTCTTACAACCCGACCTGGAAGTCTTGATGGAATGGAACACGGTGGAAACTACTGAACGGATGGGGTGAGACTCCGCAGCTGGTTGGCACGTGCAGCTTCAAACATTACCCCAAGTTTCTTGAACAGAAGTTAGATAAAACAGCATAACATACTTTGACGTACCATTGAACAATGATCGACACCTGTAGGTTCGGCCAAATACCAAGCATGTGACTGATCGGAGCTGGTCCTCTTAGGGAGACACGCGGGAAACTCAAACCGATCAGCAATGCATTTCATTAATATACCTTATCTGTGTTTGTGTTGGGTCTTCGCCGGTGGGCATTTTCCACCAGTTTGTTATACCGTTACATAAAAATGACACTCTGACTTGTAAATTAAGCCGCTTTACCAAACACTAAACACGAATCTTCTTCCGGCGATTGGGGCGACTTTACTGAGGCGCCCCCATATGGATATCCTTATTCAACGGCCGAAACTATCATCATCATCATCATCATCTCCTCATTGATTCTTCCACGAAGAGGGAAGGCGACATCAGCGGCGGCATCGCCAGCAGCAGCGCTGCCGCCAGCGAGCTTCTCCAACAGGAGAGGGCAAGAGCCAGGCTCTCGACCAATGGCGTGGCTAGCTCGGCCGGGCTGGCTGGGCCGGCGTGAGGCGGCCGGCGGCCTGCAGCTCAGTCTCACCACTGTTACCAAGGCGGGCGGGCATGTGCGGTCAGGCTTACCCGCCAGGGCACCGCGCGCACGGAACGACAGTGTGGTAGCAGTAGCTGGACGACAGATCGTGTGATACACAGGGGCGGCAGGCTCGAGGAGAGTGGAGTGGGCGTGCACGGGGTGGCGATGTAGTCGGTGGACACGATGACTGGCAGGGGACGGATGGAAGGAGCGCGCCTGCACGCGGCATGCGCAGGTCTTCTGCTTTCCTGCGTCTACGCCAACTACGGATCATGGATGTGAGTGCGGCATGAAATTCCGGAAGTTGGATTTCGGTTCTAATGTAACAAAATGCTCGCAATGATCACGCATGCAAACTCACAGGAAAAGTTTTCTATAATTCATTCAGAGAAGATTTCCGACTTGTAATTCATGCATCAGAACTGGATATGGCTTCTGCATAGATACAACATTTTCTTTGTTTCTGTACTTGTTCATTCGATAGTGTTTTCGAAATGACAAGCATTGGTAACTCGAGCCTTTGTGTATAAACACTTTTATAGTAATAGGTTTCCGTAACTTTCCTTGCCCAGTCCAAGCAGTTCCACTTGGGGGCCTTTTGCGAACAAAATATTTGTTCCGCTTAGATATATTCTTGACAAATGATAACGCTCGACCCGCTAGCTTCAATTAAGTTTAAAGGTAAAATCAAATCAGATCATCAACCCAATTTGTGGTTGTCAAACCGTGGGAATATCTCAAACACCAAACAGGTGACAAGCCACTCTATTCCGGGTACATGAACAGCTTCAGTAAGCTCTATTTACATACAAAACAAGGGAACAGACTTATCGAGTCATGTATGTAACCAACCGAGAGCCTGCATTCGGAACTCCCGGTTACAGGAGTCGATAAGTCTGTTCCAGCGGCAGGTACGTAAATAGAGCGTACTGAAACTGCTCATGTACCCGGGGTATACGTAGCTACCTATTTACACTCACAACCAGCAGTCTCGGCAGAAGCAGAGCCCCGTTGGCGGCTGCTGGTTCCAGAATCCGGACCGATAGTCCACTGCCCCCAGCTGTGACGTGCACTGTCGCCGCACCGCCTCCACACTCGTGGACAAACATGCTGACTCGCCGTTCCTAGTCCCACCCTTCCCGTTCAGAGTTGTGCCCTGCGGCGCTCAATCAGAAATGGTGACGAGCGCACGCAGCGGCTGCAGCCCTCGGGGAGCCCGCTGATGCTCCTGTGAAGGATGATGAATAGCACGTCACAGCGCAATGGCCCTGGTGCACGACCGGCAAAAGCGGAGAATGCAATCGGACAGGATAGATGCATTCGGAAGCATTTTCAAAGGATATTAAGCCTTGAAGTTTCCAAACTTGCGAGTGCATTCCCTACGCCGTGCCCACTGGCATGAAGTGAGGGAGTAATATATTTTTAGTTATTGGTCTGTGAGGTGTGAAGTGGTCCAAAACTCGGAAAAAAGCCCTTGGCGAGTATGTGGAACTGAGTCATTATGAGCGAACAATTTCGGGGTAAAATATCAGCCTGGATCGGCGAAGACTACGTTTCTTATCGTGTTGCTGGTATCAGAATCAGCACCGAAAGATGCTTCATGCCATGGCTCGGGAAATGTTTATGTGGTCAGAGAGACCAGATGTATATATTTCAAGAGTTATCCAATACATGGCGACGCATTGGAACTGGTGGTCTTGATCATTATATCATCGGCAGAAGCAAACGCAGGCTCAACACCCATCAGATAAATATTTGAGTCACGGAAAGTGTTTTCAATGTATTTCTGTTAAAAACTCCATCCGTGAAGGGTCTTCAAGGGCCAAAAAGGAGCATAAATCAATAACTTTTAGTATAATAGATATATAAGAAAACGACCCTTCTTAGCCGCATCAACAAACACCTGAATATAGAGACCTCAGTAGTGACCGCCTGCCAGTGGCGGATCTAGCCGGTCGGTTTGGGAGGGGCAAACCAAAGTCAAAAGTTGAAAAGCAAAAAAAAAACGTCACACCGTGAAAGCTGCGCTACAATATCTCTTGCCGGTATAATTTCGGGTATTTGAGGCGAAAAGCAAAAAAACGTCACGGGATGAAAAATATAGGCTCGAGATACTTTTTTTCAGTCCGAGGCCCAATATTTACACTGAACTTAACTGGTTCTGTTTGAAGTTGAGAGTTGAAGCACCAAAATCTTGCTTATAAACTAAAAAGAAGTCGGGGAAAAAAGGAGGTCAATCACTTTCGGGGAAACATAGTTTTGCCCCGAGCTTTTCTGTTTAGGGGGAGGCAAATGCTTTTTGCCCCCCTTGGATCCGCCACTGCCGCCTGCTAGATAAACCCTCTGTGGTCTTTCTACAGAGCAGAACCATGCGGCGGGCGGACTGCATATCTACGTCATCATTTCAAAGCCGTTTTCAACAAATTCCCATCACAATAGAAAAAAACATGGTCTCTAATCATAGTATTTCCAAAAAGCAAAGGCAGAATGAGCTAGCACGTGCACAGGTGAACTGCGAAACGGATGAAAGAAATTTCACACGAAAATTTAACTTGTTCAACCCGCGACCCAGTGGGCCTCCGAACCACCTTCGCCCTGGTGGGGCGAAGGTGGCGAAGGCGAATTCGAAGGCGAAGGTGTTTGAACACCCCCTCGAATTCAGCCCCTATGCGGGATAGCGAAACAACGCAAAGCTGGTGGATAGCTCATACAAAGTCATGAAGGAACTATATCAGTCACTTTTTGGATTAGGTAAATATTGAGGTCCTGACAGGTCAAATAAGGTGGCATTCTGAGTATAGTTTGTGGGCTCTAGCATCTGACGGATTTGAGTTAGAATCATTTTCTAGGCAATGTTCGCTTCCTTCTGTCACGGCGAATCGAAATGAAGAGGTCATGATCCGTACTTGACCTTAGGTCATCGATATGAAAAATCCCGGAAAATACGTTGTAGCACTCGTTGGGGCAATTATGTGGTATAAGTTTCAATCCGATAGATTCACCCATTTCTTTCTTATGTCACCTTCAACATTTTTGGAGGTGAGGTCACTTGACCTGCACTGGTAAGCTGACCTGAGATGAACCAACCTTAAAATTTTGATTTAAGTTGCGGAGTTGATTCAGGATAAGGTCGGACAAGAACGGCGGCGCTTCGCGCCACCGTTTTTTCGTGGCACTGGAAAAACCCGCGGGGGTGTTCAAACACTCCCCCACCGGGGCGAGGGTTAAGACATAAGATGTGTTCTAACCCAAAGATGCACTTGTCTGAACGTAGGTTTATATCTCTTTGGAGGTGCCCTGGCACCCCCAAAGATCTTCTAGGCACCCCGAATGGTGATTCGGGCACCCCCAGCTAAATACACAGTAAATGACAAAATAAGTGCTTGAAGAGGAGGGAAGTATGAACAAATATATTTTTCTAAAGGTATAGACTGTGATATTGTGTGCCTCACGTATAAATTTATCCTTAGCTTGCAGGGGAAATAGCTTAACATGATAGACAATTAGCAACGTATGTATGTACATTCGTGCAGAGGTGCAGAAATTATGCTCTGTCACACGGAGCTGGACATTATAACTATATACTTGTATACTATTTCCAATATGCTGAATGTCCTTTACCTGTCTCTTACTTTTTGCGGTAGCTCAGATTCAAACACCAAACTAGTATGAAAGCAGTAAAATGTGTTTTCATTTTTGGAGCGTGCTTGCGTTTTTCATGGGAGCATTTCCAATTATGGGTCATTGTTCCCAATATTGGGATCATAACTATTATTGGCAACTCTGTCCACAGTTTCTCCTGCTGACATGCATTTCCTTTTTAAGAAGTTTCCATTTTTGGAAGGAGCGTTTCCAATCATGGTTCGTTTTTTCATGATTGCATGTAGCAATTATAGGAAAATATCTATTATTGGGAACGTATCTATGAATGGGAGCGTACACACAATTGGCACCCCTGCTCACAGTCCCCCCACTAAACTGCTATCTCACATATCAACAAAATGGACAAACATGTCAATATCAACATTGACATAAACTCCATGCAGTTTAGGGTCCTGTGTGTTGATTACTACGCTCTCTAGACTTTAAGTCCTCAGGCTCTGCCTAGGCTCTACGTTATTATATCTACACAACACTCAATTCCCACGTACATACATTGTTTTGTCACTGTTGCACAGCTTGTGTAGGTTTGCTACCAAACTATTTATTGCGGTTATATTCCTACCGGCCTTGGTACCTTCGGCATACCAGATCCTAAATTCATTAAAAAAGGACCGGTAAATGGAAGATATTAAAACTATAAATTTTATTTTTAAAACTACTTCACGAATGATTTCTATTGCTGACAATGCCTTGGATATACTACAGTCATTTTTTGTTTGTTTGCTTGAGAAATCAGCCTGTCACATTTCGGGATTCTAGTCCGATACTTTCCTTAGACTTCTAACAATCGCCACCATTGGGTCGTATGTTAAAAGCTGGCAACTGTGACAGCGGTTTGCAGGTTTTCTGCAGCGGGGATCTGTTGTTTTAGTAGAAATTGATCACAGTGCGTACATTATATCATTAATGGTACGATGTGCAATTGAAGAAAGAGACACTAATTTAAAATATATTTTACACGCTTTATTTTGTATTCCAAAAACATGTAATTTGAGATCAGACCATGCACAAGGGATCTCTATTTTTGTCACAGTCATATAACTTGAATAATGTACATGTGTCACATACCCCAGTACATAGGCGGATCCAGGGGGGCAAGGGGGCACGTGCCCCCCATCGACCCTCAGCGCCCCCCTGAAAGGTCGATGGCGCCCCCCTGAAATGCCGCTTCCCACCCCCCCCAGGATGCGAAAGTCGGCGCCCACCGATAGGATTTGGCGCCCACCTGATAGCTTTTGCCGGTCATAAGTGGCGCCCCACTGGTCCGGATGGCGCCCCCCCGGAAGGTGCCCCCCCGATCGGCAATCCTGGATCCGCCTATGCCCCAGTAGCCGAGTTACCCAGTTTCCGCACCTCTGCATACCTGTAAGACAACTTGTTGAGAACTCAAAATTCCAGCAGTGATCCTTAGGACGTCGAGCACAGACAACAAACTAAAATATAAACAAGATCTGAAAGTCAATATTTCTCACTAAAAAATTAGGCCAGGATACGTACTTTAAGCCTACAAAACATTCTGGCATCATGGGGATATTTGGTCGGTGGTGCCCGGTGTTCTCACGCTTATATAATGATATGCAATTATAAATTAGGTGCATGCTGTCTAACATTCAGAAGCAGCACCTTTTCTGTTTGCTCGTTGCTGGTTAACACCCTGACATGACGCAGTCTGAGCGTCCATTCTTGTATTAGGAGGCAATGGTGTTACCAAAAGTATAAAATGGATATGCTGGTCACGGGAATATCCCTTGCACCACTCACCAAGTACAAATTCAAAATCCAGGACAGGATCTTTCCAAGCATAAAACACTGGTTCTCTTTAGCTCAATACTGACCCACTTGCGCCTGAAAAAAAACACTTCATGGCCCACCCGACAACCTCCCGCTGAAGTCCCTAAATAACTCGATTCCGCCTTCATGATTCAGAACCTGCTTCAACTTTCCCAGAAACCGTACCGTCTATTCATCTAACGTTCCAGAACATGCTTTGCACTTTCGCTCTGTCGTGGGTTGCCTGCATGAACTCAATAAAAACAAAGGATTATCGGCGCACCCTAAAACGCCAAATATGACGATGGATACACAGATATAAAGATGGAACAGACTCCTGTGCAAGCGTGGTTACAAGGGATGACACTCTTTATAATTGTGATAGAAAAAGAATTTATGTATCATTGTATTCGGTCAATAACGTCGACGATTCTGTAGGTCCCATGCGTTTGAAGCTTAGAATACTCACATACATTTTGTGGAGTGGCCTGATGTGGTAAAATAAATAAAGACATGGATAAAAGACCCCAATGAATGATGACAATCCGCGGAAAATTAACCCTGTTCAACATTCGGAAATTAAAAGAAACGCATAAATAATATTTGTCATCAAATACTATGAATTCGTACGCAATGTACAAAAACTTGTTTTCCTCATTCATATAAAAGTAACGACCTCCTTGCAATGGACGAAATATTTCTACTAATGAATGTACACAAATATAGAGTTCCAGATACAACGGAAATATACGCACTCGGCTATGTATTCAGTGCGTAGGACTAGTATCATTGATTGGAAGTGGGTGCACACGTTGAAAATGATCATGCATCTTTTTGTATCACATCATCTGGATTAGATGATTAGTGTTCATGGAAAAGTTAAACCCATGCTCATATACAAGATTTCCAGCAAAACTAGCGCGGCAAGATAATAACATCTGGAACAACCCAACGGCACCGAGTATTTTTCATTTTCATTGTGCGTACAGTAACTTGGCTTCATGTTTTTTCAGAGGGTTGTGGTGATTTGAAAAAAAATCATGATAATAAAAATATATATTAACGCTGTCGTAATTAACGACCTTCAGATTCGGGCACCCCAAAGGTTTTCGAAAATTCAAGCCTCTGGTCTGGATATATCCAGATAAGGAATTAAACCACATGTTGCCAGGCTTTCATGTGATCAAGGTTTCAAGAGGTCACTTTGAATATTGCCTTGTGACCCAGAGCTTATCCCAGGATTGCTGAAAAGCAGATCACACCACTTTGTGACTCGGCCTGCTCACTCTTTGAAGTTTTCTCTCTAAGACATCTGCCCTGAATAAGCCTTGGTCGGGTTTCCAGGATTCGGCGAATCTTGAAGCATCAGCATTGATTCAGGAAAGACCTGATCGTTATCCGTTCTGGCGTGTCTTCCCAGGAACGTTCTACGTGCGTTAAATATTTGTTCTAGCTCTCACATATGAGACCAAGGGCTTTCGTCCCCACGTCGGTTGCACTACTGACTGGACTGTTCCAGTCAGAGGAAGATCCGTTTCTTATTCAGGATGTGTGTTGCATTCTGGAGCTTTGAAATTAACGTTGCCATGTTTGCAACTTGCTTAACAAGATATGTATGTATGTATGTACAAGTTTTAGCAAGGAGCAAATGCCACTTCCAATGAAATATCCATGGTGTCACGTGACCGAACAGCTATTGTGCAAAAACGTGCTCGAAATTAGCGTATACATATGTCTTGTGGAACACCTCGATTACCTGATCTGTTAACGAACACACCGGTTTGAAATCAAAACTGAGCTCTCTGATTTAAATGCAAATAGCTCCATATGTGAGAGGCCCTGACAGCATGGGAGAGAGCCGTTACCAATATCAACGCCACTCCAGAGGTGAGTAAAACAGGAGTCCAAAACGTGTCAGGTGAACCAGATTAGGTTGGGGAGCGCGCTACCCGGCATGCGGACCTGCAGTCATTCGTAAAGCACCGCATGAATGCCATTCCGGACCGCTGGCAGACAGCATACTTGGCTGACAGCGATGTACTGCGCTCCTGACATCAAACGCTAGCCGGCCCCAACCCCGCATGTCCGCGCGCTGCATACACGCAGCTGACAATCTCACAATGTACACCGGGACACTGATTCAAAATTTGGTGAAGTCTGACGTGATATACTGCTTTACAAGTTCTGATGTTTTCACTTAAGCCGTGTTTTCCAGTGGATGGATCACATCTGAGTACAAAACAAGCTCAGGCCTTAGATCATGAACTGTGCCATAATTCAGAGTAAACCTGTCAGCGAGTAACTGCACAGGATCCTTGATCCCGTCCGCTAGTGTTAAAATCATGACCACTTGTGTAAACAGAGTGTGCTGGTACAGGGATCTTGAAAGGAATTGCAAAAAAATACACGTCAGAAGATTACTGCCTGAGATGAAAGACCGAGACTTCATGGAAAGTTTGTGATCGACGGGTGATGATTTCAACCCATCTTACCTTTCCAGCGATTAGTTCGGACTTGACCTGTCAGTGGCTCAACCGTCTGTGGTTGAACTTTTAATAGACCAATACACACGGAGAAGGTGGCCAGATGTATGACGAACTCTACCCCCGTTTCTATGACCATCATATCAATGGACTGCTGTTTTTAAACGAGGCGCTCTATATTCCATACTACAGATAAAACTATTTACATCAAGGCTAAGACATTTCTTCCCCGAAAGAGAGCAAAGTGGGAAATAATGATCGGGGGGATAGGGAGAAAAACGATAGTGAGACAAACAGGCTCACTCTGAGAGGAAGGGAAATTCATCCTCTAGCTTGGAACACTTGTTAAAAAAATACACAAGGACATACACACGCAAGGGGAGACATACCCGCACACAGGCACAGGAAAATGATGACCAGCGCGGGCAATTCGTTTTACCTCGCAATAAGCATCACTCACACGTACCCAGCACTGGAGTGTCTCACCAACAGTGAAGGGCTTCCGAGGCACGTCGTCAGTCAAGCTTCGCACTGCGCAGCTGTCCCGGCGTCACCCAAACACGCGTATACCCCGCGCACGACAGGCATGCTAATTGTGCCCGGCTTCCAAACCTGGTGAGCTGCGCCCTGTCCGGCTCGTTAAACGCTCACATATGAAGCACGATGCTCATTGAAAGCGGCTATGAATCAAACTGGATCGCAAGCATTTTTACATCGTCCTTTTACGGGTGCAAGAGGAAACACTCGATGCTATCTGGCTGGAACGATAATAAGCATCATTTTTGATGAGCATCGCGTCACGCGGCCTGTATCCGCGGCGCGGCCGCCGCTGCTCGGCTTTAACCAGCCGTCGAGAGCGAGCCTGCGCCGCACCGTTACCTTGATGAGCACGGCACGAAGACAAACTGTGGACGCTGCCGGATGACTCGACAGTATGGCAGAGGTTCGACAGAGATCTGACGGTGCCGAGCTAGAGAGAACCAGGCCAGCTACTGCCGGTGGCCGCCCAGCGCCCCATCTGCAAGATTGCAGGCTTGCGTGTGGTGATTAGCACATGGTGTACCACTAAGCCCTGATTTCGCTAGTTATTGCGCTTGTTAATTGCACTTTAATGTGTATACGGTGGTCAAACAATGGATTGAGATAGATGAGCAAAGAAACTGGTTGTGACTTGGCGTGACTCGTCGTGTCAAAATAATAGGTTTTGCGTGCACATAATTATAACTTTTGATGTGCCGCTTTACACCTACGTGTGTTAGATATTTTGGATATATTTTTGGAAGCACCTTCGTTTCCCATTCATTTTCATCATGCAGATCTTCCGTTTGAATGCAGTAATGTGCAGCTGACAGTAGAAGAATTGGTCGGTAGGTTCACTTTCATGTAGCAATCTTAATAGGGTGGAGAAACGAGATGCAAATCATGGGATGGGATGGAATTGAATGGGACGGGATGGAATGGAATAGAATGGGATGGGACGGTGCGAAATTTTACGAGTTTTATTTTGGGACGGGGTGGAACGCAACTTGTTTTTCCTCTAAAAACGTTACAGCAAAATGAAATGGTATGAGACCAGTTTTCACAGAAACATTACGGGATAGAATAAGATGCGAAGGGCTGAAATGGGACGAAACGGATGTATTCTAAAAATTTCCCACAATGACTTGTGATTTCAAGCTTGGCACAGGCAATATGACGTTACACACTTGTTTTTCCTTTAATGAGATAACCAAATTTTTCCTTCTTGTGAGCCTGCGGCTGAAATTCCAAAATGTATACCAGTGATCTACGCTGGACTCAAAATGCACGCTTTTATTTGCCCAGTTTTAAGGCATCGATGCATGCAAGCTAGTTCAGATGATGCTTCAGGGCCACCCTCCAGTTTTTCCTCCGTAACCAAGAACGGCAGTAACAACTGAGAAGTGTCATGTTTAGGAATCCGGGGCCTGCCTGGCGGGCGGACGCGAGCAGTTTCCTGTTAAGGCTGCACCGTGTCCGATACTTTCCCGACACGAACTGACCAGTAGACGTCAGGAAGAGAGCATCCCCACCTCTGCGTCCTGAAACACGATGGAAGAAGCCTGCATTTTGTAGAGAAAGGAAACAACAAGAGACCTAAAGGAATCTAGAATCGCAGTTCTAATTGTCACTTACATATAAACCTAGCACGACTAACAGTCTGATAAAAAACAATGAAGTTATTTTTTCTGCTGGTTTCATGATGGGTTATGCCTCAAACTTCGTAACAAAAAATATACGTGAGCATTTCAGAACATCATTTTACTGTGCTCCTTGAGAAAAAGTGTTATCGCCTGGTCTTTTGGGTCGAAAAATTGGGAATTTACGGCAGTTCAAGGCATGGTGGTTCTGTGGTCGTGTGGTCTTTGAGGCGTGGTCTATCGAGACCAAAATGTCTTGGAGGAAATTGGCTGATACCGTAGACGTGGAGCTGTTAACTGTCAAACTCAGCTGGGAAAGAGAAATTCAAAATCACAAAAATGCAGGAGTCATGCATCACTAGAGGTAGCGTCTGGGGATAATATGATGCCTATAAATTGACAGGCGCTGAGAAAAGGAACAATTAGCCGTAATTATTCAGAATGTGTAGACATACATGCATGGAAACGCAGCCATGTTAGTTATATTGCTCAGATCGGGAATACGGAGCCTACCAATGTGCACGATTGGGCTGTGGCCAGCGAAAACTAAATAATTTCACTCGACAGGCTGTGCTGTTCGCTGATGGGTCTGAACTGTTTTGCAGTCTATGCAGCTAACGGTGCTTGGACTTGCTGTTTTCACTTGATTTATTAGCCTACCAAAATTGAAATAAAATAAACTAGGCACGCTGGGGCAGCGCCCGCATTGTGTAGCCTTTATATAGCGTACGGACCCTGTAAAAATTTTCTAAAAGCCAGCGATGCAGCCGCATTCGCTGAATACCCGCGCACCGCCTGCTGGGGCGGAACTTCTCCGTGACGGTACCCTCGAGAGCCGCCACTGACGCATCTGCGCTTCCAGACCGGGCTGCAGCTACGCAGACACGTGTGTGGCCCCAGAGGTGCCGATCTGGCAACACCACTCATCCCCAGAGCGTCCCTTTACGACCCCATCACTGTCGGGTATCACCGAAATCCTGGCCGTAACTACCGTACCTTGGCGCTGTATGCATGCGCAGCAACGCCGGGGTCCGACATGCAAATCCAATTGTTGTGAACCGTTCGGCATGGCTTAATCCAATAGCGGAGTCGTGCCGTGCC
Organism: Lepas anatifera; assembly: GCA_034440635.1. Classification (NCBI taxonomy): domain Eukaryota; kingdom Metazoa; phylum Arthropoda; class Thecostraca; family Lepadidae; genus Lepas; species Lepas anatifera. Next base: position 407,646 of record JAOTON010000036.1, read on the forward strand.
AACCGCAGCACTACACCGCTCAACACGGAAGGCGGCCTTGACACGAGCGTGCACGCGAGCACCATTCGGTCGGCGGCCGCCGCTGGCGGGCCACCAGCGGCCGGCCACGACCCCCGGCCATGTCAGAGTCAGCCTCGTGATGGGTCGATATGGAGAGCAGGCAGCACATGCTCAGGTGGGCTGGCAAAGAGCTCCGGCCAGCCGCAGCCACGGGCCCTGCGGTGCGCCGCTTTTGCAGGATCGCGCGATTCATGCTGCGATAATTTACTATCGCGATGTCGATTTCGTGTAATTGCACCGGCGGGCCAAATGTGCACGGCTGTCGCCTTTGAAGGTTCTGCACGCTCATTCGGGTGGTGAATTGTCTCCAGGACATACATAAATGCACACATTTCAGTAAACATAAATTTCTGTGACATGGCGGACAGGATTAAGAAATTTAGGCGGTCACGGAGAAACAATGGTAAGATGCGGCTAGCATGCTAGCGGTGAGACCATACGACATGCAGAATGACCATGTGCACCAATTGTGAGCAATACTGATTGCAAGGAGAGCTACTTTGGAGGGGTCATTTTTAAAGATGCACAGTCTTAATTATTACAGACTGGGAATAACCGCCGCTTAATAAGATAAACAACACTGGTGAATGCGTCCGAGCTCCCATTACAGTCAAACACAGTGATTTTCTGTTCCATGTCCTACCGTGAGCGTGTTGTTGAGCTCTGTACATGCTGTCTCACCAAGATCATAGGACGTATTACTCTGCTCAATGCCACTTCTAATTTCTTCAACTCTCTTCTCAAGCCGACTGCCTGGTGTTTACAAGACACTTGGATGCTTATCTAATATTTAAGCTGCCCACAATGTCGTTGCCGTACATCGGAGCGCCGCGGAACTGACACGTTTCTGCTTCTAGCGTGTCTGAAGATGTCTCTATCCGGCATATCTTGGCCACATTACGGCAGACGCAGGCACGGCCTTGGTCTGGTTATCGGGTCAGATCTCAGACGCCAGCTCCGGTATGAACGGCTCACGACATCGGCCTCGGGAACCATGTTCACCCACTTTGGCTCCCCCGGCCGAGATATCCCAGACGCCGCTGCTGCTGCTCCTGCTGCTGGGAGACTGCGACGCGGGATGCTGAATGGAACACCGGCGCTGATCCACCTAGGCGGCACAAGCTTTCAGCAAACGCCATTCTCTCTCTCTCTCTCTCTCTCTCTCTCTCTCTCTCTCTTCTCTCTCTCTCTCTCTCTCTCTCTCTCTCTAAATTACAAGTACTTACAAATACCAACATTATCCGCACACTTCACTATCACCCCACGAAAATTAAACACGGTTGTATGATATCTTGGGACATGTTGACGCTGAGGCTCCCATCCTCCGATATTTCGAATGCTGAAAGGCCTTCGTGTGCATGCCGGACATTGATTCGGTACTGGCTGCTCTTCCCGCCTGTCAGCCTGGACACCGGCCGAGCCGGAGGCCAAATTGTTCTCCTTTTATGGCGTGTTTCGTGAGAATACTGGCCTTGTCTGATGCCATGACCCCGGGGAGTTGTATATAATGTCCGACTTTTAGGTCGAGTTCATTGTTTTCGCCGTTTTTCAAGTGGTTGACCACATATGCATGCGTTGGCCTTTAATGCCACATTTCTGATAGTTAAGAAACCACCAATGTGTTTTGATATTATCTCAAGAATGGCTGGAGAATAGTAGCTGTCTTTTCTCAATCCTTACATTCTTGAATAAATAATGCTAGTGCCACTCACAGGTAGTGCAATAAATCCAGGGAGCACCAGGTAAAAGCAGGGGCTGCTGCGGGCCGAATAAATTGTATACTAGGAGCAAGAGGCGATAAGCGACGTTTCAGAGTGCTTTGAGCCATAGCGTGGGAATGCCGATACTCGATCAGGGGGGGCGAGTATAGGCGTACACACTTTACCCTCTGGATTCGTCTGTGTTGTCTTCTTTGTATTGATGTTGATGTATGGCTCGCCAGCTCTGCTATATGGAAAGGCGGTATGTGGCCGATTTCGGTGGGATTTGCTTGCCGGGTGGAAGTTCGATGGCGATATTAACTGATATATCGGTATCTAAGCTAAAGATTACGTCTCAGAGGTCTCAGACACGTCCTACGTCTTACGTCACGTCTTACGTCTTAAAGGTCTCAGACATAGAGAACGTTTCTGTCTACGGCTGTCACGAGACTCTGGAAGCCTGCTGAAAGCTTAGGCAAAATATACTTTTAAACGAAGATATTCTTCAGTTCACCAGCTCTCTAACGATATATATAGCACTAAGGGTTAGAATGAAGGGAGCTTGCCATAAACATTTCATAATCCCGAAAATCAACTAAAATTGTGCTGTTTTGCTTGCCACATTTTTACTCAGTCAATTTTCACTTCTGTTAATGTGGTCTTGACAAAGGAAGTTTTGTACTTCGTCCTGTAATTTTTCTTTAGAATGGGAAGTCATGAAGGGCTAAAATTGTCAGATCTACAGGCGAACAAAAATATCCAGCACCTTACCACGGAAATTGTGCAAAACCCAAGCTTTTTATAGAAGCTAAAATGTATATCTCCAGAACTTTTTCAAAGTCTTTTTAGCTTCATCATCACACAGACGGGATCAATGCCATTCTGAATACGTGTATAACTCATGGGAACATTTGATAGATTAGCATAAAAAATTAAGGATAATTAAAGTCATGCAGTTAAATTTACTCGTGTTGCGCAAATAAGGCTGGTTTTGCCAAATCAAGCACAATTCCCAAAACATCTCAAAGCTAAATGACTGCATGTAATTCTTGGAAATATTATATCGGTTCTTTGTAAGGATTAAGCTGTAATATTTAATGGAATGTATGCTTGCTTTGACAATATAACCATAGCAGTGGGAATAAATGAGCAATCCCAGGCATACGTTGGTGTTTGAACACCCCTCAATCTCAGCCCCTGTGCGGCTGAGATCGAGCAAAAAAAACTATCGCCAACGTTCGAGGATAGCCAATGAAAAATGATGACCTACCTGTATGGATCACTTTTTTAAGGTCAATATTGAGGTCATGACAGGTAAAAGAAGGTGCAAGTTGACAGGAAATCCCTAGAGGGTTTCAAATGCTCCCCACTAGGGCGAGGGATATGACTGTCCTGTGGCATGTGACATAACGAATGCAAAATTTTCACGAATTTGCATACACATGTATCAAGGATTACCATAAAACGGTAAAACCTTTAGTTCGAGGTGGTTCAGAAAACTTCGAACTTGAAGTCCCATGATACTAAAATATGTTATTTATCTCAGAGTGTGTCTTATGCACACGCTATCATATTTTTGTCTGAATAATATAAATTCCTTTTTTTAAACTGCATCCCGGTGGACCTCCAGGGGGAGGGGGTGTTTGAACACCTCCACCCTCGAACTCGGTTCCTATGCATAATAGCAAACAAACTCGAAAAATGGTGGATAGCTCATACAAATTCATGAAGAAACTATATCGGCCCCTTTTTAGCTCAGTTCAATTTTGAGGCCATGACAGGTCAAAGAAGGTTGCATGTTAGGGTAGTGTTCTTCGGCTATAGCGTCTGCCAGAGTTGAGTTAGAATCTTAGTGTAGGTACCATTCGCTTTCTCTCGTCACGACAAATCGAATGATGTATAACATGACTATGCTAGGTCAAAACACAAAAATGACCTGACCTCAGGTCAGTTCAAGGTCATTTCCGAGCTAGCATAGTAAATATACATATCAATCGACTCGCAATAGAAATTGAAATGTATTGGTATCAAAATAAAAGCTGTTTCACCATTTCCTGCAAAGTTATTGACCCAAGTCTGAAAACTGCTTAAGTAGCTCGCATGGCCTCTCAGAGGTTACAGGTCAAAAATTGCAAAATTAACCTTGAAAAGGGCTCAGAATACTACGAATTGGAGAATACGAAGGTATTTTTAGCTGTATCTACACAAAGAGAGCCCAATTCCTGTTTACCCATGTATTTGCAATTGATAGGTTATGATCCGTGCCTGACCACAGATCATCGATATAAAAATTCCGAAATATATTTTTTAGCACTCGGTCGGGCCATAATGTGGTATAAGTTTTAATCCGATATATTTACCCATTTCTTGGTTATGCTTCCTTAAATATTTTTTTTAGGTGAGGTCACTTGACCTGCATTGGTGACCTGACCTGGGATGACTCAACCTTAAAATTTGGGGAAAGTTGCGGAATCAATCAAGGATAAGGTGTGTCAAGTAGGGCAGCGCTTCGCGCCGCTGTTTTTTCGCGCCACCAAAAAAAATCCTGACGGGGTGTACAAACATCCCCACCGGGGCGAGGGTTAAGATGATGATAAGTTTTCCAATAATCCACATTTTACGACACGAGTAGCACTGTGGTTTTTCAGCAAGGTCGGAAGAATTTTTAGTTAAGTTGCATCATCCAGCAACACGCGAACAACCAGATCAACTCATAGGAAAGAAGCTTATGTATTTATCTCCATACCTCTGATAAGCACATGACTCGGAACTGGATGAAAAGTAATGCCAATAATGGCGGCTAGTCTAATTTCTTTTCCAATGAACATCACCACTTTCAACCAAACACATTACCATTTAGTCCATCGTCGCGGGGAAGAATATATCGTAGCATAAGTTTGTATTTGCTCATTATTTTCATGGTTAAAAATCACAGACACATATTTAGAGAATTGTTACAAACATCAAATACAAATGAGCACCCTGCATAAAGGCAGAGAAGAGTGGCATTAAATGTGGAAGTGGCAGGAATGTGAAGCGCTATTAAATCATGTATCGACCGAGCTTTCAGCGTCATCTTCTTTAGTTTGTCACCGTTGCTTTCCTCCTCTAAATATCCTCATCCAACCCCGGGTTGAGAGCATCTGCGCCGGTGTGGCTGCTTGTCTCGGCCTGGGTGTTCCTAATCCAAATTCTCATTCTCAACCATTCTTACACGACACCATCTTCTTCCATAGTATTTTTGATTATCGTCATCATCGCGACCGCGTTGGAAGAGCCTCTTGCGATTGAGTAGAAAGGTTCTTTCTATATATATATATATATATATATATATATATATATATATATATATATATATATATATATATATATATATATATAGGTTAGGTTATATAGTGTTGAGGTCATGGCAGGTAAAAGAAGGCGCAAGTTGGCAGGAAATCCCTCGAGGGTGTTAATAACCCTATATAGTGTGTGTGTAGGCACACCATCAACCACCCCGGCTCGGTAGGAAGGCGCACAGTGCCGATGTGTTTAATTTGGCGCAAACCTGGCATTCTTAGAAAACCCTAGGACATGCGAATTCCCGAGGAGGAAAAATGAGAAAAATTATTTCCGGCCGATGGAAGAGTAGGTGATTTCTAAACAAAAAAAAACTGAAAAAGATGACTCAATGGTGCCCCAAAGCCGCACATTCATACTCACGAACATTTGTCACATCGAGCACCAACATTTCAGTTGAGTCTTATGACTCCGTCTGTAAATGGGTGTTATACGTTGGTGATAAGAGCTTGATAAGCCAATGAATAGTTAAAAACGCAACTAAACGCCAAGCAGTTAAATGCCAACGGCGCTTACAGTCATTTTGAGGCAGCAGAAGCCGGATGTATGTGGACACGGACGGCGGCGTTAGAAAGGAGATTTTGGAACTGTCTTACTTTTCTCTCTTCATTTTCTTTGTTCTCACGTCCACTCTGTAGCAGGCGGTCGGTTGGGGTCAAAGGTAGCTGACAGCAGTGACAGGTTTTGAAACGATCTTGACAATAGGGAGGAGCTGTTAATCCAGCCACTCGGGCACCCTCACATTTACACGTCAGCTGTAACTAATGAAACCAGCCAGGCACAGAGCGCACTCCTCCCATCTTACTGTTTCCGTATGAAATGTGTTGATAGTCAGAAATGTACATACCTACGTCTCAATGACAAATTTACAGCGTTCTTACACAATAATATGGGTTTGGCAGAATCGGTTGTATTATAATCCATTATATATTTCATTTTAGGAGTTGATGTTTTCCTTTTCACATTTATGCTCGCGTCTAGGAAGTTCAAGAAAAAAACCTTCCCTTTCACCCGAATGGTATTTCCGAGAAGATCAAACTTTTCTTTAAGCAGAGAATATGGTTACCTGCGCTAGAAACTGAGCATAATACATAAGTAAGCTCCGCATTTGGAAATCACCCAGCTATATTCAATTAGCTTCTAAACTACCTACCAGTGGTAAACAGGCATGGGGGTTTACAGAAATTCCTCAAGGATGCATAAATGTATAAGCCAGCTAACTTCGTTACGAAGGACCCATACATAAGTGTATATGTGCACACCTATGCATAGTACCTAACATATAAGGAAGTCCAATTATAAAATAATATGCAAGAAGTAGTTGACTAAAAGGAATAATGTACCAATGACCCCCACCCCTCGTCTCCAGCCGTGATCAGAGTCACCTCCACCGTGCTATAACCTCGTCTCCAGCCGTGATCACTGAGCCGTCTCCACCGTGTTATAACCTCGTCTCCAGCCGTAATCGGAGTCGCCTCCACCGTGCTATAACCTCGTCTCCAGCCGTGATCACTGAGCCGTCTCCACCGTGTTATAACCTCGTCTCCAGCCGTAATCGGAGTCGCCTCCACCGTGCTATAAACTCGTATCCAGCCGTGATCACTGAGCCGTCTCCACCGTGTTATAACCTCGTCTCCAGCAGTGATCACTGAGTCGCCTCCACCGTGTTATAACCTCGTCTCCAGCCGTAACCACCGAGTCACCTCCAGCGCGCTATAACCTCGTCTCCAGCCGTGATCAGAGTCACCTCCAGCGCGCTATAACCTCTTCTCCAGCCGTGATCAGAGTCACCTCCACCGTGCTATAACCTCGTCTCCAGCCGTGATCACTGAGCCGTCTCCACCGTGCTATAACATCGTCTCCAGCCGTGATCAGAGTACCTCCACCGTGCTATAACCTCGTCTCCAGCCGTGATCAGAGTTACCTCCAGTGCGCTCTAACCTCGTCTCCAGCCGTGATCAGAGTCACCTCCACCGTGCTATAACCTCGTCGCGAGACGGCAGCAGCTACTCGGAGCAGCTATTGTGTGCCGCGCCGGGCAGGAAGCGCCAAGACGAGCGCCATTCTCCGTGCGCACTGTGGCGCACCGACGATTGAAATCGCCGCGCCAGTTAATGAGTCGGCACAGGAAGCGACCGGCACCTGCGGCGCACCGACGGCGACGACGCTGACGACGACGGCTCTATTGTCGATTGTGACGGTGATCTGTTCTGACACAGAGTTCACCGGTCGACCTGTTCCGACACAGAGGTTACCGTCACGATCAAAAGACGAACGTGCTCTCTCTCTCTCTCTCTCGCTTTCACATGTTTTGTATCTATCGCTGCCTAATGCCCACGCTTCTAAGATTTAGTTTCAATTAACTAGAGCAATGGTCATTATAAGAGACCAGTGTGCACACTCTTCATCACTTATCTCCAGATCCAGTTATACGGATATCTGTCAAGTCTTGCGAGCAGGAGATTTAGCCGAATGCTGCAATGCCATGCCAGCATTTGGACTGAGCACCACCTGGTAAGAGACTGAGCCAGGACGGATCCTGCAGCGTCAATCTCTGCAGCTCAAACGGATGATCCTCAGTGCGGGGCGGGGTAGGCAGGTGATTGTTGTAATCATCCCACACGTTTGCGATCAGAGAGTCGGGCGCCACCCACACGGCCCTCTGCCGTCACAACAACTCACGTCCGCAATCAGTTCGGAATTAATGAAGAGTGTGAACCGGCCGGTCTGTCCCTGGCCTGTCATCCCCAGTGTCGGCGCAGGTCACCGCGGCCCCGGCGTGGCTTGCGGCGCACGCAGCGAGAGACAGCGCGCGATGCTGGGATCTGGCGCGGTGCGGGGATATGGCGCGGGTCTGCCGCGATGCGGGGAGGGCGCGAGGCCAACCGCGCCGTGATTGCTGCATTAGAGACGGTCAGCCGCGACGCGCCCCCTGATTATTGCTCCGTCAAACTCAGTGATGGATTGTCTGTGACCTCACTGCTCCCTGGTGGGTGGTCAGGAAACGACTGTCTCGTAGATTCGGCTGATTCCTGTAGCTCTGGAGTCGCACAGTCACTTGCTAGTGTTTTGATTTTATAAATGGATTATACGATTCAATTTTAAGCGTCTCTCAATTGTTTGGGGCATTAAATCTGACACTTAAATGTTCGGGTGCTTGGGAAATAATTTGGAGATCAGATAAACTTCCCTCGTTGTTTGATTTTGAATTTTGATGTTCAATAATATGGGAATGAGTGGCTCAGTGGATAACATGTATGTGTTCTGAGCCACAGGTCCCAGGTTCAAATCCCGGCTGAACCCTTGATTATCCGATCCCCCAAATTCCTCCCGACAGGATGCGAGCCGGACGCGCCGTTTAGCCTTAGTGGTTGGTGCATCGTTAATCCCTTTTTCGGCCAGTAAGATACATACGTAAATACAAAGCCAGTATCGTGCAAATATACATATAAAGTGAAGAAACGAAAATAACTGTTTGGTATGTTGTAAGTACATACATATAGGGGGGACGATAAATATCAATGTTATCGTTGCTCAATTGCCACTTAACACATGATTCTATATGAAAAATGATAACTTTTGGTAGTTTTGTTATAGGTCTAGCTTAAAAAACTTTGACCATGGGCAATTGAAAATTTTCTTTTCTGCCAGTCATTTCCCGTATCGCCCGAGTATCCAATCGGTCCTGTCCCTCCGTTTTCCGCGAATATTTGTGATCTTAATTACACCAAAGAAACAAAACTTTGTAAAATTTCTAGTTGAAGAGTTTAAGTTTTCCAAAAAATTGTATCAAGTCAGGTAACTGACTTACAACGTCATTATTTAACAATCACACCGGATAGAAGTCTGGCTCTAACGCGCACTGGAAGGTACTGGTAAGCCCCCTACTAAGATCTCGGAAACCAAAAGGCGTAGATAAACGCCGGTTGGGGGTGGGTGGGGGCTATGGTGGTCTAAATCATGGCTTATTTTCATTTACCTAGGTCGATTTCTTCAAGGTCAAACAAGGTCATAAAGGTCAAATATTGGCCATGCTGGGTACCTATTGGAAAATGATGTAATTAAGGACGGGAATAAGCTAAAGGCGGAACAGAGTCATAGATGGAAGATTGCAAAGTATCTTTCTTGCTATTTTGAAGTCAAGGGCATTCAAGGTCATTAACCGATAAGGTCATAATACGATATGCTACTTATAATGTACACTATTACGAACGCTATAGCAACTGTTTGATGGAATATGGTGATTGAACTTTACCAATGACGTTTGACCCTGGCCTTTGACCTCGACCTTTACATTGAGGTACCTTAACTATGACGTCATAGCATAATATACGTCACACCGGGTAACACTATATAACCAGAGGCACTGTGGTCAATGACATTAAACGTGTTGACATGGCCTTGACGTGTGACCTCTGAAATTGATCGTGACCTTCATTTGAGGCGAACTTAACATATCATCCGGTTATATGGCGTTATGACGTCACCACTCGGTCTCCAATGCAAGTGAACTGGTCCCACCGCGCGATTCCGGCGATCTCAAAATGCAAGTCTGACTTTGAAAGTCTATGAGTAAAACAAAATTCAACCAATGAAAAAAATGTGTTCGCTAATCGACAAGCCGTTAAATGCTCTCAAATGTGGCCTAGTATCACCTTTTGGCTACGAGCGGTTCTCCGGACCCCTTGGAAATGCTATTCTAAAAAGTAGAAGACTAAACCAGAGTGTAACTCGGCTGTTAAAAGGGCTAGATTTCAATTTTTCTAGATTTCAATTTTTCCCATCATTCGAAAGCCCATGGAATATATAATCGGAATTGCTGACAACAATTTTGAGGTCAGGTCAACAATGAGGTAACCAGATGTCACCAACGTACACCATTATGAAGTACATTTGCCTATGTTTTCGAACACAAAGATACAGCAATCCTTTTGCTTCATGACACAGGACTTCAAATGGTATGCAACATGACCTTGACATGTCGTTATTTGACCCTGACCCGAGGTCCTTCACCTCAGGTCATGGTCAAATATAAGGGTATCCTGTTACCTAAGAAGGAAGGACATGTTGCATGCGATTCGTCTCGTTGAGCTGGAACAAACACATAAATGCCGCCAGATATCTTCTAAATCTTCGCACCGGGCCGCCGGAGCGAAGATGAACCCTGACCGTTTCCTTGGTGAGGCCAGATGAGGCTCCCCTTTCACGCATAGACACATTGTTACAGTGGCAATAAACGTGAAAACAAAGGGAAATAACTACTTCTGAAAGCCACTGCAGAGGCAAAAATCAGTTAGTGCCCAAGCACCTTATATGAAGTCAAGTTAATGCAGTAACATTCTTATGTAGAACATACCAACTCCACCGGAACTCTCCCGGTACCCGTCACCTTCATGGGGAGAGGAACAAGGCCGAGAGTTCAGGTAGCAGGGTGGTCTTGATGTAAGGTTAAAGGCATAAACTACCCCAACAAAGCAATAGCATGCATAACCCTGATTAGAATGGGATAAATGGTCTCCATTACACCAAAATCTTAGTTATACTGCGTTTAATTCCAATTCTTTAACACTCTCAGATAATACTGTATACCCTTGGTGACCTCTGCTAACATAGCTATGGACCTAGCCGGACATGACTGTTTGCGACATTCACATTTTTCAATTAAACAGCTTCTGAATGTTATCCAGAAATTTCGTCTTGCATTTCTAAGAGCAAGCTAGATTTCCACTTAAAAAAATCACTATGCTTGGACATAGGAATGATGTCACAACTCAGTGACCTGACCCAGTTAAGTATTTTTTGTCAGAGATTTTGCCAAATTTGTCAAGTAACAGAAACGCATACTGACACTGCCTTGATACAAATACTTTCGGAATTATTTACAAGAGAAACTGAGAGTAGCAGGTCCAATGCATCACTAGGTAGGTGCCGGAAAACAAGCATCAGAGACGAAATTTTCACTTGCCCATGGTCGAAGTTTTTTTACAAGGTAGAACAATATCTTCTGCACTCAAAGTCTCCATTTTAACCCTAGAATCACCTCCTGAGTGGCAATTGGTCTGTTCCAAAAATTATTTTTTCACCATCATTATCATCCCCCTAATACATACATGCTTCTGACAATACAGGATGCCCAGTGCAGTTAGTCGATCCGGATTAGCAAGTCCAGTTTATGCAGGCTGTAATTCATAATATGCAAATATGTGTGATGTCACAGTTTATGCAGAGTACCTATGAAGTACAAACATGTGTCATGCCCGGAAGATGAAGGGTATAACCTGTAAGTGAGCGTGACTTCCAGTATATGCAGGGTTTGGGGTACGAGTATGTGTGGTGGGATGTTCGGCAGAATGTGAGGTATTCGTGTGAGGAAAATTGATGGGCCTATTTCATGGCGCCGGCATGGATGGAACGCTAGTTATCGGGCATTTATCACTGAAATAAACTTGTCATATTTTATTGGCCTGCCAGCCAGGGAATGCATTGCACTGCATAAGTGAATCCGTCCAGGAATGTGCCATTTTCCCGACTTTTAGCAGTGGACAATGGACGAATTACAGTGCACGAGGGACAACAATTACGTTCTCAGAATTCATTTTGCCGTTTTTTTTCTTGGCTGCAGTTCTCCATAAACCAGCCATAAGCTCCAACAAAAGACCTCAATCTATTTGTCATTTTCTAACGATCACAACGCGGTAGCGACGCCCACTCGATTACAGGAGCTGTTTCCCTGATGGTGGCAAATGACTGTTTGCGAAACCCAGCACAAAGGCACGGGCGCCTCCCAACCATTGGTGGTAAGCCCCCACAGACGTGCTTCTGAAAGCCGAGAGCCCGGTCGAACAGCGGCTAATGGTTCTCCAATCGTGGTCAGCTAATTGGTGTGACCTCCCTTTGAAGAGGGAGCCACCCTGGCGGGCGACCCGGCGCAAGAGGCCAGCTAATGGTGCCACGAGCGTGCCGGGACACACCCACAGGTGGTGCTGATGTCCGGCAGGGGCGATGTAGAATGAAACAGAAAGACATTGGACGCTGAGATGATCTATGGTTTGTTTCAAAATCATGTTTTTTATTCGTGGTGTTCTCCAGCGAATGCGAACGTATTATGCAATGAATGCTGTAAACTTTTGCTGAAGGTGATACTACTATCAGGGCTTCCAGAGATGGAAAAGAGGGCTTGCTGTTTCTCTTGGAGATTATTAAATATCAGAACTCTGTTGGGTAAGGGTGTGTGAATTTATTCGGCTGTCAGTGCTTGGTAAATGTTTTTGTACTTACGAAAATAGTTATTTTGGTAGCTGTCAAGACACAGACCATCAACACGTGAATAACCACTAATATCTTAGTGTTACAGGGAAATTTAATGGGACAGTAAATGTTGCGATGTTATTTTCTTAACGATAATTAAAAACTGTGTCTTCACTCCGCACTAGAAATAGTTAGATTGTCTGGGCATTTCTATGATATCAGTTCCATAGGCGGATCCAGAATTGCCGATGGGGGAGGTGGTGCACCAACATGGTCAGGGCTGCACCATCCGGACCAGATGGACGCCAATACTCGCATCCTGGAGGGGGGATATATGGGAAACGAAATTTCAGGGGTGCCCAGAGTCAATCGAGGGGATAGATAAACGCCCTCCTCCTCCCTGGATCCGTCTATGAACATCCCTAAATTTCCACATGCTAAGACAGTCGAGTGTGCCTCAAATGAAGATGATCAAAACGACGAAACAATACAAATATTTGCCTAGAAGTTGCAAAGTGCTGCAGCGCCCCCCCTCCACTAAAACCTGAATACAAAGAGACGTAGTAGTCAAAGAAACACGCCTATAGCAAGTAAAGGGCAACGTTTCATGATGCTTCAAGCCATTTTTGGAACAGTCAAATGCTTTGAGTTGCTTTCTGGCGCTGGGTTCCTGCTAAAATTATTACCGTTAAGCACTCAACATATTTTTGTTGCAAAAGAAAGCGTTTTGGTATCTTCAAAGGGGAATGGCCTGAGGCCCTAAAAGCCAAGGGTTTACAGTAAATGGTGACAGGCATGACTAGAAACGAAGGCTGAAAGAGAATAGAGGAGATGATGATCAGCCTCAGGGGCAGCAACACGAAATGTTTACAGTGGGGTCGGACCCCTGACTGACGATGACCGAGGAGGGGGAGGGGGGGCGGGAAGCAAATTTGGAGAAATGTGGTTGCATTTGAAACACTAACACTTAACACATTTTTTCCACGTGTTACGTGTTACGTTTTAAACACCTCAAAATATTTATAAGGATGCACGCAGGTAACAGGTAGAAAATGCAAAAAATATGTTGAAAAACAAAATTTGGGGAATGTCCCCCTGATTTGTCAGTGGGGGAAAGCGTACCTCCTGTCCTACCGCTTCTCCCCCCATGAAACCATTGTATTTAAAATTTCAAAAATATACAGGGTGTTTCAAAAAGATTGATATTTTCTAAATGTTCAGTAAATGACTAAATATCCTTCAAATCCACCCACAAAACGCTCATTTTAATGATGAATTGTGGGACATTTTTATACAGACATGTTTCATTTACATACAATATTTTCCCCCGTCTTAAATGTACTCAGAAAAATGATGCAAGAAACATAATAGGTACATGCCGGCTTATATTTGAGAAAACGGAACTGTCAGCACTTTAAAAAGGTTTTAGCACACAAAAATGGCACGTGAGCATGCACATCAAAGGCACAAGTTTCAGTAATATTGCAGGTTTAAAGTCTTTGGCTCAAACTCCATATGGCTCATTGGCTTACCTTCCATATGAATGAATGGAAACGGCGGACACAGCGCAAAAGACGCCACTGTCCACCGCAGAACAAGGGACGCGGACCAATTGGGGATTACTTGCTTGGACCCGTGCTTTCCTAAGCTTGAGAAGTGTGTTTTTTTAGAATTAATTTCCAGGGGCAATGTGCGTGTGGACTGTGATGTACCGCAGTGACGATGTAATGTTTGCAGTGTCATTGGCGTGATACTTGTCACGTGATACGCGCGTGATTTCTACGAACATTTTCGATGAAGGCAAAATAGACAGTATTTTTCAACTCATTTTTAACACTAATTTTAACCAGTAAAAGTATCAAAACAGTTATCAAAATACAAATAATCGTAAATGTCCCAAAATTTGCTCTCGATCGATATGTAAATTATACCACAACAACCTATTTATAACTGCATTATGATTAATTAAAAAATATCACTCTTTATGAAACACCCTGTAGATCAATCACAAAACGAATGGAATTAGGATTTCACAAATTTAGGTAGGGACAAAAGCTGATTCAGATAGGGGCCAGCTTTTGCCCTTACAAAACCCGCCCCATTAAAACAAGATTATAAGAAATCGGAAATAAAGTAAAGTGAAGTAAAGGGAGTAAGATAACCTTTTTTCTACTTCTGTGGGTTTGAGCATCGCCTCCTGTTACATCTTTTACCTTCAGTTATTTTCATTGATCTCGCCTTTTACCGCCCGCATGCTTTTACCTTTTTGGAGCCTAGGTCACTCCCATTTGGATGTAGCAGGGTGTCCATCTACAGCCGCCCTTCTGAGAACTTGTCACCTTTAGAACAGCTGGATATATGATGGCTGCAGATCCTAAATACTCTTGTTGGCTGTTGGTTGTCGGGCTTTCAGTCGCCCCATCACAATGATTCCGCGGAGCAGAAAGACTCATAAAGTACTCGTCACACTGTCACGCGAGTGAACCACCAGCAAAGAGCAAAGGTGATCCATGCCATGGAGACCACCATCAGCGTGGTTATTGGGCTTATCAAAGATCTCTGATCAGCTCCCGAGCTAGCAGAACGTTGATACCCGGCAGCGGCTTCTGCTGAGCTGTGAGGACATCAGTGCTAGGTATAGTGGTACGGGGGAGGAAGAGGTGGCCATCCAGCTCCTCGGGCAATGACTTGGCTTGATGCCCATCAGTAGGTTCTTTTAGCTCACGTATTGCTCCTAAAGGTCCGTGAGCTGTGAAGAACGGCAGTGGCGTGCAGCAAGTATGGTAAAAAAACGAAGGCGCTCAAATATGAAGAGTTGTCCCTCCACAGATCATTGTTGTGCGCGTATATCAGACTCCGAGAGGTAACCATACCAGTTGCCACCTTGTTCAACACTACGCCGAAACACGACACCCCTTTCGCCCACATGGCGACCTTTGCCAAAGTCTCCTCGCCATCCATCATTGGATCCATCATTTTGCGCAAAGGGGGTCTGCAGATTCTGCATGGAATGGAAAATGGGATGAGGATGTGGAACGGGATGGAATGTGGCAGAATAAGATGGAATGGGACAGAATGGGATGGAATGGGACAGAATGAGACGCAGTTTGCAGGGCTTAATTTGGGGCGAGACGACTTCTTCAGAAAATGAGTGAAGAAAAATTGAGTTGAACGGGTTGGGACCAGTTTTTATTGATTTTCTGAGGCGGAATGAGAGCGAGCAAACTGAGAAAGGACGGAACGGGGTGGGAGCCAATGACAGATTCAAGGGGTACCAAGGGGGTTCAACCTCCCCCTCGAAATTTCAAAGAGCCTATAGTAACTGCACAGTCGGAGGCTGGTCCGAGGCAATGGTGAGGGAGGCTCAAACCCCTAGCCTCCTCCCCAGAAATGAAGTCTTGGATCCGACACTGGTGGGTGCCAGTATGTTGTCCGATACTGATCTCTAGTGCGCGTATGCCGATCATGAGATACATTTATCTACGAAAAAGTATCATTTTTTTCCAGCTACAAAAAAAACATGGCCACTAAAACATGATACTCGTAATGCAAGCAAAAACAGGAGGAAAAATTGGAACACCATTCCTGACTTTTCAGAACTTAAGATCGACTTCAGCTGTCCTCGATTTCGAGTAACAACGAGCCGTGCTTGCCCACAGTCACAGCCCCCGTCCACAGCCACAGCCACAGCGTCCACAGGCCGCGCCCGTGACTGGTATGGCATGTCAGCCGAACATGCCGCTGCAGCCAGGGGAGGAAACATTCGCGCCGTTATGGCCCAAAAGCATGAACATTGATGTTGCCAGTCTTTTTGAAGAGAAGGATGGGGTCCTTACTAAAAATGTCACTGTGCCTGGTGACATGTCGGCTTTCGTGTTAGCCAGCGGTGTTCGTAGTTAAGGGAAAATGTGCAGACGAATGGTGTTCGTAAACACGGCACACGTCTCACAGTACTCAAGGAGCCTGGACTGAAGCCGAATTCGCTGGGGGATTCAGGACTGGGGTAGGATGTAAGTGGGTCCATATTTCCTATTGCAATGTTTGTTCACATTGTAATTTCCCGCTGTTACTAACCCATATATTGGAGGAGGAGGAGAAGGAAAATAGCTCTTTTAGTACTCTGGATCCAAACCATAATAAAATGTGCCAGATGGCGAAGCTAAATGTATGGCACACCGACTTCTGAAGTTAAACGGTACTGCAAACCACTGAAAATGGTTTATCGTGAGCAGACCATTGTATCAAGCCACTCTCATAGTATTACCTTCAGCAAAAGTAAATTTCAGACTGCACACACCCGACACACAGTCTCCTGCTAGGTGCAGCCATGTCAGATATATGATAGGGAGCATGGCGCCTTCAGATTTTTCGACGCAGAATGAGCAGTGAGAAAAGGATATAGCGGCGGATCCAGGGAAACATTTCGGGGGAGGGGGGTGGGCTAGGGAGCTTAAGCGTCCCCCGTCATTGCTTTGGAACAGTCTCCCGCTATGCATTTACAGTAGGTACCCTGGCATTTTCGGGGGGGGCTTGAGCCCTCAGCCCCCTTATATCCGCCATTTAAGGGATAGACATATTTCCGCGTTGAGTCTAGGCCAACCATGATCTTGGTGCTCGGAATCGTTGATAGTGTTTTACCGCATCCCGAGCATCCTCCCCCGAGCTCAGTTCAAGCACAAAGGAAAAAAGTTCAAGCCGCCCCGGTAGCTCAGTTGGTAGAGCGTTGGGGTCCGGCCCGCTGCTCAGAAGCATGCAGTGGCAGGGCATGCCCAGGCTTGGGATCGGTTCCTCTGAGACGCTCCGGCGCTCAATAGTTTACCCGACGTACAGGTCGGCTGGCAACTGACTGGTGAGAGGGTGACCTGAGCGGGGCGGCCGTCCCTGTGCTTTGTAGGACGTTAAACTTTGGCTTCTAAATTAACCCTCCATTGAGGGAGTTGCTCGTTCGGGTGGTGTGGTCGGGGTCTCCGTGACAAGTTCCTTGATGACTTTAGTCAGACTCCGACTCCACCAGTCGTACTAGGAACAACTTGAACAAAATTTATATAAAAAAGACACTTTTTATCTCCAGGCATCACGATTCCAGTTGAGTGCACTCGCTAGACACTGAACACCATCGGCTGAACACCCATCTTGAACGATCCCTCGCCAACGTTTCGGAGCTCATCCAAGAACGAGTCCGGCTGCTCTGTTCAGAACGGGAATCAACGTTTTTTATTAGTCTACGAGCATAACGAGGAACGACCGCCGGGACTCATCTGGAACGGCCTGCGGGGGCGGCCCGCACTCTCGGCGCGACCGCCAGTGTGCGTGACTGACCCCAAACACGGCGGCTGTCAGCGGCGCGCCGACCGGCGGCTCGGCGGGCCACCGAAAACTGTTGCGGTTTCGCCTCAGCACAACGGCGCCTGCCCACGCCTGCTGCTCTAATCGCGTCATTTGTAGCGAATTATGATAATGAGCCGCCGCCTCCGGCCACCGCACTGTTGCCTCCAGTGATGGATTCAGAAGAGCAGGCCGCTGGTGTCGGAAGGCTAAGAACAGGTTACTGTGGAGGCTACCACCGCAGCAGTATGATTTATCGGCGTGAATTAGCGCGCGGGTGGTGCCAGGTCTGCCGGCGACTGGGGACCACCATCGCAGTCTGTCACCGCCGAGGTGGCGGGCAGCAATCACGGTGACGCCACGGCGGCTGCGGGGAGCCATCGGTGCACCGGCAGGAGGCTGGCGCATCAATCGCTGCTTGTCGTCACAATTGCGCCCGCCAGTGGCAGACGGCGCGACACCGCGCGCCCCCGCGGCGACCATCAATTGGAGAGCGGGCCGGGGCGTCCTGCGCCGCCCGCCGAGACCATCACCTGGGGGCAGTTGGCGCCGGTGACTACTCTACTCGGCACGTCGGGAGGCGTGCGCGCTGAGGTGGCAGGCCGATCTGCGGTCTCAACTGCGAGCGGCGGTATCTTTTGAGGCTTCCACCACACTTATTAATGGGTAATTGGCATCACTTAAATCACGCCCACCCAATTTGAGACGACCTCTCCAGGACCGGCTCATGTTTAAACAAATTACCCTGCGATGGGTAGTCCGGCATTATGGGACTTGGAAGAGCCACTTCCAGGCTCTTTTCACTCTGACCAGAAGAGACTTTCGCCGCGTACACTGGTCAGTTCAACATATTAATTCAAGTACCCACTTAAAATTAGAGCACTCGCTTTAGACCCTGGCTCGTGCTACCCGGGTATGCTCTCAGGTCACGTTATAGCCACCGCGTTCAGTTACAGCGAACCCGGACACTGAGCTGGCTTAATGGGTGGGGAAATATGGCACCAGTCCTGAAGCGAACCCACACCGATGATTACGGGAAATTGCATAAGCACCATATGTGCTCGTTAGGGCGTGCGTTTCACACAAGGATGACAGCGGTTAGCAGTGACGACATTTTCTCTGCGGTCCTGCTGGGAGCTATTTCGGCAGCATCCGCTGCGCTTGTGAAACGGTCTGAGGTCAACTATTTGAATTTCCTATTCTGGTGCCGCGTGGGATCGCGATCGCCGATCGGTGTTCGGATTCCGCCAAATGTGCAAATCTGTGAGATACCCACGCTCCCTCAGCGTTCTTCAGATGCCTTTAGCAGGTAAACCAATAGTTACGAGTCTTTCAAGCGGATAAACACTCTTTAAAGAGTAGTAAAAATAGTGTTACGTGTTCTTGCTTCCTACAGCCGTGGGTCGCAGGTTCCAGTCCCAGTAAATTTTCAAAATAGGTATGGTTTAATGCCTGTACTCCTTACCATCAAGAAAAAGTGGGGACGCCGTATAATCTTAGCAGTTGATGCGTCGTGAAACCCAGCTCATACAGTTACTGGTTCAAAATGTGAAAACAAGAGCACATCCTTCCGACGAGCACCTAACAACGCCGCCCCTGCCGTTTTAGGAACCTGGGAATGCGTGTACCTGACAACGCTGCCCCTGCCGTTTCAGGAACCTGGGAATGCAGGGCCTGGACGTGTGGCGGAACCCGCAGATCTACATGGTGGGCACGTCTCCGCTCTGCTCGCGGATACCCGGGCTCAGCCCCGGCCAGAGGAAGCTCTGTCAACTGCGCCAGGTCAGTCACTTATTATACACGTTCTGCCTGAAACTGCGCCAGGTCAGTCACTTATTGCACACGTTCTGCCTGAAACTGTACAAGGACATTCACCAGCTTAGCCAGTTCAGTCAGCAACTGCGCCAGGTCAACCACTTGTTCCACAAAGTCTGCCTCTCGCTGCGCCAAAGCAGTCACTTATTGCATAAGTTCTGCCTGTATGTGGGACTGGGCAGTCACTTATTGCACGCGTTCTGCCTGCAACTGCGCCAAGGCCGTTGCGTATTGAACACGTTCCGCCTG
This sequence comes from Lepas anatifera, assembly GCA_034440635.1. Taxonomy (NCBI): domain Eukaryota; kingdom Metazoa; phylum Arthropoda; class Thecostraca; family Lepadidae; genus Lepas; species Lepas anatifera. The sequence goes on from JAOTON010000036.1 coordinate 427,385, forward strand.
TAAATTCACCATCCCAGTCACTTATTGCACAAATTATATACCTGTAACTGCGCCAGGGCAGACAGTGATAACGTCAGGCTAGTGACCAGCTGAGCCTGCTCAGTCAGTAACTGCGCCAGTTTGGTCGCTAATTGCGCCAGGGCAGTCGTTGACTGCGACAGGTTTAGTTACTGATCGGGTCGAGACAGTCTATGTTCGCACCAGAGCAGTTACTGATGGCGTCAGATCAGTCCATGTTTGTATCAGGTCAGTCAGTCACCGATCGCGCCAGGTGAGTCAAGATCGCGGCAAGTGAGTCACAATCGCATTAAGTGAGTCACAATCGCGTTGGTTCAGCCACAAACGCGCCAGGTCAGTCATTATCACGTCAGGTCAATGACTGATCACGTTAGGTCAGTCATGGATCGCGTTGATCCATCATGATCACCTGAACGACTTATCGCCACTTCCTAGCGCAGTTAGGCTGGCAGAGTGCTAGATGTATCGTTGTCTCACTAACAGCTGCGTCCACTCGCTCCGAGCCAGCAGTTTCTCAGGTATTCGCAGCATATGCACATGACTTATTTGCGCCGTTTAAGTCTGCACTGATCTGGTCTTTAGTCTGGCTAGAGTTCATCATGACCAAGAAAAATAAATTAAATTAAAACCCAATCCGATCCACACCCGAAGATCCCCTCACACATCCAGGCCAATCCACGTTCACATTGAGTATCTGTCCAAGTCAAATCGGTATAAAAAGAAGACGACTAAATCAACATGGATTGCTCCAATTCGTACTTAGACCCATAACCGCCTAATTTTTCACACCAATCCAATCAAATTCTACCTATAGATCCGATTGCATCAAATATCCAATCAGAAACCTGGCTTGTCTCAAAATCAACCTTTGTTGATCATATAGATTTTACTGTTAAAAGGCAAACAAAATGTTAGGAATATTAATAAGACCTTTTCAGGCAAGTAGAGTCCCCGGTCGACTGAAATGCGGTCCAATACTTACAGCTTATTTTTTAATCATTCGGTCCCTTTTAAAATATGGATGCGTCATTTGGAGTGGTGCCTCAAAAACTCAAAAACTATGTTGAATTTCGCCTAGTCTTTCTAGACTAGGCAAAATTTAACATAAGTTTCTAATCTGGCAAGCCTCACACGCACACTTCTCTCGGCCTTCAGAATATCTGTCCTATTCGGAACCTTTTGTTCACTTCAAGATATTGAGCCTGGCGAGTAGACGGGTCCAATACGATATTCTATTCGTCCATTAGCCCTCGCCCCACCGGGGGCATCGATGCCTCCCCAAGGTTTTTCCGAGGTAGCAGAAAAACTATGAGGCGGAGCACTGCGGCTGAGGGCTCTACCTCTTACTGCATCATTTTTCCCACCATCCCTGAAATTTTTACCGCGGGTCACCCAAGGTCCGGTCACCAGACGAGGTCAACCAAGGTCACCTCACTTCAACTTTAGAGCTCTGTTAGAGCTACATTTCGAAGTCGATCGATTTGAAACCTCCTACACTTCATGACCCCTCCAGGGTCTACAAGGTGTATATCCGGGATTTTTCGATTTCGTGCCCTGAGATCAGGTCACGAGGTGACCTCTCCCATTGAAAAAGCATGGGAAAAGCTGTCTTATGATCTAAAAGTCACAAAAACGATTGCAAATGCTCAGCTTGATCAGAAAAGCGTTTTTGGACACCCTTTCACGGATTCCAGGGGCCATATTTGCCCTTTGACCTCTAAAAGGTCATCCAAGGTCACCAGGGGTCAAAAACAGTATTTTGACAATAACCTTTGACCTAATTAAGCTAGAGCGCTGAAACAAACACCATCGTGTTTGTCTTGTCACTGGCTTTCATTTGATATACGGCAAGGTCACTTGCTGACCTTTCGTAACCTGAGGTCATATTAGGTCACGAGGTGACCTCTGGAGGTCAAACCACTGGCGGAAGGTCTTTACGTTTCACACAGAGGAAAAAGTACTGGCAATTTCCTATCAAATGTACTTTACCAGACCTCAATAGCTCTAATGGCTTAAGAGTTATGCCCAGTTTGCTTAAGCATTGTATATTTGAGTGAAAATAGCCGATCTTGACCTAATTTGACCTCTGGAGGTCAAACCATTGACCTGAGCACTAAAAAATGTAAAGTAATTTCTTACTGAATTCACGTGAGCTTTCTAGTGCACTTTGCAGATTTGCGCTAACGCCCATATTTTCGGAGTTAGAGGGGGCCATCGATGGCCCCCGGTGGGGCGAAGGTGGCGGCGGACCCCGGTGAGGCGCGGGTTAAATTTTAACTGGAAATTTTGATTGCGCCTATCTACTGGGATGTTTCCCCTTACACATCCCAACTAGGAATACGAGAGTATCGGCAAATAGTTTGTTGCACATTCAATTTGCATGGTAAGAAGCAGTAAAACGCGGGTTGTTTTGCCGAGCCGCGACAAACACAAACATATGTGTTCACTCCCAGCCTCAATCTGACCTCTTTCACGATTCTCCTGCTTTTAAATCCCAAGTAAAACACCATGCTAAACAACTGACGAGCTAGGCATTTGTCGTGATATGTATGTATGTACTTGTATGTTCGACAATGTATCGAAACGAGATGAGGCGTAATTGGGTGACGTGTGATAACCTGTCGCTCAATTACTGCAATAAGTAAATAAATGTGCTCCATCTTTGGGTAGTACCAGTAGGATGAGTTTGTGCAGAAATGTAATCTGCAACCTCAGTCGTAGGGTACGGTGAAGCCCAAATCTCCCTAATCTCCAATATTCTGATGGATTAACAGGCGAAAGGATATGATTGCGACACGGCAAGACACTGATTCTGAGGATTCTGTAAACCAAAAAAAAACAGGCTATGAATTGTTTACCCCCACACGTAACAAAAGTGTCCAGCACTCAAGAGCAAGGCTTCAACGGCGTTCCGAGTGTTGCTCAAAGCATTCATTAGGATTTGTATGAATGAAACGTTCTTATATTTATTTAACGTACCAATTATAATTCATGTTTACACATATCTGCAAAAATCGCACATTCTTTCAGGTGTAAACAAGAACATAAAATTGAATGTTAGAGGGAAAACGTTCCACTCATTACAGTGTCTATAAATATGCCGTTTTCAAGTCTAGGTCATTATTGCCATGATACCGACAGAATGTGTCACTTCATTGAGTAAACGCCGCGTTAGCATTTCCATCATATGGGCTCAAACTTACATCACTTCGCCGCAACGTGAGGTTTCACGCGATAAAAACAGACAAGAATGGTAACATCTTCTTTCTCTAGTAACTGCACCATCAATTAAGATATATGGGAGCGTAAACTATGCTGCAAGTCCTATTACCTCGCCTGCTCGTAACAGGATCTATTTATGTGACAATCAAGCCGCGCTACTCAGCCAGCGCATTTTTACGCGCAGGCGTATCCCTGTTACTACGGCATCGTTTAGGCGGAAAAATTCAGCAGGCACGCTGTTGTGACAGGCGTCGGCAGATGCGCAAGGCCTTGCGCAATGCGTAATGTGCGAGACAACGACAGTTCACCTGCCCGCGGACGCCGTGTGACCAAGCAAGGGGCCGAGACAACACTGCGGGCGAGAAAATCATCCTTTCTGATCTGTGGGCGCGAGCCCCGTCCATAATGCCCGTAGAGTTGGTGTGATTGATGCGAAATGTGTTGGACTTCAAATATACTTCCATGCGTGGCTCGACATGACTATACCTTTTGTACATGTGGAAGGCAATGTATGTACATCATTTGAGAAGCAGCGTGTCCTAGCATAACCACGAGAGGACGAGAGCGAGAGAGAAAGAGAGAGAAAGAGAGAGAGAGGGAGAGAGAGGGATAGAGAGAGGAAGAGAGAGAGAGGGAGAGAGAGGGATAGAGAGAGGAAGAGAGAGAGAGAGATGGCCTCGATGGATAAGGGAGCACAGATTGGTATCATAATACCTACATAGATCGTGACCTGACCTGCGGCTGGACCACTTGTCATTAGTGGATTGGGGATTGCGGGCGGATATCATTAGACGGGAAGCGTGACCTGACCTGACCTGCTGCAGAACCACATGGCGTTGGTGGTTCGGGTTCTTAAATTAATATCATAAGATAGCGGGCGCGACCTGACCTGACCTGACCTGCGGCAGGACCACATGGCGTCGGTGGGTCGGGGAGCACGGGCCGGCATCGCAGAGTGCCAGCACCAGTTCCGGACCAGCCGCTGGAACTGCTCCACCGTGGACGACTCGTCCGTGTTCGGCCCGGTCCTGCAGATCCGTGAGTGCCACCTGTGCAAAGCCGCAAAATAATATGCTGCTATTGTTGTAAGTAATGCATTGCATTTGTTTATAATTTTCAAGAGATCAACTAGGGAGTAGAGTATCTCCACACATCCATGACATTATGAAATAAGTACTTGATTTAATCACTACAAATATTCCTACGCCCTTTGGACAAGGGCGTAGGAATAGTTGCATACCTCATGCTCCAATCAATGCACCTTTAATTTCCAATGTCCATCCCAATGTACTTTTGAAGGTTAATTTATTGTAGCACGAGGTACTAGAAACATGATATAAACATGTTTATATATATATATATATATATATATGTGTGTGTGTGTGTGTGTGTGTGTGTGTGTGTGTGTGTGTGTGTGTGTGTGTGTACAATTTGTTGTAAACATGTGTATTTATGGTATTTTCCAAGTACCTCATGCTCCAAGCAATTCAACTCTAATTTCCCATGTCCATCCCCATGTGCTTTTGCAAGCTCATTTATCGTAGCACGAGGTACTAAAATAATATTATGAACATGCTTAGATATACATACAATGTTTGTAAACATGCGTCATTATGGTATTTTCCTAGTATCCCATTTTCCAATCAATGCAACTTTAATTTCCATCGTCCATTCCCATGGTTCCCTTAATCCCATGGTCCCATTCCCATTTCCATGGTCCCATGCTCCAATCAATGCAACTTCAATTTCCATCGTCCATTCCCATGGTTCCCTTAATCCAAGTGCAAGTTGGATAATTATGCTCCAAAGACTGCTATGATCGGCCCCCTTCTCTATGAAAAATCATGTTTCGGTTTCAGCGGTAAACAAAATACTGCACGGGGCGGGAGTTAAGGAGGCCAAATCCCAGGTTTTTTCTAGTGTGAATTATATGGTCAGCGAGAGGCAGATTCTTTCCCGGTGGTGACAGTCACGACTCCACGCCTGTCGAAAAGCCGAACCCGGCAATGCGAGCGGAGCAGGCGTTTGGTGACCTTTTTTCATGGGTGGAGCACGCGTCTGGTGACCTTTTTCCATGGGTGGAGCAGGCGTTTGGTGACCTTTTTCATGAGTGGAGCAGGCGTTTGGTGACCTTTTTCCATGGGTGGAGCACGCGTCTGGTGACCTTTTTCGATGGGTGGAGCAGGCGTTTGGCGACCTTTTTTCTTTTATCAACAGGATTTTGTTCGTCACGAATGTTTGCAAAATCCACCAGAGGATCCTTACACAGGCGATATCTCATAAGCATCGCCAGCGGTGAAAATGTGAAGCCCGGCTCTTTTTTAATATCTTGCTAAAAATAAACGTCCACTTCTGAAATAATTCGCGGAAATGGACGGAAAAATAATATCTTCTGCTTTGTTTTACCTTCCGCACGTACTATTCATAACACATTCAAGTTCCTTCCGAATCCGATTGCAATCTGGAAATTTGTTTTCCGAAAATCGAGAGCGCTAGACCCCCAACCCTCACCCCCATTCTATATCCCATATGAGATCTAATTCTAAGAGAATCCCATTACAAAACACGGGTAAGACTATTTGCTTTTGTGGGTATATGGAACATAAAGAAGTAGTTAACTCAACTCTGCGTTCTGAATTTTCTAAGCAGCCTTACCTTTCCTGCTGTACGTCCGTGTCCATTCATCTTGTTGGTATTGTCCTTTTATGACTGTTTTCGCTTTCACTTTTGACAACGTGAAGTTTCTGTGGAGCGCAGTCAATCGCCAGCCTTTACAAAGTTTCAGCTAACAAACAATTCACTCGGTCAGGGATCCGTCATTTCTGAAGGGCCACCCTCTCCGCAGCCCTATCACACGAGTGATTACTAATTCATATTCAAATAGTGGCGGCGTTCCTCCAATCCCGGCGCACGCACCCCAGAGGGCGCTGTGTTGACTCGGCGCTCGACTCAAGTGTTTGCACGCACCGTCAGATGCCAACACTGGAAAATATCAAGTCCTCTCCTGCGCCGGTATTCAGGCCTCCTCTGAACCGAACTAGCCGTGCGAACCGAGACTAAGCACTTCCGGTGCTCCGGACCCGCAACTTGGTGGCCGCGCGCTGCCGTGGCTGATTGGACATTTTGGCGTCTGCGCAGTAAGCTTGGCCGACACAAAGGCGACGGTGGGAGTGTTCTGCGCTTTAGCTTTGGTACGAGTTCCTCCTGGGCGGGCTATTCATGCCAGCAATCGCATGAAGTCGACAGCCTTTCGACAGCGAGAGTTGAACAAATCGCCACGTCCGCCCGACAGACCTGTACCCTCCGATCCGTCTGCGGCAGTTTCGGCCGCGAGTTTGTTCGCCAAACAAGAACATGGCATCGGACCGCGATAGTTGACAATTACTGACGCGGAGAGGGCTCGCGGCGGCGGCGGCCGCGTGTTTGCGCCTGAGTCACTATCGGAGAGCACACACAGGGCTGGGTGAGCGGTACCCTGGCCGCGGCAGGTTCAGAGGAGCGGCCCCGCTGGACGGTGGGAAACTCAGCCAAAACAATACCCAGAGTATTCGCCAGCACACACGAGCGCTGTTATCTGCCGGGAGAACACAGGGATGAAGGAGTGATACAAAAAGGAGAGGAATGATCGCCAGGCTTGTGATTGCGCGATAGTTTGTCGGAGATGATGGAGAACATACATCATAGATGCATGGAGGGAGGAGGATGGCAGTCAAATTTAGCTTACGTTGCTTGACAGGTTCAAGGGAGTCCATCAAGAAGGAACGATACTGGTACCCATTTCCATAACCTGGTAAAGTGGAAACCAAATACATATGAAAATAAAATGTTTGAAAGAGAGCCGTCACAAAAGTTCATTGGGGCGAGGTAGTGGAGTGGTCAGGGCAGCTGGCTTCCGCGCAGCCGACCCGGATTCCAGGCCCAGCGGCTTCCCTGAACAAGGAGCAAGCTGGTTCTCAAGAAACCTTTCCAACGGGAAAAGAGTTGGCCACGCCGCATGACCCTGGTATTTGGTGGGTCGATAAACTAGTTAGTTAAGGGCTTTTTATAAGGCGTTCTGTGCAAGGCATCTTTGCCCGCCTCTAAAGTGTGTGAGAGAATTTTGCGGGAGGGGTGTTTACTTTAAAGTCGCAGAACAAATGGGCGAAGCTTATTTCAAGGAATGGGTCGCGAAGTGTAGCAACACTTGCAAGGGAAGGGGATTGCTACGGCAGAGATGCCGAGCCTGGGCCACGGATATTATTTAAAGGGGTACGTGAAGCGCGTCGATAAGCCGCAATAATCATTATTACAAACAAAAGTCAATGCGTTCAAAATAAAACAGCTGTCATTCGACCCGGCCAAACACATCCGCCTCAGCCACAATTGACATTGACATCTAGTATCTACATCTATCGGTTAAAATTCCCATACGCCGTTGACCAGTTCAAGGCAGGCCACCAATAGTTAGGATACCGGTATCAATGTCTCTAACCTACCCCTAGCCGGTTCTATATCTACCGGCATCTATATCTAAGGTTAGGAGTCTTTATCCAAGCATTAATTTCTGCGCAACAGCACTTTCTTAGCGTGTACCAGCCCGAGCAGTGGCCGCTTCCGACTGACCTGACGTGACCTCGGTGCCGGCAGCGTCCCGGGAGGCGGCGTTCGCGCACTCAGTGGCTGCCGCGGGAGTGGTGATGTCGGTCGCGCGAGCGTGTCGCGACGGTCAGCTGGGCTCCTGCGGCTGCTCTCAGTCACCGCGGCCCAAGGAGCTGGACCAAGAGTGGGTCTGGGGCGGCTGCGGCGACAACATACAGTACGGATACAGGTGAGGTGATGAGCTACATCAGATACGGATACAGGTGAGGTGATGAGCTACATCGGATACGGATACAGGTGAGGTGATGAGCTACATCGGATACGGATACAGGTGAGGTGATGAGCTACATCGGATACGGATACAGGTGAGGTGATGAGCTACATCGGATACGGATACAGGTGAGGTGTTGAGCTACATCGGATACGGATACAGGTGAGGTGATGAGCTACATCGGATACGGATACAGGTGAGGTGATGAGCTACATCGGATACGGATACAAGTGAGGTGTTGAGCTACATCGGATACGGATACAGGTGAGGTGACGAGCTACATCGGATACGGATACAGGTGAGGTGTTGGTCGGGTTCGCTCAGGATGCAGGTGAGGTGATGGGTCGGGCCGGATGTGCCACGGTGGTACGCCCAGAGTCGAAGTATGTAGGTGAGACAGTGATGGATGGATCGGTGAGGCGGATTAGCTGATTCCGCGTGATAGTGGATGTGCTATGGGTGGATGGAGCGGCGAAGTGGATTTGGGATGAGTGCGGGGAATTCATCATCCAGCAAAGGCTCAAAATATATGATGGTTGTTGAGCTTCGAAGAGCACCTCCAAAAGTGACTATTGGCTCGTTCAGTTTCATGCTTGATAAAACACAACACGTGATTTTAGCAAGAATGTAGTGTCAGCTTACGTCTAGATAGCAATGAGCACACATCTGGAATTTTGTATAATACCAATTTATCTACATGGCGATCATTTCTCATGAGTAGTTATTTTACTACATCCTCCAGAGGAGCTGTGGAGGTCCTGCGAAACATAAGGTTCATCCATCCCGGTAAATACTAGGTCAAACCTGGATAACATGTTTTAGGCACAGGCTAAAAGTGAGTGGGATTTGGATCGGCTTCGGCTGAACAGGCAGATCTCAAAAAGCAGGATGGACGTCGAGAATTAAGCCTTGACAGGATCGGAAGTGGATTGAATGGGCTTAAGTGAAAACCGGATCCACCTGGTTTGGAACGGTGGCAAATTGAAAGGAGCGCCTGAGGATCACAGGATTTATTATGATTTACTGGTGCAAGATGTTAGCAAATCGGCTGGTTTACCTTGGGGATTATTCCTGAGCGGATATCAATTGCCACACATGCAGCACAATTTCGTCGCTGCGGCCAAGTAATAGCATATTGAACTGTTCTGCATAGTATGGCTCTTAAACTGTAATAACCCAGACATTTGTCATACCCAAGCCTAGCTGCTCATCTAGGCCAGGTACGTCAGAAGAACCCGTATACTTATTGTCCATGAATGTTCAAAATATAACTTTGTCTTCAACCTTCTGTTTCTCATGGCTGTTATGTATTGGTTCACTCATGTTCGCACCACTCCGTCAGTCACTTATCTTATCTGATTACCAACTACATCAGTCATCTTCTCGCTTTCCCTCTCCGGCCTGGACTGTAATTTTACACTCACAAGTCTGCGATAAGAATCTTCTGCTGATCCGATCTCTGAAAGCATTGTTCAGGTAAAGAAAAGTCTGTGAAATCCTACGTGAGGGATCATAGGAGGTGTGAGTTTAGTGCAGTTAAACTTGTCCACGTCACAACCTCGTATTGACTCTCTCGCTCTCTCTCTCTCTCTCTCTCTCTCTCTCTCTCTCTCTCTCTCTCTCTCTCTCTCTCTCTCTCCCTCTCTCTCTCCTCTCTCCCTCTCCCTCTCTCCCTCTCTCCCTCTCTCCTCTCTCTCCCTCTCTCTCCCTCTCTCCCTCTCCCTCTCCCTCTCCCTCTCCCTCTCCCTCTCTCTCCTCTCTCTCTCTCTCTCTCTCTCTCTCTCTCTCTCTCTCTCTCTCTCTCTCTCTCTCTCTCTCTCTCTCTCTCTCTCTCTCTCTCTCTCTCTCTCTCTCTCTCTCTCTCTCTCTCTCTCTCTCTCTCTCTCTCTCTCTCTCTCTCTCTCTCTCTCTCTCTCTCTCTCTCTCTCTCTCTCTCTCTCTTTAGAAGCCTGCGGAAGCCACCAGCGGTCACAAAGCAGTCCAATTTCGAGAATCCTTATAAATCATTCGCGACCAGAGATACTAAGCCAGCGACAACAGCCCGTCCAGACTTATGGTGACAAATGCCTATTAAAGTGATGAACGGCGGTTTAGACACAGCGGCCAGACCGCCGCCGGCACCACCGAGCGATACTAGCCGAGTCAACGACGTTGGCGGCGGTAGTGAGCTAAAGTAGGCCTAGCTTCCTGCTTCTTATCCGACTCATTATTGGGTTATTGCTGGGGCAAGAAAGCTGATAAATACTACCAAACACGGGAAAGTACACTACGATATGCGTCAGTGTTTACATGAGGACCCCTTTGCAAGTTTGGCTCCTCGGTAATCTGCAGATACAGTCAATGAGCACGTGATCTTAACCAGAGAAGCATAATAAACCAAACGTGTGCAGACAGGATAAACGCCACGGTCCTAGGTGAAAGTGTGAGACTAGCACAGGAATGATTAGCCGTTGTATTGAGGGCAAATAGCTAGTGAAGGAGGAACATGGTGAATGATTGCAATATAGCATGCATGCAAAATGATATCTGGAAAATGAGTATGAAATTATAGTCACTATCCCGCGTTAAAACATAAGAAATGCCTTTTGTTCAAAATATCTTAGAGTTCAAAGTGCTCCCGGCCCGAAGCAGTACAGCCCACGCATTGCATGAAATTGGCGGTATATTGGCGGAGAAGTGAAGGCAAAACGACCTGAGTTCAGAAGACAGATGCTGAGAGGTTACAGCCGGTCGTAATTCGCGTCTGCGACGGCTTTCATTCGATTCTGCGACCGCTGCCCGGGCCGGTTAGTGTAAGGCAGCAACTGCATCGGTCCGTTTATAGCGTCTTTTTTCAACTTACAGCAATGTATTGTCCTGGTTTGCATACATAGCAACACAGCAGTTCAATACACAAGTAAGCAATGGACTACCGACCTAAAGTGCCTCGCCTCTCGTTTAGCAAGCAATACCCGAAGTGCTCATTCCACATATGTTTAACACACTCTTCCTGACAGCAATGTATGGCCATCGTGGCCTGACACAATAACCACCCTATTCATATTCTCTCGAACAAATGCCTTCCGAATTCAACATCGCCATGCTTATCCCTTCCCTAAACAACTTAATAGCAGATAGGTCCGTTTATAGCGTCGAATCCATTGAACGAGTTGTTTCTGCACTCGGGTAGGTCTGATTCGCCTCTGCTCGCCTTCCAAGCTTTGTAGCTCCACTTTATGTGCTGGTTATAGGTTTCACAGGGCCGTATTAATACGTGAGTAGAGCATGCAACATGAACCGTGCGATCATTAATGTCCCACGGGACGTACCGGATAATAATGCTTTTCCGGGCAAAAAGCATGCACGGATACATGTGCAGCAGTAGTTTTCTGACAGGTCAAGCTTTTTATCGGTCATATTCACACATGCACGGATATGGAAGATATATCGCATTGGTACCTGAAAACAGTTACTGAAGATATATTAAAAGAAGACGCTGGTACACGTATGTATGTGAGGACGGCTCTCCTGTTTCGTGGAACAAGCTTACCTCAATTTTTAAACGCCAGGATTTTATCGCATTTCATTGATAAGCATATCACATAAATCAGCCGATGCAATGAGTAAATTGTACTTTTATAGCCAGATTACGGGTGACGTGTTCGTTCGTTGCTCAGATCCTCACTGCTGCAATAAAGCACTCGCATTTATGCAAATATACCGTATCGAAAGCGTAAACGGCATTCAGCTAGGGATTCGTAAGGCTGAACAGCGATCTCCATGAATAAATTCACCTGTTTTGCACCAAATTGCTCACCTATATCTGCTCTATTTCAGATTTGCCAAGGGGTTCGTCGATGTGCGGGAAAAAGAGCGAAAATACAAGAAAGGCTCCAGGAAACACGCACGCTCAGTCATGAACTTACACAACAACGAGGCTGGCAGACGGGTAAGCGAAGGAAATAAGTGGTTGTTTTGTGAGATAAGTGATGCAACCTGAAATGAAATTGTGAATACATATGAATATCGTTGTTATATGAGCCATCACCCGACACATATTAAAACAAGAAGTGTTATTATATTTTTTTATTAAAAAACGAAAATTTCCAAGTTGCTCCTACCGAAGGATTAGTTTGTTTCTATTTATACATCTCTCCATTCCCCCTCCCCTATTATTTATGTGTTCATTTATATTGGCAACTCTCTGATTACACCCACGCGAGTTTGTGGTGGTAACGGGAGCTTTACGCGTTAGCGCTATCAACAAATGGTCACCCTCAGACTAATGTGACATGTCCCAGTTGGATACGCTTGTCTGACCATTTAAGGAAATCCACCGACTAAAAATATTGAAGAACACAAACCCACTAGTTCCATCAGGGCCTGAGAATACGTACGTTTGTGGCTTTCTACGTATCGGATATCACGTTGAGCACGTCTACGTTCGCGAAAAGCACAGCTTTCGAGAAACTCCTTGGCCATGTCCCATGATGACCCTCATGCCGTGATTTATGCCGCGGAGGTGGTCGCTCCAGTAATTGTAAGGCGCGGTTTGAGCTGGTGCGGTCGCTGCTGTGTGGAGTTTCGCTGAGAACGTGCACGGCCAGCTATCCACGGCGGAAGCTGGCGACCCACCCAGCGTGACTGACTGCCGCCACCCCCGCACCTTCCTTACTTTGTTTGCATGGCTGATGGCTAATTGCTCATCATTCATTTTACGAGTTAATTCTGCTATGCAGGCGTACGCTCTCTTGCTCGGTTTCTGCCTACTTGGAAGACATTCACATTGCCTGGTTTGTTTGAAGCGCCGCTCAAGGCTATTTTCGGGTAATACAATTATTTCCCGGGGCGCCGCTTTCGCCGACTGGGCTAGACTGCGTGCCGCTGCATTACCAGGACCGTTATTGAGTAACGCTGGCACCTGAGAGTCGGCACCGTTCACCACCTCATAAACAACAGAATTTGTGTCACGGGTTGGGCCAGCCCCGGCAGTTATTATGGCTATTCGCGTCGATGTTACAGGCGAGCGGCCGTAAATATATTAGGGCCTAGACGCTAGCCGCGGTTATCGCCGTGTTCACTGCTCTTGGCACCACTCTCTGATTCTTCGGCCGTCGGTGATGGCGTATTAATTTGTCGGTAACGATCCGTGACTTACATAGTGTACGGACGCCAACAAAGCCATGTGCTTGTGCAGAATGGATTACAATTCCGATGTTGTAAGACCCCGGCCCCGCCCGGGCATGTGTCTTCATTATGCTTGTTAGAGGGTTCAGGTGCAGCCGCATCTGCCTTGCAAATACCATGCGCCCATAGTGCAATCTGGCGTTAACACATTACTCTTTCACTCACGATTGGTGGTCTGTGCATGCAACCAATGGACGGTGGTCTTCCTCCACAATGCGCCGCGGGGAAGAACTGGCTCAAGTCGGCTTCTCACCGTGTGCTCTTCACCAGAATACTTCCCGGTCACGTGCGCTAAGCATTTATTGGCCGTCGCCAGATATTCTAACGGATACCCAGCAATACTTCATTTCCATTCACTGAAGCAGCTTGGACATCTGGAAATTTCGAAGCACGCCAATGCACTCGGAAAATCTGGTTCACGGAGGGGCGGGCTCAGTGACGCAATTCGGCTGAGAAAGTGAAGAGATCCCAGGGTGCGCTTGTCGGTGCCACTCACTCAGCTGTACCTGTTCTTGACCCCGGCCGACCTCCGCGCGCCGCATGGTTACCCCTGGTTACCCTGATGCGGACGTCGGCAGAGATAAGTGCACGGTTCGGTGCGAGGCGCGCCGGCGCGACTTTTCCCGCCACCCCGCCGGGCAGCTGGGCTGTCGGGGTGCCGTCCTGCTGGTTCTGTTCGCCGCCGACCCGCGCTGGCACTCCCGGCAGTGCGTTTTTCCCGGCCGGTAACAGTGCGCGTACATTGTAGTGGTTGTGCCGGCGGCCTCGTTTTTACACCGCCCCCCATCGGCGATGGCCAGCGAGACAGGCTGGGAGGTTTCAATCAGCGCCGAATCGGTCCATTCACGTACTGCCCCGGGGCGATGAAGGTCAGCGGCCCTGGGTGTGTGACGCGATCGAATTTTACTGTCAAACAGCAGTATGCTTCGCTGTTGCGCAATCTGAATGTGTCATTACTTTCAACGCCCTACGTCGATAAAAGGGGCCTGGGTGGCGCAGTCGGTTAGCGCGCGCACTCGGCTCGGCTTATGACATTCTGTACGTGCAGGGTGTCTTGGGCTGGAAGCCACACTTAAAACCGCCTCATAAAAACTCTGCTCTAGGATTCTGTAATAAGATGAATACAAGTGTTTTTTTAATTATCTTAAGATTCAGTAAAGTACTTCGCACTTTGTCGTTAATGACAAAGACTTCATATAAATAGGTATTTGCGAGCAGAAACAAAAGGAGAGGTGGTCAACCCTGGATCATAGCACGTACAAGTTTGTAAGGGAACTTTTAAAAGAGGAAGGAGAAGGAACTCGAGTTTTCGGTATCACATTCCCTTTAAAAATATCACTGAAAATCGTCAGTTCGTGTTGTGTGCTGCCAGGTGGCGGTGTGCATCGCTTGCGGGACAGAGTAGACAGACAATTGGGATGCCCTGCTACAGTTGCAGTGATACATTCCACCGAGAAACATTCCGAAAAAATCGACGCAGTTACCGTCTCAGGATGTTTCTTAGATTACTTACAACACATGCAAGAGGAATACCTGGAAAGATTGATGGATCAATTTTGCGAGCAATACTGCCATTTGTTAGCGCCTAATAAATCAGCGTCATTTTTTATATGCGGTATTTGAGGGTGGTTTTACAGTGCTGTAATGTTTCTTCCAAGTAAAAATAGGTTTTCAACACGCGCCCCGCTGGGCGGGGGCAAAATTTACCCACTCCTGGTTTTCCCCAGATAACACAAAAACAAAGCAACACAGAACAACAAAACTTGCAGTACCTTGTTCTTAATTAATTTTACGTATCTAATTATATTTTTTAGGGTAAGTCATGTCAGGTCAAGGAGCTATTTAAGGTCAAACGACCCGACCTCAAAACATAAAATCACGAGTTTGAAGCGGCGCCTAAGGAACATCAGCCAACCGATCAGTTTGAAACTTCCACAATATAATACGGTCATCAGGTTCTAAAAATCTGTTATCTCGGAATTTCGATATTGTTGACCTAAGGTGGGGTCAATGTTTTAGTCACCCCATTATAAGTCTGTGGTGGAAAATAGAATGGGCTCGTTTTCAGTAAATACTGGATAGACAAAACTGAAAATCCTCTAACCGTCTAGTTTTACTACGATCTTGGCCATAAAGTTGAGTTTTTGAGCATCTGACCTCTCAAAGGTAATGTCAGGTCACGGGAGCGTAGAGTGATTGCTTTGCCAATAACTTCTCACTGAATTGAGATAAAGCTCTCATTTTGCTTGCTTTGTGCTTATATTGTCACGGGGAGTCGATTAATATGCAGCATGACCATACCAGATCACTCTGTGACCCTGACCTAGCTCGAGGTCAGGTCATTTTCGCAATTTGACCCAGCAATGTCATATTATACATCATTCGATTTGCCAAGATGAGAGGAATCTAATGATGCATAAATATTTGCTCTAGCTGTGCTGAGTAAAAATATAAAGGGGGAAACTTACACTGTCCTGTTGTAAGCCTATGAACCTTCTTTGACCTATGCTGACCTCAATATTGACCTGACATAAAAAATACTTCGTATAATTTCTCTTCGTCTCGTCAAGAGCTTTCAAACGCTGTCCGTAATTTTCCTTTCGCCTTCCTGGGAAATAAGATACGGAAGCGGAGCGAAATACACCCCCCAGCGGGGCGCTTCGCAGAGCCATTGAAAACCAAAGTTTAGTCTTAACCAAAGACCTTAACACCATTTCCGCAAGAGAGCTGATAATGCTTGGAAGAAAAATTTAAGAACAGTTTTGTGTATAACAGTTTTGAATAAGATTATTGTTCTTCTGAAAAACCCTGAAAACTGGTACAACATCTTAGTTGAGTGTTCTTGAGGCATGTGAGATGTAGTTTGGTACTCACATCAGAGCTTCTAGACGATTTTCTTTACTAGACAGAACAATATTAACCCATTAACGCCCGCACCTACTTCCAGCTTTCAGATTGGCAACCAAATGTTTTCCTATGTTTAGAATATGCCAAATAAGATGTTCCGAAAGTTTTAAACCGATACCACTTTTAGATTCTGAGATATGACACCGGACAAAAATGACCCGCTGGGCGTTTGGGACATCGGCTGGCACGACGCGGCCGGCTCCGGGGCGGCGCAGTCACCGCACTCAGCGGCCTGATGCGCATCGCTTTTACTGCAGTTTTGTGAAGTGTTTTTATTTACTCTTGTATATTGGCCATAGTAAAATGTTAAGACAGTTTTATGCTCTCCAGGCTTAATCGTAGACAACACCAATCGCATATTTGCAAATAGTATACAACGGTGGTTAACCTAGACTGATGATTTGCAGGGGATAAACTAAAATTGTGAAAATCATAGTATTTTAAGAATGCTGTGGTATACTATAGCATAGAATATTAAGAATATAAGGTGAATATCAAAGGTTTTGGGAAACCGTTTCTTTTGTCTCTACCCCCTTCTTCCTTCGTCTCCCAAAATTGGTGACTGACGTTCGCTGAGCTTTCAGCGAATAATCGTAATATTCAGCAAACAGATGAAAAGTTTTGAAAACTCAATCCGTTATCTTCCCCTATGCGGTGTAAATTAGCCTGATTAATCTCCAAATCTCCAAACGGTTCCATTTCGATCTTTCCAACTTTTCTTTGGAGCAAGCAGCGTGCTCCATAGTTGCATCAACGTGAATCTTCACATTTCTAGGCACGCCGCTGGTCATTGTAAGGCCTGTCAGCGCATCATCTTTCTCATCCTCATGACTAATATATTTTGTAATGGCGTACTCATGGTATGCACCTGATCCGCTTTAAAACAACTTATTTTGCTTCTTTTTCTGCAAAACCTTTAATCTGTGCCATTGCTAACAATTATGCTTTCAATATATTTATGTCTCCGAGGCTGGATATTTTTTCTCGATCCAGGAGGGGATCTGGATGGTTTAACACTGACAATACAATCCAAGCCCTAGACAAAGTCTGTGGGAAACCAAAAATCCAGGCGGGGCTTGACTCCTCCTCTTAACCCCCGGGATGCGCACTCATGGTAGTTTCACTTGACTAGAACCAAGCTGCAACAGTGCTGTTTTAGACAGAAGGTCTAGAACTTCCTATGATTTCGCCCCTTTTAAAGTGCACCAGACGTTTTACACTGCACCATCTTGTCACAACAAACCAGCGCGGCGGCCGCGATAATTCTAAACTCATTTTGTTAGCTGGTCATTGCCTTCAATCAGTGGTGGAGCAAGGGGGCTAGGAAGGCTCAAGCCCCCTCTCCCACCGAAATGTCAGTGTGCCTATTGTAAATGCATAACTGAGTGCTGTTCCGAGGCAATGGCGGGGGAGGCTAGAGACCCCTAACCCCCTACACCCAATGAAGTCCTCAATTCGCCACTGTTCCCTATCTTTTCTATTCACTACACACAATCCATCGAGGGGAAAAGAAAAGGCTCTGCTAGTTTAACAGTGAAGTCATGCTAATATTTCGTCAAGTTTTCAAAACCCTGAAAATTATCTTTGATAACGCGTTCAGAAAACACTGGAACCATCTTGCATGTTTTCGTTAAAAATATTTGATAATCATTCCAAAAATAAGACACACCCTGAAAACGTTCGGAAGAATTTCATAAACTCCAAAGTTTCCAAACGTATCGACATTGCACTAAAAATCCTCAGATGTGATGAAAAGTCTATAAACTGGCAACCCTGAATTCGCAGGACCCACAATACCTCCATTTCCTATAGGTAACATTATGCATCTAACCTACGAGACGGGACGACAGGACACATCCTTTTCCTCCTTTTCAGCGGCCCGAAGATGTCCGCAACGCCCAGCGGGTCATTTTTGTCCGCTTCATATTTGACGATGTCTCATGGCAAAGCCGTTCAAGAAAATCTTACTGTTTCTTCACCATCTGACTCTTTGTGGTCTTAGCTTGATGTCAATCATGCAAACTCTTTTCGGCTTTCAATATGCTATTGCGAGAAACAAAATTTGCAAAGCTATCTCACGTTGACCAAAACCTCGCCAAAATAAGTTCCACCAAAATCGTCCCATAAAGACCTAGGATTTTCAAATGCATTTTTATAGCTTGTCTACGCTCTGAAACACACATCCATATTATAAACCTGAAGATCACTTCACTGGTACCGATTCTGCAGCCTGCCAAAGTCAGAGGACAAAAATGACCCGCTGGACGTTAATGGGTTAAGAAATGTATCCAGTTTGATATCAAGAATGCTGATAGTTCTGAGCTGCGGCCAAAATGGTTATCAAAATCAGCTGTCCGATTTTCATGTTTTTTAAGGCGAGATATAGTTCTTGAAGCTTTGAAAAGATCAAGGTGATTGCCAGTGCACTCAAAGCCAGGATTTGGCGCCCTGTCCTAGCTCAAGTCCATTCTGACGCCATATGACCTCAGCAGTTGGTGCGTCGTTAAATCCTAATAAAAAACAAATAAACGCCGATAAAAGTCTGCCAACATTTCCTTAGAAAACATTCAAGTATTTGGGAGCAAGGCTGACTCAAAAACTTATCCGGGATCTCCCAGGCACGAGGAAGACGACTCCAGCAAGTAGGCACTGTATGCACTGAGTGGATACCTCAGGCATGTCAACGACTGGAATATATGTATCTGCTTATCAGTTTCCTAGAAGCACTGGCAAGCTGTGCAATCTTCTCTGACGGATATACCTGTATCTAGGTTGGGTGAGGACTTTGCAGAAATATATCATTTGTATGACAATGAAATGTTTGCCTTCGCGTTCGTTTGAGCATCAGGTAAGTAACTCGTTTTTTTGGCTACCGAAGAAAACCTGTGGGCAGACATTTTTGTACCATGAATGTTGTATTGATCAGGGCCACTCCCAACAGGCACAGGAGCCAAATTATATGGAAAATTGGCATGGGTGTTCAATCCTCGTCCCCGGTGGGGGAGTGTTTGAACATCCCCCTTGGGTTTTTCCGACGGTACGAAATAACGGCGGAACGAAGCGCCGCCGTACTTAGCACACCTTATCCTTGATCAATTTCGCAACTTTCTACAAAATTTCAAGGTTGGGTCATCTCGGGTCAGGTCAGCAGTACAAGTCAAGTGACGTCACCTCCAAAAATGCTTAAGGTAGAATTAGTATAAAATGAGCGCATCTATCGGATTGAAACTTATACCACACAATGGGCACGTCGCGTGCTACAAAATATATTCCAGGATTTTGCATATCGATGCCCTAGGGTCAGATACGGACCATGACCTCTCCGTTGGAAATGCATGGGAAAACAGGCATTGGGCTGTATTTAGAGCCATAACATGTATTCATGCATTCATACACAAAGAGAAATACACGCTACAACAAAAGGAGAGAACTGGTATGTAGAGTAGGATGGCACCGGGGTTAACACGCGCCCCGCTGGGGTCCCTGGCATGATGCGCCCCGCTTGAGGGGGGCGTTTTTCGCCCCCGTATCTTGTTCCCCACAAAAGCTAAATCAAAATTACAGACGGCGTTTGAAAGCTCTTGACAAGGCGAGGGGATTTTATGCCAATATTTTTTATGAGGTCAATATTGGGATCAGCATAGGTCAAAGAAAGTTCCATAGGCTTACAGCAGAGCAGTGTACGTTTCTCTCTCTAGATCTGCCCTCAGGGGAGCTAAAGCAAATCGTTTTGCATCATTGCATTCCTCCCATTGCGGAAAATCGAATGATGTATAATATGACCTTGCTAGGTCATGTAGTGACAATGACTTGACCTCGAGCTAGGTCAGGGTCATTAAGTGACCTGGTATGGTCATGTTGCATATCAATCGACTCCCCGTGACAATATCAGCACAATGCAATCAAAATGGGAGCTTTATCTCAATTCAGTGAGAAGTTATTGGCAAAACAATCACTCTATGCTCACGTGACCTGATATGACCGTTGAGGGGTCAGATGCTCAAAAACTCAACCTTATGGTCAAGATCGTGGTAAGAATAGACGGTTTTAGAATTGTCAGCTTTATCTATCCAGTATTTCCTGAAAACAAGTCCATTCTATTTTTCACCATAGGCTTATAATGGGGTGGCCAAAAATTGACCCCACCTTAGGTCAACAATATCTAAATTCCGAGATAGCACATTTGTAGACCCTAATGACCTTATCATATTGTGGAAGTTTCAAACTGATCAGTTTGCTGATGTTCCCGGGGCACCGCTTCAAACTCGTGATTTTAGGTTTTGAGGTAGGGTCACTTGACCTTGAATAACTCCTTGACCTGACATGGCCTTAGCTCAAAAATTTTTCAGATGTGTTAAATTGATCAGGAATAAGGTACTGTAAGTTTCGTTGTTCTGCGTTTCTTCGTTTTTGAGCCATCTAAGGAAAACCAGGAAAGGGGCGAATTTCGCCCCCAGCGGGGCGCGTGTTAAGGAGCGATGAGTGCGGAGGGGGAAGCGAAAGGACGAGCACGGACGCGCACGCACGCGGTCCGTGTAGATACAGCTGAGAATACCTTTGCATTCTCAAAATCATAGTATCCTGAACATCTTTCCAGGTTCATGTTGCAAATTTTTACCTGTGACCTCTGAGGTCATCCAGTAGTTTACTTTGAGGTCATTTAGCAGTTTTCAGACTTTGGTCAATAACTTTGCAGGAAATGATAATAAAGCTTTATTTTGATACCATTACGTTTGGATTGTTATTGCGAGTCGATTGATATGCATATTGGCGATGCAGGTTGGATAGTGACCTTGACCTGACCTGAGGTCAGGTCATTTTTGTATTTTGACCTAGTATAATCATAGTATACATCATGCGATTTGCGGTGACGAGAGGAAGCGAATGGTGCCCAAAAACGATTCCAACTCAACTCTGTCAGACGCTAGAGCCCAAAAACTTTGCTCAACATGCAACATTATTTGCCCTGTTCTGACCTCAATATTGATCTGAGCCAAATAGTGACCCATGTAGTTTCTTCATGAATTTTTATGAGCTATCCAGCAGCTTTCGAGTTTTTCCCTATCCCGCATTGGAGCCGAGTTCGAGGGGAGTGTTTGAACACCCTCCCTCCACCATGGCGAAGGTGGCTCGGGGGCCCATCGGAAGGGGGTTAAAGGGAATGTGGCACCTTGGTCGAATCATGGAATTTAGTGTAATTAGGCGTACTTTTAGACGAAAATAATGAAACCACCCATGATTTCTCTGAAAAATTTACAATGAGCTCAATATTTTGATTTTTAAAGTACTCTTCTAGAAAAACAAATAAATAGCAGCCTGTGGATGATGTCATGATCTGGCAACCACTACCATACTTGAAACGCTTCAAGGGCTTTGACTGGCTGATGCTCATCGTGACGTCAGCATATGTCGTCACACCAACAGCCATGACAGCTGTGGCCTGCTGCTAGGGGTACAGGAGGGGTGCACTGCAGGTAGGGCTTAGCTTTTTTCTACGGAAATCTCGAGTTTCAAGACAAATAATATATATTGAGTACCCGGTTTTCCGACTTACTTTACAACTTGGCTATCCCAGTTAAAATCACGTTATAAAGGTACCACCTTCCCTTTAAGGAACCTTTCCACCCGGCCAGATGGGACAGAAGCTTGAAGGTGGTCTCCTGCTGGGGATTGAATCCACGCTTATCCACCGTGCTATCCCAATCCGAATGCGGACTATAGAGCCACTAGGTCACCTGACCGTATGATTGGAAACTTTCCACTTAGAAATTGCACGCCAAGTGGTACCGCTTTTTGGTTACTTAAGTCCCTGGATCAAACCTGACTTTTTCGAGCCTCTCCTTGGCTGTCTCCTCCCTAGGAGATAACAGTAAATTAGGTAGTATTCGCCCATACTTCGGAGGTGTCAGCCATTGTTCTTGTGAGTACCGCCTTAATCGGTCAAAGGTCCGCTGGCTCGCTCAGAGGGGCAAGGTGTGGCCTCATGTCACCGTAGCAGCCCCGGTATTTCCGGATCCCACGCTGGAAATTGATGTAATGCCGTACAAAGCAGACATCTAAGAGCTGCATTCAATTTCACAGCCGATATCGGCTGGATCAAGGAGTGAACTCCGGAATATCTCCCACCCGGTCGCTTTCCTGACCGGCCACTTACTCAGCCTGTGTTTGTGCGTCCACAGTCGGTGATCAGCCTGACAAAGGTCAGCTGCAAGTGTCACGGCGTCTCCGGCTCCTGCTCCACGGTCACCTGCTGGCAGCGGCTGCCCGCCTTCCGCGAAGTCGGTGAGTTGTCAAAATCGTACATTCGTACCAGATTCGTGTTTTGTTGTTGCCTGCTAACAGAGGCTGCCCGCCTTAGACAAAGTCGAGGATGAAACCAACTCGTGTTTACTCCTACTCGGCGGGTTGAGGGATATTCGTCCATTTTACCTAGTCGTAAATCCGCCACAGATCGTGCACGTGCATCGTGCATGCCAAGTACCTTTCACGGAATTGGTGATGATCTAAAATATTCCATTTCTTCTCGTCGCTGCTTCGCAGGTTGGGGGTGAGGGGGCAGTCACCCATTTTACCTGATCGTGCATCAGCCCTTCAAGATACGTCCTGACAAAATATGTATATATATATATCTTCCGACTTCATTGTTTGCCATGTGTGTCTCGCACAAAGGACACTATTTGCCGTGCCGGCTGCTTGCGTGGGACAAACTCGGCCGACGTTAGTTCATGCAGACACCGTTCCGGACTAGCACTGGATACGAAGAGAGAGAAAATATTTTCTTTCCTGTTTGTCACGGCACAGATCCCGGTGCTAGCAAGTGCGGCATGATCTTTTCCTGGTCAACGTTGGGCGAAATTTGGTGTATTTATCTATGCCGGCACAAAAGCAACGGTGAAGACATGAAGCTGCAAAATCGTAACGATTCGGTATTATCGGCTAATAATGTAGACAACGGATCTCGGAGAAAAAATATGGGTATGTATGGATACGTAATACCGGAGAGAATAAAGAAAAGGTTAATCATTTTCCTTTCAATATTGTGTTTCTTTGTGGCAATGACAGACACCATCAGTGTTTTTTTATTAAATATCATGAGGCTGCAGTGGACCAGCTGAATCTCTCAACTGTGACCCAATTCCTGTGGTCTCGGCCGAGTCCTGGCCGGGACCAGTGTCGGATCTTAGAACTGGGATGCCAGGATATCTGTTTGTGTCGCACCTCTCCTACGAAGCGTCAGATACTCTACAAGCGGCGGAACTAGGAGGCACGGGCGCTCCATGTCCCCTTAACACGCGCCCCCGCTGGGGTCTCTGGCATGACGCACTCCGCTGGGGGGCCTTTTTCGCCCCCCTCCGTATCTCATTTCCCAAGAAAACTAAAGAAAAATTATGGACGGCGTTTGAAAAGTTCTTGACGAGACGAAGAAAAATTATACGAAGTATTTTTATGTCAGGTCAATATTGAGGTCAGCATAGGTCAAAGAAGTGTCCATAGGGTTACAACAGGGCAGTGTACGTTTTCCCCTTTATATATTTACTCAGCGGAGCTAGAGCAAATATTTATGCATCATTAGATTCCTCTCATCGTGGCGCATCACATGATGTATAGTATGACCTTGCTAGGTCAAATTGTGTAAATGACCTGACCTCGACCTAGGTCAGGGTCACAGGGTGCCCTGGTATGGTCATGTTGCATATAAATCGACTCCCCGTGACAATATAAGCACAATGCAAGCAAAATAGGAGCTTTATCTCAATTTACTGACGAATTATTGGCAAAAAGATCACTGTATGCTCCGGTGACCTGACATGACCTTTGAGAGGTCAGATGACCAAAAACTCAGCTTTATGGTCAAAGTCGTGGTAAGAATACGCGGTTTGACGGTTTTCAGCTTTATCTATCTAGTTTTTACTGAAAACCAGCCCTTTCAATTTTTACCATAGACTTATAATGGGGTGACCAAAAAATTGACCCCACCTTAGGTCAATAATATCGAAATTCTGCGGTAGCAGATTTGTAGACCCTAATGACCTCATCATATTGTGAAAGTTCCAAACTGATCGGTTGGCAGATGTAATAAGAGCTTTATCTCAATTCAGTGAGAAGTTATTGGCAAAAAATCACAGTATGCTCCTGTGACCTGGCATGACCTTTGGGAAGTCAGATGGTCATAATCTCAAGTTAATGGTCAAGATCGTGGTAAGAATACACGGGATGAGGATTTGTAGCTTTATCTATCCGGGATTTACTGAAAACGAGCCCTTTCAATTTTTCACCATAAACTTATAATGGGGTGAGCAAAAAATTGACCCCACCTTAGGTCAACAATATAGAAATTCCGAGATTGCAGATTTTTAGACCCTAATGATCTTATCATATTGTGAAAGTTTCAAACGGATTAGTTGGCAGATGCTCCTTAGGTACCGCTTCAAACTCGTGATTTTAGGTTTTGAGGTCGGGTCACTTGACCTTGGATAGCTCCTTGACCTGACAAGACCTGACCTAAAAAAATCAGATGCGTAAAATTGAGCAGGGATAAGGTACTGTAATTTTCGTTGCTCTGGGTTTCTTCATTGTTGCTTTATCTGGGGAAAACCAGGAGGGGGGGCGAATTTTGCCTCCCCAGCGGGGCGCGTGTTACATGATGACCTTTAACACTAACCCTATAGTATTGACTGGAAAGAAATGGGCTTTTTTTTTAATATTTTTGCGTTCCCAACCTGGGAACATTTTTCACATTTGCACTACACACAAGCAGACACACACCATGTACACGGCAGCGGGGCTTACGCTATCGGCACCCTTGCGGGACAGTCATGTCCGCACGCTTCCTGTCACACGCCCCACTGTACCAGGCAGTGGAGCTATCCCGATTTCTCGGACCCGGCGGAACAGAGGACTGCTCCGGTGACACGCGGCGAGGCCGTGCCCTCGGGCGGTGCCACCGGACCGGTGGATCTATTTAAAGGCAGATCAAGCCCGTGCTCCCAATAACAAGGGCGCTGGTTGGTCAGCGGAAGTCCCTAGTCAAGGCGGGCACTACCCAGTGTACTGCCATCTCCTGGGTAGGAGGCGGTCGAGGAAAAGTCTGCCAGAGGTCAGCTTTGATCCAAGGACCTCCCACACTGGACCGAGGCGCCTTAACCAACTGCGCCACGGCGGTGGTAAAAATAAATGGGCTTAAAAGTCCATGGTGCCCCCTTTAAATCCGGACCCTTGGCCGCCTCCGAGATACTCCACAGTGGCATTATAGTGCCAGCTCTGGAGCCGAGTCCCCAAGGAGCACCCTAACTGTAGCCAATGAAGCAGTCTCGCTGTGAAGATCCCAATCTACGAAATATGGTTGGTCATGGTAGAAGTAACAGTAGGAACTTTTCGAAAGTTGAAAATGGGGTTTTAGCGAGAACGCGCACCAACCCACCTGCCATCAATCAAATCACTCAAGGCTGGGGCGTAACGCACTCCTGGAACTTCTGGTCCTTACAATACTGCTTGCTTATCCTGGGGGCTATCCCATTTGATCTGGCCTTGAGGAAGGTTTGCGAATCTCTCGGAACACCACTTTCGAAGGATCATAGATTAAGCCACAGGCTAGAGCTTAAGAATAAAACGCTTTACAGAGCCGGCCTGCAGATTCACTCGGCGATAATACTGATCCAGAGATGGATGCGCGGCTGCGCTCTCAGTCAGGAATCAGCTGAGCCTGTGTACCGTAGATAGCGACTGTGCTTGGTGTAATGCCTGCCGTTCAATGTTTGACTAAGATACATTTTAAGCTAGCAGGTTAAAGGGAATGTGGCACCTTTATAACGTGATTTTAACCGAGATAGCCAAGTCTTAAAGCATGTCGGAAAACCCGGTACTCAATATAGCATTTGTCTTGAAACTTAATATTCCCGTGGAGAAAAGCTAAAAACTACCTGAAATCTACCCCAAATGTACCCCAGCCAGACAGCCACAGTTGACGTCACGCTGACGTCAGGTGAGTAATCAGCCAATTGAAGCCCTTGAAGCCTATTGAATAGGGTAGCAGTTGCCAAACCATGACCTCATCCACAGGCAGAGGCTTATTTTGCACCCTAGAGGAGCATTTTAAAAATCAAAATATTGAGCTCATTGTGCATTTGTCAGAGAAATCATGAACATTTTCATCAGTGGCAGATCCAGGGGGGGCTAAAAAGGCATTTGCCACCAAACTGAAAAGCTCGGAAAAACTATGTTTTGCCCCCCCACCCCAAAGCGATCGACCTACTTGTCTTCCCGACCTCTGTTTAGTTTATAAACAATATTTTGTGCTTAAACTCTCAACTTCAAACAGAACCAGTTAAGTTCAGTGTACATATTGGGCCTTGGATAGGAAAAAAGTATATTGAGCCCATATTTCTCACCCCGTGTCATTTTTTTCTTGCTTTTCGCCTTAAATATCCCAAGCGTTACCGTCAAGTCATATTGCCGCACAATTTTTCACTGCGTGACGTTTTTAGCGTTTTTTTTGCTTTTCAACTTTGGTTTGCTCCCCCAAACCGACCGGCTAGATCCGCCACTGGTTTTCATGATTTTTGGCTAAAAATACCCATAATTACACTAAATTCATGGATTTGACCAAGGTGCCACATCCCCTGTAAGGAGTTCGTTCGGTCCAAGGCCTTGAGTGTAGGTACCGTAATTGAAATGGGTTGGAGGCTCGGTGTCGTTGCCAAATGAAAAGAACTTCATAAAACCGCGCATGCAGGATTGCATTATACAACAATCGACATGTATGAAGAGTGACGCGCGTTGTTCAGGAATATTAAAGTTTTTTATTCAGCCAGCGTTTCTAAACATCGGAGCGATGATAGCACTTCCAAAGGGAGCATGTTTTTGTCATTTCGAAGACTTTAGTATCGTGCAGCACCACATGTGAGGATGAGTGACGGTTTTAAATCTCATCGTTTCATGATCAGAAGCGTTATAAAATGAATACAATGATACGAGGATTCGTTCGTGACGCCGACAGATTCAACTAACGGTGTGGCAATCAGAGCCCTAAGCTAGACCGAAGAACACACATTCCATTTACTCAATGACCGACTGAATGGTTCATCTACCCTGGCCAGTGCTCCAACAAATACCACCAGTCAGCGCCGTTCGCGGAACGTTTCGCACTGCACGGCACTGCACTGATACTGCAGCACGTATCACGACACAGACAGCGGAGAGGCGAGCGGGACGAGCTGACGCTCGCCGCCCCATTCCATCTGGGTCGGCCCAGGGCGCGGCGGGGGTGCGACCGTTACGCCGTCCCGCCTGCTGCGTGCGATCATTGCACAGCTGCCTCGGCGACCGGGCGGCGGCGTCGGCAGCGTCGCCGGCGTGCGCCGCGACCGCCGCCGCCCGGCGATGGCGGCCGATAGCTGGTGGTCACCTGCGCCCCGCCCACTCAGGTGTGCGATTGGTGGTGTCGACGCGTCGCCAGCTGCCGAACGCCGGAGAAAGTGTCGTTGGCGACGGGTGTCGTTAATCACTCGCAGGTGTCAGTGTGTCAGCACGTCCGCGTGTCAGTGTGTCAGCCCGCTCCCGTGTCACGTGTTTTCGTGTCGGGACGGCCGGTGAAGGTCGCTGAGGCAATGAGTGAAATTCTTACGCGTTGTGCAACTGCAGCGACGCGTTTAAGCTCCGTATGTTACCAGCAAAAATTGGGAAATACACGAATCCTTTATCAACTGATTGTGAATTCTGCCCTTTTCGCACCATTGCTTGGCTTCCTTTCATTGTTTTTCTTAGTGAAGATAATAACTCTCGAAGTGCCAATACGTGCAGCTATTACACATGGTCATCGTGGGAAGAGTTTTGTGTCTCTATTCAAACCCAGTCGAACGAAAGGCTGTCGTCCCGGAAGTGATATCAAAACTGATAGGTTTTGAAAGGGTCCAGAAAAGATCAGGAGGTTCCGGGCCTGACGTGTTCTAGATGGAATACCTCAAACATCACTTTTCGGCCTGCAAAGAACGGTGCAAATCTATTCAGAGATTATAGAAAATGTGTGATTGTGATGTGGTGATTCGCCACCCAAGGGAAAATTGGACGAAAGTGATCTGAATATATACTTCTATTTTCTTTTCTTTATTTGAAATGTTTGTTTATGCCATTATATTTAACGCGTACTCCAACTTGACATGGTATGTAGAATCAAATTAGTTTGGCTATAATTAATCCTCACCATAAGTGAACAGGACACATGTTTGACGGAACTTACAGTCATCTGGAATAAACATTTCAAAACGCATAACGTCGTTACAGATGGAACTTAGAATCACCATAATAGATGTGGAACCATAGGCTGTTACAACCATGTTGTCATGTATTTATTCAGTTGCCAGCGTTCTTGACAGCTTATCAACAGCGCTATTGAAATTCAACAGGCGCATCTGTTGTCCTGCTGACAAACCAGTTATGATGTCAGCGCACTGCACAAGCCTAAAACTATACAGAGATTATCCATGTATGCTGCATTGACATATACAGATTGAATCTCATCAAATCCAAGCTGAACATGATATTCCCATTGTGGGCCTCTTTGATGCGCAAACTCGCGGCCTCCTAGGATTCTGGGCGGAATTTTTTCGGTGCTACACTTGGAGCCATAAGAGCTATGAATTTAAAACGCATTGTGATCCATCTTCAAGCGAATTTGAATTACACACGGACAGCCAGTATGCCCATGCAAGACTGTTCAAAATCATTTCACCGTCAAATCCACTGATATATAATCGAGTTCCATAAGCTCGCGTGCAGTAAATCTTCAGAAATCTCACACGGGTGTCTGGGTGCCGCAGTTGGTTAGCGCCCGCGCTCACCCCGAACGGTGGCATTGTTTATGCGCAGTGTCAGCGGTTCGAACCCAACCAGAGGCAGGATTTGGCAACGTGCCCTATTCTAAGTCTAGATCACTACTCTTCCCCTTCCGATTTCATACCACCTCGGCCGTTGTTGTGTTGTTGAATATTAAAAATGAAAAAAATATCGCACGGGTTTCTGACGCAGTTTCTCGTCCTCCACAGGTGACATGCTGAAGGACAAGTACGACGGCGCCTCAGAGGTGGCAGTATCGCGTCGTGGTAAGCTCCGGGTGCGGTACAAGCGCTACAAGCGACCCACCGCCAACGACCTGGTCTACATCCAGGAGAGTCCGGACTATTGTCGCAGAAATACCACCCTCGGCTCGTCAGGTCAGTCAAGACGCGCCGGAGAAAGGTAGCCGCGGTATGGAATTCCACAGTGACAAGTTACCTCTCTTGTCAGTCAGCTCAAAGAAGCTACGCAGGTCTAGTCAGGATTAGTGGTAAGCTGAGCCGAACCTCTGGGTCTTCACACGGCGATTGTGTTTTCAGTTCCTGGTTGAGAGAATAGTACGACAGTTGCCGCTCTGAGCGCTAGTGGGTGTCGATGAACATGTGTGGGCAATTGCAAATGGAGGCTCCAATAAAACATGACCTGTATATTTGCTTCCTAAAACAATTACTTTAATGACCATAGGTATTGTAATGAGAGCAACGGATGAATACCTGCCACCTGAACTCCATTCAATCATTTTATTTTGTGCAGAAAGTCACATAACAGCCATCACCAACGTTTTATATCCTTATCCTTTTTAAGGGATTCACTGTTCTGACGCGGTGGTGTGGCGATTTCCCCATACGCCTAGTATTGGCTACTCTCTCGGCGGGAGTCATTGTTTTGACGCGGCGGTCTGACATTTACCCCGGACGGTGAGTGTTGCTACTCTCTCATCGGGAGTCATTGTTCTGACGCGGTTGTCTGACATTTACCCCGGACGGCGAGTATTGCTACTCTCTCGGCGGGAGTCGCCATTCTCACGCTGTGCTGTGGCGTTCGACAGGGACGGCGGGCCGTGCCTGTGACAGGCAGTCGCAGGGCACCGACGGCTGCGGCCTGCTGTGCTGTGGACGCGGCTACAACACCCAGCAGGTGACCGTCCACGAACGCTGCAGCTGCAAGTTCATCTGGTGCTGCAAGGTACGCTGCAAAACGTGCGTGCGCACGCGCATCGTGCACACGTGCAAGTGAGCGGCGGCGGCGCGGGCGCCACGAGCACGTGGCGACGCTGGCCCTGCTGTGTGACGTCGCTGGTGATGGTGGAGTGACTTGGCCGTCACAGACACGAGAGATGGATCGTCAGTGCGCGGGACAGCCGGCCGTCAGTGCGGTCGGCCCGTCGGTGTGTGACCTCAGGACAACAGACGAGAAGTCACAACTGGGCGGCGCATCGGCGCCGATGATAGACAGTAGCGGGTGTGTCGGTGACTCAGACAGTAGCAGGAGGGTCCCAGCGGTGCTCAGAGTCTCCTCCAGAGGCGCTGCAGCAGCGCCGACAATGTGAAGCGGTGACGAAACTGGCTGCTCCTCCGGCGGCCGTCGCCTCGTGAGCGATGGTGGGGATGTGGCGATTAACTCAACAAACGGCGGGCGTCACTGTGTGTAGCACCGGATGGCCAGTGATGAATCTACTACGCAGCGCAGGAATCCAGAATGTCGTGAGTCGCAGACGGCTAGTGCAGCTTGCATAGTAACTATGGCGACCATTGTAAAACTCATCCCAAGTTGTCGCGACCTGTGGTGCATTCGGTAATGTTTCCTCCTTTGTAGTGCAGGGCTTGGCCATTGCAAGGGACCCAGATGTGTAAACAATGCTGGGAGACTCTCACGTGATAGGCCCTCATATGATAACAATTTCCAAGCATAATGTGTCAAAGGCATCGTTTTTATTCCAATGTGGGTTGTGTAGTGTCATGTGTCATCGCTCTCCCGTCTTCAGCATGCTTGAGTTTTTTTTTAGGTAACACAACTCATACAGTGCATCTCCGCTGGCGTTGGCCCCAGCTAATGCTGTTTTTAATTTTTTAGCATGATTTTAAGCAGGATTCAAATAGTAACAACAGAAACACTTGGCAGTTAAGGACGGAAACGTAGTGAGATGTAAGGCGAAACTATCATGTTTACTTGATGTACTTAAATATTTCATGTTCCACTGATTGGTACTTCAAGGCTTTTAGAACATACCAACATTTTAGGGACCATTACGTTGCGTTTTATACAATTATAAAACGCAACGGAAATGGAATTTTCCATGACCGGAACTAAGCGATATTCAGAGGACTCCTCACTGCCGCCTGTACTCTCAGTCTATACTGCTCTGAACACCTCCATCGGTAAATGTGTGCCACAGAATGAGCTGTCCTCATTGTTTTGGGTACACCGGGCATCAACTGCTGGTGCCATTTTTCAGGGTCCCAGCAGTCCAGGTGGCCAAAATCCCAATCATGACGATGGGGAATGTTCTGAAATTTGCAGTTATAAGTTCACTCAACAGACAACTTATAATAAACTCGCTAAACCAGTGATGATACGCGTTCCACTATGTGTTTTATTCATGCTGTAGGAAAAGCTGAAACATGGAAATTTTGTTACTTTTGTGAACGGAGCACGTATATAAAAAAGGTACACGTATTTTCTCTAACTATTCTTCAACCTTTTTCTATCACAAAGCTGCTGCTTTGAGTCAAGTGTAAGCCAAGTCGACGAAAGGAAAATATCAAATTTTGAAGGAATCATTCTGCGAGGTGATTTTTATTTTTGCCTTCACGCTAACGGCTTTATGCAATCCTGTACGCAAATACCTCTTATCTCATGTAGTTTAATATCACCCAGCCAAATACGTGTTATTACGCGGTTCACAAATAGAACTTAGTGGGCCATTTGCCACTTAAAGCATCTAATGTTTGGGGACTCTTTTGTGATGAGAGGAGACGGGAACAAGAGTGAATGATTGGTGACGCATGCCTGTTTAGCTTTCGCCGCTGTGGACATTATTTTGTGTTCAGAATGTAGCACAAACTTTTCCATATGTAGATCATGTCTGGACATGCTATTTATATTTAGTACCAACTTTGTAAATACATTATTTTTTGTTCTTCCCCGTCTGATGACTTTCTTGACAACGGCTACGCTTTATGAAAGTGTCAGCAACCGAATTTGGGCACAAAACCAGAACACATCCCAACGCATCATGCCTATAATACC
This sequence comes from Lepas anatifera, assembly GCA_034440635.1. Lineage (NCBI taxonomy): Eukaryota > Metazoa > Arthropoda > Thecostraca > Lepadidae > Lepas > Lepas anatifera. The sequence continues at coordinate 459,627 of JAOTON010000036.1, forward strand.
ACACCAAGACCCTCCCCCAGCACTTTCCACCAGCCCGCCCGCCAAGCATGCCTGCGAGCAGACTCCTGGTCGCCGCGGGTGCGCGGGCTCATGAAGAAGACACAGCGCGGTCGTCGCACCATGCGACGCGGCAGGCAGGCCGGCGCCCGCGCCACGCCGCCTTCTATCACACTCTCTCGGACAGTCACGCCACCCATGCTAATGAGAGCCTGTGGAGCCGCCGTCGCCGCGGGTTCGACGCGCCGTGCATTGCCGCGCACATTTCTCAGTGGCGTGCAATACGCGGTTTCCACTACCACCGCGTCGGCGGCGGTCGTGTAGCCCGCTTGTCAGCGGCACTGCCGCTTCCGTGCACGGACGCGGCGTGGGCGGGGGTCTCGGCCGGGCCAGAGTATAGACTCCGCCGAGCCAGAGTATAGACTCCGCCGGGCCAGAGTATAGATTCAGCCGGGCCAGAGTGGTCTGGTCTGTGTACAAACTGGGCCGAGCCAGAGTGTAGACTCCGCCGGGCCAGAGTATAGACTTTGCCGGGCCAGAGTGGTCTGGTCTATGTACAAACTGGGCCGAGCCAGAGTATAGACTCTGCCGACTCAGAGTATAGATTCAGCCGGGCCAGAGTAGTCTGGTCTGTGTATGCACTTGGCCGGGCCAGAGTATAGACTCTGCTGGGCCAGAGTGGTCTGGTCTGTGTATACACTCCGCCGGGCCAAAATGGTCTGGTCTGTGTATACACTCCGCCGGGCCAAAATGGTCTGGTCTGTGTATACACTCCGCCGGGCCAAAGTGGTCCAGTCTGTGTATAGATTTCAGCCGGGCCAGAGTGGTCTGGTCTGTGTACACACTGGGCCGAGCCAGAGTATAGACTCTGCCGGCTCAGAGTATAGATTCAGCCGGGCCAGAGTGTTCTGGTCTGTGTATACACTCCGCCGGGCCAAGTGGTCTGGTCGTGTATAGATTCTAATGGGTCAAAGTCCGTGTATAGACTCCGCTGAGCCAGTGGGTTTGTCCGTGTATAGACTCCGCCGGGCCAGAGTATAGAATCTGCCGGGCCAGAGTGGTCTGGCCTGTGTATACACTCCACTGGGCCAGAATGGTGTGGTCTGTATAGACTCAGCTGGGCCAGAGTGCTCTGGTCCGTATGCCCGGTTCAGAGTCCGTATATGGACTCAACCGAATCAAAGTGGTCTGAGCGGAGAGTCCTGTGGGTCGGACCGCTCGGAGCGGGAGAGCATTGTTGATGTAGGCTGGTGGCTTCCTGCTGCTTGTGGACGGGACGGGCCAGGCTGTTCCTGGGACAGCGTATGGCGGTGAACATGGGCATAATGATGTTTAGACCTATAGGTAATAGTTAACCATAGATCAAAACCCAAACATGCATCGTGCGTTTGGTGATCAATGAACATTATGCGATACAGTTTATTAAAACCTAAAACTTGGAAGAAGCTAAAATGCAAAAAAACTAAACGCCTACATCTAACTCGTATCTCACCAAAACTTGTCCCATGTGTTGGGGTGTTCAAGAAATATATGGGCAGGTTAAGCGTCATGCATCTGGGCTGGCAGGTTGGGTGTGCGCTTATTGCTGCGTTATTTCTGCCCAGTCTGCTGACGGGAGGAGGGTGGGCGTTGTGCTCGACCAACTGAGAGAGCGTGAACCATTGAAACGGAACCGATTGGAAATTGTGCCCCCTGCTGCCAGGAAGAGGCAAAAACGCCGTCTCTCTGAAGTTTTTTTCCCACATTGTGAGGCAAGCAAAAGGACGACTGGGGCGGACACACCGTGACCATTACCAGCCAACGAACGTGATCCGAATCGAGCGATAATTTCACGCCAATTAATGTTTTGCTGTTGCATCTCCGCCATTTGCCTGCGGTGTGTTTTTGCCTGGCGGTGTCTCGGCACAGGGTCGTATCCAATGACCAGCGGCTTCACTGATGTGAGACTGCTGAACGCTGGACTCCAGAAGCGCCGCCCTCCCAAGCCAGCCCCACTCTTTCATCCGTCGTATACGTCAGCGTGAGCAAAAGACAATCCCAGTAAATTCTGACGCATGTTGCATGGATTATTATACAACCTGCTCGAATCATTTCACCTGTGCGGCCCCTGTTACATCACTTCTCGGTCCAATATGATGAAAAATTATATATTTCCACAGGAGTTATAACCGATCATTACTTTCGTTGATCCGTTACTTGCATTTAGCACCGTTGTAATTCTTATAACGTTTGGTCTCTTCCTCTGCGAAAGCCTTTTGACGTGGAACAGCATATCCATCGGAATTTAAAAATATACCACAAATGTACCGAGGAAGGAACATTCTGCCAGCAAAGGGAATCAGGTCTTCATTCATATATTCACCAATAAGTCTGCAGTCAGGCAGAAACGTGTGCCTGTGATGAAACCTGCGCAACATCAAAAGTGACTTAAATTTCATTGTCCTAGACTTTTTGACTCTTGCAAGTTATTTTCCGCTCTAATATTTAGGAACTGGAATTTCAAAGGGCCACGAAAGTGCTCCCTCTCCACTGCGTTCTTACGCCAGCTTCCTCTGCAGTGCGGGGGCTCAGAAGACAGACACACACATTCTTAGTCGCGCCTACTCAATGTAAATGATTTCTTTGATAACGACTTTAAAAGCAGGCACCCTCTTGTGGCGAGGCCTTGTAAACACCTTCCATCTAAGAGGGCCCGGTTCTTCGTGCCACAACCACAAATTGCAATAATGGTGTGTGTGTGTCGCACCCGTGTTTTTGCCGTGACCTCGCCTGTCGTTGAGGCCTCGATTGCCGCTCGTTTGGTGTAGCCGCCGTGCGACGTTTTTGTACCCCTTAGTATGCAGATGTGGCCTGGCAGCCCCAGCCGTGGTAGCAGCTACCCACAGTACCACCGTGCATATGATACTGACGACAAATAGCAATCCGGAGCTCTGAGGGTTACCGTTTTTAACGGGTTCTTAAAGGCAAAATACGAAAAGAACAGTGGGTAAAACTCGACCACCTCACTGGCAGAAACAGTTTGTTTGTTGTAGCAACGGCCAGAAAATATTAAATTTTTCCCAAAATGGGGGTAATGCGTTAACGCATACCAATCTTTACTCCAAAGTAAAGAGTTTTCTGCGCCAGAAAATACCTTGGGGGGCTGATAACAGATTATGTCGCTGTCCCCGACGCACACAATGAGTAAGCTATCGGGAGAATGCGTTATCGATTGTGATATACTAAAATGGCATATTCGCACCTCAATGTGTGTCATTCTCAGTTTTGAAGTAGTTTATTGTTCATTGTCATTGCTCATTTCAGTTTTGCAATCCATGCAGTTGCAGTTTTTCAGCCATGCAATTCAGTAGTTCTTTGACAATTTTGAAAAAGGGCCGAAAAGAATGATAGAAATATTGGATTTTCTAGCTCGAAAATATTTTCTCCAACTATATATGCTAGAAATATCGGGATTTTGTTTTACCTCTGCGTGATGGAGTAGTTCCCAATTTTATTGCTCTGCTATTGAAGGCTCCTTCACGTTATTTTGCGCCTGAAGCACAATTTATTCATAATTTTCCCCGAATTTTTCCCAATAACACATAGTGATTAAAAAAGATTAGGTGAAGTTCAATAGATGTTTCCTCCAAGTTACAAACAATCAGGGGTGTCACCAATAACACCATGATTGCCCGGCCTCCCATTCTGAACACGTTAGAGGAACGCTCCCCACCACTGGTGATTGTTGTTTCTAAATATTTCAGCAAGAAGGCGCATGGAATATATAAACAGCGCCGCCGAAAAAAAATCATTCAGTGGGCCAGCTAATATTCAACCTTCTGCTGAGACGTAAATTCCCATTTAAGAGCCAAAACTCATCGAATTGGGTTCATTGTCACCTTTTACAACCGGTGGTTGCAAAATTGTCCCATTTTTTTACTTTTCACGTTTTCACTTTTTTCACAAATTGGCCGAATATCTCAGTTTTGGGCAAGTAGCTATACCAAATATTAAGCTTGAAGATCAAAATATTAATAATATTGAATTAAACCCATCCAATCCCACAACAAAAATTCAGCCACTCTCCGAAGATACCCCATCCAATCGAAGCCGTCCGTCCGCCACCATTATTGGCAATCCGACATTAACTCGTATCCGGAAAACATGACTGAACAGCCGACAATACGTTCAAATTAATATCCAAATAACAAATTTTTCATATTTTCTAATCGGTTCAATTCAGAGTTCCTACCCGTGGAATACGGCAGCAATCGAATAATCTTTAAATTGTTTTCTTTGTTAGAATCCGACATTTTTGTACCGGAACTTTATGCTTTTACATGGAACACTATTTTACATAAGTCAGATATTTTTTTGCTAAAATGGCCTGTTTTACGTTTTTATTTTGTATATAAAGTCACATATTAGGCACCTTTGAATACTGTTATGGAAAATTTCTCGTTGCATTTTCATTTTATAATCTAAATCTCGTTTTTCAATCAGCTTCGACCGTCAGCGCAGTTTAGGCCATCGTGTCGGTTCCGTCATTTTTGCGAAGAAGTGGAGAGGGGTCAGTGGCGTGGTCTAAGAAATCACCATAAAAAATCACCAATAAAAAAGGACCAATAGTCATAGCATGGGCCAGCCAGGCTGACAGCAGAAGATCCGTTTACTTGTATGTGGGTGGGAAATATCAACGACACAAGTGGCCAGCGCCCATGTGCCCCCAGACTAGGTACTGACGATATGCCTTCACTTTATTCAAAAATGAAAAAAGTTTAAGGAGAGAATTGTAAGACTTGACGCATCATGAGTAATGGCCTCGCAGTTCCTGTTCAGCTTTTGGCAAACACCAAGTTACCAGGTGTCTTTGTTTTACTTCAAACATGGGTACCACCAATAAAGATGGCCAAGATAGGTTCTAAGTTTTCCTACAACTGGACACATAAGTGTTCATCCTTGAAGTTCTTTTCAGTCATTTTCGTTTATATAAAAGGGGCACGTAAAAAATGCTTGTTCTTTTTCGCGACACACTTTGGAATGTCTTCACCGATAGTTCAATTAAATTATCCAGAATTTCACTCAAGTACCAGTTATCTAAACATTATTTCAATTTTCCAAAATAACCAAGGCTTTATGAACTGATAATATTCTGTGAAACACTGGTAAACGCGAATAATTTTCAGCAGATATATCTAAACCTGCATACCCCACGCAGTATCGAACGTATATAAAAGTTTACAAAAGGAAACCACATACCTTGTGATTTGGTGATTAAAGGTATAATTGAAGGCAGGGTGCCTTTATCACGTAGTGCAGATCAGTGCATACGAAGAGCCATTCCGAAAATAGGTACATACATTCACGAGGCTCCGCATATGAGGAAAATGCAAGGATGACACAGCCCCAGCCCACATGAGAGCCCTTCGTAGCTCTTCCTACATTTATCTTCGTTTCCGCCCCCGTTTTCCTGAATGCTCTCCAGTCCCCCTTTATCTTTCTCTTTTTGGATCACTATAAATGTATCTCTCTGTGCACAAACTAGCGTTCTCGGACGAGAGCGCGCGCTGAGGCGAGGAGCCCTCCCTTGTTTCCGCTTACGGGCCGTGCCGTGAGCGTGTTCCGCAGAGGCCCAGCCGTGTGTACCGATAACGATTCCAGCTCTCCCTCGGCAATTAATTCATATTAGGCTGTCGTGGCGCCTGCTCATTACGCCAAATTAATCGTCCGGCCCCGGCTAACGGAACCAGTGAGTATTCGGACACGGACGCGACGCTCTTGGCCGGTAGCGCGCTCCTAGCACGAGTCGGTGGGGCCGGTGCCAACTGACCGGTGTGCCGGATAAAAGTCCGGCGGCGCGGCGCAACGGTGTGGCCGACAGAGCCCACCCGACCACGTCGCCTGCAAACAACGGACCGGGTGTCTCTTCTCACCGTAAGTGCACTCATTGTTGTGATATTTTTCATCCTCGGATTCCTTCACGGCTGACCCCTGTCTGCGTCCGTGCCCCGAGGCGATTCTGCCGCGAGTGCGTCGGTCTGCGTCGAAACGTAGAGTGCGTGCGCACACAGACAAATATTGGCGCAGGCTGAGCGGCGGCGGCTCCAAAGCGAATGCGCCCAGTACCGTGAAATCAACGCACTTAAGCTGTGAAATGGCGAAACTCAGCGCAATTACACTTCGCTTGGCCACCTTAGGACGACAAGGTAGACTTCGACTCTTGCTACAGAGATGCTAGTTTCGTTAAAATATTTTAACTAGGCAGCGTGACAGTCCTTTTTTAATTCCCACCCATTGTGGGAGGTATAGATGACAGCAGTGACTCCTAAAAAATGTGATAAGAATGTTTAATGTGGTGCTATGGTTTTTAATAAAATTTATTCATGAGCTGGTATTATTTCCTTAATGTGTCCCATATATCACATATCAACAAGTTTTTCATACAATTGAGTGTTTTAGCTGAGTTCGCTGCCTTGACACCAAAGGATCACATGAAACACGCGTGGAGTGATTTCACACTCCACACAAGGGTTCCTTTTAATGGCATTTAGCGTCAGCTCTGGAAAGGCCCCGGCAGCGATAATAGCTCGTGGTCATTAGATGACCCTAGGTGTCAAGGACGGCCACTTATTATCGCTTGGGCCAATCGAATAATTGCAACACTGGGTCAATCGGATTGGCTCAAATTGCAGTTAAGAAGTCACCCAGGTCATGGATACATCGTGAAAGGAAAGTGATTCAGCGTCGTTAGCATGCCTATGACGGCGTCATTGGGTGGCATCCGCCGCAATAACTCAATTTTGACTCTGCGTGTGCCGTTTGACGATTCTGGGAGGGCGGGTTCTCGCGTAATGTCGTCAATGCTCGTACTTTCTGCATGTTTGCGTGAGGAAGGTGTCCGTGTGAAAGGTATCCATGCCAGAGGTGACCGTGTCAGAGGTGTCCGTATCAGACAGAGGTGTCCATGTGGAAGGTGTCCATGTCACATTGTCCGTGTCAGATGTGTCCGCGTCAGAGGTGTCTGTGTGAGAGATGTCCGTGCGGAGTGTCTTTTCGGGAGGTGTCAGTATGGGATGTCCGAATCGCGGCTGCTCTCTCGTTACGCCCGGGGCGACACTTCAGGCCTGACACCGCGTCCTCCGGCTGCTACCCCCACCATTTGTCGCCCCTGTAAACTGGGTCCAACTCCACCCCTGGTCGGGTGAATGTGCCACATTACCATTCCAGCGACCATTCATGAATCACGCAATGACAGTCTGGCCAAAGCAGACAAATTGGTGTAGCCCTGGTCCACAGGTGAAAGTACAATGGCGATACCGGTCTAATTTATGGCCGGAACCCATCGAGCGGGCACCGGTCACGCACAAATGCCCGGTTTCGCGGCGTTTGAATTGAATTAGACAGCGGCGTCGCAGGGCGCGTCATTACCTCCACCTCGTCCGCCATTTGCGGGGTTTTACGGTGCGGCAGCCGTGCGCTGGGCACCCCGACACCGGATCAAAGGAGCCGCCGGCAGGACGTGCCCGCGCCGCCCCGGCAGCCGGGGCCTGAGCGCCACCCTGTCAAGCCGGCTTCCACTGGGTACCACAGTGTTGTTCTCGCACCAGTGCCAACATGGTCCGGCAATGAACTCATCAATCGCGCAGCCGCGCCGCGTCCCGACGAGCTGCCGGGCCGCAATCGTGCCGCATTTGCCACGGTTGAGTCGCAGATACGCCGTCCTGCTACGATACCAAGCCGTCTGTGACGTCACGCGAGAGGCAGAGCGGCACCAATGGGGGCGCGCGATTCCAACTCTGCCCCAGCTCGCGTTTATCCACGCGAATGAGCTCTAGTGCCGGTCTCGGCAGCTTCAAAGTGTGGCGTTTTCGATGCGTGGAAGCCGTTTCTCCCCGGCGGATTGAAGTTCGATAGCAATCACAAGCTGCCTCGACCCGAATGGCCAGCCAAAGCTAGAATGATAGATTGTGACTCTTTGTATTTACTGTTGGCCGCGTCTTGCCGGGAGAAACACTCAGCAATAGAGAAAACAACACGACCATCTATCACTGTCCATTGTTGCGCCACTACGCCGATATCACCGTTCCCGACACAAAGAATGACCGCTTTTGGCTTGGCTTGTCGCGTGTAGTCCTTGATTTGTTTCTCTGTTTGTACGAGATTTGGTGTCGTAATGAATCGCTTTGCGCGCTGGCATTAATCGTCAGATTACAGATGTCATATGTATTGCCTCAACTCCCCAGCGGGGATCCCAAAGAGAGTTCAAACTGCAAGCGGCCTGTTTCTGCGGAGGCTGATTCGCACATGAACGTTGGGCTATGCTGAAGATGTTTGCCTTTGCCAGCGGTAAGCACTGTTACATCGTACACGAGTCAGACACATATGGTGACGCGGAACGGACCATTGGCAAAAGCAAATGGATGATCATTCATCTTATTTCAGTGAAACATTTACATAAGCTCATAAACTCTTAGTCTCCCTTTTGAAGTTTATAGTCAAATAACTTATATCCATTGAAAACATTGAATTTCATATCATAAACTTGCCAACGACGTTATCAAAAATTCATTTGCCTATTACTGGTCCGGACTAACCTCAAATTTCTTCTTCTAGGGAAAGACCAATACAGGGTGACAAAAACGCACCAAATACCTGGATACATGAATTGGTTGATCCGTTTCCACGGTTCGTGCAGAAGCAATGCGCACTGAAGCTGCTCTTGTATCTGGGTACTTGACATGAGCTCCAAGCCTCTGAAGCAGTATTGGGAACAACGCGTTTAGATAAATGATGCTTTCAACCAGTGTAGCTACTCCAATGCGAGCTAGCGTACCCATGATGGTCTAATTGCAGCCCCAGCAATCGAGAAATACACAACCAAATTCAAAAACTCATTGTATGTATCGAGGCGACATTGCTGATAGGTTAAATTTATTTAATATGCCCATACATGCATTCAGGCGGGGGGCAGGATTACCTTTCCTCTTCTTTGGGAAACAAACACCCAATGGTTCACTACTACTTAAGACCAGAGTAGAATCAAATTAGTATGGACAAAGAGTGTATCCCTGAGTGTTAGGAAAATTTTGTAAACCTTTCATCCTATGAGTTGACTGCAGACGAAAAAAAGTTAAATCTAGGCTTAAACTGTTTTATATATGCCAAACGTGGCTAAGCAAGCATGAAAGCTGAACTAGAAATTGTGTGTCAGCAAATAGGTGATTATCATCGGAATGGGAGAATAACGGTGAATTCAGATATTCAAAACAAATTAGCTGCTGAAAGTGGCACGGTAGCACAGCAAGCTGTTTGCTAGATGAACGATTACGCAACGCGGCAAAAACATAAGGAACAACGACAACATCATAGTTCGCCGTACGGATTAAAGTTCTGTTTTTGTTATCCTGAATAGATCTGATTACCTTCAAAAGGTTAAAGACGTTCTGAAGGATACCTCCAAGCTGGAGAAGCTGGGTAAAAATCCTGTGGAAAATATAAAGAAAGAGCTAAATTAGTCAATTGAAGCAAGGAACGCAGAAAACGGCGAGTTAAGTTTCAGAAGCTGACTAGTGAATCCAGCCCAGGATATTTTTTTACGGAAATCCAAAAAGACTTAAAGACAGAAATTCTCTGAGGCATATTATTTCCCAGATCCTTACACCAGCGTATGTAATGTATAAACGATTGAACAAACTTATTTCACCGTACATACCAGAAACCAACTCACTTCAGTCATCGGATGAATTCGTTGAAATTTTAAAAGTAAGAGAAAGGAAAGGAATATTGACCTCGCTGGATGTACCGTCGCTTTTCACCAAGGTGCCAATCGGTATAACAATAGAGATTATTCTTAATTATGCTTACGAGCATGGCTCTATCCCATCACCAATAATGTCCAGGGGAGATTCTTCGACGCATGCTTGAACTATTTACCAAGTATTACCGTTCCGCTGCCCTGAAGGCAAACTCTTCCCTCAGAAGGATGGTGTTGCCATGGGCTCGCCTCTGGGGTCCTTTTTGCAGAGGCCTATATGGCTCATACGGAGAGCAAAGTACTCGAAGAATTGCCAGAGTCATTTTGCGTACTGCCGCTACATTGACGACATCTACGTTGACATCAAGGACGTAGGAACGCTGGAAGCATAAAGAGTTGGCTAGAGACATAATCAGTGCGGAAATTTACTTCTGAGCTAGCCCATGGTGGCAGCATTCCGTTCCTAGATGTTCAGGTCCTCTCTAATAAGGGGAAGTATATAACATCGTTGTACAGAAAGCCAACTGATAAAGGATTCTGCCTCAACGGTGTCAGCGAATGCCCCGAGAAGTATAAGGACGGCGTTATTCGCGCCTACATACACAGGGCTATCAGGCACTGCTTGTCATGGGCTTTGCTACATCAAGAATTGTGTCGAATAAAACAAATGCTTACCAACAACAACTGCAAAACCATTTACATCTTTGTACACATCAAAAGAACCCCGCATAGCCACTTCAAGTCACGAAACAAAACAGGAAAAAACAACCAACTTCTACTTTTCTACAAAGCAAATATGAACAGTGCCTACAAAACTGACGAAACGGCCATCCGAAATATTGTGTCCCGGAATTGTTCACCAACCAAAGCCGCAGACATTCGCATACGTCAGTGTGAGCACATCGTACATCGTTTACTATAAAAGTCCAAAAGTAGCAAGCCTGGTAATGAAGAGCAGCCTGGAGAAGACCACTAAACTAAAAGAGACCAATGTAGTCTACAAGTTCAAATGCCCGATCCGTGACTGTGCGCACCGTAAAAACTCGGCTTACATAGGTCACACGACAACAACCCTATCAAGACGAATGTCAATGCATTTACAAGATGGAGCCCCTTTGAAACACCTGGCACAGGACCATAACATGAGACTGACACGTCAAATGCTGGAGGAGCATAAATAAATAATCATGAAATGTTGCGATATTCGTAGATTTAAGTTCTGGAGGCAGTCCACATCCGGGACAGAGACCCCCTCATGAACAAACAGCAGAGCATGAGAGGGACCTATTGATGGTCAATCAATGACAGCCAGAGTATAGTTTGGAAATAGTGTGTGGTGTAGGAATTTGACTTGTTGATATCTTTACATATATATATATATATATATATATATATATATATATATATATATATATATATATATATATATATATATATATACTTATGGGTTGGTAAAGGCCCTCCGAGATGGCAAATACCCTCTGCTCTAAAAAGGTGTGGTGGGGCGGACTCCCGCTCCTTGGATACCCAAATGGTCTAATTACAACTCCACTTTGAAGAAGTTGTTTCGTGTGACAAAAGAGGCTTTTTGTGCTACAATCGGTAGAATGCCTAGCTTAGGGAGCAAAACGCCCATTTTTTAGAATATTATGCGGCCTAAAGAAATAGAAATTACTAGCCCGCCTGTGGTCAAGGGAAGCGTTGGAAAACTGAGGCCTCCCGTGCTAACAAGGAACTCACCGATGACTTCCGGCGGCCGGACTCCTGTCTCCGTCCCGTCTACTTTTTTAAGAGATTTTATACATTTTCGACACTACGACGCCTTTTAGATAGAAGCCTTACCTACCTTTTTTACACCGAGCCGAAAGGGCTCATCAGCTGATATGATTTCAGACGGATCCCGGGTTGTCATCATCAATTCTGTTGCAAACTCGTGCTTTAAAGGGGAATGCGGCACCTTTATAAGGTGATTTTAACTGAGATAGCCAAATTGTACAGCATGCCGGAAAACCCGGTACTCAACATCTCATTTGTCTTAGTACTCGAAATTTCCATAGAGAAAAGCTAAAAACCTACCTGAAATATACCCAAAATGTACCGAAGGAGTCAGCCACAGTTGTCAGCTGTTGGCTTGACGTCATGCTGACGTCACAGTGAGTAGTCAGCCTATTGAAGCCTATTGAATATGGAATTAGTTGCCAAATCATGACGTCATGGATAGGCGGAGGTTTATTTCTTACCATGGAGGAGCATTTTAAACATCAAAATATTGAGATGATTGTACATTTTTAGACAAATCATGGCAATGTTCATGCTTTTCGGCTAAAAATACTTTGACCAAGGTGACACATTCCCTTTAAGCTTTGATACAGCCACAAAAATCACATTTAGCTTCGAATTTGAGACAACTAGATATGGCTAAAGGGTGGAGCGTGTACCGCGGTCTGTAGCTGGAAGCCCGCTGAAGCTGGTGCTGGCGATTAAAACCCGCACCCCGCGGATTTAAACCGGCAACGGAACACCCGGAAGCCCCTCCACTTTAGGGCGGACCGCTTCTCATTAACAAAACCCCATTTAGTCGAGGCTGGGATGAATTGCCTGGAGATTAAAGTATACAAGACGAGTTATTGGCCCAAATAGGGTGGTTATATATCCGTAATTGAACCATTATTTTGCAGGCTACCCAGTTAGATTTAATGTGATATTCCCCGGCCGACATGATCTGAGCTATCAAATACATCAGCTGGCCAAAAGCTATTTCAGATATTATCAAACAACAGGATAATACTGTAAATGTTGGCTTCGTATTTCATCTCCAGCCATCGAAGTAAGTTACAATCGGGCCCACCAGGTCCGCAATCATTGCAATGTGCACGATCAAGATGCGTGCCCTATTGCAGAAAATAATCAATGAATGTAATTGGTCTTAAGCCATTCGTGCACGAAAATAACTCATATGAAGCATCCCGTGAAACACGAGAGTGTACCTGAAATGACTGTAGAAAATGCAGATATGATGAGATAATTTTTGATAATTTTGAAAAGGTCTGTTGTGAGACCACTAGTGCAGTTTCTGAATTGATGGGTACGGACTGTGTGCGCGCAGCTAGCGTGAAACTCACGCGTCACCCACCGCTCCTGCGCCCCGAGTGTTCACGCGCTGGTCAGATTGGCCTCCTGTGGTGGTAGTTCCGCTTCTGGTGAAGCCAGGCGATCTGTTTTCCTGACACAATCGACACTTCTGCGCCAGTGCTGGCAGGCAGACTTTGTCTTCTTTTCTGCATGTAACGTAGTTCGTCCCTTTCACTGAACTCCTGAGCCGCTGTGCCGGAAATGACCCAATTCCATCCTGTGTGATGTCAGAGAGACATGCAATTACGGCTGGAACCACCAAAGGTGGTCAGAAACGCATGGTCAGGATATTCTGCGGCGAGCCCCGCACCGGGTGAGGACATCAGGCGAATTTTTGGGACTCGGTGGGATGGTTTCCAGGGTTGCTCGTCCACCTTCGCAGCATTGGTCGGCACAAATCCATAGGATAATCTGTTGCACACTGCTTGCATCCACCTTTTCGATCTCCATGAACAGCACTTCCTTGAGAGGCTTTTTATTTGTGGTTTCTTGAGCTATATGCGTGACCGATCACAAACCAATCACGTGTTGATATGCTTGCTGTCAAGCAAAACAATTATTCCGTCCAGGATTGAATGAACACGTCCATCAAAATGCACGCAGCGACCTGAAGTTTCACCGCCTTGGCAAGAACCCGCCTGGGGATGCTTGCAATGAGAAACGAGACTGGTACGTGCATGCAATCTTGAGCACAGCAATACGAAGTCGAACAAAAACCTTCAGACCAAGCCAATATGAATATTTCCGCGCACAGTCTGGAAGTATTTCAACAACCAAGTTTCGTGAAGAACACAACATGGCTAAAATATATGTGCACAGAACATAAAATTATGCCCCGAGATTCTTAAGAGCAGGGCATTCGGAGACAGCACCATCAAAGCTAGTTGAAGGTATTCATCATAAGGCAGCAGTTTGAAAACAGTCAATGAACATCGTATTTCTATTTGCCTATCTCTAGTTTCTGGCGGCTAGTCCGGTGGCGGCTTCAGCGCCAAGTTTCTGCGGCGGGGGGAGGAAGACCCCGCCATCGCAGTACTCCTGTAGTTGGGTGATTGGGCCGTTTCGAAATCTGATTGACACAAAAACTACGAAAGATAATTATTTTATAAGTCACAGGTTCCAGTATTTACTTCACACGATCTAAAATCATTAATCTGGTTTGTTGTAGACTCTAAGTCACATTTAACCTAGACAAAATTAAACTGGGGACATGCTGCCTTTAGTCGAGGGAGCTCCATATCTCTTGTAAAATCACACCGACTCTTTCCCCAAGCACAAGATGTCTTGGACCCAGCCCTTCGGCTTACCAGACATAATTCGTATGCAAAATGGTGGCTGCAAGGTTCATCGACAGAGCGGAATTTATCATGCCATCTCTTTGTCGTTGTAATCCACATTGGACGCTGTCGCTTCTGGAGCATATTACCGAGTCATCATGTTCATTTCTCTCATTACCAATGGCTGAGGGTGCAGCGGCGTGTTCCGCATGCCCCGAGGCTGCGTCACTGGCCGTCTGCGCTGCATCCCCCGCGGCGAGCGGCGACCGGCCAGCACAGAACATGCACGCGCGCCAGCACTGAAGGCCCGCAACAATGGAAGATGAATCACGCGACGACGCTAAATCTCCCAGCCCTTAATTAACACCGTCTGCCCCTTTCCAGAGCGCCTTTTGATTTATCGGCGCACCGCGGTCGGTACGATTCATGAGCGGGCGCTCCGATAAATCGTTTCTCGTGAGTCATTCGGTAAAACGTGTGCGAGTCAGCAGTGACGCGATTGCCTGGGTGGATTTGGGATAGCGGTGGCAGGTAACATGACTATTGGTGTAGGCTGAGATCACAAAACATGGATTTGAGACTAGGTTCAATCTCAGGGCGTGGCATATCAATAATAAGAAGTTTTTAAAGAGCGAGATGGTCCCCTTCAAGTGAGAATGCTTCTAATTAAAATAGTAACTTCAAAACTAATCAATGACAACTCCTCTTTCTGTATTTAAATACTGATATTAGGCCATGAACTGTAAGAAAGAGTCGATTTCAGTTTAGAAAATATTTTTACGGTAAATACTTCACAAGAAGGACTTGAATAAATATCCATCAATCGTGCATTAAATAGATATTTCTTCAAAACCTTCCCCGAATGAAAAGATACAAAGCACTTTCTTTTCAAAACTCATGCAACGCCAGGTGATAAATAAGCATCGGAAATGTTGACCAAAATATGAATAATAAGCTCCAGAACTGCTGTTGGCAATCGAGATGATTTACCTTTTCAACACAGAATAACTTAATCAGCTGCTGAGAAATAACGGACCAAATATCCGTTGGTGATAACAATAAGTTATCACCAATAAGTGAAAGTTTATTGGGTACTCGTTAATACTTCACATGCTATAACTTGCGCATTTTACAACATGACATTAACAATGAAACGGGCACCATGATCAGGATGATCTAATTGATATACGAGAAAGATTAACATGCTCCTCTTGCAAAAATGCAATGAATGGAAAACGAAAGTGAATTTGCAGACCCGCAAGATATCAAGCTTTGCAAATACGCCATGTAAAGGGATATTGATGTGTTACCAGGATAAACGGCTCTGTTAGACCACAAACACATTACCATCAAAATATGTTTGTGGTTCAATCATCTTGTCTGAACGTGCACGGGGCTCTGTCACACGATGTGCTGAATTTGCTTGAAGGTATGCTTTTAATTTAGTTCGAGTTCCTACCAGCATTGAGTAGATCATTTTCATCATCATCAAATATACCGACGAAATTATGCATACGCCGACGTTTCCACCCCAACCTCGTGAATATATACTACTAAATCGATGCAGAATCGTCCGTAACGCTCGCTTTGTTGAGAGTGGTCACACGACCTACCACCTCGCGTCAGGTCATGTGACATGCCCGAGTCCTGTCGACAAATTGCTTCATTACCCCGTGACGTGCACGGGACGCGTTCTGCATTGGAATGGGAGCCGTGAGAGCCCCGACAGAGTGTAGCGGCAGCAGCAGCAGCAGCAGACGCGGGGACTAGATCAGCACGGCGCCTAACCTGCCGCTGTTCCGAACGGCACCCACCGGGCAACCGCTCCAACTCCGCAACTGACCCACTGGACCGCTTCATGCCTGCCACACAACAGGTGGCTACCGGCGCACGGGACTTCTGTGCAGTGAGGTTGTTTCGTTGACCTGATGGCTCTCCTTCCTCACAACAACCAGGATGTGAGACACACCGCAGTGAGATTATGTACTAGATACTGACGTGGTTTTCTCAGCGTCTGCACGGGCGTAATATCATCATCAAATGAAACCACGACCCAAGAAGCTCATTGGCTTCTGCATCTCGGATCTGAAGCATTTTTCAGGTCGCAGGAACGTCCCAACAACACTCTGACCACGAGCCGCAGGGGGGGGCTGTGGTCAGGTGAGGGCCTGCTTTGGGAGACCACGAGGGAGCAGATGGTGCCGGCTGTGCAGTGTCGCAGTCGCCGAGTGCAGAGGCGGCAACGCCTGTCAAGCGGCGCGTCAAACAGGCGACGCCCTAATTATTCGCCGAGAAAGTAACAGACGGCTGCGGTCGAGAAGGCGTCTCCACCCGCCACTAAAGACTGAGCAACAGTCCACTGCCCCCGATCTTAAAAGGACTGTCCTGATACTTCCAGTAGAAAGCTGGGTACTCGGTTTCCGATAGGTTAGCGATCGCCGTGGCGCCCATTTGGGCTGCATCCATTATCCGTTACGCAGTTCTACTTATACGTATATCGCACAATCCGCACATTTGATGTACACGCTTTAGACATCCAAGCAGTGACATAAATCCTTGTTAGATCCTCTTTCCTTGTGTTATCCTAATTACCGTTGTCCGGAACAGAGGCGGGTTTTATACAGAATGATTCATTTGGCTGCGTTTTGCGGCGCTTGTAATGGCGCCCGCGCGGCACACATGAGTTCATTCTGGACGGGCACGCGATAACGGCTTAATCGTCAGTCGTCGACGCTGATGGCCACTCGGAGATCAGATGGTGCGTTCGGCCGATGCCAGATCTAGGCCACAGCACGCCCCCAGTGGACGTTACCGAACCGAGAACTGGCCCACACCTGTAGCCAGCTCCGCTGCCAGATCTTACACATACTTTCATGTAAGATATGCAAGTACGTGGATGTAAGATATGCTAAGTGTGTGGTTCAAGTAGCAAATCACTTCCATCCCCACAGGTTCCCTCTCCCTAGGTCTGACTTACGATAATTGCGTGCGATTGAGTGATAAGCTCGGCTCAATGGTATGCCACTCTAAATCAGTGTAGACTATAGGACCAGTTTTTTATTAGATTCTGCGCTCAGAACGAGTTGGAAACCTTATAAAGTAACGGCGATGATAAACTGTAAAAACACATGTTTTAGTGGTATCTAAAAATCAAGAGGTTTTTCGTTGAAGACGCGTGAAGCCGGTATCCACAACTACCAGCAATAGCAACCAGGTAAAAATAGCTGAAGCATACAGCAAATCAACATTCTGATTCGATTTTGACGTAGAGTTTGTGCTCCAACATGTTTCCTAAGGGAAAAGCAGAACAAAAAACCAGAACCCCTAGTTTTGGGAAACTTGATTCGTACATTTTTCAGCTTAACTGTAAAAGTCGCATCCTTTTGGCGTTTATGAAATCCGTCTCAGAAGGGTGAAAATAAAAAATCAAACAAAGCCGACGAATATAATTGAAGTTTCCTTCTAAGTTTATTCGGTCATGGAGCCTTTTTCAAAGAAGGAGGATGGTCAAGATACCTTTATGGGGTAAAGTTCGGATTTCCTGGGCGGATCGTATATACAGTAGAGCAGCAGAACAAAAATAACGAGAATATTTTAGGTTCGAAGACGCACGGATTGCTACGTCATATACATCAACAATGTTCATGCTCTTCCTAAGAATTCCAGGGATCAAATACTTGATAAGACCAATAATCTACCACCTGGTGTTATCCAGAACATCTTCTGGGAACACACAAATAACATTTAGGGTGAGTGGGTAACGCGCCCACCTGGGTAAGACGCCTACTTCTATGTCCAGGCTGATGTAAGAACTGTAGCCTCCATGTAATATTTTTTCTGGTAGCGGCCCTTCTGATCCGGTCCTGGGCATGATTAGACGCGCCCAGTAAACTCCGGTATTTTTCAGCAAATATTTGTTGTTTTTTGCCTCTCCGGACATAAAAACAAGCCATCTTAAAGTTGCGATTGTACTCTATGCGATGTAAATGTGCTCACCCTACCAACTTTGTCACTAAATTGTCTTACAACGTAAGTATAATGATATTAGTATTTGTTCACGTGAAAAAGTTACAATATACGCTGGAGTTTTATGACGGCCTTTTAATCCGGCTTGGGCGTTTTACCCCGCTATCGGGTAAAACGCCTTTTACATGGTCTCAAGAAAAATAAATTTCGCATACTTTGCATCTGTCAGATCACCAATTTCTATCTGAGTGTAGAAAACGATGGAAGAACTTAACGAAGAAAAATAAAGCAATTCCGTCCTGGCAGGATGGGTACAGACGAATTCTCCCTTAACGTATGCGTCTTACCCCACCTACCCTATCCGGATTTTAAAGTTTACCATACGAGCAGATACATTACGGAGAGCGGTGTTGCATGTGCGTGTGTAGGTGATGAAACTGTAAAAAGTTATACACTACCTGTTGCTGCATCTGTCTTGACTACGCAATCTTCCAAGTTTTGAATTGAATGGTGCGATCGAGGAGAGGCGAAAACGTTTACTATCATATTTGCAAGACCCCACGCAGTGCCGGATTAAGGTCAATAGATGGGAAGGAAAATGCTGTCAAAATCATGAAAGACATATGGTTCT
Source organism: Lepas anatifera (assembly GCA_034440635.1). Taxonomy (NCBI): domain Eukaryota; kingdom Metazoa; phylum Arthropoda; class Thecostraca; family Lepadidae; genus Lepas; species Lepas anatifera. Next base: position 478,363 of record JAOTON010000036.1, read on the forward strand.
TTAAGAAAATCGGCATGGGTGGATTTGGGGGCAAGTGACTTCATGCCCGCCCCTCCCCCTCCCACCCCTATATTCGCCAGTGCCCTGACGTCATTCGATTTTCATCCCTCATCATCAAATATTCTGGAACTTATTCAGAGTAAGCTGAACAAAGCCCACTGCCAACAAAAAAAGATGCCACTGGCTCGGGTACCCAGTCATATGGGAATACCAAGCAATGAACGTTGCGACTTTGTCGCGAAAGGGGCATCTAAGGGGATAGAACCCACATGTGTGAACAGCCTACTATTGGTGAGTCGCCGTCAGTTAGTGTCCCAATACTTGTTAAAGGGAATGTGGCACCTTTATAATGTGATTTTAACTGAGATAGCCAAGTTGTAAAGCATACCGGAAAACCTGGTGCTCAATATATCATTTGTCTTGAAACTCAAAATTGCCGTAGAGAAAAGCTAAAAACCTACCTGAAATGTACCCCAAATCTACCCCAGACAGGAGGCCAGAGTTGTCAGTTGTTAGTGTGGTGACAGCGCTGACGTCACGGTGAGTAATCAGCCAATTGAAGCTCTTGAAGCCTATTGAATATGGCAGTAGTTGCCAGATCATGACGTCATCCACATGCAAAAGTTTATATTTCACCCTAGAGGAGCATTCTAAAAATCAGAATATTGAGCTCATTGTACATTTCTCGGAGAAATCATGGACGTTTTCATGATTTTCGGCTAAAATACCCCTAATTACACTAAATACCTGGATTCGGTCAAGGTGCCACATTCCAATTAAGGGGCATCGCATTTGATATGATTCACTCGCCTGCACAGTTTCTGTTTTTACTTACATCATGTGATGTTAATTTTTAACTCGTTACGTGGCATACTCAATTCAACAAAATCAGTAAAACGGAGAGTGTCCGACGCTTCTGAACATGGGCGCGAGTTTTTGAAAACGATCGGGGATGCATTTTTTTAAATGTCAATAACCGCCATAATAATCGATAAAAACATAAAATAACGTGTGTTACAGACTTTTCACAGGTCTGTTGAACGACACAAAACCAATTTTAAGTCCTTGAAATGAGGACCACGAAAATCAAAAGGATATTTTACCACGATTTCAATGTTTCATTTGGGGCTCACGGGCACCCTCAACTTATACAAATACACATCCCTGCTCCTGATGCGGATGTTTCTGTTACTCTACAATTTTGATAATTATGTCTGCTGGTTCCAAGCAATTCACGACGTCCACGCCTCCACACAGGTCACGTCTTGCTCGCTCCCTTTTCTCTGAACCGCCTTCCAACCAATCGCATCAGGCAACTCCCCTGAGACCCATCACCACTCCACTCGAAACCGATCCCTCTCTGAGCATTTACTGCGAACCAGCCATGCTGGCCATACACCACCCCCGCGGGGGGCAGCGGCTGCAGCGTGCGCGCGAGAGCCGCAACTCGCGAACGTTCAACACTTCTGTGGTACGTAGGGCACCGGCGGCCGCCACTGCCATATGTGTCGGAAATGGGGAAGCGTGCCCGACCCCTTTACTTTTCAAAGGAATCCCGGTTTCTGCTAAATTGAGGAAAATTTGGAATGTTTGGTAACTATAAAGTGGAAAGTTAACAAGGACCCCAATCCTGCGAGTTTGTTTCAAGACTTGAAACTAGAATGACAAGTTTTTGTCAGCAAGAGGTTGAAGATCCGCTGCCCCTTCCCCTTTTTTGTCGGTGGCGACGCTTATGGCACTGCAACAACCGGTGATGTATAATAATATCACCACTTAGGCTTTTGATCGGGGTGAGACTTTTTCAAGCGAACATATCAGTCTAGACGTCCAAACCATTCGGATTATAAAACGTATCATAATGCGTGTAGACAAGTACTGCATCGTCATATGTTTGATGAGCTTAGCATTCTCACCAACACAGAAGTAGGAATATCCCTTGAACATTTGCTTTGCCTTTCATTAGAAAAAGCCGATATAATCTTTAAATATATAAATAAACGTGACAACAGGTGTCTTCAAGGCGATTACCAGGGGAGGAAAAAAACCCAAACCTGTCGCAAATTAAATGTCGAACACCAAACGCTGTCGCTTTTAACCTTTAAACATTGTCAATGCCTGAAGCACACACAATGCGACAAATGGTACCTACATTCACACAAAACAACCAGGCAGTGATATTCCTGAATTCGCAATGAAACTTACTGAATATAAAATCTGTACGTAATTCTGCAACCTTTGAAACGGTTGTCACAAACGCTGCAAAACAAACGCCGCCCATGACAAACAAACCCGTCATTTTCGAGCCTAACACGCCACCAACCGAGCTATCAGCACCCCGTAATTTTTTTCTTCAAATGTTTTGTACCTTGCCCCTGAATCTTATCGAGTCAGCTAATTTGCGCCATATTTTCTAGTTAAACAAGGTGATTGCCTTGTTGGGGTGCTTTTTTCTTTTGAACTTTCCTGGGAACTTTTCTTGTATTTGTCCAGCCAGAACTGTTCGGGTTTTGTATATATTTTTTTCTGTCGCACTTCATGGTTTCAATGTTCAGATTTGTCGCTATCCCTGGTTGACGAGTTGGTGGGATTTTCCACCCCTGGCGATTACTTACCCTACATATATGAATAAATCGTTTTATTGAAAATTAACCGTTGCCCCGGTGGCGGGTACGAGCCACCTTCGCCCTGGTGGGGGGGCTAAAAACTCCCGCTACGATCCCAAAAACTAAGAAAACTAGCAAAAAGTGCAAAACATCAATTGAAAGCTCTTCAAAAATTATATCGAAAATACTTTGGTCATTTTTCTCGTCAGGCCAATATCAAGGTCACCAGAGGTCAAAATAGGTCAAAATCGATCATATGAGGTGTACTAAGAAAAACTCATGTATCTCAGAAACTATGATAGTTAGAACTATTTTTTAAACACCATTCGAAAGCTCTTGAATTGCTCTTTTATTGCAGTTGCAATGATTTTCGGGTCAGGTCAAACCCTTGGGAGCTGCAGGTCATGGAACATTGGGAATTTGATCGGGGAATGTCCATGGCCAACCATGCATAAGGGCGTTTCCTTCTTCGCTAATAACTTCCAAACCAAGCGAGATACAGACGTAGTTGATGCACCATTGCAATTCTCTCGTCAATAAAAATCGAATGATATATGATATTGTTATGCCAGGTCCATTTTAAAATTTGACCTGACCCAGGTCAACGGTTTGACCCAATTTGACCTGGTATAGTCATGATGTAGAGGAGACCGGGGCAAGACGGACACCCTAAGTGTTTTTCTAACATAGCAAGCTCAATAGCGGGCCGAAAATGTTAAGCTATACACCCTGACGTAGCTGTCCCTTGCATGACGCGCCCCGCTGGGGGGCGTTTTTCGCCCCCCTCCGTATCTCGTTCCCCACGAAATCTAAAGGAAAATTACGGGCGGCGTTCGAAAGCTCTTGACAAGATGAAGAGAATTTATAGAAATAATTTTTAGTCAGGTCAATATTGAGGTCAGCATAGGTCAAAGAATGCTCCATAGGCTTACAACAGAACAGTGTACGTTTCCCTCTCTAGATCTGCCCTCAGGGGAAATAGAGCAAATCTTTATGTATCAGTGGATTCCTCTCATCGCGGCAAATCGAATGGTGTATAATATTACCATGCTAGGTCAAATAGTGAAAATGACCTGACCTCGAGCTAGGTCAGGGTCACAGAGTGATCTGGTATGGTCATGCTGCATATTAATCGACTCCCCGTGACAATATAAGCACAAAGCAAGCAAAATAGGAGCTTTATCTCAATTCCGTGATAAGTTATTGGCAAAGCAATCACTCTATGCTCCCGTGACCTGACATTACCTTTGAGAGGTCAGATGCTCAAAAAACTCAACTTTATGGTCAAGATCGTAGTAAAACTAGACGGTTAGAGGATTTTCAGTTTTGTCTATCCAGTATTTACTGAAAAAGAGTCCATTCTATATTTCACCGTAGACTTATAATGGGGTGACCAAAAAATTGACCCCACCTTAGGTCACCAATATCAAAATTCCGAAATAACAGATTTATAGACCCTAATGACCTTATCATATTGTGAAAGTTTCAAACTGATCGGTTTGCTAATGTTCCCTGGGCGCTGCTTCAAACTCGTAATTTTACTCGATAATTTCAGCGATAATTGGGTATTTTTATCCGGTGAGAGAATCCAGGAAACACTGGAGGGCACGTGCCCCTTGTGCCCGCTGGCTGCACCCCTGCTTGTCCTCAAAATGATAGTTGAGCAAGAGACAAACTAGCCAATTGAAGGAACCAGCAGGGGCGTCACCGACGGGGGGGCAGGTGGGCCGGGCCCCCACTTTTGGGTCAAGAATTTCCTGATCTCAGTCAAAATGGGAGGAAATCGGACATTTTTATAACCAACCGGTGCGGGAGGCAACGAGCAGCCCGAATTCGAAGAGTTTTTGGTCCTGGCGTGGACAGTTTTTTATCAGCATCACGATGAAGTTGCTGGCTGGCCGGCTGCCCCATCCCCCCACGCTGTTTTGGCGGTGGCGACGCTCCTGGACACCAGGTATGAAGTGCAAAGCTTCAGTGAGGTTTCCCAACTATGCTCTGAAGACGCAATGTTAGTTGGACTATCTCCTCAAATCCGGGATGGAAAGTTTAGTACAAGTAGTGACTATATAGATACTTGCACGCAGCCATTCTTCAGAATTATGACGACGATATTGGTTACAAAAAATATCACAGCATATTATATGATTTCCCACAGGAAATTGATATCGGCCATTATATGAACGAATGCGACCATTTTTTTGCAACAAACTATGTCGATATTTTTCTCACAAACCGATACCTTCGTTGACCGATTTCCTTTGTGCCGTTGGAAAAATAATGGTTGCGGTATAGCGACGCACCAACTGCCAAGATCAAACGGCGTCGCCGACTCTAACCTTGTTGGGAGGGCTTGGGATTTTCAGGTCAACTTATTGAGAGGCCCTGCTGAGATTTTAATCCGGAATAACTGGCTCAGCAGACGAGTGCGCTGTCCACTGCTCCACCCTGTCGTATGAAAAACGTCTTAACACGCGCCCCGCTGGGGTCCTTTGCATGACACGCCCCGCTGGGGGGCGTTTTTCGCCCCCTCCGTATCTCGTTCCCCACGAAAGCTAAAGGAAAATTACGGGCGGCGTTCGAAAGCCATTGACAAGACGAAGAGAATTTATAAGGATAATTTTTATGTCAGGTCAATATTAAGGTCAGTATAGGTCAAAGAAGGCTCCATAGGCTTACAACAGAGCAGTGTACGTTTCCCTCTCTAGATCTGCCCTCAGGGGAGCTAGAGCAAATCTTCATGCATCATTAGATTCCTCTCATCGCGGCGAATCTAATGATGTATAATATGACCTGGCTAGGTCAAATAGTTAAAATGACCTGACCTCGACCTAGGTCAGGGTCACAGAGTGACCTGGTATGGTCATGTTGCATATCAATGGTCATGTTGCATATCAATCGACTCCCTGTGACAATATAAACAAGCAAAATGGGAGCTTTATCTCAATTCAGTCAGAAGTTATTGGCAAAACAATCACTCTCTGCTCCCGTAACCTGATATGATCTTTGAGACGTCAGATGCTCAAAAACTCAACTTTATGGTCAAGATCGTGGTAAGAATGGGCAGTTTGAGGATTTTCAGTCTTATCTATCCAGTATTTCCTGAAAAAGAGTCCATTCTATTTTCCACCATAGACTTATAATGGGGTGACCAAAAAATTGACCCCACCTTAGGTCGCCAATATCAAAATTTCGAGATAGCAGATCTGTAGACCCTAATGACCTTATCATATTGTGCAAGTTTCAAACTGATCACTTTGCTAATGTTCCCTGGGCACTGCTTCAAACTCGTAATTTTAGGTTTTGAGGTTGGGTCACTTGACCCTGAATAGCTCCTTGACCTGACATGATCTTATCTAAGAAATTGGGTCAGATGTGTAAAATTGATCAGGAATAAGGTACCGTAAGTTTTGTTGTTCTGCATCTCTTCGTTTTTTAGCTATCTGGGAAAAACCAGGAGGGGGCGAATTTCGCCCCCAGCGGGGCGCGTGTTAAAATAAACCCTGAACATGGCCGTCTAAAGCGGGGGACGCGTTCGACCTGACCCGCAAATCAGGGAGGTTATCTCAAGTTTTCGGGACTTGACCTGTAGTTTTGTTTTACATTTTCCCTATTATCTGCCGTAAATTACTTAAATCCTTTTACATTACCTTACCTTACAAATAGTCGGGATTTTGAGGCAACTCCATCCGCACAATTTTACATGGTATTGGTAGGGTGAACCAAGCACTAGCACATTGCCACATCTGTAGGCTGGAACAGGTAAGTTTTATTGGATGAGCTGGGGAAAGAAAACGGCTTCTTCGCTTTTCTCAACCTGAAGGCGAGGCAGATTCATCATCATTGTTGGGGTTTTTGGTCGCACTGAAAGCTGGGTCATCGAGGCAGATTGTGCGGCAGATTACGGATAAGCGCGATTCATTGTATTAAAGTTTGTCAACTTTTGACTTCTGCCTTTCATAGGAAGAAATAAGTGAAAATAAAATGCCAAATAATTTTCAATTTACTCCTCGTCGGCTGTTTTTTGATAGAGGTAGACGGCTCATGGGCAATATACATTGATTTAGTGCATTTTTCTCAAATGTTTACTGTGGATTAAAGAAAGAAGTGGTCACTATCAGTGTTCAAGGGGCATATTTACCAGTCGAAAATGCACTCCTGTTTTTATAGGGCATTTATGGTTCATGCCTTGTACAGCAGCCCTAATTAATTAGGGTTCATTCCCATCTTTAGCAAAAGGCTCAGAAACTACTTTCATGGCGCAAGTGACGGAAAATCTGAGAGGCTTCGAAAAATTGGACGAAACCAGCCTAAAAATGGCTCCCATTTTGTAGGTAAACCTTTTGCTACTTTGATTGGAGCAGCATTACAAAAATTTGCGTTAATTTTGAAACTCACTTAACACCACAATTCAACACATCAACCTTGGTACATCGTATATATTTCGGCCATTCCTAAACGATGATTTTGCATACCTCGATGTCCCATCCTGAACAATAACTAAACATGGACAATTCAAGAGGCTTACGTATCAAAGCTTAGCTCAAGTAAAGCTTCAAATTTTCACACAGAAAATACCCTAAACAACAGAGCGTGTCCATCTGAATAGAGGCAGAATGTCAGCCTCATTCCCCTTTTATACTCAGCTTTCTCATCGAGACCATCTCCCAGCTCTTTCTAGTTTGGCAGCAAGAGCCGAGATATTTTTGACACCTCGACAGTACTGTCCTGGAGGCGATAATATTTTCGGTGGATGTTTAGGTCATGCCCCAAGTGCATAGCAACCTGGGCCTTCCCCATACGAAAATACTGCGTGCAAACATAGTTTCCTGCGTGCAAACATAGTGTCTAGATCCGGTTTAAACCCCTAGCCACTTGCATAGTTGCTGCAACATGGCGCTTTAAACGTACCGCAGCCAGACATGTAGTTGACTCGAGATGAGGTGCACTTTTCGTTTCATTTTAACCATGGTCGCAGCCACAAACCCATTATTTATATGCATCAATATGAGGCCGTGAATGCTCTGAATACGCTCTAAGTTAAAAAATAGGACATTTGACTATACAAGCCTAACAGTGCTTGTATGTATTGGGGAGTGAAAGACTTCTAACTTATTCTCAAACTCAAATTTCGTCAGACCCCTAGAAAAAACGCACAGCTTGTTGCAGTTAGGAACCTGTATGTAGTATGAGTGGCGCGGTTCAGTTGGCGTTTCTTCTAGAGGAACTTGTTTAACACGCGCAGTGGAGGGGGTCCTAAAGTGCCTCCCCATCTGTTTTTCCGGGGTGGCGAAGAACCGTTGGCCGCCAGAAAACAAAACTCGGCCACATTTGAGAGAATTTATGAGCGCGTCTAATGGTGCATACATTTTTGAAAAACGACCGAAAATGTTTTGACTTATAGGCTTTCAAAGTCAGATTTATATTTTGAGATCGCCATAATGGCGCGGCCACAGTAGTTAGTCTGCGTTTCATGCCGAGTGGTGGCATCATAAGGCAATATAATTAGGTTATATGTTAAGACTATCCTACATGAAGGTCAAGGTCAAAGTTCAAAGGTCAATGTAATTTAATCTATTCAAGGTCATTGACTCCAGTGCTCCCAGTCAAATGGCATCGCCCATTATGAAGCATGACGTCATAGTTAAGGTCACCCTGTGTCAAGTTCAAGGTCGCAGGTCAAGTTCAAAGGTCATGGGTCAAGGTCAAACACTTGTTTACTGCCAAATGGAGGTCATATTGGCATTTACATTGTATATTACGGGAATATGCTATTTTGTGACGTCATAGATCAATGATCTTGAATAACCTTGGCCCCTAAATATGAGACCAACTCGTACAGGGCCTTTCTTTCACACCCTAAGCCCGTTTATAGCGTATTTGTGACTTGTTTTCGCAAAATCCCGGCATTTACCGGTAGGTCCCCAGCACGGCCAAATTTTGACATTTGTGACCTCATTTGACCTTGAAGATATTGACCTAGGTCTATGAAACTTGGGCATAATGTAGATCACCACCATCCCCACCAACTCCGAAACGTGCGTTATTCTACCCCTCTTCGTTTCCGAGATCTCAGGGGGCCCTTTAGGACCCCCACCCTCCACTGCGCGTGTTAAAATTGGCAAAAATAGGCCCATCATCATCTTGATTTGTATCAAGGTAAAAGGTCATGGGCCAAGGTCATGGTTATGGTGATATCTTAACGCTATATGATTCGGATATATGGTAGGGTCACCTCAAATGATGGTCAAAGTCAAAGGTAACTGACAGGGGCGTCGCCACAGGGGGGCAGGGAGGCCGGCCCCCACTTTTGGGCCCAAAATTTCCTTATCTCTGTCAAAATGGGATGATATCGTAAATTTTCATAACCAGTCGGTGCGGGAGGCAACGAGGAGCCCAAATCCGAAGAGTTTTTGGTCCTAGCGTGGAAAATTTCTTGTCAGCATCAGGTTTAACCCGCGCCCCACCGGGGGTCCGGCGCCACCTTCGCCCCACCGGGGGGCCATCGATGGCCCCCCTCTAACTCCGAAAATATGGGCGTTAGCGCAAATCTGCAAAGTGCAATAGAAAGCTCGCGTGAATTTAGTAAGAAATTACTTCGCATGTTTTAGTGCTCAGGTCAATGGTTTGAACTCCAGAGGTCAAATTAGGTCAAGATCGGCTATTTTCACTCAAATATGCAATGATTAAGCAAACTGGGCATAACTCTTATGTCATTAGAGCTATTGAGGCCTGGTAAAGTACATTTGATAGCAAATTGCCAGTACTTTTTCCGCTATGTGGAACGTAAAGACCTCCCGCCAGTGGTTTGACCGCCAGAGGTCACCTCGTGACCTAATATGACCTGAGGTCACGAAAGGTCAAAAAGTGACCTTGCCGTATATCAAATGAAAGCCAGTGACAAGACAAACACGATGGTGTTTGTTTCACCGCTCTAGCTCAATTAGGTCAAAAGTTATTGTCAAAATACTGTTTTTGACCTCTGGTGACCTTGGATGACCTTGGAAAAGTCAAAGGGCAAATATGACCCCTGGGATCCGTGAAAGGGTGTCCAAAAACGTTGTTCTGAGCAGTCTGAGTATTTGCAATCATTTTTGTGGCTTTTATATCATGAAATAGCTTTTCCCCATGCTTTTCCAATGGGAGAGGTCGCCTCGTGACCTGACCTCAGAGCACGAAATCGAAAAATCCCGGATATACACCTTGTAGACCCTGGAGGGGTCATGAAGTGTAGGAAGTTTCAAATCGATCGACTTTGAAATGTAGCTCTTACAGAGCTCTAAATGTGAAGTGAGGTGACCTTGGTTGACCTCGTCTGGTGACCTGACCTTGGGTGACCCGGGGTAAAAAATTTCAGGGATGATGGGAAAATGATGCAGTGAGAGGTAGAGCCCTCAACCGCGGTGCTGCGCCTCGTCGTTTTTCTGCTATCCCGGAAAAACCTTAGGGGGCCATCGATGGCCCCCCCGGTGGGGCGAGGGTTAAGTTGCTGGCTGGCCGGCCGCCCCCCCATTTTTTTGGCGTTTACGAGGTTCCTGGTAACTGACCACGCAATTATTAGCCACAATGCAAGTTTAAGTTCATACTACGGGAAATATGACATTTTGTGACGTCATAAGTCAAAGACCTTCAATGATATTGGCCCCAAAATTTCTTGAAACGTGGCTTTGTACCCTCTTATTATGACCAAAGTCTGCTTTTAGTGAACTTGTCTTGGTTTTGCACGACAAAGGCATGTTCTAATAGGTTTCCAGCACGGGACAGATTTGACCATTATTTCCTCTATTGACATGGAAGATATCTACCAAGGTCAATAAACCTAGATATGGATGTAGATCACCAAAGACCCACCAACTCCCATACACTCAACCTTGTTTTTTTTCAAAATCTCTAGGGAGCTCTTCAGACTCCCCCTCTACTGTGCGTCTCATATGTTTTGCTTGCCAAAAATGACGCCATCTGGCCCGGATGGCGCCCCCCAGAAACGTGCCCCACTCCACCCCCGGCAAGGTGTCACCCCCCCCGATCGGTAATCTTGGATTCACCTATGATCCGGCCCCCGGGGCCCCCCGGTGGCGAGCCCCTGCCTACCTATAGCCAGGGACGGATCCAAGGGGGAGGGGCAAAGTGGGCGGCCGCCCCCTTAAGCCTAAGTGTCGCCCCACTGAGGACGAAATGCCGACCCAAAGATTATCAGCTCCCAACCCCCCTCCTCCCGGGATGCAACAATTTGCCGCCCTTTGGGTGAAAAGTGCACCCTTCGAGTGGCAAAGTGTCGCCCCCTGAAGCTTCGCCCCCTTTATCGAAATCATAGATCATAGTCACTGCCTATAGCCAGGGGCGTCACTACTGGGGGGTAAGGACGGGGGGCTTTCCCCACTTTTAGGCCAGCAATTTCCTTATCTCAGTCAAAATAGTAGGGAATCGGACATTTTATAACCAGCCGGTGCGGGAGGCAGCAAGCAGCCCAAATCTGAAGAGTTTTTGGTTCCAGCGTGGACAGTTTCTTGTCAGTATCAGGCTGAAGTTGCTGGCTGGACGTCTGTCCCCCGCCCCCTCCACTGTTTTGACGGCGACGACGCTCTTGCCTATAGCTATGCTCCAACAGTTCTGCACCATTTCTGAAACAACCAAATCAGCCTCCCCTTATCGTCGCTATGCATGCATGCACATCATTAACATATTTTCTTATCTTGCGCGTCGTCCTTTTCGGTCCCATTGCGACTTGACAGCGTGGATTAGCACCTGCAATGCTCCAATCAATTGTACATCGTGTGGCACAATGAATTTGGCGCGCAACGCCTGATGACAACAAACTCATTGCGCATGCGCGGACCGGCCAGATCACTAAAACACGTTTAGGGGGACCTAAGTGGCATTTTTTAAGTATACGTGGACCAGCTGAGAATCTGCTGCAGAGCGTAGCACACCATGAAGCTGCTGGGCGCCCATGCCGACAAGGAATAAACTGCGCATGCGCAAGCAAGGTGGTTTTGATTTCAGTTACAAAATTCCAGCTTAGGGGGACATCACTTGGTATCTTTTAGGGCATAGGTGGACCAACTTGGAATTTTCCCTCAGCATAGGTGGACGTTCACGTTAGCTGACCACGCAGCAGCTGACTGCATTCCTATGGTGTTGCCATCTGTGTCAAAACTTGGTACTACAAACCGTAAAAAAATTCTTAGCGGTTTCTAAGATCGTTTAGGTGGACCAATTTTTCGGGTCCACCGATGCTAGGACTCCGGCTCCCGATCTTTTGTCCCCAGAAACGGCAAGAGACGAATTTAGTTTAGGTGGACCTGGGCGGTCCACCGATGCTGACAGGTCCACCGAACGCCAGAAAAGATACTCAAATTGTCCACCGATGCCGAGTTTAGGAAACCAGTAGTTAATCCTCTAAAATCTAGGTGGAAACACCTATACCGAAACAGCTATAATCCGTTTTGCCCCAAAGTCCGTTTTGCCCCGGTCTCCCCTATATGATTTGACTTGCAGTGACCATACAAACACTTCTATGACAAAACACAAGGTCTATCTTTGCTTATTTAAAATGTATAACGTAAAGCACCGAAAAATACTTATTTGATCTAAGGTGGCCTTTCAAAGGTCACAGATCAATTTTTTGGTATCAACTTCAGAAATGGACCAAGAGCAAGCCGTAAACGATGTTTGAAGTTGATTTCATCGATACTTAATGAGAAAAGCTCATTTCATGATTTTCCCCATGCATTTGCGAAGGGGAGGCCATGCTCTGTACATGACCTTAGGTCACCAATATAAACAATCCCGGAACATATGTTGTAGCTCCTGGTGGGCCCATTATGTGGTATGAGTTGCAACTTGATCAACTAATCCTCCTTTTAGTTATGCAGTCCTTAGCATTTTTAGGTGAGGTCACTTCATCTGGCCTGGTGACCTGACCTGATATGACCTTGAGCAAAAATTTTCAGGAAAGATTTAAAAAGGATGAAGGAAGGCTAGATTAAGTTTGGTGGCGCTGCACACCACCGTTTTTGTCACTCCGGAAAAACCCGAGGGGGTTCTAAAAAGACCCCCACCCGGGGCGAAGGTTAAAGTTCAATGAGGATTATCCAGACTGGGATCAGGAATGGATCCAAATGGCGAGAGGGCCAAAGTGGTTGATTTCCCTGTTAGGTCCGCTTAGCCCCCTCCCCTCAATGAACTCAACGGGCGCTGAAAATGCTCTAAATGGACAGTCAACTGCCTTATAATGGCGACATTTTGCCGGACGCGAGCCTTAAAAATGTATCTTAAAAATTTGACCCGGGTAAAGGCATATTATTTTCCGGAATTATTAAGTCAGGCCCCCCTTAATTAAGCATTTGCAGATTTCTGTTGGATTATATGGGCTTCCCTCAGGAAAACAGCCCTCATTATTTTTCGACAATACTTTAAAAACAACCACCCCCTTCGAAATCAGGGAAACAAAAATGCTGGCAGCATGGTGCCCCACGCAATACACAAATGGCACCCTCCCCCGCACCTCAAGTGGCTATCGGCACCTTTCTGAGGCTCCACACCTCCCCCTCCTCCACTCTGGAAAAATTATAGATTCACCACTGGCTGGGGTTTCCACCAGAGCTTGAAGAATTAACAGGATTTGTATCTGCTCAGTTAACCCCTGTTTTATTCCGTATTTAAATCAGTTGGTTTTGATGGAAGATAAAGTCCTGCATATTTCGCCCCATGAAGTATACAACGCAGCTAACCTTGGCAACGTAACGAAGCTAACCAATAACCATTGGTAGATTTTAACTGTATTTGCTAATTAGCATAATTCTGGTAATCCTTATCGGCGAGAACGTATTAGAAGACATGCTAACTTGTTATGCGCAATAACGGTATTTGTTTTTTTAGAATCATGCCATCTTTGGACGAAATGTAGTCATACACACGTAAGCACGCACTAAGCACGGAGTCGCCCAATTGCCGGGTGCGTCAAAATGGGTGTATGGTGAGTCTTTCCTCCTTGCCAGATGGGATACAGAGGATGATTTCCACATCGCGGGATCGAGCCGACACCAATCCAAGCAATCGCATTATGAGTTAAGCAACGTATTCACTACGTCACTCGGCTCCCAGAAAGTGAAGGTTTCCATTAAGTTTGGAAACATCCGTGCAAGATCACACCGAAGGCCAGAAGTAAACACAAACATCAGCTAGAGTCAAAAAGCTTCCGAGGGATTTTTACATCAGCCCAATGAGTGAAGTCGTCTCAAATCCATTTTTGCCCGCCCATCGCTAGATGATACAAATGAACAAACAGCGATAAGTAAGACACTAAGAAAACCATACCCAACACATCAATACCAGATACATCAAATTCCCAACTCTAAGGTGGTGACGAGAGCTGGACTCTGTGGATCCCAAATACAAAACTGAATTATAATTGGCAATTTATAACTGGCGTAAATGCCAGTTATTCAATTGCCAACCCTATGACAGAAATCATCAACGCCTCCACACCGTACTAGAAAGGCAAGGTTACGAGCCTGTTGATGTGTACCGTGACGTACCGAGGTGAGGGCGATTCACACCAAGGGTAATACCATGTATTTTTTACTGGGGAGGATGAACTCCGACCTTGTGATGACCGCGGGAATGGGAGGCGAAGACAGAGCTTATTTGCTGGCTGAGCGCTACATCGAGATAGTACACCGACGCTAAAATCTGGATTTACACATGCCCACAAAATGGCAAGTATGAGAAAAATATTAAAACAATAGACTGAACGATACAATTTTAAGCATCCGTCCCCTCAAAATCACCAGTTGGCCGGACGCCTTCTCCTCTTACTTGCGACCTCCATGATATACATGTATCCAGACAGGCCAGACAGTTTCAGTGACAATACTGCCAGCCGTGCGCCGCAGGGAGGCCGCGATAAAGACGCTGCTGTGGAAGCACTCGTCCATGCGGGTGCTCGGCAGCGGCTGAGGTGAGAGATTGTGATGTGGCAGCGCCGGGCCGCGAGGCGCCTGGCTAGTGCGGCGTGTATCACCATTCACGCGGCGTCCGCGCCAGCCGCGCCGGCCTCCAATAAATACCGGGTGTCGGTCCTGACGCGTAAACAGCCGGCAGCGCTCGCACCTGCCCGGCAAGGCTCTGGCATCTGCCCGAGCAGTCTCGTCACACGCGCCCGAACAGAGGTCTCTGCCTGAGAGATTGACTGCGCCGGCCGCCGGAGCGTCATACCCCAGCGGCGCAGAGCCGCCTCCTCTGATGCACTGGTAGTTCAACTCACGTGTAGTAGGGTCTGGAAATTACAAGTGAATGGGGGGGGTAATAGGGTCGGGCTCCCCGATCATCGAGCATCGTAGTATCTAGACTGCGCCCGAGCGACTCACTGGAACGTCACTTTCCAGTTCCAGCGCACTGGAGTGCGAGACGTGACGCCACTACTTTGTGATTCTGCGTCGTCCCCTGATACACAGTAGCGCCAAAATTTGTTCATCCCACCAAATTTCCCGCCGGAGACTCCAAATCTGCCTATGCTAGAGAAGTGACCTGAATTCTTGAAAAGAAAACACAGCTTTGAATGGCACCCCACCTTGCTTGTGTATTCGGTATAAAATGCAGCATTCCCCTAATAAGATGTTTGACTGGATCGTGTCGTCTGCTCGGACAAGCTGAACACATACATTAAAAGCTCAATGTGCCTATCGTAGCATGTTAGGATTTATTTTCCCCAGTTTCATTTCGGTAAATATGTATCCCTACAATCTCCATCCATATCCCTAGTTTTCCTCCGCATTTGAAGCAGACTGGGGAAAATTGAAGAGGCTGTCGACGCGACCAAAAACACCAATTATTATTTCTTTAAATATATTTTTTCTAACTTGTTCCCAGTACGGCTGTTAGAGATGATGATGGGGAAATTGAAGAACGAAAGTTTATACAGAATAAAATACCTACAGTAATATAATACATAGACGAAAGAAAGTAAAACAATTGTTCACGGCACCTCATCAAGTGGATCTGGGAAGTGATGGTGTCGTTCTAAGCCTACTGTGTTGGAATACCCCATAAATATTCAAATACTACCTATGCCTTTCTATATTCCGCTGGGCATTAACCCTCGCCCCACCGGGGGCCATCGATGGCCCCCGAATGATCTCTTGGGATAGCAGAAAAACGACGAGGCGCAGCACCGCGTTTGAGGGCTCTTCTTTCACCCCATCAATTTCCCACCTTCCCTGATTTTTTTATCCCAGGTCACCCAAGGTCAGGTTACCAGGCGAGGTCAACCAAGGTCACCTCACTTCAACTTTTGGGCTCTATAAGAACTAAATTTCTCAGTCGATTGATTTGAAACTTCCTACACTCCACGAACCCTCCAGGATCTATAAGGTGTATCCCCGGGATTGTTCGATTTCGTGACCTGAGTTCAGGTCACGAGGTGACCTCTCCAATTGAAAAAGCATGGGAAAAACTGTATTATGATCTAAAAGTCACAAAAACTATTGCGAATGCTCAGCTTGCTCAGAAAAGCGTTCTTGGACACTCTTTCACGGATTCCAGGGGCAATATTTGCCCTTTGACCTCTCCAAGGTCATCTAAGGTCACTAGGGTTCAAAACATTATTTTGACAATAACTTTTGACCTAACTAAGCTAGAGCACTGAACCAAACACCATCGTGTATGTGTTTTCACTGGCTTTCTTTTGATATAAGGCAAGGTCATTTTCTGACATTTCATGACCTCAGGTCATATTAGGTCACGAGGTGACCTCAGGTTAAACCACTGGCGGGAAGTTATTACGCTTCACATAGTGGAAAAAGTTCTGGCATTTTCCTATGAAATGTATTTTACCAGATCTCAATAGCTCTAATGGCATAAGAGTTATGCCAAGTTGCCTTAGGCATTGCATCTTTGAGAGAAAATGGCTTATCGTGACCTAACTTGACCTCTGGAGGTCAAACCATTGACCTGAGCGCTTAAACATACAAAGTAATTTCTTACTGAATTCACGTGAGCTTTCTAATGCACTTTGCAGATTTGCGCTAACTTCCATATTTTCGGAGTTATAAGGGGCCCTTGATGCCCCCCGTGGAGCGAAGGTGGCACTGGACCCCCGGCGGGGCGCGGGTTATGTATATGCACGGAAAAGTGTTAATATGCAAGTCCGGTGAAATAAGGATATTCTGTAGGGAATTTAATTATCTTCCACATGAACTCTGTCCTTCAAGTGCTGGCGCACACAGGGGACTTCGCTGACCCCCAGGGGGCGGACATGAGATACTTCTCTAGAATTCTGGGGGTTTTGAAGGTTCCATTTTTGGTTCAAACAGTTTTTTTTGCAGCAAAATTTAACATGTAATTCCAATGAGACTGTTCGCAGGGGTTTGGGGCACGGGCCAGTGGGAAAATTTAAGTGGTGCTTAAGGGTATATTTTTATTTTTGGTATGTAAAATTGATCAGGCTATCTTCTGGGTGCAGTTTTTTTGTCCCTGAAGCGCTTTTATAACAAGGAAAATCCACGATGAACTTCATGCTAATTCCTTCAGAATTCTGTTTCGAACGTTTCGCTTAACCAATCAGGACGCTGTATTCTACCCTATGCTAGCAAAACCAAAGACATCTTCAACAAAACCCTTCAAAATACCACCATATCCTCAATATGCTGCCAAATAAGGCAGTCAGCTGGCTGTCATGTCCGAACCGTATCTATAGGAACCGTGGTTGACCCCATCATCAGTGGCCTTTACCGTGAAGACGGAAACCACTCAGGATCAGAAACCTGTGGATACATCGCCGAAGAGGTGACAAATTTTCTGGTGGCGATCCGGTCTCAGAGGTTCTGCTTCCATCCCTCCTCACGCGCTTCTTGGAACAGTGGGTGCTTACCGGAGAGAGAGAGAGAGAGAGAGAGAGAGAGAGAGAGAGAAGAGGGAGAGAGATTGGAGAAAACCTTATGCATGCCGCGCACGAATCCGTTACATACGAAGAGAGTTGATGAATGGTGCAGGTCGTCCCAACTTTTGATTTGACGTATAGTTTACTAAAATAACGAAACCTCTTTTAAATCGACTCTTGAATCCTTGCGTATTGCATACATGTAATGTAATTGTTGTACATGTACGTACATGTAAGAAAATCGTTTGCAAATATCATTTATTCTTATTTTTGGATTGGATGGATGTTATCTTATTTTTGGGCGGTCTGATAGCAATGACGTTTGTAACATTATCGCTTGATGGGATGATAACAGACTAGTGTGTGATTATCTTGCAGCACAATTTGATCTGCCTTAGCAAGACTCATTATGTGAGGTTCAAACACTGCATGGCGCTGAAATAAAATGTTGAGTCAGAAAAAAATGATGTGCACGAACTTCTTCTGTTTTTACTGAAGAAGATGCATGAAGACCTGCATGCTGCCTCTCCTTCGACGACAACATCAGTACTACCCTCTGAGGACTGGGAGGACCTACGGTTGCCGACCACGCCTGACATTAGTGTCATATAAATGCCTACATCATCATATCTAGGCTCTTACACGGACAATCTAAATCTGCTCTGCTTTGCACCGCTTGCGGCCACGAATCTCCAACGTTTGAGATCCTCGCTCTGCTGTTCTTTGCGCTAGCCTCAGGTCCAAGGTTTTCTTTCCAGAGAAACATCTACCAATGTATCCAGCAGTAAGTCCATGGCGACATCGCCTCTGGCTGGAAATGTCCACATTGTCGGCACAAAAGATGCCTTCAAGAAGTCTTGAATCTGGCGACTGACATCCGTGTCGATAATACATCACAAGCGTCTTACCCTCAGTGGTAGAACATTGCGTAAGACACACGATCATTGGGTTGGTCTAGATCCTCTCTTGAAAAACCTAGGGCTTTGGATGCTAGGTGTTTTGCTGAAAATTTCCCAAGATGAATGATGTAAAGTAATGAACAAATGAGTCATAATTGTTGAAATCAGTGACTAGACTAGTGACTTATAATGGCACATGTGTTGAATTTATTTCCGTAATTTATTTTGGGTATTTTCTGGTAGAAAAACTGTCCCCAAAAGCTCTCGGTTTTTCGGGAGAGGGCCTGGACCAGCACTTATGTGTCCTTGCCTCGTAGCGAGCTCGACCTCAGTTGGATAGCCATCGGGCCTTCGCAGATCTCTGGCGGCCTTGCGTACGATTTGTACGCTGTGGTAGAACTCTATGGCAGCACTCGGGCAAGCAACGTTACTGCCTTCTGCTGGAACCAGTCGGGGGCTCGCTGGTAACATCAACGATACTTTTATGAAAGAAGTGACGGCCGCGAAAGTGAGGAAGACATCAGCGTATATGCTCTGTTACACCGCCAAAAGTGTTGCCTAATCGAAGAGGCCACCTCTATTGAGGAAGAATCATTTTAAAAAATTATGAGTGAATAAACGCGTTGTAAATAAAAAGTCCCAAGCGGATCCCGACCTTGAAAGAAACATAATTTCAGCCAATAACTATACGAGCCGAAGAAACAAAACAAACGGTAGATGACTTCAGTCTGCAGGTTTCCAGAGTTGGTCTCTGAGCTGGCTCTCCCCTGGCAAGGAGCATTCATTTGAGTGAGCGTGTCCAGCGCGAGCAGCCGTGTACTTGTTGTGACACCTCTTTCCTGTTCTTGCGCAGTAAACATTATGACAAGCTCCCCGCAATGCACGACTGGTGCTAATGAAGAGAGATGGTCCGCGCCGTAGAAGCGCGCGAGCACGCGCAAGGCTCGTGGATGGCAGGTAAACATGTTTGCAACATACACAAATGACGTTTTTGACAAGGACAAAGGTCATATGGACAATGCAATGCACCAATATTACCTTTAAGTGGGGATAACTTGTCCAAATGATGTTTCTCATAGCTTAAAAGACGTTGTCCAAGTAAAATGGTTGTCCAGGTAAATGGTGAAACGCCATTTACACTGACTATTCGGCCGCTTTTCAGAGCATTAATCATGAACTCGTAATTTACAAACTAAAAAAATCATATCATCTCCAGGACACAGCCCTAAAATGGTTCGTCTCGTACCTCTCCGATAGGCGTCAGATGGTCATCGTCAACGGAAAAATTTCTGATTGGAGACCTGTAACTTCTGGTGTGCCTGAAGGCGCTCTTCTGGCCCCTTTGCTCTTTTCTCTGTACATTAATGACCTTCCGGACCTCATTCAGAGCGGCTGCCTCATGTACGCAGACGACGTCAAAATTTTTCGAAAAAATTAAGTCACCATCTGATGGACGGCTGCTGCAGGGGGGACCTTGACCGCCTCGCAGCGTGGTCTGTCAGGTGGGGACTAACACTAAATCCATCAAAATGCAAATCCTTGACGATGACCCTCAGGCGCGCACCCGTCCGGACCAACTACTTTATAGGCCCCTCGGTGCTGGAGCACGTTGAAACAATTCGTGATCTCGGTGTCATAACCGATTCTAAACTCACCTTTGCCAATCATGTAGATAATATAGTTAAGCGGGCCAATCGATCTCTCGGATTACTCATTCGATCTTTTCAGACCGGCCTCATGACGGCAAAATTCAACAGTAAAGCTCTGCTGGCTGCATACTACTGCAACGTGCGTTCTATTTTAGAATATTGCAGCGTTGTCTGGGCGGGGGCGGCTGACTCCCACAAGGTTCGGGTCGATCGTGTTCAACATAAGTTTCTTCTGTGGCTTATCCACCACATTCCATCTGGACAAGCACTCTCTCTTTCTTACGAGCATCTTCTAGCATATTTCAAAATTTCTTCTCTCGCTGCACGGAGGGTACAGCACGATTTACTTTTTACTAGAAATATAATCCGTGCAAAGCTCGATGTACCTGCTCTGCTCAGCTGCTTTCTCTTGCTGGTGCCTGCCCGATCGACCCGCAACCTGACGTTGTTTCACATTCCCCGAGCACGTGTAAATACTGTACAGAGCGGCATGTTTTGTCGCCTCCCTAGGCTCTCAAACATGTTTTTATTCAGCCGTGATGTTGAAGCCGATATTTTTGCAAATGACTTAGCCACTTACCGAAACCATGTTATAAGATATGTGGCAAGGTTGTGAGGCTTGTTGGCCGTGCAGGCTCATCTTTTTAGGCCTTTTACGTCTTATTTTACTTTTATGGTGCGCGATTTTAGCGTAATCTCTTTTAGGCCTTTTGCTAAATTTTAGTTTTGAATTGTTTTCATTTTTATTTTTACCTATTACTTGTTAGTATGTACACTGTCTGATGTGTTCCACTGTAAATACGCTTTTAATGCTTGGACTTCGCCTGTAACTGGATTTATCTGTTGGCGATGCTGCTGAATAAATAAATAAATAATAAATAAACATTCGACGGGTGAACAGTTAACCCAAGGACGTAGACATAAGCAATTAGCAAACAAACTGCAATAAGCAAACAAACTGCATGACAAATCATCTGCATAAACACGTCAGAAAGTGAGACATAATTGGAACATTTGGTGATAGTAAGCTACTCCATGAGAAGGGCTTGAGGCACTGTTGGAGAAGGGCTTGAGATAACCTCATAGGCCGGTGTGCCTACAAGCCCCAGCAATGATGACGCTTACCCCCCTCCCCCGCCCCCCGCCCTTCCCCCTGATGCAAAATTATAGACCCGTCTATACTTGTTGTGCTTACGCCCAGAGCAATTTTATTGGCGAGCAGGTCTGTTCAAACAATGCTAACAAGCGCTCTGACATGTGCGCAGTCTGGGGCTTTCCGGCAGTGGCATTAGGAGAATAAACGGATCGGGAACAAAGACCTATGTAGAATCACGGTTCCACGTTTTATGATTAAGTATCTAGGTTTCAAAGAAGCTGGCAGCCATAAAAGAACAGCGATTGTTTCGAAAGTGATACGTCGGTGACTGAGGGTGGTAAAAGATTCCACAAAACTACCGCGTGCGGCACAAGGGTCTCAAGCACTACACCCAGTGGAGGGGGCAAGAGCCACCCCCACCCGCAACCTCAGCAACCATGCACGAGAAGTTTAAGTCATAGTCATTGTGGTGCCGTGCATCAACACACGTGAAGTACGTGCAATGCAAGTTCTAACTAAATAACGTATTGTCTAAAGTGTCAGTGGTAGTGAACCGTTTCAGGTATTTATTGTGACTTGCCCGCTGTCTATGGCCTATGATGACCATCCTAAACCTTAGAGGATGGTCATCATAATAGTTGAACATCAACCGAACTTTACTCTTTCGCCAAAAGTTGTGCGATTTAGCACTTTGTAGACTTGTGAGGTGCTATTACTGTAGCCGTATTAAGTTGTGTGATATTTTGAAAAAATTATGAGGGGTTAGCACTTTTCCCCCTTGACTGCAGATGTTAAATTTACAGTCAGACGATTCCATTCAGAATCTATTCAAGCTTTTATTGCCGTCAATGGTCCAACAATCTGGCTGAAGAAACGACGCGACTCTATTCTGAAAGCGAAATAATCATTCGAACAACAGATAATGAGGCATTCTAAAAGACTTTCAATCATTTAACACAGGTATTGGTCTGGTGTCTCACTCAGGGGTAATTGAAGTTGAAAAGGTAGGTTTATGACGACTTGTTGGATGAGTACACTGAAAACCGGTGGAGAACCCGTAGAGTTCTTGCACTTAACTTGCACCATATCAATAATCGGACAGCAAATTTTAAGACCTGTCTGGGTTCTCAACGAGACTGATAGGGGTTCTCATATCGAGACGTGATGCGCTTCTTTATGTTCTTCGGTGAAACGTATTTCATTTCCTTCAGGAGAATTCAAACAGTTCTCAGCTGTCTTAAGAATATTCTGTGAGTACCCTTTCCGGTTTTTAGAGTTTTCTAGAAGAAACCGTATCCATCTTTCAAGAAGTAATAGATTCTCGAAATTTTCACGCTGCGTCTACTCTGAGAACGACTACCTTTCTTCTTGAAGACGTGCTAATATTCTTTCATACGGTGCTTAAAGGAGGAATACCGCTAGCTTCACGTAAATTATCCGCTTATTCGTAGCACTTAGCAATTAGGTCCAAGGCCGGATGTCAAGTCACATTTTTGATAAGCTCCACTGTTGTGGTGGAGCTAATCAGAAACATGACCTCGTGTTTTAGTCTCGGCCAAATTGTTAAGCACTTAGAAAAAGCGGATGATTCACACAAAACTGAAGCTGAAAATGGGCATACGTAACCGTGACTTCTCCAAAAGAATGGGATGCCAAAGAAGTGAAACTGTTGTGGTGAGGCATGGCAAATCACGCCAAAGTTAATACAATGCCCTGATGTTCAATCAAATATTTATAGACTCATAAAGATTCACTTGGCGACAAAACAGCACAATGCGTTTTCTTTATATTGTAACACAAACGGATCAAAATTGTTATGATGTGGCCTGCAAACAGTGAAGGCACATGACGTCAGTAGGGAGGTCGAACGCCCCTATAAAGGGAGCATAACTAATGATCAGCCCCTTATGTCTGCAGATAAAATAAGACATCTGTTCACAAACGCACAGGGCTTTGCGTGAGGCCCACTCACGTCCAGAATCTCCTCTAAAGCTGCTGATCTCCGAGGACTAGGCTGACCTCCTCGATTTTCAGCTTTGACGAACCACCAACCCAACAGTCCCGAGCAGGCTTTTGATGGCCGCCACTTGTTCTGCCTCTGAAAAAGGAAATGAGTCGGCTCAAAACACGCGAAAAATGGACCGAAAACACCCAAACGTTTGGGTTAATGCGCAGATCCAAGACTTCATTTGAGAGGGGGGTGTGGGGCTTAGAGCCTGCCCCACCAGCACCTCGGACAGCATCCAGCTATGCATTTACTATTGGGGCTCGGACATTTCTAAGGGGCAGGCCTCCTGGATCCGCCACTGGTCTGTTCTATTTGAGCATTAAGATGCCGGTTTATAAGCTATATTTTACCAGCTATATTTTACAGATATATCAGAGAAATATGAGGGATGCATAGACCGATCTATGGGACAAAGAGACTTTTAAAGACTTTGCCACCACTTTGCCCAACCGACTATCGATGCCCCTGAGAGACACTTTCTGAAAGGTCAAGGGCCCCCATAAATGTCGCTTCCTTCCCGGGAAGCAAGAATAAGCGCTATCGCGATCGGATTTGGCGCCCAACGGATATATTTGTGTCGCCCCTGGCATTGGCGTCCCCCAGGTCTGGATGACGCCCTGAACATGTGTCTCTCCCTGATCGGCAATTCAAGATCTGCCCATGGACGGATGGACAAACCAACCCTCCCCTTCCCAAACCCCGCCCTTCACAGGAAGACGGAAAAGTCAACCTAACTGCACACCGCCAGTGGATCCCGTGACCCTTCTTCAAACGCAAGGCGTTTTGTTTTTTGTTCTTCAGAAACACTACGTTTTTTAATTTTTTCTAGGGCTGGCCCCATCCAAACGTTTTGCCAGGTCTGCCACAAAGGGTCGGTGGTACCACAGTTTTGTACAAAGATGCAAATTTTCCATAGGCCAGGAGCCACATTTAGTTACCATACACGACAGTTGTTACCAATTAACAAAGTGCCGTCACACTTACCTTAACAAAACAGGCGCCAGATGCTCCACTTCTCAACTCCCGAAGCTTCCCACTGCAAATGAATCATCCGCTGTCGCGTCGTTGTGTTGCCATGGCGACGCAGCCCAGCTGCGTCACGCACGCGCACAATCAGCTGAAACCATTCCCGGAAGTAGTTCGAGAACGCTATCCCTTCTTTGCGTTCTTTACGAAGAAACTAAAATCGATTTATTTGAGTGCCGGTGCTCGCGTGTTCTCTTGCATGAGAACGGTCCCCATGGGTTCTCATCCGAAAGAAACGTGGGGCTTCTTACACTTTCCCGCCAAAATGCAAAGAACTCAATGAGGTATTGGGATAGAACAGGGAGACACCACTGGCTTCTAATGGGAGAAGTTTGTGGCAAAGTTCTCCTGAGCGGTTTTGAATGTAGTGCTAGTGAAGTTAAAATAGTTTCACATCGATAGCGTGTACAGCGTAGAAGAGTTAGATTACTCGGCACACTGCATAAGCACCAAAAGCAAAAGATGAAATGTCCCCTCCAGCACGCACTGTATAACATTTAGGCAAGATGAATGCTGGTAACGGGGGGGATGGAGGGTCATGCAAACAGCACTTGCTTTTGTTGTAAACCACGTCTCTGAGAACTCGATCTAGGCCTTAGACAGGGGGGGGCGACAAAATTAGAGTGAAAACAGCGAGATGACCTCATCTTATTTTGCATTTAGGATTGTACGCTGATTAGTGGAAGAATTGTGTGAAAAGGCATCGGACCAGGTCTTATGATAAAGGAACCATTGACGTCATTGGGCTGACTTTTGAATCGTACTCTTTGGCTCCAAGTAAACCCATTCTCAGTCCTAGTATAGCCAGACCTCGAATTGAGCTTCACACAAAAATGCCTTTTAGAATGAATCGTTAAAAATAAGATTGGATGTCGTGACAACAACCATATTGGTACCTCTAACCTAAAAGTAATGCCGACAATACGACAAACCTAGAGCAGTATTTGTGACAGTCTTTTCTATTATTTCAGCCAAACACTAGCTTTTGATTAACAGTGAAAAACTCGCTGAAATACCTTAATCGGTTATTTGAATATTTCTGTTATTCTTATTTACTATTTTTCCGTCGCCTGCAGCTAAAATGCTAACCAAAAACTACCTATTAAGCACTAGTAGACGTGATACTAATTCGGTGTAAAGACTGCATACTTTCCCCTTTAAGATGATGCTATATTTTTACAATAAAAGCCTCCCTCGAATTATTTAATTAAGATTGTACCTAGTGGTCAAGGTCAACTTTTTTGTAATTGATAAACCCATTTTCCACAGCCTGCTCCTCTGGCCCAACGTTAAGCGTCGGAAGAGTATACGTGTGGCTGTAAAAAAACAAACATTATAAATTTTACATTATACTTATTCAACAACCCTTGCCCTTAGTATGTGCCTCTTAAACAAATGCAACTTTTATAGCTAGTTAATGTGAACAATCATTGGTAAATACTTTTCCTCAGCCTGTACCTCTAGCCCAACCTTAAGTGTTGAATGGTTATACGTCTAGCTGCAGAAAAGTATTATCAATAATTAGTTGCATATTTCAAAAACTCCAACCCCAGTACGTACCCCTAAAATCAAAACATCTCTTTGAGCTAGTTAATCTGATCAATCATTAATAAACACTTTTCCGAGCCTGTACCTCTGGCCCAACGTTAAGCGTTGAAAGAGTATACATCTGGTTGCAGAAAAGCACCATCAAAGATAAATTACCTAAAAAAACCTGAGCCTTACCTGTGACCTAAGTCCATCACTTCTGACTAGCTAAACTAATTCAACCATCATAGCCCTTTTTCCCAGCTTGTAAATCGGGCCCAAAGTTAAACGTCAAAAGCATATACGTCTAGCATCAATAACACTATCAATAATGTAAGGAAGTCCTACCCCAGAACACATATACTTACGCTGATCCCTCCCTTACCTCTTAAGCCACTGCTGTTAAGTGATAGCCTATCCTAGAAACGCATAATAGGCCAGGACGTACCTTGTACGTTAAGGCTGGGATGACGATCCTGAATGATTATGGATTCGGCTATCTTTCTATCTGGATGATCACGTGCCCGATGAACTACTTTTAGCTCAAGTGGTTCTGATATAGCCTGAGTGACCTGTGCTGCATGTTTCTCGAGGAAATGATCTCCTAGAGGTGTGTTCCTAGTTTTATTTTTCGCGTCCCGCAAATGTTCGTTAACCGCGCCCCACCGGGGTCCGGCGCCACCTTCCCCCACCGGGGGCCATCGATGGCCCCCTCTAACTCCGAAATATGGGCGTTAGCGCAAATCCGCGAGTGCAATGAAGCTCGCGTGAATTCGTAGAAATTACTTCGCTTTTTGTGCTCGGTCATGGTTTGACCTGGTCAATTACGTCAGATCGGCTTTTTCACCAAATATGCAATGATTAAGAAACTGGGCATAACTCTTATGTCATTAGAGCTATTGAGGCCTGGTAAGTACATTTGATAGCAAATTGCCTACTTTTTCCGTATGTGGAACGTAAAGACCTCCCGCCAGTGGTTTGACCGCCAGAGGTCACCTCTGACCTAATATGACCTGAGGTCACAAGGTCAAAAATTGACCTTGCCGTATATTAAATGAAAGCCAGTGACCAGACAAACACATGGTGTTTGTTTCACGCTCTAGTATTAGGTCAAAGTTATTGTAAATACTGTTTTTGACCTCTGGTGACCTTGGATGACATTGGAAAAGTCAAAGGGCAAATATGACCCTGGGATCCGTAAGGGTGTCCAAAACGTTGTTCTGAGCAGTCTGAGTATTTGAATCATTTTTGTGGTTTTATATATGAATAGCTTTTCCCCTTGCTTTTCAATGGGAGAGGTCGCCTGGTGACCTGACCTCGGCACGAATCGAAAAATCCCGGATATCCCTTGTGCCCTAAGGGGTCTGAGTGGAGTTTCAATCGATCGACTTTGAAATGTGTCTTACGAGCTCTAAAGGTGAGTGAGGTGACCTTGGTTGACCTGTCTAGTGACCTGACCTTGGGTGACCCGGGGTAAAAATTCAGGGATGTGGGAAATGATGCAGTGGAGGTGGCCCTCAACCCGTGCTGCGCTGTCTTTTCTGCTATCCCAAAACCTTGGGGCCATATCCCCTGGTTAAATCGCAATCGGACGGGCCTCATCGACTCCCCTACGTATTGAGCCCTGTTTTGATCCTGGTTACACAGTCTACAGTCTATTTGATACACTAAATTTTTCTGTGTGCAGTCGCCTTTAAAACCTGACTTGCATAAATGACACCTCTGACCCCCAGGACATTTTGGCTTAGAAATGGCCGACCTAACCAATGACGACTTAAGTTTCTTGTTATTCTTCCAGGCTATATGTACTTTCAGGTTAGATTTCTTTACGACCTTTTTTATTTTACAGAGTAGCTGTTCGTCTACGTACGGCAAAGTCAAGAACCCATCATAAGAATCTGAGCCTTCTTTCTTTTTCTTGCACCTTCCGTTACCTGTCCTAGCTAGTCTAACCTCCCTCAACAAACGCCTGAGAAGCCCTGCATGATACCCATTTTTTAGAAGCAGATGCCAAATCTTATCTACGCCTTTTCTCTCTTCTTTTAGCTGCAGTCGACGGAAAAATAGTAAATAAGAATAACAGAAATATTCAAATAACCGATTAAGGTACTTCAGTGAGTTTTTCACTGTTAATCAAAAGCTAGTGTTTGGCTGAAATAATAGAAAAGACTGTCACAAATACTGCTCTAGGTTTGTCGTATTGTCGGCATTACTTTTAGGTTAGAGGTACCAATATGGTTGTTGTCACGACATCCAATCTTATTTTTAACGATTCATTCTAAAAGGCATTTTTGTGTGAAGCTCAATTCGAGGTCTGGCTATACTAGGGCTGAGAATTATTGATATTTACTCCACGATTCTGATGAAGGGCTGTGCCCGAATATATAATCTTCAGTGTTTTTTACATTTCCGGATTCGAGGGGAGAGGCCAGGGAACATCTTAAAAACTCATCATCATGCTCCTCGCCGCAGCACTTCAAAACTTATAAACCCATTCTCTATAATCTGTTTATAATCTATGACAGACACGTTTTCCAATACAAATAAGCATGCTATTGTCTTCTATGTCTTATGCGTTTGGATGCTCATGCAATAGAACGCTGCCAAAGATTCACTGCAACGTATAGACGGATCCAACGGAGGAGGGGAAGTGCGCAGGTATCCCCACTCCGATCAAACACTCGGCTCACCACATTGCACAAGAAATATTGCACACATGAAATATCTTTGTATCCCCCTCCCCCCCGAGAATGCAAGTTTTTGCGCTACCAAAGTGCGATCGGACGTCCCCAGTAAAGTCGCACATTAAAAAATTAGGCCCCTGGCCCAAATGCCGCATCTCTGGCTTAAGCCCCCTAAACGACGTGCTCCCAATAAGAAAACCTGGATCTACCCCAATATGAAAAACGTATTACAGCGGAGGCTTAATAAAATAGGAAACACTCAAAGGTCAGAGAGAACGCTTAAAAACTTGTTTTACTGCTAATCAAATCCGCCTCAGCTAGCACAGAACATCAAAGACGGCACAGACAAATACATAAACTGATAGTAAACATTACCCGTTTTATCCGAGTAAAGAACTCGAACAGATTACCAGCCGCTTACAGGATTATTCACCAGTCTGGCGATAAGTTTTACCGCGACATCCATGGCTGGGAATTCGTATGAAAGTCAGAAGACTACCAGAAGCAAGGGACTTTTATCAGTGGTATTTACGCCACTGGACCCCCGATAAATTCTCGGCTGTCCAGCGTATGATATAGTGGTGTCAAGCGGCACGAAGTTATGGCCTCAAAATGACCATAAAAATAACAAACGAGAAATGGTCGGATGAAGTGATTTTCCAGCTTTAAAAACTACGACCTACACTACGGTAGAGCTTTAGGTCCACTGGCAGCCATGCTTACGAGCCAATATGTTGTAATGTCACCAGGGCGCCAGATAATCCCTTTACCTATCTCCAACATTGAAAACTTTACCAAGTTCGGAAAAGTTTCGATGGCACCCGAAGTGCAAAAGGCACCTGCTTGACAACTGATACGCGATGTTTGGCCCATTTTATCAGAAAAATTAGGCTTAGTTTGTAGAGTTATTAATAGTATGATATTTTAATCGCCGCAGAAAAGGCCTTGCCAAGTAGAAGGGGGTTCCCTTTATACAGTTGAAGTTTATTTGAGGAATCTTGGAAGGGGAAATCAGCTCACTGCATAAGGCCAAAAACATGTAGGATAAATATCGCAGTTACTATCACTGATCATTCAACTAAGGCGTGAAGTGTTAACGGTGATGTTTCGCTCCTAATGCATGCGTGGCATTTTAGTTAAAATCATCACATGAATATACTCGTAGATGCTGGAGGAAATAAAAGGACTAAAAAAGCAAAATTTGCACTAAATACGCATACCTTAGCTCATAAT
The DNA here is from genome assembly GCA_034440635.1 of Lepas anatifera. Taxonomy (NCBI): domain Eukaryota; kingdom Metazoa; phylum Arthropoda; class Thecostraca; family Lepadidae; genus Lepas; species Lepas anatifera. The sequence continues at coordinate 507,966 of JAOTON010000036.1, forward strand.
CTAGGAAACATTTTGCCTGTAGTGAAAAAAAGATTCGTTAGCATACAATTTGGGCTTTTTAAATATCTTATTTCGTGAAGAACAACATGTATACCATGGCTTGAAATGGACGAAAGAATAAACACTTTGAGATGAAGCTTTTGGATGTAGCAATCTTTTCCGCGTACCTTTCTAAGTTGTCGGTTTTATTGGCTTGGCACAAATTAAAAAAGGCTCCCAACGGCTGTGAAAATTTCACTATTTTTATTTTTCTTCCTATCACCCGCTATTTGCAACGTCGTAGATAACAGTAGATCAGTTTAGTAGTATAGTAGTGAAGTCAGTACGGTAGGTATGATCTTATCTGTGGCAACGTATATCCAAAAATGTGCAGAATCCACAAATTGACAATGTCTTCCTTCAACACGCGCCCCGCTGGGGGGCGAAATTCCCCCCCTGGTTTTCCCCAGATAACGCAACAACGAAGAGACGCAGAGCAACAAAACTTCCAGTAACTTACCCCTGATCAATTTTACACATCTGACAAAATTTTTTAGTTGAGATCATGTCAGGTCAAGGAGCTATTCAAGGTCAAGTGACCCAACCTCAAAACCTAACATCACGAGTTTGAAGCCGCGCCCAGGGAACATCAGTAAACTGATCAGTTTGAAACTTCCACAATATAATACGGTCATCAGGTTCTAAAAATCTGTTATCTCGGAATTTCGATATTGTTGACCTAAGGTGGGGTCAATGTTTTAGTCACCCCATTATAAGTCTGTGGTGGAAAATAGAATGGGCTCGTTTTCAGTAAATACTGGATAGACAAAACTGAAAATCCTCTAACCGTCTAGTTTTACTACGATCTTGACCATAAAGTTGAGTTTTTGAGCATCTGACCTCTCAAAGGTAATGTCAGGTCACGGGAGCATAGAGTGATTGCTTTGCCAATAACTTCTCACTGAATTGAGATAAAGCTCTCATTTTGCTTGCTTTGTGCTTATATTGTCACGGGGAGTCGATTAATATGCAGCATGACCATACCAGATCACTCTGTGACCCTGACCTAGCTCGAGGTCAGGTCATTTTCACTATTTGACCTAGCATGGTAATATTATACATCATTCGATTTGCCGCGATGAGAGGAATCCACTGATACATAAAGATTTGCTCTATTTCCCCTGAGGGCAGATCTGGAGTGAGAAACGTACACTGCTCTGTTTTAACCCGCGCCCCACCGGGGGTCCGGCGCCACCTTCGCCCCACCGGCGGGATCGAGGCTTCCCCCTCTAACTCCGAAAGTATGGGTGTTAGCGCAAATCTGCTAAGTGCATTAGAAAGCTCGCGTAAATTCAGTAAGAAATTACTTTACATGTTTTAGCGCTCAGGTTAATGGTTTGACCTCCAGAGGTCAAATTATGTCAAGGTCGGCTATTTTTACTCAAATATGCAATGCTTAAGCAAACTGGGCATAACTCTTGTGCCATTAGAGCTATTGAGATGTGGTAAAGTACATTGGATAGGAAAATCTCAGACCTTTTCCCGCTATGTTGAACGCAATGATCTCCCGCTAGTGGTTTGACCTCCAGAGGTCACCTCGTCACCTAAGATGACCTGAGGTCACGAAAGGTCAGAAAAAGACCTTGCCGTATATCAAACGAAAGCTAGCTACGAGACATACACGATGGTGTTTGATTCAGCGCTCTAACTTACATAGGTCTAAAGTTATTGTCAAAATACTATAGGTCAAAAGTTATTGTCAAAATACTGTTTTTGACCCCTGGTGACCTTAGATGACCTTGGAGAGGTTAAAGGGCAAATATGACCCCTGGAATCCGTGAAAGGGTGTCCAAGAACGCTTTTCTGACAAAGCCGAGCATTTTCAATCGCTTTTGTGACTTTTAGATCATAAGACAGCTTTTCCCCATGCTTTGTCAATGGGAGAGGTCACCTCGTGACATGACCTCAGGTCACGAAATCGAAAAATCACAGATATACACCTTGTAGACCCTGGAGGGGTCATCAAGTGTAGGAAGTTTCAAATTGATCGACTTCGAAATGTAGCTCATACAGAGCTCTAAAGTTGAAGTGAGGTGACCTTGGTTGACCTCGCCTGGTGACCTGACCTTGGGCGACCTGAGGTAAAAAAATTCAGGGATGGTGGGAAAATGATGCAGTAAGAGGTAGAGCCATCAACCGCGGTGCTGCGCCTCATGGTTTTTCTGCTATCCCGGGGCATCGATGCCCCCCGGTGGGGCGAGGGTTAAGCCTATGGAACCTTCTTTGACCTATGCTGACCTCAATATTGACCTGATATAAAAATTGTTCGCATAAAATCTCTTCGTCTTGTCAAGAGCGTTCGGATACCGTCCGTAATTTTTATTTAGCTTTCATGGGAAATGAGATACGGGGGGCGAAAAACGCCCCCTTCCAACGGGGCGCGTGTTAATAAACGTGTGCAGAGGGGTTTGCCGTCAACGCGCATCGGAGGGCTGCGAAAGTGTTCCCCCTGCGATCTCGGAAACTAAGAGCATTAGACAAACACCCGTTGATATGTGTGTGGGGGTGATGGTGATCTACCTTATAGCAAAGTTTCATTGACCTACGTCGATATCTTCAAGGTCAAACGAGGTAGTAAAGGACAAATCTGGGCCGTGCGGGAGACCTATTGGGAAATACCGTGATTATGCAGAAAAAGGCGAAAATACACCAAAACGGACTACTGTCATAGAGAACAAGTCCCGCAAAATTTTCTCTGAAATTTTGAGGTCAAGGTCATTCAAGGTCAATGACCTTTGACGTAACAGTATGACATATTCCCAATAATGTACAACATAACTGACACTCTAGTAGCCTTTGGGCGGGAAATGAGGATTTGACCTTAAAAAGATCTTTGAACTTTACCTGTGACCTTGGCCTTTACCTTGACCTTGAGTAGCCTTTACCATGAAGCCATAGCATAGCATACGTCATACTGAATGTGACATTATTCATCTGACCGGAATACTGGGTCAGTTAACTTGACCTATGACCTCTGACATCGGCCTTCATGTAGGTTGAAATTGACAAGTAAACCTGATTATATGACGTTATGACGTCATCAATCTGTCTACAGTGCAGGCAAACTGGTGCGACCACGCGATTGCGACGGTCTCAAAATATTGGTTTGACTTTGAAACCCTATCAGTAAAAACATTACAGACAGATTTTAAACATGCTTTCAAAAATCAACGTGCCCATACCTTTTCTCAAACGTGGCTAAGTTGCGTTTTCTGGCGCCGAGCGGTTCTCCGGCCACCTCGGAAAAATAGGTAGGGAGAACTTTAGGACCCCCTCCAATGCGCGTGTTAAATGTCTTAAGGGCTGTCACGTGCCTCCCAGAGTGTTGCTTGTATTTGTATCGTGTAGCTGGTACATGGGTGCCCAGTTTGCTCCATAATACTCATGATCGCGCCTTATTAGCTTCAGAAATACAAATCCTGGTTTAAATTCAAAAGTTTCCGCAATTTTGCGCAGCTTTTGTGTTATGCAAAATTAAAGAGCCTAACAATTCTTGCAAAAGACACAGAATAGTATGTGCCATTTGACATTGCACCTTTTAGTGAAGCATTTGTGTCGCACCATCCATACAAAGTCTTTGAGCACTGGGACATAACAAATATTAGAATCATACCCCCTACCCCGGAGCTGTCTCTATTAATGCTGGACGCCATGCCCACGCAATTTGGTACCCACCATACAGCAAACGTTCACAAAAGCAGTTCAGTGCAAAGTGCGCCACAGAATCTGCTTGGGATATCGTGGTACATCCTTAAATTTTCCCAAAAATGTCAATTTTCATTATTGAAGGGGCGTGCACGCTGGCACGTGAGGTATGGATCCAGTGCTGATCGGTGCAGTCCAGCTATTTTGCTGACGCAAATATGCCCACCAAATTTCAGCCTAATCGAGCCAGTGGTTTCTGATATACCGAAGATGGGTGTGCACGCGCACCGCTGACGTAGCATCTCAAATGTAACTAATATTTTTTGTTCTTAGATCAGCCCAAGTGTTGTAAATTCCATTACGATTGGATTTATAGTTTTTATTATAGCATGGCTGTTCAATCTGAGCCGCCATTTCTCGAACACCTGAGCGCGAGCATTTTGACTTAGGATGAAATTGACCTTTACTTTGTAGCTCGCAGCATTGCTGCTCCTTGCACACCAAGTTTAGGCCATTCCAGCTACGCAAAAACCGAGTTATCACGTAAAAAGTGACGGAAATTTCATGATTTGCATGCCCCTGCTTTAGCACGTGCCAAGAGCTTTGTCAAAGCCCATCGATCCCTGGTGTGTCCAGTTAGTAAATGAATTGACGAGGCTATAGCACGGTGAAGAACACGTCAAGCTATGTTGCACAGCACCTGGTCACGAGCCGCCATGTTGTGCTACGTCATAACGGCGCAAAAGAATCCCTTCACCAATCATTAACATTGAAAACTTCACCAAGTTTGGAGGTGTTTTGCTGGCCCCCAAAGGTTAAGATATATTTTTGGCCTAGATCTGTAATTTTTTGTCTTTTTGTCTTACAAAATGACCCTAAAGTCGTTAAGCATAGAATAATTTGACATTTTATTTGGCTCAGAAAAAGGTCTTACAAAGCTGAGTAACAGACTTATTTCATACCCCTGAAGTTTTTCCTGGGCATTCGGAAGGGAAAAATCAGTTCACTTCTAATTATTGATACCGTACTAAAGGAAAATCTCCAAGGAAAGGAAAGGAAACTTCAGCTGTTGCCGCACATCATGCAACTATAGCGCAAAGTGTTACGGTGGCGATTTACTTCCAGCAAATTACTGACGTATTTACTAAATGCATCTTGTGGATATGGGGTACAGAATGAATGAAACCATAATTAAGTAATGTTTTGACATTTATTGTTTCTTTTTAATTTTATACTATTTCTTATCTTCTAAACCTAAATATTACATAGCTACGACGCATCCCTCTCGTGAACGTACCTTGTGTAAAGGTTTCTGGATGTTGCACCCTTTCGGACATATAAACCTCCCGTTAGCGTGACGGTCGGGCCGGGCCGGACCTTGTCGCTCATACATGAAATTGTTAATATCTGTGGGGAGAGACCTCGCGGGCTTTCCTCTTGGATGCAGCTTGGGCGCTTTGCTTTCGTGAGCATATGTACGTTTTGTTAAAGGTACCAGGGGTCAGAGGTGCAGAAACTTGCCAACTCGGCTACCGGAGTTTGTGAAACATTTACGAAAATTGAGGTGCACAATTGTGACAAAATAGCGATCCTGACTGTATGGCTGAAAATCAAACCACATATTTTCGAAATAGAGAATGAAGCGTGTAGGGAATATTTTCACTTAGCAGCTGGGGCATTCCAGGACAGATCGACCAAGGCTTGACACCACCATATTTAGAAAAAATCTGAAACTTTGTCTCCAGGGTAGTTTTGGGCCAGAAACACGCCTGTGAGAATCTTAGCCCCCTCCGATCAACGGTGACCGAGTTATAGCCCGAGGCATTTTCGGGAGGTCACCCTGTAGACTCATTTTTGATGCTTCATAACTCAAGAACGCATAGCCTGATTAACAAGTTTTGTATATCATTTAACTCGTCTTGAGCTATACTTTATTTTGAAAAAGAAAACTTCAAAATTTGAATTTTTTTACTTTTAATTTGTTTGACCTTTTCTTTTTGACCTAGCTTGACCTTTTCCCAGTTGAAATTGCCATTTTAAACACCTCAAAAATTTTGATTAATAAAATATCTTTCGATAGGAAAAATAAAAAAATGCGTTCTTGCTATAAGTTCCAAATACTTAGCACCTAAGGTAGGTATGTAGACGGTTTTTGACCACTGCAGTAGTACAGCCTTATGTTTAACGCCGCAAACATAGTGATTGTTTTTCCATTGTTGGGGTTTAACGACGCACCAACTGCCAGGGTCATACGGCGTCGCCAACTCTCACCCTGTTGGAAGGGATTTTGGGGATCAGATCGACTTATTCAGAGGCTCCGCCGGGACTTGAACCCGGGACCGGTGGCTTAGAAGACGAGGGTGCTATCCACTAAGCCACCTCATCCCCTAGTGATTGTTTTTGTAATCGGTTGCTGGCAATCATATTGCTTTGTCTTTACGAAATTTTCATCGTGCAAGTGTCAGAATTTATGACAATTAACACGCACCCACCCGAGGGGGTGGGCAACCGGCCTCCTCAGGTCTCTACAGGTAGTAAAAAAACACCTTAGCACAGCGCCACCGTACGCCATCTATCTCTAACACAACATATTACAACTTCTGGAAAAATTTTAGGTCTGGGCCATACCAGGTCAAACCGCCAAACCAGGTCAAGAGACCTAACCTCGAAAAAAACTTTGGGAAGTGCATCAATAATATCAAATTTAGCCTATCGTGGTTTGATTCACATTACATAGTAAGGTCGCCCAGCAAGACAATTTTTCGTCGCAGGATTTCTATGTCGATAACCGGGAGCAGGGTCAAGGTCATGGTCTTTCCATTAGAAATGTATGGGGCAATTGGTAAATTTTGATAACTTGAGAAAATTGAGAATTGTCGAGAATTGCGATGCAGGTTTTGTTTTTACGTTGTCGTGTCTGGCTTGCCACTGCAGTTTAATTAATATTCTTTTTACCATACAGACCTAAGCCTGGTTCTAGGTCAAAGCAGGTTAATTTTGGCATTTGACTAGGCAATATTATAAGATACATAATCCGTTTGGGCTCAACAAGAGTGTTCCAATGGCGCTGAACATTTCTTTCAACGGCTCTCCTCTGTCACCTATTATGCTACAAAATTTAGGTTTCCACTTTGTTCCTGTAAGAAATACTGTGACCTCGAGCAACCTCAAAGATGACACGACCACACGATTGTGTGTAACATATTCGGTAGTGATTAAAACTGGCCGTTTAGCGGCATCACTCCCAGTGCACAGTGTAATTATTCATCTGGGATTCTGGGATCCGCGTCAGCTATGAAATGATCACATTGTAAAAATATCATGAGGCAATCTGTTCAAGTGATCAAGCCGAATGCGTTACAATTTCAGGACACTTTCGCATATATGAGCAGATTCAAATTACTTTTTTGGGAATGAAATTCTTTCAGACACGTTTGTTTACATTGCATGAATCCTCTCAAACGTATGCTGTGCTGCACTGGGTCACCTTGTATCGATACCACTTTTCCACCTCGGGGGACGATGTAATTGTGTGAGTTAGTGGTGCTCATAGGATAAGTTATATTTGTTTCAATTATGGATAAACTCGCGACATCTTTGTAAATTTTCGTTGAAGGCTGAAAGGTCATTTATTAATAAGTTCATTTGCCCTCATCTCCCTCGAAACAATGGATCCCTTTCTATCACTTTTAATGGCTGCAATTTTATTTTTATAAATATTGTCCAAGTTGTTTCCAGTTTAGTTTTAGGAGTAGGTGTCTCACTAGAGTCATCACGGGACTTTTTACGGAGACCCCGACCCCACCACCCAAACGAGCAACTCCCACGATGAAGTGTTAATCAATGAACCAAATTTGAAAGTCCCACAAGGCATAACGACGACCGTCTACCTCAGGTCACACCCTCACCAGTCAGTTGCCAGCTGGCCTTCAGTATTTACGGTACCTACCACCCCCCAGTTGACCTAAATTATTTTTCCAGAAGTTGTAATATGTTGTGTTAGAGATAGATGGCGTACGGTGGCGCTGCACTAAGGTGTTTTTTTACTACCTGTAGAGACCTGAGGAGGCCGGTTGCCCACCCCCTCGGGTGGGTGCGTGTTAATTGTCATAAATTCTGACACTTGCACGATAAAAAAATGATTGCCAGCAACCGATTACAAAAACAATCACTATGTTTGTGGCGTTAAACATAAGGCTGTACTACTGCAGTGGTCAAAAACCGTCTACATACCTACCTTAGGTGCTAAATATTTGAAACTTATAGCAAGAACGCATTTATCTATTTTTCCTATCGAAAGATATTTTATTAATCAAAATTTTTTAGGTGTCTAAAATGGCAATTTCAACTGGAAAAAGGTCAAGCTAAGTCAAAAAGAAAAGGTCAAACAAATTAAAAGTAAAAATTTTTCAAATTTTGAAGTTTTCTTTTGAAATAAAGTATAGTTCAAGACGAGTTAAATGATATACAAAACTTGTTAATCAGGCTATGCGTTTTTGAGTTATGAAGCATCAAAAATGAGTCTACAGGGTGACCTCCCGAAAATGCCTCGGGCTATAACTAGGTCACCGTTGATCGGAGGGGGCTAAGAATCTCACAGGCGTGTTTCTGGCCCAAAACTACCCCGGAGACAAAGTTTCAGATTTTTTCTAGACATGGTGGTGTCAAATTGAAATATTTATGGTCGTTTTGTCCTGGAATGCCCCAGCTCTGTTCTTCAATTGCAGAGTTTACCATTAGTGGTACAATATTGGTACTGTGTTCAGTTTCTACTAAAACGAGGGACCCCCGCTGCAGAAAACCCGCAAACCGCTGTCACAGTTGCCAGATTTTAACATGCAGCCCAATGGTGCAGATTGTTAGTAGTTTGCAGAAAGTTGTCGCCTAGATACCGGAAATGTGACAGTCAATTTTGTTTCGAGAAATACACGATTGTGGGCATATTCAAGGCATTAACGATAACGCAGATACTTTATCAAGTACTTCTCTGTCCATTTTTTTCAGGTTAAATCAGATTTACAGTTTGAGTCTCTTCGATTTAGCAGCCCCTATTTCTTCGAATTTAGTATTAAGTACGCCTAAAAGCTACTAATAAAAGTACTAAGTGAGTGAAAAAATAAACATAGCTGGGCAGCAATTCTACTTGTGCAGGCAGGCTAAAACTAGCTAGAATAAATATTGCTGCTCATGGCTAATCTAAGATGAATGTGGGCTATTGTAAGACTGATGCACTTTCCCATATCAAGCTTGGTTTTTCATTCCTTAGCCTGCTTGTGCCTTAGCTTATTTGTGCCCTAGATTGGTTAGATAGATTTGGAGCTGGAGGAAGTTGGGAGAGTTGGCGCCAGCAACAGGCTGGCAACAACAGTGATTCAGGTGAGTTTTCATGATCAAATTATCATATCAATATTTTACAGATAGCAAATGTGTGCTAATGCAGTCCTCCACAAAGTGTTAACACCCACACTGGAGAGGGGCCTGGAACTAACGTGCACTGGAGGGGGCCGAGTAGACCCCCTTCTTATCTCAGAAAATCACAGCAAATCTCAGAAAGAAATATACTTCGAAAAACGCTGGTTGGGGGTGTGCTGCTTACTACCAGTGGTGGTAAGCAACGCTTTTGACCTGAACTGCATGGAGTTAAAGCAGGATTTTGACTACACTGGATCTTTCTTTGGTATGTGAATTCCAATACCTCTGCACCTATTAGGCCAATAGACATATTTTTACATCTATGCAGGCTAGTTGCCTCAGAGTTTTTACTGCAAGAAGGAATGACCAGGCAGGTGATGATCGTGAGTGGGATGCAAATTTTAAGCATTTAAAGTGTTTATAAAAATGCTACCTAAAGTCCACTTTACCAACACATTTTAGGTAGATCCAAATACTATGTTGACATTGACATTTTTTCCCTTTTGTTGATATGTGAGATAGAAGTTTAGTGGGGGGGGAAGCTGTGGTTAGGGTTCTCAATTGTGTGTACATGTACGCTCCCATTAATAGATAGGTATGTTCCCAATAATGACTATTTTCATGATAATTGCTACATTTAATCATGTGGAAAAGTACCATAATTGGAAACACTCCTTCCAAAAATGGAAACTTCTTCAAAAAGGGAAATTCATGTCATTGGGGGAAACTGCGGTCAGAGTTGCCAATAATAGGTATGACCCCAATACTGGAAAAAATGACCCATAATTGGAAATTTTCCTTCCAAAAACAAAAAAATGATCTATAAATGAAAACTCAGTTTACTACTTTCATGCTGTAATGGTTTGGTGCTAGAACCTTGTCTGCTGGAAAAAGTAAGCGACAGGTAGAGGACATTCAGCATATTGGAAATAGTATTCAAGTATATAACTATTATTTCCAGTTCTGTGTGACAGAGGAGGCATACGTCGCATTGAGTTTGTGACAGCCAGCATATTTTCTGCACCTCTGCCAGGGGTCTTCTCATCTGATCATGATGAGGTATATTGTAAACTATTTGTCAATTTTCGTAGAAACCCCGTTGTGAACCGAGCTACCACCTTAAATTATAAGATGGGAGATTTTGATGGATTGAGATCACTGGCATTAGTCCCATGGAACGTAATGGACAATATGGACGTGGATGACGCCGTGGCATTGTTCTATGATGTCTTGGATGCCGCAATATGCAATCATATCCCGACTGTGGTATTGTGTCGCAAGTTCCCCCCATAGTTTGATCATGAGGTCCAACGGGCACTGCGGGAAAAGGAGACGGCTTTTAATCGCCGAAAACGCAACAGAAATCCCGATTCAGACAAAGAGCTCCAAGTAAACCGTAGGCATTTTAAAGAAGTGTCAAATGTGAAATACTTTACGTATATAAAGGGCATGATAAGTGATTTTAAAGCTAACCCGAAATGATTCTGGGCATTTCTGAAGAGCGTTAGGGGTGCCAAGACCCAACTTTCGGAACTTTTGGATGGCGATAGGCTAGTAAGTGGTGATGTCGAACGGGCAAATCTTTTAAACTATGCTTTTGCTAACAAGTTAATAGATCCAAATGTGCATGCTAATCCTGAGGCACCTGTCTATGATATACTACCCCTCAACGACTTTGAGATCACTGAAGCATGTGTTGAAGTGCTTTAACCCTATTTCCGGCAGGGGGGCTAATATTGCCCCCCTTCAGGTTTTTCGAGAATATCTCCGAAACGGCTTGCGATAGAACTTTGAAACTTCCTGACTTTTCCTAAAACTAGTACAGGCAGGTTTTCTGAAATTGTCAAGATTATATATTTACCAGGGGCGGAGCTATGGCTGGGTTTTTGGGGAGGTTCTATCCACAAACCAAGTATTATCGTATGCGATGGGTTTTTTGTAAAAGGAAGCCGTCTCTGCTGATCCTGATACCAGTTATATGGTTTTATTATATCATTTCTTATGTGAGATGATAGTGCATTCACAATTGTCACTATTTGTATTCATCAGGGGCGGTTACAGCAGTTCAAAATGGGGGGAATGTTATCAAGAAGGACTAAACGTTAGTAAGTGAGAAGACTGCTTACAGCCGTGGCAGGGCGAATACAATTGGGTATATGAAAATTCAAAATAGTTATAACCCAATTCTAGATTACCAGAGGCGTGTCCAGTCACTACACATTTTCAAAATGTATATTCCCAGCCAGTATCACCGCCGCGACTCAATATCGTTGTATATTGAAAATGTGTTTCCAATCACCCCCACCCCCCACGACGAGTCCTTGATCCGCCTATGTCACCCCCTTTCCCAGAGCTGCCATGGGAGGGTAAAAATTATCAGAAATTAAATTTCAACTAGTCGAGGGACTAATATACTCATGCATACCATTCGCATATTGTTGGTATGTATTTTACCCCACTGTTTTACCTTACTGCATCCGCCCCTGATGAGTTTTTTTACTTTTTTTCTCATTTATTTATGTGTCAAAGATGCCAAGCAGTATATGACGGCTTCTAATCCGCGTAACAAAAACTTTTTAGGTTGTATATATTTCCCCTCATAGTCCTGGTCCTGGAACTGCCATTGAATTTCGAATTTTTGCGTAGCTCGAGTATATGACAATTTTGGGTCAATTATTTGTAAGTCTGAACTAGTTTTGTGAAAATCGTACAACAGAGACAAGGGTTATGGAAAATCTAAAAAATACACAAAAATTGTATATTTTGGACGACCTTCTCCTAAAAAATAAAAATTTTGAAATTTTCTTTTTCAAAATAAAGTTTAGCAGCAGAGGAATCTATGGCACTTTGAATTTTCAAAATCAGCCGGTTAGATTACGAGATCTTAGGGGGGCCGATATTGCCCCCCCTGCCGGAAATAGGGGTAGCCGGGAGCCTGACGGAAATAGGGTTAAGCGCACTTCAGTACCATAAGGCCTGTGGGCCTGACAACATAAGCGCACGCATCATCCAGGAGTGCAGCGATCAGTTGTCCGTTCCACTTACTATTCTGTTCAGGAAGTCTGTGACTCGCAGTGTTTTCCCGAGCAGGTGGGCGGAGGATAACATTGTACCTATTCACAAAAAGAGGTCTAGAAAACTACCTGCAAATTATCGTTCCGTCTCGCTCACCTCGTTGTTTGGGAAACTGCTGGAGCGGTGTGTTTGTGACGCTCTCTCCTTCATGTTCGACCAGCCCTGACTCCAAATCAACATGGCTTCGTCCCCCACCGATCATGCGATTCAAATTTGGCTTCCCTATTGAACACGGCGTGGGATTCCATCTCTTCGGGCTCTCAAACAGACGCCATTTATATGGACTACTCTGTGGCGTTCCAGAGCGTCAACCATAAACTCCTGATCCATAAACTAAAAAATTATTATCAAATTTCAGGTTCGGCTCTTGATTGGCTTTCGTCGTATTTATAAAATCGCCAGCAACGTGTGATCGTCATTGGAAGGAGTTCCGACTGGGTCCGTGTGAGCTCTGGGACGCCGGAAGGTGGAAATATCTCGCCGCTTCTGTTCGCCTTGTTTGTCAATGTCGTTTGAGACAAAATCAAGACAAATTGTCTTCTTTTGCTGACGACGTAGAATTATATCACAAAATTGGCTCTGAGCTTGATTCTCAGCTGCTGCAGGCAGGCCTCACGTATTTGGCTGACTGGTCCGAAACTTGGAAATCAAAACTCAACCCTGCAAAATGTAAGTCATTCACCGTAACTCTGAAACGGAATCCCATTGCAGCCAGGTACAAAATTCAAAATTCAGTCCTAGAAAAAAATAGAAACGATTCGGGATCTCGGAGTTTGGCCAGATTCTAAATTAACATTTGCTGAGCACGTCAATAATATTGTCAGCAAGGCGAACAGAGCGCTCGGGTGATGATTCCATCCCTTCAAGTAGGTCACACAGTGGGGGGAGCTAGAGGGAAACTGAATCCGGAACCTATCTTGGCAGCTTATTTTGGAAACGTTTGATCCATTATTGAGTTTGGTTGTGTCATTTGGGGAGGTGCTGCCAGGGCACACTTAGACAGGCTTGAAAAAATTCAACATACATTTCTTATCTGGCTTGCATCAGTTAATTTCGACCAGAAATTCAGCGTCGCTCGCCTATCATGATCTTCTGACATTGTTCAAAACTACCAGTCTGGCAAACAGAAGAATGTAATGCGATATTCTGTTCGCACACAAAATTTTGTCAGGCAAGATGGATTCCGCCCTCCAGCTCGGAGGCTTCCCACTGCATGTCCCGTTTAGAACCACGCGGGCAATGGCACGCAGCCTATTGCATGTGCCCTTCGGCCGTGTAGATACAGTGAAACGAGGGATTTTCTGCCGTTTGGCTACTCATTTTAATTCTTATGTGGTAGCCTGCCCTGAGCCTGGCCATTTTAGTTGCTCTTTTGGGCAGTTTACATCTCAGACCCGTGTATACATTCTGCAGCTTCTTTTGCACTGAGCAACGACTGCATTCTTTAAATGTGCCTTTTGCACACATTTTTATAGTCCTAGTGTTTTCCTGCACTTTATTTTGTATTGTATGAACTCATTGTGTATATAATCATGTGTCATGTTCCGCAACTGTTTTATCTAGAATGTCTTGAGCTGTCATTGGGTACGTACACCTGTGCTCATCAAACCATAATAAACAATTAACAATAAACAAAACAATATCGCTTCTTGGTATGCTGCATTTGAATAGTGGTAAGGCTGTGATCACCAGAGCTATGTTAACTGTTCTTATTCGACTTCAGATTATTTTGTATAATTAATCGCCATGTAGGACGATTCCCTGGCTCGGGATTTCAGGAGGGGGAAGGGTGGAGGAAAGATGTATTTCTTCAATCCATTTCTTTCCAGTCAACGCCACAGGGCTATTGTTCGAAATTGCCATCCCGGGGGAAGTTCACCCCCCCTCCCGTTAGACGATCACCCATGCACATTGGCGGACGCAGGGGGGGGCATTCCGGCCATGGCCCCCCAAAGCGCTGGAGGGGGGACAAACTATATTTTGCCCTCCCCCTAAACGCCGGAGAAATTTGTGAAAAAGGTGTTTAACACTAGATCTGTAGAGCAAAAAACTCTTCCCTGGATGTGTGGATTCGTGTGGATGCAATAGCACTCACCATTCCCGAGGAGAATGGCACACTTCTCTCGTGAAAACAGTTGATGCAGAACAAACAGCGCGTAGAATTTTCGACCCAAAGCAAACACGGACTGAGCATGTCGGCCCAACGAAAATACGTGATTTTGAGCCGGACGCGCTAGAAGTGTTGCGTTTAGTTTGTATATGTGTTGTGTTGTAAAGTCTGCAATAAGCATGACGTACCGTCTGCTGGTGCGGCTGAGATACCATTGGCAGCAAGAGAGTAAATGTGACGGAACAAGAAAACGCGGCTAGAGGAAAGACTGCATTAAAAGAATTGGTTTAAGTGGATGGCCAGTCATTGCCGGAAAATAACCAGCGCTTGTCAACGGTAGAAAGCTGTCGAACACCACATGACTGTTGCTAAAGAGGACATTAATCGTAACAGCGATAGAAGGCCTTACAGATTCAAGTGAACGTCATTCGCAGCGGTCAATCTAGTGTAACATTAAAATGGGCGAACCCCACAGCAGATTAGTTCCGCGGGGCAGTCCTATGTGTTTGTGAAGGTTGGAGAGGGAGACCACACATGTGTAGGAACTCAGTGTTCCCTCAAGCGTATGTGTCGGCACTGCCATACAGGTTCAAAGATAGGAAAGCCCAGCCTGGAGACGACCACCCTGCTCACAAGTTGCGTAGGGTGTGCGAGTGTGTCAACCAAGCTCTCCCGGGCTGAACCAGTAGGGTGCGCAGAGGTGGATGAATACGAGGACAGATCTTCTGCCACACCTAAGCCAAGTCGACAAAGTCATGACATGACGAAGTCATCATGACAGAGACGGCCTCAGCAGACATATCAGTCATGGAGGTACTACACCGTGTAGAAGCCTCCGTCAGTAGTCGGTGCAGTACTTGACCGTATGTGAGTCTAAGCTCAGAAGATATCCAGTGCTCCAGTGTTCTCCTCCAGTATGGAGGGGAAGCGTCCATCGACGGCACTCTTGGCTACGGTGAAAACGGCCTAGGTTCCCGCGGGTTATCCTGTTAAACGTCACTGATGAGGAATCGCTCACAGCGCAGATATTGATACGGTCTTACTTACGAGGGATACATAAGTAGGCTTGGTACCAAGGCCCTCAGAACGCATAATCATGTCCAGACGAAATATGGTACGACCCAGAAAAAAAATTGCCGACGTGGAATGTGTCATTGCAAGAAAAGATATCATTTCATTTCAATGAACATTCACATATGCCCATAAAAACTCACTTTGCCATTTCTTAAAATAACTTTTATAGAAATCACTGATATGCAATACAAATATTGTATCTTAAATCAAAGCTTTGTCTAACAGTGCGGACTAAGCGGTGACAGATCTAGCCAGTCGGATTTGGGGAGGGGGAGGGGGGTGCAAACCAAAGTTGAAAACAAAAAATAAAAAAACATCACAGGGTGAAAATAGGGCTCAAGATACCTTTTTCCTATCGAGGCCCCAATACTTACACTGAACTCAGCTGGTTCTGTTTGAAGTAAAAAGTTGAAACACCAAAATCTTGCTAATAAACTAAAAAGGCGTTGGGGCAAAAAGGAGGTTGATCGCTTTGGGAGGGGGGGCAAAACATAGCTTTTCCCCGAAGCTTTTCTGCTTTGGGGAAAATGCCCTTTTAAAATGTTTTTGTACCATCATTTTCCAAAATAAACCCGTAGTTTAGAATTGTTATAGTTTCCGTACTTTATGTTATAATATAAAGTATTTTTCTCCTGAAATATTTTGCATAATGTGTATTTAATAATTACTCATTATTGCATATATAATCAATTTCCGATATTATTTCTATCTTCCAATCGTCTGCATTATGTTATATCCCTGACTTAAGTCTGTGAGCTCTCAAAAACTTCAGGCAGGGAACCAGAGTCCACTCTTATTCACACGGAGTCATTCATGTGTGCCCAACAAACTGGTGACCAGCTCTTAGGCTGAAGGTAATCTGTTGGCTGCTTAGTGAGCTTTCGCATAGTTGGAACAAAACTCATCGTTTTCCAACGGCACCTATCAGAACCTTGCTATGGAATAGTAGAGAACGCCTGAGGGAATTGATAGCTTACCGCCCATACCTCGCGTTGCGTCGCCCGTTTCTCGGAGTCCGCGCAGGGTCGCGTGTTGGTACGCTGCTTATCCGCCGATCTCGGCTCGATACCGCCGGACGGCTGTAAAAGGCGAATAATCGGCGGCCGGCATGAACACTACTCCGAGCAGCCGCACCCACGGCCCAAACCTTACCGTCGGCCGTGATTTACGCCCGTCTAAATATCACGCTACGTGCATTACGTCCCTAAGCGCAGTTACCGGCAGCGCACTCCTTTTGAAGCGTAGCCCACGCTTCCATCACCAAGATCAACGATATCAGCTGACCGATCGCGGGCGACACCGTTTCCTGGCGTTTGAAAGGCGAGCAAAGGCGGTGTCGATGCTATCACAGGCGTGCGTCTCATTAGGAAGTGTCAGCACCATCCACGCGCTGGTGTGCGTGAGAGAGACTCGTTACCGAAGGTGGTCAACGTGTCGCTGGATTAGACAGAGGATCGATTAATCACAGTAAGTAGTTCATGATGTGCGCTCTCTGTTTTATGGGACTCGAGAATTGGTGGCGTAATTAAGCCGAACTCAATTTTCAGGTGTCGCCGTACTTGATTCATAGGGATGGAACACGGATATTGTAATAACTTCATATATTTTCGCAGCGCCGTCAGCTCTGCAGCCACACTGTTCTATTCATCACATAAATGCGATGGAGATCCCGGTCAGTCGGTGCCACAGAACTCATTCCTTAAAGGGCAGCTAGATCTTTGAGGATAGATATGTGCATTTTACATCATGAATTTACCGTGAGTAAAAGAGGCTGCCAAAAACATACTCTGCCGACAAAGCACGGAATGCATAGCTGACTGAATTATGTCATGACAATTCAAGAACATTGACCCGTAGCATAACGTCACCAGCGTTTTTGGGGGCTGATATAACCGATGGGTATGCGGTGCAGGGGAGGGGTGCTTCATATCCTTCTCATTAGGTACAGGGTGAAGATGTACTACTCCAGGCAGGGCGAGGGCTATTTCCTCTTTTACTTAAGCCTGGGGTGGTTCCACTGAGATTCGTATTATCATTAATATTATTTAGCTCGTGGGTCATTATTTTCGAGTTTTATATGACTTCCTTTATTTAGCTGGCCACGATCATGCCTGAATTCGGGAAGCAAACATCGATATCTGGATATACCACTAGCTCAAGGATATTCAGTTCGCAGCCTGTAACCCTGAGTTCTATTTTAACCGGTGTGCAACACTAACCTCGCATCTAAGGGTGCAGGAGTAGCCATCTGTTGCATATCTATCTACTGCAATGGATAAACCTTGCATCTTGAGCATTATAATTTGCTGTAAAGATTAGGGCACCCGGCCACCTAAAAAAACAACGCAGTCTATATGAAACAATATCCCCGCATGACGTGTAGCTGCCAGTTATTCACAATTGAACATGAGGCGCCGACTCAGGGGCTCATTAATTTGTCATGGTAATGTTTGAACGGGCCGTCAGTTTAGCACCAATTAAGCCGTACACTCTGTCTGTCGGCTGCCCTATCGCACAGAGGAAAAACGCTGACCATGGGGTCCGGAGGCGACAGCTGTGGAAATGGCTGTCATCGATACCGGCCCCAGTCGCCCCCGCGCCTTCCGCTGCATAACCTCTACCTCGGTGTTTAGCGTGCAACACCGCGAAGAGATGCCGTGAACACGGGGGTATACGCTTCAATGAGAATGTAGCTTAGAAAAGGAAAGCAAGTGTT
This sequence comes from Lepas anatifera, assembly GCA_034440635.1. NCBI lineage: Eukaryota > Metazoa > Arthropoda > Thecostraca > Lepadidae > Lepas > Lepas anatifera. The sequence continues at coordinate 526,037 of JAOTON010000036.1, forward strand.
GAACTTAAGCTAGTAAAGCTTGATATTCTGGAATTAAAACATGGAGTAAAAAAACTAGGCCTCCTTTGATGTGATGTTCAACTGTTAACACGTTTTCAAAGTCTTCAGTCATTACCGAAAACAATACGCTAATAAAGCCTGTACTCTATTCTATATATTCTGCGTGAGGTGAGCTGGGTTATATAACCCGAACATGAGCTCGAGTTGCGTTCTTTTTCACCACCCTCTTGGCCCAAACTGAGCTCAGCATGGAAAGCATTACAGCGCCGAACAGAATCGGGTGTTGCCATCGAGTGAGGGACAAGACAGGATGCAAAATTCAGGCGTGGGCTGTACCTAACAACAAGAAACTTTCAAAGGCTCTGACTAGTTATTTAAATGGCGGAACTGAATGGGTCGGGTTCAACAGCCTCTTTTAAAGTGCTGTCGGATTTCATGCCAGCAGAGCTGGTGGAGATGAGCCACCTCCCACACCTCCCACCGGGGAAACTGCGGCGTAGAGAGCTCAACGGAATCACTACCTCACCCAGAACACCCGGAAAGTAAGTGGAACCGAACGCCCATGCTTCTTATGAACGACCGACTAAAAACTAGGCTTGATTTACCAGAAGAATGATACAAGCTTGTAAAATATATCAAGCAGAGCGTCTTTCTGTTCTGGACAGCATTTACAACGACTGGCTTGTGATGGAACGGGGCGGATATCGGCTTCTACGATCAGCTGGGACGAGCAGAAAACGAGTTCCGTTCGGAGCTTGTGGGCTGGCAGATTGTGAGTAACCTGACCCGGGCGGCGTGGGTGAGGGACTGGCGGACGCGGCATCGGCTGTGGGAGTCCGTGGCCAATCGGCGCCGCTTTTTGATGCGCGATGTGGTGATGCATGACGGCCAGACTTGTCCACGGGGACGCAGCGTGGCGAATGGCGGCACCTCGGAACATAGTTGCGTCTTCCATCGATCCACGGGGCCCTGTAATCCGCCCACGAACGATTGGTGTTGTTGTGCACGTGATGCTTACATACAATGTGTATCATAGCGAAATGGGGATAATGTGAGCCGTGTCGAATGTAGATACGGTGATATATGATAGAGAGTACACCAAATATTACACTATAAACAGCTAGCAGATTAACTGTTCCTTATGGCTCTATCACGTATTAGCATTCCCAGAGCTAAGTCGAGATGACTACAGTACTTAGTTTGCATTGATAGCCTTAGGTATGGGTTATTTACAAAGGTAAAGTAAAAGGGGTTATGGCATCAAGTCGAATCCTGCGCAATGCTCAAATCGCCCGTTTTCACGAAATATCACATGCATGTCCTACTGAAGCAGCCTAAAAGTTCATTGAGTTTAATTTTGATTAATCTAGCAACTTCACTAGCTAGGGATGTAAGGTTTCCAATAAAAATTCGCTAACAATGATGGTAGCAAGGTTTTGACTGAGGTGCGCTAAAAAAACAGAAGTTGTGCTGCACTTTTCAAATAAACACCAGGAATACTGATATAATTTTGGTAAGTTTTGTAGGTATAAAAACACATAACCAGCCTACGACTTAATAAATTACCGGAAACTCGATATGTAAGGAACTGGCTCGGCCTTCGGACTTAGCTCTCCGCTCTCTCCCAATTCTACAGAATCCGCTCCCGGAATTTGGTCTGCCTCGGTCACCAATATACATTCCTGCAACCTTTCAATGGACCTTTCCCATCAAAATTATGCGCCTGAAGATTTTGGCCTGCAGAATCTTATCACGAGGCTCTGCTAAATAATTCTACTGGAGTGTTTTTGTAACCAGTCGTAGAATCTTTTGGAATTGAAGAATGCTTATATAATCTGGTATACTCTTTATGGCTAAAATGGGAGGGTGGGGTGGTTTAGTGGAGGGTGGCTTAGTGGATAACATCCTTGTCTTCCAAGCAGCCTGTTCCGGGTTCAAGTCCCGGTGAAGCCTCTGAATAAGTTGATCTGATCCCCCGAATCCCTCTCAATAGGGTGAGAGTTGGCGACTCCGTATGGCCTTGGCAGTTTGTGCATCTTTAAACCCCAACAATTATTATTATATCGACTAAAATGATCCACTAACGGTGATGCAGTGATACATGACACTGTAGAACATGACATTTTTATTTCAGAAAAAATATATGTTGGCGATTGGTCCAATCTTACATCCTGACTTATTCTTCAAGGGCATAAAACATAGAGCCTAATTCTCCTTGTTTACATTTATTTAAACACCAGTTTTTATGGAGCTGCAAACACTTTCACGTTAACGGCGTTGTTCGTCTTCTTCCCGTCCCGATAAGACTTACAAGGATAAAGGGACAATCAAGAGACAACACATTCCGCCGGTCAATGTCAAGGTGAAGGACATTCCGCTGGAATGCAAAGTGAACATTCAGCCTAAGTGTACGTCAGACAGACGCAACTTTACTGGAGCAACTACACTCGTATTCGAATGCTTTGGGTGTCCTCTGGTCTGTTGGAGGACCTGATGCAATGGCAAAACATATAAACGAGCGCAATACAATGTACTGTCGTTTGAAAAGCCACCAGTCTTCATCTTTCCAATCAAATAAATATTGACACATGGTCGGTTTAATAATTGATTTCCTAAAAATGGAACAGAAAGGAAGTTACCGCTTGTTAAACCACCTTACGAAATGCAGACAATTATTTCAAATTCGACAGACCCCTGTAAAATATTAATTTCCGTGCCTGTTGATACGGATCAGTTTCCAGGGTTTAAAACAGCTCTCCTACACGGAGGTGGTGCGACGATGGCCCTTCACGCGACCAACCAGAAAACCTGAGCTGGCACCCACTAACGCTCATTCATCATGTTAAAAGCCATGAGAAGTCACACCTGTTTTTCTCCTTACGCCAACATCTCCACTTCTGATAGTGAGGGCCCGGACGGAACGACTCCTAATAGGAGTCGGTGGAATAATAGAGGTGGAAACTTATCAGATTTATTAGGGTTTTCTGAATATTGCTTGTTGGGCGTTGTATGTAATTGCATAGCCTCTCCTGCTGGCACATCTTCTCTTGTCTAGGCCTGGGATCCATTTAATCTATGATAATTAAAACAAACTAATAGACCATATAAACAGACCGTAAAATCACAAAAGAAGCATCACAGCAAATCATTATGTCCATAATTTTTGGGAACATCCAAATGCCAAAAGCATGTACGCTCATCTTCAGTCTCGTTAGCTGAAAAGAGGGTCAGTCCAAGCTTCCTGCACAGAGCTGGCGCCTGGGATTTCGTTCCTCTTTTGTCCATGCTTCATTACCCAAAACAGCAGGATGCCTTCAAATGTCTTCCGGGTATCAGTGAGACGTTGGGTGACTATTGAGGCGTCCGAGCACCCCGGTGATTGACCCCGCACGGCTAACGACGATATTGGTAACCACTGTACAGGGGCGTCGACCAGAGGCACCTATTTCCAAACATCATTGAGTGCCCAAATTCGAAAAAAGAAATGAATACCATATACAAGAAGGAAGCATAATATTATCTCCGTTTTAGTCATCACATGGTATTTTTAAATCCTGAAAGGGATAAAAATTAAAGCGCATTTTAACACGAATTAAATACTTCATTGCGCATGCCCGGGCACCCTCATGGAGATATAAGTCCACACCGCTGCATATTACCGCTTATTGAGGTCCGAGCAACCTATCACTATTCGAAACCATTTTCAATGACACCTGCCATGTATAAATAATTTACAAGGACATTTTAATCATTTTGAACACACTAAACACACAGCCTTTCAAAACCTCCTGCTGTTAAAAAAATTGTTTAACGTTACTTGATGTTTGACTTGTGCCATTCGCCGTTCTCGTACCAATGCTTGGTCAGTACAAACATTTTGGCGTGAATAAATCAAAATCTACCAAAAAGTATTTGTTTTGCTAGGATTCACAATGTTCAATGCTTGAAACGACTTTTTTAGTTTTATAACAGTTCATATCAGGGATATGACCCAATTCCGCTTTTGGTGTATTCCCTGCTCTTCACTGCAGTCAAGGCATTTCCCGATAGGTCTCTAGCACGGCCAGGACTTAACCTTAACGACCTAGTTTGACCTTGAAGATATTGACCTAGGTCAATGAATCACATATTTAATGTAGGTCACCATAACCCCCACAATCTTAGGGGGAACTTTAAGACCCCCTTCCACTGCACGCTGATGCCAGACTCCGCGCGTGTTCAGGTCAGCGCCAGAGAGATTTCCTTATCGTACGAGGCGAACTGTGATGGCCGTTCCGGCTGGTGCACAGATATGATTTTTACACGTGTGCTCCGCTGGAAATGTTGCCAATCATTTTGGGTTGATATTTTCTATGAGCCATTATTATCTAAAACAAGAAAGGCAGCACTTCATTTATGTAGCAGACAGACACAAGTGATAATACCACAAGTCAGGGGCGTAGCCAGGATTTCGCTCAGGGAGGGGCGGCGCCCCGAAAAGGGCCCCTGAGACAGCGCAAAAAGGGCCCTGATGGGTAAAAAGGACCCTGCTTGTTACAGAATAGAGTGCTGAACAGGACTTAAAAGGGCCCTGTCTGGTATAAAATGTCAAATTTGGCCACAGAGCATAGTGCGGACGAGCCGCGCTAAGCGCGGCTCGTGTCCTCAGGGGCCCTTCGGGCCCTCAGGGAGGGGCGGCTGTCTCTGCCGCCCCCCTTGGCTACACTCCTGCCACAGGTTTAGTAGTTTTTAGGTATAAACCCCCCTTTTTTAACACCTGACCTGTTGCAGCCCTCACAGATATACTTCATGTAATGTTGTGGGCGCCCTATGACTCAGCTGTCAGTGCGCCCAAAAACCTAAACAATGATGATAATGATGAAGAAAGGTAGTAGAAGCAAAATGAGTTTGTTGGGCGGTTCATGGTTTTCAGTGTATAAAAATTAACTCCTACATTAATTACCGACACATAAAATCAGAGTGAACACATGCAACACATCCTCTCGAAAGCGGACCAGTTTTGTTCTTATGAACTTTGAACGTCGTTATCAGGTTATAAAACGTAAAACCTTGGAACACCACGAAACCTGCAAACACGAAAGCACTCCTTCCGAGAACAGACACCCGACAGTACCAAAAATAGGCACAGTTCTGGCCACCACGTCCATGACACGCACCGACATCGGCATAGGAACGGACAAGCAACGTCGTCGGCGACGAGCGGAGCGTCAGCCGGGACGCAAATGCCAGGACCCGTTCAGGCGGCGCGCGGTCACGGAAGCACCATTAATTGCTGTTTACCCCGCACGCGCTGTGTCTGTCCGCGATCCTCCACTGCCAGGGTGGTCCCAACTAGAGGTCTGCATGGTTTGAGATGGAGAGCGGGAATCAAGGGATGGGACGGAACGGGATGATATTCGGTATCTTTCATTCGGTGCCGAACAGGAGGGGATGATTACAAAATACATATTTTATTTTCCTGGTTCAAACAAAAAGTTTCCTTCTTCAAATTCAAACAGAATATAAGTCGTAAGATACTTTGCTCTTACGACAAAGCTTAACAACAGTTTCATTTATGATTGCCTACTAGTCTTGAAGACCTATGAAGTCAAGCTCCTACCTTTGAGGTAAAATAAGTTAATAGTAGTTATAGTAGATCTCCATAGATATAATAAACAGAGGGATAATGCTGGCAGCAACCCTTTATTTTTTTAGGAAAAGCAAGAATATGTAAATAATTAAGAAAATGCCTTCTGCCACTATAAAAACGAACTTTTGAGATAATCAAGCTCCATAATTACATTCTTAAATTTGTGAAGGGTTCACGTTGTCCCAAACACCATTATTTACTCACCTGAACATTTTGCAGATTGGTCGACCCTGATACTAAATAATACAGCAAACAAACACAAAAGTGTGTGGGTTTGTGTCAAACTGTGTGCTTGCTTGAAGGAAAAGTTTATCCATGGGAACACTTAAACAAAGATTGTTCACGAACAAATACCCCTCAGCAAGGAAAATTCGATGACAAGTTGTAAGCAAGTTCTAAGTTGACAAGTTGTAGGCAGATAGACCTGATGACGACAATAAACCGAAGGCTGATGCCAGTTCCGTCTTTCTATCTAATAAGACAGTCTTTCCCTGGCGAGCCAGGAATCGATAAAGGAGAAGAGATATTAAAACCAAGACGCCTTGTTTCGAAAGTAATTTATCAATGCAAGAAGTCGAAATTAAGTTGCTCTAATTTATTGTCGAGTGCAGAGACAAATCTAGTATTTAGTGTGTCAGTTTCGTCAATAATATCAGCTAAAATTAACACGCACATTGACGGAGGGGCGGGTACTCACCCGCCTCGGTTTTTTTGAAGATAGCTTAAAAACGGCCGAACGTAGCGCCACCGTACTTGGCATATCTTTCCCCTGATCATTTTTACAAATTCTTTCAAAATTTTATGGTTAGGCCATGGCAAGTCAGGTCACCAGTACAGGTCAAGTGACCTGACCTCAAAATAAGTTTAAGATAGCATAAGTCAGAACAGGGTGAAATTATCCGATTGAAACTCATGTCACATAATATACCCACCGATTTCTTAAAGTTTTCTCCGGTACTTCTTATATCGATTACCTAAGGTCAGGTACGAGCCATGACCTCTCCATTGGAAATACATGGGAAAATAGTTTTAACTGAATAACTTAGTAATGGATAGTGGTAGAGCGTTTATTTCAACTGCATTAGATTTGCCTTGTCATTGCGGCTCTAATTTTATGCATTTATCTAATTTGACCTTGACCAGACCTCAGGCCAGGTCAAATCCTTGATTTGACCTAGTAATGTCATATTATAATCATTCGATTCGGCTTGCTGCGAACATTAAAACAGTTCAAGTTGTTTTGCTTTATCTTTTCTTGTTCAGATGTAATGACCGAAAACCTTCATTTACATGTTATCCCTATGATGGCATGTTTTGACCCTTAGCGACCTTAAGTGTGACCTGGAAAAATGGTTCAAACATTTTCGATAGAGAAGTGGCTGGGCTACCCAACACCGTTTACCGGTTTTTTCTATCTAGCGCGGTCCTTGAAATCTTAGGGGGACGGGTACCCTCCCCCGTCAAAGGAAAGGTGGCTCAGACCCCCGTCAATGCGCGTGTTAATGATGATGATGCATGAATGAATGGGCTTTTTGTTGAATGGGCTGAAGGGAAAAATGCGGTGGAGTTCAAAATTTTTGGGGGCGGGGGATGTATAACAATTCAAAATTGGGCTGAATTATTACTCCTGATATAGTTTCCTCTTGCCGTGCTTAACACGCGTATTGACGGGGGCGGGTACCCACCCCCTCGGGTTTTTCAGAGATGGCAGAAAAACGGCGGCGCGTAGCGCCGCCGTACTTGGCATATCTTTTCCCTCATCATTTTTACAACACCTGTGAAAATTTTAAGGTTAGGTCATTCAAGGTCAGGTCACCAGTACAGGTGAAGTGACCCGACCTCAAAAAAGTTTAAGATAGCATAAGTCGGAGCAGGGTGAACTTATGCGATTGACACTCATATCGCATAATGGCCCCACTGAGTTCTCTAAAATATGTTCCGGTATTTTTTATATCGATGACCTAAGGTCAGATACGAGGCATGACCTCTCCATTGGAAATGCATGGGAAAATGTTTTTTTACGAAATAACTCAGTAACGGATGGTGATAGAGCATTTATTTTAGCTTCATTAGACTCACCTGGGCTTTGCGGTTCTAATGATATGCATTTTATATAATTTGACCCTGACCTGACCTCGGGTCAGGTCAAATCCTTGATTTGACCTAGCAAGGTCAAATTATATGTCATTCGATTTGGCTTGCTGATAGGATTCATACAGTTCAAGTTGTTTTGCTCTATCTTTACTTGTTCAGATGAAATGGTCGAAAAACTGAATTTACATGTTATCCCTATGACGGCTGTTTTTGACCTCTCGTGACCTTAAATGTGACCTGAAAAAAATGGTTCAAATGTTTTCGATGGAGAAGTGGATGGGCAATCCAACGCCGTTTACCGTTTTTCGCTACCTGCCGTGGTTCTCGAGATCTTAGGGGGGGCGGGTACCCACCCCCGTCAATGTGAAGGTGGCTCAGACCCCTGTCAATGCGCGTGTTAAGAGGTCAAACCTACGTACTTCGAGTATAATTATTTCCATTCACTGTAATTTCCTACATGTTTTTATGTCAGCTCTTCCCTCGTTAACGTAAATAAAAGTGTACCAGACCAGATGTTTACCAACAGGCTGCTGCAGCAAGATCTCACAAAAGCTTGCTCTAATTTTCAGACTCAACATTATGTCACAGATTTTCATATTGTGACCTGTGCATTTCAGTTTAGCATCTAAAGTTCAAGATTGTTGGTCCCAATTCTAGGAGTATGTACCATAGAGTTAAGTTTCCTACAAAGATAAAGGAGGAGAAATAGAATGTTGGGAACATGAAACGAGATTAAACAGAACGGAGTGTAACGGAGCGCTTCCATTTTTACCACATTTTGCTGGACGGTACGGGACGGTACGGGACAAGAATGGATTTAAGCGGGAGGGAATGGAGCGGGGTTGAAATGCTGTCCCCAGCAGACCTCTAGTCCCGATTGCACCGGTTTACCGTGGCGGCAGGGCACCAGTTTGCCGTGCCGGCGCAGTCACTTTCCGAGCCTCTGATTACAGGGGTGATGGGTTTTTGTCTGCGCTGCGCTTCAGCCGCTGCGCCGTATACAGGTATCCTGAGCGGACGGCGCCGGCAACGGCCAGCTGCTCAGTCCAGCACTGTGCCTGTTTTGATGGTCGGTTTTAATGGCAGTGTGCCTAACCGTTCTATCTCCCGGACGTGAGCGAATGAACATCTCAACAGTGTTCTCCGGAGCCTGGACCTCGGCTGAATGCATTAGCAGTGAACAACGCGGACCGACACCCTGCCCTTTGGCTGTTTTAACAACAGAGCACATTCCACTGCTGGGATTCTCCATGGAACGGCTTTCCCTGTTAGCTCTTCCAGGGTGATGTGAAAACGGCGGAGAGCGCCGCTGTACGCTTAAGCTTAGCGACTTATGCCTTCCGAAACTTTCCTAGGATTAAAGGTCTTTGAAATCTCACACACTGTCTGTGCTACACTGATAGAAAAAACAAATATTTTCAAAATTTGGAGACGCCCTCAAAAAACGCCCCACTAAAGGTGAGTTCGACCAACCCCGCCAAGCAGTGGCATTACATCCGAATCCGAGGTCCATAAAGGGTCAGACGCAGTATTTGAGTTTTGTAGTGTTGGGAGAAGAGATAATTCTAATCAAAAGGAACAAATGACCATCATCAAAATCGGAAGATATGGAGGAAACACCTCTTTTTCCCTCCGATCGATCCCTGAATCCTGCCTGAATGAGTTTCCCCAAGCAATCAGCAATGAAGCAGTAGGTACCCCACTGTCCTATTGCAAGAACACCGGGAAGTGAACAGAAACACATTTGCATCTGAGATTTTCCCGTGTAATAGGATGTTAAACAGATAAAATTGAATTAAGAATAATTGGTATTAACACTCGCCCCGGTGGGCCTCCGACCCACCTTTGCCCTGATGGGGAGGGGGTTTCAAACAACCCCCCTCGAACTTACGCTAATGCCAGGAAAACATTTGCCAACCAGCCATATTCTTTGATTTGTCATGACTCCAATATTGACCTGAACCAAAAATATACTGCATTAGTTTCTTAACAGGCGCATTGACGGGGGCCTGAGACACCTTCGCTTTGACAGGGGGGCGAGTTCCCACCCCCCAAAGATCTCGAGAACCACGCTAGATAGGGGAAAACAGTAAACGACGTTGGTTAGCCTATTTACTTCTCTATCGAAAATATTTGAACCATTTTTTGTCAGATCACATTTAAGGTTAATATAGGTCAAACACATACAAACATAGGGATACCATGCAAATGAAGGTTTTCGGTCATTACATCTGAACAAGTAAACATAGAGCAAACAAATCTAAACCAGATGAATCCTCGCAGCAAGCCAAATCGAATGATATATGATATGACCTTACTAGATCAAATCAAGAATTTGACCTGACCTGAGGTCAAATCAAAGTCAAATTAGGAAAAATGCATATCATCAGAACAACAATGACAAGGCAAATATAATGCAGTTAAAAGAAACACTATCGCTATCCATTAACAAGTTATTCAGTTAAAACCATTCCTCCCATGTATTTCCAATGGATCCAAAAAAGTTCATGGCTCGTACCTAGAGGTGGGAGTTTCGGGCAATTTTGCAGGCCCGGGCCCGGGCCCGGTCTGCTGCTGATTTTAGAAGCCCGTCACAAGCCCGGTTTGTGGTAGAAATGGCTTATCAAGCCCGGGAAGGCCCGGTATCATGGAAAAACCATAAACGACTGTATACAGCATTTATTTACTTTAAAGCTGTCTCAAATACATATTTTAAGCCAATTTATCCTCGAAAAAGTTTTGGTTGCACCCAAAACCATATTAAAAAGGTGCATGCGGCATCAGTAGCCTCAGCTATCTTAATAATTCAGCAGAAAATGATACTGAAAAACACAGTATGAAACATGCCTTGCTTATGATGCAAGCTTACTTCAGATAATGACCAGCATCACCTTATAAAACAATGGGCATTCGAGATAAAGGTATGCACATGGCAGCTAAAAGAATGGGGATGAAATAAGCCCACTCATATCAGACATTTCCTCCATGGTTGCACTTTTAAAAATCATTTTATGCTGGCACGAGCCTCACAATTGAATTCCAATAATGTTTATGAATAGAGGAGAGAGCAGTGACAAGTTTTCAGCTAAAACTTTTCAGAATTTCATGGTAGAATGGCGGTGAATGAACCAAAAATCCTTCACATTGTCCCTGAATTGATACATGTGAGCATTTCCTTTTAATTTAGCCAGTAAACAGCTTTGAATATAGTCAAAAGATTGTTCTGCTTGGGTCAGCCCGATCTGCAAAGTAGGTAAGCCAACAGGCCAACAAGGTCCATCAGCCTATCTTGATAAAGAACCACCAGTTTTCCACAGGTTCGCACCAAACATGGTATAAAAAGGTTGCACCCAATCTCCACCAAAAAGTAAATCTGACACAAAAAACAACTCAAGTCTATCCACATTACCATCACCATGCGGGCTTGACGTTTGTTTTGTTGTATTTTAGCCGTTAGGGGCTTGCGCTTAGAAGGTATCTGAAGCGCCGTGCTTGTCTACATTATAGCAGTCATTTATGAAAATATTTTTCACTAAAATTTACCAGAATAGTAAGTTTATTTCAGTTTAAATATTTCAGTACTCTTAAAAATATATTCTAAAAATTTTAGGGATTTAAAAAATCAGCAAAAACTGTGTAGTGCATTTGTTTAGTTCCTGAGAATAGCCCTTTTTTGCGCAGTTGTTTCATATATGACGCTTTTCTGACTTTGCAAGTATTTTCAAGCTGTTCTGAGGCCCACTGAATTTGGCGTATCTGAAGACCATCATAATATTGGATATTGGATATTGTTTTTGTGTTCTGTGTTTCTATGTTTCCGTAGTACATTTTTAGTGTGCTGGGAGGGAGGTGTAAAGTAAAGGTATCTTGGGAGGGAAGTGCTGTTATGTTCAAAGCTTATAATAGAAGTTGTATTTCATAGAGGCCAGGGAAGTATCTCCACAAGGAAAATGCAACACATGTCAAGTATATTCATGTTTTGGTGCAATTTCAAAGGTTCCTTCTAAGGCTGACTGCTCTCCCCTGTATCTCCCCACAACAGACTAATTTATATTCTAAAGTACTTCGATCAAAAACATGTTTTCTTTGTGCCTATTCCCTTGCTTATACTAGCCTTTTCGAGTGGATTCTGCATCTTTTGGGCAATGCAGGAGCAAGATGAAGCTGTGGAAGAATCAAACTTATCAACATTTGTTCTTGCATCTAGAGTTATCAGACCAGTTTGACAATTATGGGCTCCCAATAGATAGTTTGTACCTGTCATTCACTTCGCCATTTTTGGCAGAGGACATGGGAATGGCTCCATAGATGGCATTTTCTTTTTACCTGAAGCAGAAAGCTTCTGGAAAGAATTTTCTAGCTAGAGCTAGGTGTTAGTATCAATATGTCAGCAACAAATGGGTTAAATGACTTCCTTTGAAATCGTATACTGACAATATGGAAGTAACAAATAGGCTACCACAATTTATATTTTAATCACCCATATATGACTTGAAGATTTTGAAGTCATTAGGATATTCATAAGATGACAGTACAGCATGGATGTGTGCAACTGTAGGCATTATTCAATATTTGATTATAAATATTGATACAGGTTTAAGTAACTTGCTTTTAACCCTGACATGAGTAACAGATAGAAAGTTAGAGCTTCATGCTTTTACATTCCTAATGTATTTATTAAAGTCCATGTCTCAAAATTAATTGTAAATGCATTGTCAAAAGCTGCAGGTGCATGAATAAGATTATGTTTCAGTGAAAAAACTAGGTCTGTACTGAAAAAGGCTTATTTAACTTACAGAAAATTGACTTTGAAGTCCCAGTTCAGTTGAAGCCCGGAATGAGCTGGGTGAAGCCCGTTATCAGCCCGGCCTAAGTCTGTTATCAGCCTAAGTCAGGCCTTCAGGCCCGGTCCAAGCCCGCGGGCCTGGGCCGGGCTTTTGCCCCAGGCCCCCGGGCCTGGAAAGTCCCACCTCTACTCGTACCTGACCTTAGTTAATTTATATAAGAAATATCGAAACATATTTTAGAGAACTTTGTAGGTCCATATGTGATATGAGCTTCAATCAGATAAGTCCACCCTGTTCTGACTTATGTTATCTTAAACATTTTGTTAAGTCAGGTCACTTGACCTGTGCTGGTGACCTTACCTGACATGACCTAGCCTAAAAATTTTGAAGACAAAAAGTTGTAAAAATGATCAAGAAAAAGGTATGCCAAGTACGGCGGCGCTACGCGCCGCCGTTTTTGTGCTGTTTCCGGAAAACTCGAGGGAGGGACGGTTACCTGCCCCGTCAATGCGCGTGTTAATTCTGATGAGCTATCTACCAACGTTGGTGTTTTTTTCGCTATCCTGCATGGAAGTCGAGATCAAGCGAGGGTGGATATTGTTCACCTCCCCTCCCCCCTTCCATTACCACGGAGCGAGGGTGCTGCGGGTGTTGAGTTGTACAACGCGTTTGTATACTCTTTTTTCAACTATCCAGTTCGGTCCCATTTCATGCTAAAATTCGTGGTGGGGGCTTGTGTCACTGTGGATGTGTCGCACCTGATCAGCGGCGGTGTTTTTAGCGTGTGCCGATTTTGGATTTTAGCGTCGGTGTTTCCCGTGCCGCCTGAAACTGACAGCGGCGATTCAATACAGCTGAAATAAAGGCTGGAAAATCCGAGTGTTCTTTTTTACCTTCTTCTTGTTGCATCTTTGGCGTCTTTTCAGTGCCGTGTATTTTGGTACTCGATAAGGGACGCCAAAATTTGAAATAATTTCGGTAATGACAACAATAACCACTATACTAAAAGGCATAACGTAACGTAGTGTGTTCTAACCTTCTAACAGGCATGGTTAAAGGGAATGTGGCACCTTGGTCGAATCCTGGAATTTAGTGAAATTAGGCGTACTTTTAGCCAAAAAGTAATGAAACCACTTATGATTTCTCTGAAAAAAATGTTCAATAAGCTCAGTATTTTGTTTTCAAAAATACTCCTCTAGGAAAATAAATAAATATCTGCCTGTGGATGGTGTCATGGTCTGGCAACCACTACCATACTTGAAACGCTTCAAGGGCTTCGATTGGCTGATGATCATCGTGACGTCAGCATATGTCGTCACACCAGCAGCTCACAACAATGGCCACCCGGCGGGGGGCTGATGAGGGGGCTGGTGTCAGGTAGGTTTTAGCTTTTTTCTACGGAAATATCGAGTTCCAAGACAAATTATATATGGAGTACCGGGTTTTCCGATTTGTTTTACAACTTGGCTATCTCAGTTAAAATCACGTTATGAAGGTGCCACATTTCCTTTAACCCGACACTTGATAAAAAACATTTCAAATAAACAACACGAAGTGTATCTCAATATCACTTTAACGTTTCATTGACAGTGCCCGGACACCTCAATGAGATATAGATCGACAGCTCCGCGCATTTGACTTGTGTTTTTGAGGTGGACAACAGTTTTGCTGAGGAGAGTTTTTGGAAATTTCTAACGATTTCTGCTGAAAGGGAGAATTTCCCAAACACCGTTGATTTTAGCTGCCGTCACATGTGAACAGCTATTTGGATTGTTGGTACCTAACATATCATTGCATATAGACTACATGGCGAGTAATATAGTTTTAATGTGTGATACCACCTGGCAGCAGAGACTAAATGCCCCTATGATGCCGGAGTGTTTTTCAGGTTCCAAATAAGTGTTCTGACCTCAGATTTTATAATGAGAAACACGCACTTTGTTCGGCTCTTGTCTGTATTTTTATTTGATGTATCCTATGGACTGCTTGTCTTCTTCATATGGACCTCTGCTTCAATTTTTAGTTGCTCAATAAATTTTCTGAAAGGTACATTGCTAGTTATCTATAATGGTTAGATATTTCCCGCAAGCTAAGGATAAAGTGATAAAGGGACAGTAAGGGACAAAATATCACCACCTATGACTTGAAATATTTATTTGTTCACATTTTCCTTTTCTTCTCGCAGTTCGTTAGGCCTTTGCTAGGCATTTTCCTTGCAATGTCCAAATCACTATTGGAGGTGCCCACAAGATTATTCAGGGTGTCCCGGCGCCCCCAAAAATATATAGTTCCGCACCCCTGTCGTAGCATAGTATTGCCCCAAAAGGAACCGAGGCGCAGCGTAGGCCATCTCTGGTCACAACACGCATGGAAGTGGTGACAACGAAAACGAGTGATTCGAATCGTGGACGCCAGGTGTCTCTGGCAGTACTGGCTTTGCCGCAGCAGCAGCAATTCGGGGACGCGGACAAAAGTAGGTATGTAAGTACGCTAGGAGGAAGTTCGGATGGCTAAAGTACACCCGTAGGTGCACAGAAGTGCGTAGGGGACGGGTGACTTTTAGTGGAACGCATTCCTGTCTCCTAAGTCACCGGTTCTGGGTTCAAGGTCCGGTGGAGCCTCCCAATAACTTGATCTAATCCTCTAATTCCCCCACAACAGGGTGAGGATTGGCAATGTCCTTTAATCCTGGGAATTCTTGCGTCGTTTAAATCGAAAGAATATTACAAGAAAAACATACAGTTAAAGTACGTCGACATAAAGTAGGAGAGAAAACCCATATGGCGCCACCTTAAGGAAAATAATACATTGCTAAGAGTGTGCGACCTACAATGCTGTTTTTTTGCAGACGTCATAAATGGTCATTTCTCCGCTAATTTTCGTCATTTATAGGTATTTACGCGACCTGTACAATTTAAAATTAGGACACCCCTGACCTAATGGTGCCACCGTATGGTACTAATTGCGTCGATGTTGTTTCACTACGATGTTATGCAGGCAAAAGCGTATCATTGGAATTTATGTGTGACTCTCGTCGTATGGGGTTTTATTTATGTCTCAATTGTGCTTTTTTGTAGATATCTTATGGTATGAATGGTCCTGAAGGCACCTGGGCTGTTTGATCTCCCACGGATTTGATCCTATGGGAGCTGTACCTACTTTTAGCATACTGTCCTTTGCCGAATATTTTCCCTCGTTCGAGGAACTTTCAAAGTGATGTTTATTCAGGTCTTTTTATTTCAACTATGCACCCACATTCCTACATAAAACAAATAATCATTCATGTATGTTTCACTCCTGTTGTATGAGTGCAACAATGCCGCTTGATCGTAACGCATCACGAACTGATCAGTGTCCCAAATTGCGCCGCCCTGGCGCATTCGGGGCTGCCGCAGGGGGCGCATATAGGACTTTTGCTTATTTGATAAAAAAATGGCACTGCAAATAAGGAACGCTACAAAAATAGTGCAAGTGGCACTAAAGATAGCGAAATGTTCCTAAAATACGATAAATACTCAACGCCAGGTTCCCTGAGGAGTGAAGAGCAGAAACACGCGATTTCCTCATACCAATTTTTTTGTTTGTTTTTGGTGTGACGACATATGCTGACGTCACAGTGAGTATCAGCCAATCGAAGCCCTTGAGGCCTATTGAATATGGTTGTGGTTGCCAGATCATGACATCATAATGACATCATCATCAGGCAGATGTTTCTTTCCCTAGAGAAGCATTTAAAAATCATAATATTGAGCTTATTGTACATTTTTCAGGGAAAAATGTTGATAAAATTAACCTAACTTTTCAAACAATTGACACAATTACCTCATTCAACCCTTGACCACGAAAAGACCATGCCAGCTAAATCTAGCGCTGCCAATTGCGATGGAAAATTTTTTTGTGAGGATCACATCAGCGGGATGGGAGATACAGCGAGAGGCGCAATTAGGCAGAGGTGCGCAATCAGGGCACTCTCCCCAACGTATGACAAAATTGTCATAATGGAAAAGTGGTAAAAAAACGTTATACGGTATAAAGCACGTAGAGTAAAATGTTTGAGATGAAAAGAATACGTACGACAAGGTTTGCATGGTAAAACATATATACCGAGAAATTTTCTTAAATGGAATGTGGCACCTCCATAACGCGATTTTAGCTGAGATAGCTAAGTTGCAAAGCATGCCGGAAAACCCGGTACTCAATATATAATTTGTCTTGAAACTCAAAATTTCCGTAGAGAAAAGCTAAAAACCTACCTGAAATGTAACCCACGTTTACCCTAAGCAGCAGGCTACAGTTGTCAGCTGTTAGTGTGATGACATATGTTGACGTCACAGTGATTATCAGCCCACCGAAGCCCTTGAGGCCTATTGAATATGGTTTTGGTTGCCAGATCATGACATCATCTACAGGCAGATGTTTCTTTCTTTCCCTGGAGTAGCGTTTAACCCGCGCCCCACCGGGGGGTCCAGCGCCACCTTCGCCCCACGGGGGCATCGATGGCCCCCTGTAACTCCGAAAATATGTGCGTTAGCGCAAATCTGCAAAGTGCAATAGAAAGCTCGCGTGAATTCAGTAAGAAATTACTTCACTTGTTTTAGTGCTCAGGTCAATGGTTTGACCTCCAGAGGTCAAATTAGGTCAATATCGGCTATTTTCACTCAAATATGCAATGCTTAAGCAAACTGGGCATAACTCTTATGCCATTAGAGCTATTGAGGTCTGGTAAAGTACATTTGATAGGAAATTGTCAGTCCTTTTTCCGCTATGTGAAAGGTAAAGACCTCCCGCCAGTGATTTGACCTCCAGAGGTCACCTCGTGACCTAAGATGACCTGAGGTCACGAAAGGTCAGAAAGTGACCTTGCCGTATATCAAATGAAAGCCAGTGATGAGACAAACACGATGGTGCTTGTTTCAGCGCTCTAGCTTAATTAGGTCAAAAGTTATTGTCAAAATACTATTTTTGACCCCTGGTGACCTTGGATGACCTTGGAGAGGTCAAAGGGAAAATATGGCCCCTGGAGTCCGTGAAAGGGTGTCCAAGAATGCTTTTCTGATCAAGCTGAGCGTTTTCAATCGCTTTTGTGACTTTTAGATCATAAGACAGCTTTTCCCCATGCTTTTTCAATGGGAGAGGTCACCTTGTGACCTGACCTCAGGGCACGAAATAAAAAAATCCCGGATGTACACCTTGTAGACCCTGGAAGGGCCATAAAGTGTAGGAAGTTTCAAATCGATCGACTTTGAAATGTAGCTCTTACAGAGCTCTAAAGTCGAAGTGAGGTGACCTTGGTTGGCCTCGTCTGGTGACCTGACCTTGGGTGACCCGGGGTAAAAAATTTCAGGGATGGTGGGAAAATGATGCAGTGAGAGGTAGAGTCCTCAACCGCGGTGCTGTGCCTCTTCGTTTTTCTGCTATCTCGGAAAAACCTTTGGAGGGGGCATCGATGGTTCCCCCGTGGGGCGAGGGGTAAAAAATAAAATCAAAATAATTGGCCTATTGTACATTTTTCAGAGAAATAATAGATACTTCCATGATTTTCAGTTAAATTTTCCCCTAGTTACACTAAATTCCAGGATTCGACCACGGTGCCCCATTCCCTTTAATGAAAAAGTGCACAACGGGAAAAGAAAAAGTGCTGGGTATTTTCCGAAGTAATGAAAAAGTGCTGCACGGAAAAAAATCGTATAGTATAAAATACACATGGGAAATTATATACCGAGTGGTGGCGAGTTATAACTTTTCTATGAAAGCTATCCAAGCTTATATACGGATCCGGGGAAATAGAGAGGGCAAGTATAAACAGGGAGGGCAGGTATTACCCTACCTTACTTGGTATGACTGGCTCACGACCACGTGTGTTGACGCGATAGACGATAGCGTTCCGGCAGGCGGAGAGGAGGCCTGGATGGGTGAGGGGTGGTTGCAGGTGGCTGAATTTGACCCGGATCAGGCCGGCTGAGATGAACCCTGGATGGGTAAGGGGTGGTTGCGGGTGGCTGAATTTGACCCGGATCACCGGGCTGGACGTCTGGATCGGAATCGTCTAGTCCGAAATTACCCTCGTTGTTAAAATCATATTTCTCCGCGTTAATTTATATATTCCACAGGTCGCTTACACTGTACTTGGAGGTGATCATATATTATGTTGTGATATATTATGTTGTGAGGGGATAGTGTGTAACACGAACGTTGAACGACTGTTATTTGTCCAGAGAAGCAGCTAAGAAACCTATTGCACGGGGGCTCATGTTCTGAGACTTGGGTTGAACTTGAAAGGTGTAGTGGATGCACAGCTCGTTAGATAAACCCGTGTGGCCGGATACAAACATTCTAGGTTTGAAGAATCAAGTTACTTTGCTGGGCTGATTATTCATGACATTTCGGAACCGGATGTCTTTGCAGGTTCTTATAAGTGTGCAAATATTAGGGGTCTGAAGGTACTGATAACACTAGGTAACAAATTTTCAAATTTTTCTTGTGCTCGGTTTGTAAATGTGATTTTCTATTTGCTTTCATCTAAAAAATGAAGAAAATCATAATTATTCCCTTCCAACTCTGCTTTTCCGATAGTGAGAGCTAATTTTTAAAACTTGGTGAATGCCATATTCCTTCAGCATGAGCGGAAGGCTGTATCAGCCAATTATTCCATCGTTTCATATAAATACTGTGTGATTCCGCGGGATGATGTGTTCTGCCCTTATGCCCAACGCCAGGCGGTAACCATTAGTTGCCCTGCTTTGGAGGAGCTCACCGACCTCAGCATTTCTACATTTAAAAGCCTTAAACAGGTTCAATTCCCATTCAATTCGGGGCAGTTTCCGCACTAAAACGGGAAGAATTAGGTCATTTCTAGAAGCCGTCGGAAATGTAGACGTGCATTTAAATTTCCAAGAAGTCTAGAACATTTTGGCACCGTAAAGGATAGCATAGATACAGTTTGATTCCGATCCCAAATCAGTTTTGGTAGTAGATAACAACGTACATTTATCTGTCTCGGTGCTGGCAGAACAGTCGTCACTTCGCAAGCATCTGCATTCGCCAAGCATGGCATTAAGAGGTTGCAATCATCTGGCAGTTACATTTTGTCACGTCCGTTGTGAATTTACCATGACAAGAGCTAAAAAGTCCTTTACGGGAAGACCTCCAAATTGTGTGAAGCCTATGCAGCATATTTTGGCACGCCTGTTGGGGATAACGACAAACCTTGAGCACCTCATTTTGCTTGCGCACTCAGCGAAAGGACTCCCGAAGGTAAGACATAACTAGGTACATACCTACATGCGCACGCACGAAAATGGACAAACACGCCAGAGGTTATCAAATCAATATCCAGGCCTTGCGTCATCCATTGCACCAGTGCAGCATTGCTCGGACCTCCCTGTACCCACACCTCCAAAGAGAGGGAGCAGCCAAACTGACAAGCAGAAAGAAATTCGGAAGACGATGAAATAGTTGTTTCAGCAATTTTAGTGACCCAACTGAGAGAAACCCCTACTACCCAGAGCAAGAATACATTAATGACCTGCTCGTAGATCTGGGCCTCACAAAATCCAGTGGCAAACTTTTTAAATCGAGACTTAAGCAGTGGAATATGTTGTATGAAAGTGTTCATGCGCCAGGTCAAAGAAAGAGGCACCGGATTTTTTTTCGCGCTTTTACACTCGGAAAGAGGAGCTTTGCTTCTGCCACGATGTGACTGCTCTCTTCGAGGTGATTGGGGTCCCGTGTGACCCCAAAGAGTTGAGGTTGTTCATTCACGGTTCATACAAGAGCCTCAATGCAGTGCTGCTCCATAGCGGGAATCCCTATCTGTCTCTTCCCTCGCTCACTCTGTCCATCTTAAAGAGAAATAAAATAGTGTAAAGATCCTGCTAGACGCTTTGAATATGAGGATTACGGCTGGGAAGTTATCAGAGAATCTAAAATGGTGACTTTTCTTATGGGTCTCCAAGGTGGCTTCACCCAGTTCCATTGTTATATTTACCTTTGGGACAGCAGAGACACCGTGGCACAACCACAAGCGGGACTGACCGCAGCGGATCGAGTTTAGTGTGATAAAGAACAACGTTAATAATTTTTGGGGCTTATCGACGCACCAACTGCCAGGGTTATATGGCGTCGCCAACTCTTTCCCTGTTGGAAGGGTTTCTCGGGAGCCAGCTTGCTCCTTGTTCAGGGAAGCCGCCGGGCCTTGAACCCTGGTCGGCTGAATGGAAGCCAGCTACGCTAACCACTCCACTACCGCGCCCCCAAAGAACAACGTTAGATGTGAGCCCTTGGTCGAACCCACAAAATTACTGTTTCCTCCACTGCACTTAAAACTGGGCCTGACGGAACAATTCGTCAAAGCTCTAAACAAGGAGCCGGCAGCTGTCAGGCATCTATAAGATTTCTTACCAAAGCCGTCTGCCGCAAAAATTAAAGCGAGCTTATTTATCGGTCCACAAATGAAAAAGATCATGGAGTGCTAGCAGTTTTCCACGAAACAAACAAAGAGAACACAGCGTGGGACAGCTTTGCTGTAGGGGTTTGCGGTTCCTTAAGAAATCACAAGGCTGAATTTAATGAGGAGCTTGTTCAGGCGTTAGTGAGGAGCTACGGCAAGATGGGTTGCAGGATGTCCCGTGAAGTCCACATCATATAGAGAATTTCAAGAAGAACATGGGAGTGTACTCTGAGGAGCAAAGCGAGTGTTTTCACCAGGACATGCTGGGTTTTGAACGCCACGACCAGGGGTCATATGGCAGGGCATATTTTAAGCTACAAAGTGGTGGGCATTTTGTCCACCAGTCCCCCATGCTATGCCCACCAGTGAACGGCCCTGGACGGCCCAGTGCCCACCAGTCACCAGTCATTTGATGCTGTAGGAGTGCCCTTTTAGTTGGAATTTGTGCCCTTTTCAGCCGAATGCCCACCAGTCCCAATTCTTTAAAATATGCCCTGTCATATGGTGAAAACATAATGGCAGACTACATATAACTGGGGACTGATTCGTAAAATGTATCTACAGCATAAGCGTAAATCAAGGAAGACTGCTCATTTCTAGCGCTCACCATGTTGAGTGAGACGTCGCAGAGTGAATAAATGCTACTGCTGCATTTGATGGCGCTTCCCATCAACTTAGTGCCAATAAGAATTCAAATTTTCCACTTACCAACAATGGAAATAGGTATATTTCATGTAAATCAATTTCCTGGACACAAAAGCAAATTTTGAAACAAAAATAGGTGTTTTTTGCCAGGCACAAAAATTGTGTTACACGGTGTAATGGATCCGTGATCGGATGATTTGGGCCTGTAAGGCCCGCTTCACACCGCCAGCGGAGCATGACACCATGGGATGTCTAAAAATAGTAGGGGACTATTATCATTCAGGCCTTCAATAATTCGAGCCTGAAACTGCTGGCTTCACTAGAAGGGGGTTGAAGTGGCAGCGTTGTGAGTAGAAAACCTATCCCACAAGTCAGGAAAAGGGATAACAACACCATAAGTGGTATTTTAGCAGAAATACAATTTTCCTTTGGTAAGAAGTAAACCCAGGAAGCCAGAAGTGGCTTCTGGCTTCCTGGATGACTGGTGGCGGGAGCATCCAGGGGCGCCGCCACACCATTTTGGCGGGGGGACGGATCTGGGCTGGTGCTGACCGGGGGAGGCGAATTTTGAGCATATTCGGTACCTGACAGCATTAATGACGATGGGCCCAAAAAAAATTGGGGACGTCCCCCTGGTTGGCCAACAGGGGGGACGCGTGCTCCCCGTCCCCCCGCTTTCGGCGCCCATGGCAGCATCGAAATGGTGTAATAAGGGAATGGTCCATGCTAAAGAAATACACAGATATTCATACCATTAGCATATACGTACCTACTCAGTCAATTACCTCGTGCATCCCGTGATTTGCATTGGGCTCTCTTTGTTTATACGGTCAGAGCTATTTATCCTTCGCCTCAAATAACCGCCTTAGCATATTAAACTTCATGTGTTGCGTCCACATGAAATTTCAGCTAGTCGTGTATGTCACATACGTGTACCGTATGTGCGTATTGCCAATAAGTGTGTGCCAATTAAAGAGAATGTGGCACCTTCATAACGTGATTTTAACTGAGATAGCCAAGTTGTAAAGCAAGACGGAAAACCCGGTACTCAATATATCATTTATCTTGGAACTCGAGATTTACGTATAAAAAAAGCTAAAAACTACCTGAAATGTACCCCTCATGTACCCTTAGCAGCAGGCCACAGTTGTCATGGCTGTTGGAGTGACGACATATGCTGACGTCACGGTGAGCATCAGCCAATCGAAGCCCTTGATCAGCCAATTGAGCCCTTGATCCAGGATTCGACCGAGGTGCCACATTCCCTTTAAACAAATGAAAAGCTGCATAATCTATCCTGATGCCGAAAACTGCTAAGGACTCTAAATCGGTGCTTGTAATTTAATCCGCCGATCATACTCACATACCGAACTCATTTAATGAACTCATACTCCATGTTTTTCCAGCGCTATTGACACCGCAGACCGCACAAAAACCTAACCCATCCTATCCCGCTCCCTCAGTCTAACAGAAGACACAGCCATCACCACTCTAAACAGCGCGCATGTAGGCTTTATAATCCACGGCGCGACCCCTCCTCACCGAGGCCTAAAATCGGCGTCAGCCGTACCCAGCGTGACCTTTCTAAACTCTGTGCCCCGCGGGCAAGCGGCACCCAGCAGATGGTGGCCGCTGATTGGTGGAGGCGCGTTCACATGTATCGCGAGAAATTCAGCAGACATTTGTACATGAAAATGATAGAGCTTTAAGCCTTAAGCCAGGAAATGTATCAAAATTATATTTTTCGAACATTCCTAGCCATACTGTGCCTTATATTGGCTTGATTATCTCCTCCACCATCCGAGGCTGCTCTTCGGTACACGTGAGACAGCACAGGCTAGCCGGTGGCCGAGCTCGCTGAAGTCAGGAGTGTCGCGAGATGGGTTTCTGCTGGGTGAAGAGGAGTGGGGCCCGGCCCGAAGGTAACCGAAGAAAAGGAGGGGAGAGACGTACATAAAACTAAAGCTTAATCATCGGACGAATTTTAGAGAATGTTGACTAATGAGATCGCTTCCGAAGTACAATCATGTAATATACCAGAAGAGAGAAACACGTGTTGTTTTGCTCCATATTGGATGGTGAAAGGGCACATCTAATTCGGGACTAAAAAAATATTGTGGATGTTATAGTGCATTTCACCTTTCCTACGCAATACCACGAAAACTAAAATTATATGGCGAACCCCAAAAGTTACAGGCAGCGGTATGTTTTGTCTAAGGGGGCACTCTTGCTGGATCCATCATACTAAAGTTCATTTTTTTAAAAACCATTGGGGCCCCCAAATCCGAAAACTGTCAATTACGGCAGCGTTAAGAGAACCATTGTATTATAAACACTGTACAATACACCCCCTTAACCACATGAAACTATGCTGCACCGCCTAAGATGAAAGATACTACGTGACTAGGCACTGCACATTAGGCCATTTCATTTTTTTCAAAAGTTTCTTATTTTCTTCAGGATTCGTGACTTTTCCCGTTCTTTGGTCCAAGTGGAATTATTCTTTATCGAAATCAGAAAATATTTAGGTGCGCCTCATGGGACCTGAAGATACCGAGTTTTCGTTAAAACTATGGCTATCTTTGGGACCACTACGGCTGACGCTGGAATGATGATTATTATTTTCAAAAGGTTTTTACTTTAAGCTCGCTATTGAAAAATGTTCATACAGGTGGAGGTCATAGAATGTCGTAAACCCAGGGAACAAGGCCTCTGTAAGCTACGATGGTAAAAAGGGAAAGTCTCGTTTATGAGGCCTCGACCGGCGAATTCTTGAGCTCACTTCTGGAAATGCTTTGGGTGATAAAATGGGTCAAAAACAGTTCTGGGCCGGACGTTATATTGCAGTTGCATGTGCTGTCCGTGAAATTTATTATCGTAGTAACACAGGTGCCTTCACGCTGTGTGCACCCCGGCAGGTCATGCACCTTAGTGGCGAGGAAGTGCGAGCGCATGGCGTTGTCGCTACTTCGGGAAGTGCACTCACTTAGACATGCTTTAACACGCGCCCCGCTGGAGGTCCCTGGCATGGCGCGCCCCGCTGGGAAGGGAGGGGCGTTTTTTTGCCCCTCTCACCCCTCTGTGTCTCATTTCCCAGAAAAGGTAAATGAAAATTAGGGGAAACGTTCAAAAGCTCTTGACGAGACGAAGAGAAATTATAAAAGTATTATTATTTCAGGTCAATATTGAGGTCAGCTAAGGTAAAAAAGTTTCCATAGGCTTACAACAGGGCGGTGTACGTTTACCCCTCTCGATTTTTACTCAGTGGAGCTAAAGAAAATATTTATGCATCATTGGATTCCTCTTATCGTGACAAATCGAACGATGTATAACATGACCTTACTAGGTTAAATGTTGAAAATGACCCAATATCGAGCTAGGTCAAAGTCACATGGTGACCTGGTATGGTCATGCTGCATATCAATCGACTCTCGTGACAATATCAGCACAATGCAATCAAAATTGGACATTTCTCTCAATTCAGTGAGAAGGTATTTACAAAACAATCACCGCATGTTTCTGTGACCTGACATGACCTTTGAGAGGTCAGATGGTCAAAAAATTAACTTTAAGGTCAAGATTGTGGCAAGAATACACGGTTTAAGAATTTTCAGCTTCATCTATCAAGTTTTTACCGAAAACGAGCCCTTTCTATTTTTCATCATAGACCTAATGGGGTGAACAAAAATTGACCCCACCTTAGGTCAACAGTATCAAAATTCCGAGATAGCAGATTTGTAGACCCTAATGACCTTATCATATCCTCTTGAGGTCCCGCTACTGTCATTGGTCCGATTTATTTGAAATTTGTATGAGTCACTTTGGGTACCAAAACATCATGCATGTGATCAAATTTTCCCGAGGTCACTGCGCATGCGCATACCATGGGCACTATAGTGCCAAAGATTTTTGAGACATAAAATATTACATGTATTATTTCATACTTCAACAAGCCATAGGCTGATCCACTATTGCCTAAGGGGGGGGGGCACCCCAGGGGCGCCATCCGGATCAAGGGGGCACCACTTTTGGCCGGCAAAACCTATAGGTGGGCGCCAAATCTATCGATGGGCGCCGATTTTCCGCCCTGGCGGAAAAGTTGGAGCGACGTTTCAGGGGGCGCCATCAACTATTCAGGGGGCGCCGTGACTATTTTAGGGCGCGGAGCGTCAACAGGGGGCACGTGCCCCTATGCCTGTATCCGCGTATGCGCAAGCAAACTTTCGTAAGCAACAAACTCGTTTCGGCAAGGAATGTTTGACATCGCAAACCATGTATTGAGGATAGGACAGCCAGAAATAAAGCCCACTCTAATCAGCTTCTGGGGCACACTTCCGCTATTCCCTGCCCCACGTTGTGTTCTTCCTCTGGTGGAACCTGTAGTAACAGTCCCGATCTAGGCGAATTAAGGTAGATACCGCTGGACCGGCACTCCGTTCCGGTCTTCTTGCTGCACCCCGATAATCTACATCTCTTGAAATCCTTCCTTGTGGCATTGCAGGATATGTTTTCCGGAAGCAACAACGGACGGTGACGGCATTGCCGACACACGAGCTCGCTTTGAAGCTGCAGACTCTCTTCTTCTGTTTCTGACGAACTCGGATCAGAACACTGGGCATATAGCCAGAGAGCAGCTCTTTTGCGAGAGCGTACTTGAAGTTGAGGGACTTCCATCGATCATCGCGTCACCTTCGATGCAGTATCCAGGCGTTGACGGCGGCGAGATCTACGAAGTGTAGGATTGTCTTCACAGTCCACTTCTTTGTTTGGCCGAT
Source organism: Lepas anatifera (assembly GCA_034440635.1). Lineage (NCBI taxonomy): Eukaryota > Metazoa > Arthropoda > Thecostraca > Lepadidae > Lepas > Lepas anatifera. The sequence continues at coordinate 552,416 of JAOTON010000036.1, forward strand.
GTCCGGTAGAGAGCCATCATCGATCGCTGAAGTCGACCCCGCCCATGCTGGCATTGTTTTCCCGCACTATAGCAGGGTGGGTAACGTTGATGTAGGAGCACGCTTTCTTCTGGTGGCGTGACATTACTCATTTGGCTCACAGCTGCTCGTTAGGCATGATCGCCCTTTGTCCGCCCACCTGACAGCCAGACTGAGTCACTTCGATCACTTCGCAGAAGCCGCGTTTCTGTTTTGAGTTTTTTCTGTCATTAACCCTGCCTCTTTTGGACATAGTTTCTTACTGTGCCTGTTCTGCAGAATCTTCGACACCGGTGTTCCATCGCTTCGTTGTTTGAATACCGGTCGGAGACGGAAGTTCCGGGGCGACTCCTGGTCGACGGACAACAACTGATTCTCAGTGCGGGCTTCCGTCCTCACCCCGTTGCTTCTTGCCCTGGTAGACTTCAAATCTAGGACCTACCGTCGGTGCGGCGAACGAAGCTTTCGTCCTTCGGGATTCGGCTTTCCTGGCATACTCTTCGTCCCGTCCTCCCGTGATGGTATCATCTGTTCGTCTATACAGCCTTTCCGGCGCTGGATCTTGGACAGCCTTGCCGAATCATCTCTTAAGGTCGAATCTTCCCAGCGATCGTTTTCCGGTCTTCCTTGGGCTTATATCCACAGGATCTTCAATGATTTCGCGCTGGTGGAGCGGACACGTGAGGCATCGCATTACTGCCACTCGGTTTCCCCGGAGAGCGATCCGGCATCTGGGGTGGACATCTGAGATGGGTACAAGAACTTCATGCACTCACTGGTGTTAAAGGGCTTTTGCCCGTTTCCGTCACGCCACCCATTGGAGATGTCTGCGATGTCTCGAACGTTTCTTCGGAGGAAACATTGATTAGTCCATTGAGATGCCGAAGATCGAGGCAAAGTTCCCAAAGTTGTGTGGAATTCCTTTACGTGGGAAATGGATCAGATTAGAGCGGAAAAGAACGTGGTGAAGAGTCGTGGTGTAGTCTGGGGGTCAACACGGCTGATGATCTAGGGGAGGCAGCGGGGCCCCACTATCATGAAAATATTAGTTTTAAGAAAATTGGTGATATTTTGGTGGCTTAGGTGCGATGCCTTTGCCTTCCCCGCCTCCACCCTCTGAATCCACCCCTGAGGTCCACTCCAAATAAATAAAAAGATTCAACGATTGTGGCGATAAACCTACGATAGAGTGGCAAAACTGTTGATACATCCGTTTCTGATCTTCTATGGCTCCTGGCTAGGGGTGGTGCCTAGATCACACAATAAATACTGTGTTTTGATAGCTGGTATGATCATGTTGATTCCAAACATTGATGTGAAACGTTTTGTACGGATCTTTATGTGCCGTCCCCAATGTCACTATAGTGACCATAGTCTACGTCGAACACACCTTTGGGTACTTTCCCCTGCTGTGTGACAAAGAACCATTGGCCCTTGGTACCCCGCATCGGAATGGCTATCCTAATATTACGTTAAATAATGTGGATAGGTAGACATTGCATCAAAAAATAATTCGACCTAAATATCTTTTTTGATTTTAATTTCCTGTGATACAAGTGTAGTCCTTTGGGTACTTCTGTACACTCTGATTGTGGTCTCCATCATATAAGGCCGTGATGACTTTTTATAACTTCATTTGTATAAACATATTTTTGTTTTACACATGTCCTCCACCTAATGATTTTTTCAACTCTCCGCCCTCCTCGCTCCCGCCCGCCTCTGTCCTGTTGATCCGTGCCACGCCTCCCTTGATTTTTTGTTAGCCATTGTTGTCGTCTTTCTTCTGAACTTATCCATAAAATCTGCATCCGAACTTTTAGTAGATTCTTCCTAAAAGGATATGGTGAAAGTTTGAACTTGATCAGTTGACAGATGTTCCTGCTTCACCCTCGTGATTTTGGGTTTTGAGGTCGGGTCACTTGACCTTGAATAGCTCCTTGATCTGACATGACCTGACGTAAAAGAATGGTCAGATGAGTAAAATTGATCAGGGATAAGGTACTGTAAGTTTAGTTGTTCTGCGCCTCTTCGTTTTTGCGTTATCTGAGGAAAATCAGGAGGGGGAGAATTTCACCCCCAGCGGGGCGCGTGTTAAAGCATCCTTGGAAAGCTAGGCAAGTTAACTTCTGTGATTTTCCACCTGCAGAAGTTATTCAAGCTACTGTTCATATTTCTATTTGCTGGTCAAATCTTTCAGCGTACCAATACCTCATTCTGCAACATCATTTGCAACTTGGAGCAATAAAGCGGCGATCGTGATTATAAACCGGATTCCGATAATCAGGTTGGAAAACTCGAGGAATGCATTGCCATTTTCATAAACACGTCTAATGAACACATATAATGAAAATTGGTGCACTGGCACCCATGGGTGGAGAATATGCCCCGGCCACCCCGGCCATGGCCGGGGTAACTCGTTACCCCGGCCGGCCGGGGTAACTTTTGGAGTCCTTGTTAATGCTGTAGAAGGTCAAAATTTACGGTTATTGAAAATAGAACGAGATTCTGTGTTCCGTCTTTACTTTTTTTGTTGTCTGTTTTGTGCTCTTTTACTTTTCAATGGACCACTGTGGACCTCCACAGCTGACCTTAGCAATAGGCATGGCAGTTTGTGCGGGGAAGCTGTACATTTTATTATTCCTCTGGAGCACGTAGGTACACTGGACGCATGCCAGGCACGCTGACGGATCCATGGGGCAGAATAGGTTTAGCCTTTCTCCAAACAAATCTGTGGGGAACTCAAAATACAAATTAGCGCCCCCCTCCACGGCTAACATCGCTTCCTCGCCCCCTCCCTCCCGGTCGACGACACAACACCCAACACCACGCCAACACCGCCTTACAAACCCCCCCCGTGGATACAATAAAGGCCACGCCAACGTAAGTTTTCCACCCCATGCACCCCCCGGTCGACGAGCCCTGGTTAATTTGTTGCCCCCCCTCACAAACAGGTGCCCTGGATCTGCCACTGGCCAGGCATCGGCCGCCGGCCGGGGTAACTTTCAGAACAATTCTCCACCCATGCTGGCACCTGGCAAGAAACGACCAGTAAGATAGCTTTAGGCATGTCTAGGTTATAAGCAAGGCCGTGTGTGCAGGGAATATAAAAATTGTCAGGGCAATTTCTGTTTTAAGGCGTGAATTATCAGAATTTCAACCTAAGATATCAGTTTCATTAAGTTTTCATTATTTCAACTGGTTTGATTAAAATCATGGACATTTTCATGACTTTTGGCTAAAAATACCCTTAATTACACTAAATTCCGGGATTCGACCAGCTGCCACATTCCCTTTAACCAAAGCTGGAGGCTTCAGTACATCGCAGAAGACATGAAGCCGAGGTTGAGAAGTCTACAAAATGCATCGGCCGGGAATCGAACCCGGGCCGCCCGCGCGGCAGGTGAGCATTCTACCACTGAACCACCAATGCCCCACGCATTTAACATGTTGCTACGATAGAATCCGACAGGGCAGCAGCTACAATCTGGCATGAATTGCATTTTATTCTTGATGCATTTAGGACTTCACAAAATGAGAACTATCGATACCTCCCGTGCTATGGGCCAGTGGCGGCGGAACGTTTCCGTCCAAGGGGGCACCTTCAATGGGTCCATCCCATCTGTGGGAAATGTTCTATAGGGTCTTTAAATAGTACATTTCACAGAAATCGTGACTACTTTATAGTCCAGTAGAAGTCATTACGTTTTCCCAATATCACATACATCGACTTTGAAAAAATGGGTACACATTTACCATCCAGAGATAAATGCTTACTCGCCGATTATTAGTGACATGCTATGTCTAATAAAAAGGTATTGAGCAGAATGCAGATTTCAAACTTGCTACCTTCTTTCGTTTTAAGTCATCATAGAGGGGCAAAAGACATCCCGTTTGCGGCTAGAATTTTATTTTAATACACACGTGAACAGAAGTCATTCGGGGACCAATTTCGTTTCGGCGAATAAGGGACAGTCCAAAAATGCATTCATCTCTGTATGTTTTGCCCCCATAGAGTAACAGCTGGACACGCATACCCAGACATGAGCCCAATGTTCAATAACTTCAATATTTTGATATTTAAAATGCTCCTCTGTGGTAAGAAATAAGCCTCTGACTGTGGATGACGGCATGATCTGGCAACTACTACCATATTCAATAGGCTTCAATAGGCTGACTACTCACCGTGACGTCAGCATGTCGTCACGCCACAGCTAACAACTGTGGCCGGCTGCTTGGGTACATTTTGGATACATTTCAGGTACGTTTTTAGCTTTTCTCTACGCAAATTTCGAGTTCCAATACAAATGAGATATTAGCCGTTTTCACAACGTGAATTAAATCTTGGGTGTCTTTTTGAAACGTTTTTTGGTAGCACTGTAATATTGCTGCCATTTGTCGGAATTTCACAAGAGTCTTGGGAATTTATTGAGTAAATTATCTGGCACATCTGGCAATGCTTCACAGTCGCCGGGCTCCCTGTGTTGAGTGTTGCGGAATTAAAAAGAATGAAATTCAACTTTAATAAGTCGTATAATGAGTGAAATTTGCATCAATTATGCTCCTGCTACCCAGTCGCTTCAATTTACATGTCGTTTTTCTCTCAGTTTCTATATTAGCTGTGTAATAAGCTCAAAACAAAAGGAGTAGGGATTAGGGTAACGTCTGCTTGTGTAATACTCGGGCAAGTTCCCAATTACATTGAGAAAAAGTGTATGACCTAGGTAACCAACTCGCATACGAGCAGGGGTGTCCTAAACAAAGGGTGACAGGCAGAGGAATCCCTAAATGTAAATCAGGGTAGATATTATGCCAAATTTTCGGGGTTGAATGATGTTTTAATTGCATTCTCATTACAATTAATGTGTGGATCCACCCAAATTTTGAGACTTGCTAAATTTTTGGCGAATTGTTTGAGCAGTATCATTTGAAGACAAAGAATTTGGTCCAAAATTTTGTCCCACTGCGTGTTTTCCCCCGCTATTTGTAGTCTGAGCATCTGAAATAAAAATTAAGTGGTGATGTCCGGTATCCTTAATTCAGGGTATGGGTGTTTTGACTGTAAGCGGTTTTCACCTTGAAGTGGGCGTTACTGGAAAATTATAATTTATCTTGGTCTCTCAGGTTTGCTTGGGTATATGTGCTATGCAACTAGTAATACACTAGCGTGCAAAGTATGGCGTTTTTAACGATATCTCGTCAGTGCCAGTGCCCTTGGCGACAGGAGCGAGTGGTGCGAATTTTATCAACCTGGTGCAAATTTCTGAGACTTGTGTGAGGAAGGTGACACTGAAAACCTAACAAATAATGGCTAAATGGTTATAATGACATAGGAGGGGCCTTATAAAAAGTCCTCAACTAACTACCTCATAAGAGAGGTAGCATTGCATTGTGTGGGTGGGAATGAGTGCGCTTTTCTCCCTGGTATATGGCAGATCGGTGCTAATTTTTGGTGGCTGACGGTGTGAGAATTTTAGGTGGCTGGTGCGACTCATTTGGCCTGCTGCCATACTTTGCTGACTGAGCAATACAAAACACTTTGTTTATTATTGAAATAGAGCTATATCCGCTTCTCAGGCCAGGTCAGGCTTTTCTTGTCATTTTAAGAGGTTTGCTTCAAGGTGGTTCCAAATGAAATACAGGATATGTACAGATTATCCCTGTTTTCAAAATATACCTACAGGCATTAATGCTAATTCACCATAATAAGATGACGTAGCTTTGTTGGTTGCATTGCTCATTTACCAAAAAGATACTGGGTTTCCTGAGATAAGTAAGAAGTAACTAAAGGAGTTTCCTGATGTTGATCATTTTGTCATGCTCTTGGGATTCATACTTTGATACCTTAAAAGTATCAAGCTCTAAAGTGGTGCAGTATCAGGCTTAAGTTTGGTACCATTTGTGAATTACATGTGTCAGCAAGTCACATGATGCCTCACATCGGCGCCCCTTCCAGTTAGGGGCACCGTCACAGAGTTTTTACACGGGGGGGGGACAGACCCCAGCTGGTGCTGACCTGGGAAGGCGAATTTTGAGCATATTTGGTACCTGACAGCATGAATGGCAATGGACCAAAAATTTGGAGGGGCATCCTTTTGGTTGGCCAACAGGGGAGATGCCCCCGCTTTCGGCGCCCATGCTTCTAGTGATGTGAACTAAAGTTTGAGGTTGACATGCTGGGTGAATCAACCCCACATGCTTCAGCAAGCTTGGCTTTGCACATTACACATCTACAGCTGACATTTATTGCGTATTTACTCCAGGAAAATACAGTGGATGGTACGATTCTATGCAAAGGGTGGGAAGTTGAGGTACACTGTTTTTACCATTCTTGTACCATTTTAACATGCCCAGCTGGGTTCTCTTGCATGACGCGCCCCCCTTCGTATCCTGGTCCCCACGAAAACTATAGGAAAATTATGGGTGGTGTTGGAAAGCTCTTGACAAGACGAAGCGATTTTATACGAAGAATTTTCATGTCAAGTCAATATTGAGGCCAGCATAGGTCAAAGAAGATTCCATAGGCTTACAACAGAGCAGTGTACGTTTCTCTCTCTAGATCTGCCCTCAGGGGAGCTAGAGCAAATCTTTATGCATCATTGGATTCCTCTCATCGCTGCAAATTGAATGATGTATAATATGACCTTCCTAGGTCAAATAGTGAAAATGACTTGACCTCGAGCTAGGTCAGGGTCAGAGAGTGACCCGGTATCGTCATGTTGCATATCAATCGACTTCTCGTGACAATGTAAGCACAATGCAAGCAAAATTGGAGCTTTATCTCAATTCAATGAGCAGTTATTGGCCAAATAATCACTCTATGCTCCCGTGACCTAATATGACATTTGATAGGTCAGATGGTTAAAAACTCAACTTAGTTTTCAAGATCGTGGTAAGAATAGACGGCTTGAGGATTTTCAGCTTTATCTATGCAATATTTACTGAAAACGAGCCCATTCTATTTTTCACCATAGACTTAAATTGGGGTGACCAAGAAATTGACCCCACCTTAGGTAAAAAATATAGGAATTCCGAGATAGCAGATTTGTAGACCTTAATGATTTTATCATATTGTGGAAGTTTCAAAGTGATCGGTTCGCTGATGTTCCCTGGGCACCGCTTCAAACTCGTAATTTTAGGTTTTGATGTCGGGTCACTTGACCTTGAATAGCTCCTTGACCAGACATGACCTTAACTCAAAGATTTGGTCAGATGTGTAAAATTGATTAGGAATAAGGTACTGTAAGTTTCGTTGCTCTGCGTCTCTTCGTTTTTGAGATATCTGGAAAAAACCAGGAGGGGCGAATTTCACCCCCCTGCGGGGCGTGTGTTAAATTCACAGACGCACACTGCCCATTTCACCATGTTGACCTACAACCCCTATGTATGTTTGGTAAGCTATGGCCGATGGAGTTGCCGCCTACTGGAGATTGCGCGGCAACTTGCCGGTCGCCGCATTGGGAGAAGTTATTCGGCGGCGGCGGCTTCCCCACCTGGGCCTGCGGCAACGGTAGTCGCCTGGGTAACTGTGGCCCAACCCGGGCCAGCGGCAGCGACCGCCCAACCCGAGCCTGCGGCGGCTCCTTGGAACAGCGGTGGCCCCCTCTGATTCAGTCAGTCCTCGACACTTTCGTGAACGTGACACCGGCCATATATCGACGGAGGAGATGCCTCAACTGTTCGATGAGCCGATGTGCAGTCTACGGCGTCATGGTCTCCCCCACCTCCCCCCCAACTATACATCGCCTCGCGCCTCACGAACACCGTCGACTCCCGCTTCCGGCCTTGCCAGTGCCGTCACCCCCGCCTCACCAGTGCCGTCACCTCCCACATCACTAGTTCCGTCACCTCGCGTACACAGATCTTGGGGGGGGTTAGGATGGACCCTCGGCGCCATCTGAAATGGTCATGGCAACCCCCTGAAAGTTGAATAGCGCCCCCTGAAATGTCGCTTCCCATCCCCCCCTAGAATGCGAGAATCGGCGCCCACCGATAGGATTTTGCGCCCACCTGAAAAGTTTTGCAGGCAAGAAGTGGCACCCACTGGAAAGGTGCCCCCGATCGGCAATGTCGGCGCCGTCTAGACCTTCCGGGGGCGCCATCCGGACCAGGGGGCGCCACCTTGGACCGGCAAAATATTTTAGGCGGGCGCAAAATCCTAACAATGGGCGCCGATTTTCGCATCTTTGGAGAAAAGGTGAAAAGCGATATTTCAGGGGCGCCATCAACCCTTCAGGCGGCACCGTAACCATCCAGGGCATAGGCAGAATCCAGGGGGTGGGGTAAGTGTCCCTCCGATTGACGCTCGGCGCCCCCTAAAATGGTCACAGCGCTGCCCTGAAATGTCGGTTCTCACCCCTCCCCTCCCCAGGATGTGAAAATCGGCGCCCACCGATATGATTTGGCGCCCACCTCATAGTTTTTTGGTCAAAAGTGGCACCCTCCTGGTCTGGATGGTGCCAACTCGGAAAGGTGCCCCGATCGGCTATCCGGGATCCGCCTATGATTCAGGGGCACAGATGGTCGATAGGAGGGGCACCTGCCCCTTTAATTGACCCCCGATCTGTATGGTGATGGGAAAAATGTCTGCCTGACTGCCGCAAAAAATTGGTAACGATCAAATAATTTCAATCAAATATTTAACTTTCGTTCCTAAACACACGTAAAATAACGATCGTAGCTCATATACCGTGAGAAAAGAAACATTAGAGAACAAACTTTTCCCGAACACGTTCCCCGAACGCGACCTCTCTCTCTCGGGCCTTGAACGCGGCCATGGTGCTCCCAGAATACTGTCCGATGATTGGTTCTTGGCTATGACGTAGGCAGTGACGTCAAGCGGGCAAGTCCTGCATAAATCACCGACCTCAAAATTCGCTCCTGCATATGGAAGCCTCTGAAAAATCTCTCCAGACAAATCTGGAGACCGAAAAGACGGGATCTAGAGGCTTGGGTGTCTTTTGAAAAAACCGACCCTGGAGGTCGGTTTTTTCAAAAAGACGCCCAAGATCTTGGGATATTTCTAAAATATATATCCATTAATTTAGATTTATCTATTGAATTTAATGCCAGGAAAAGCTCAGAATCAAGATATTTAGGGTCATAGCTTTCAATTTTGGGTAAGCATATTTCTCAAACTTCTAGAGTTTCACTGAAATGAGCGCTGTTTTTTTTGGCTTGGGAAATGTTAAAAAAACTACCAAAAGACACCCAAGGTTTATTTCAATTTATTCACGTTGTGAAAACGGCTATTGAGAACCGGCATGCTTTACAGCTTGGCCATCTCAGTTAAAATCACATTATAAAGGTGCCACATTCCCTTTCAGGCCACGCTGGCTGTGCAGAGCGCAGTCAGTGAGCGGCATGGAGGCGCTGTGCGCGAGTTACATGGCACTACCGGCCATGGCTTGGGTCCGGTTCGGTCAGCCACACGGCAGCGCTGGAATCGTCCGAGAACACTGACTATCTAGAGTAAGGACAGCAAAGATAATCGGATTCGTTCACCTACACTTATACCATAGGCGGCGGAACGGGGGGGACACCGGGGCAGCGTGTCCCCCACTTGGGCGGACCAGGGGGCACGTCCCTTGAGGTGCCCATCTTAAATCGACGAAGATAACAATGAAGCCGCGCCTGGTCCGGGCTTTCGAAAATCACCTTTAAGTTTGTAAGATGTTTTCACCGACCCTCAGAGTCTGACAGCAAATCCATTCTGTTGGTTTTCCTCAGATATTATATGTCTTGCAAATAAATCCAGGGATGTAATTTTCCCAAAAACTTTGGGGGTGCTCAGCCGGTGGGCGGCGGCGTTGGGGGGTGGCACCCCTTCATTGCACCAAATCTGTTATTCATCGCTTTTTGCGCCTTTTATAACACAGATAACATTCTATTTTAATGATGAGCAGGTATTCTACAGCTTTTGCCAAACGTGTGTGCTTTTTAGGCGACATCCCAAAGCTATATACACGTCTTAAAATAATCCAATCTGAGCTTTAAATATTTCCATGATCAGGGGCGCAGCCAGGGCTTTGGCATGGGAGAGCGCACCACCTTTGAGGGGCACCCCGGGAGAGAAAGGGCACTTTTAACGTAACCTAAAAATCTTACTATATCCTAGTTAATATCATCTTTTGGGTACCTTTTGTCCAAGAAAAATGCAAATCAAGCATTGACGGAGAGGGAAAACTGAATTAAAACCAGAAAAAAGAAAAGTGTCACCGAAATCTCATAAAAATAGCCAGAACAAGACTTTTTGGGATAGATTGAAGGACAAATCAGCCAACTCATGCAAGTAATTGACATCAGAGAAATCAGCGGAGCCTGTAATATCTGTCACTATGTGCAAGATAAGACATATTGGAGTAGAAAATTCATTTGTTATGCCCACTGGTTTTGTCGTGACGAGTGAGCCCTGGTTGAACGCGGATTAAGTTCCCCTGCTCCCACAATGACCGTGGCAGGTGACATTTGACGAATACAATTTTTGTGCCGGAATAATTTGGAAGATACCTTTTTAACGCGTTTAAAAGTTCCATATTTTCAAGGATCGGTCCCAGTTGGAGTAAAGAAAAAGTAAGCAGGCTGGTTGTTTGGATGGGGATTATGTGCCAGGGCTGAAAATTGTGAAAAACTAGTTCTTCATTAATTTAAATTAATTAGTAGAAATCCTGGTCCAGGGGACTACGCTCTGAGCTCAGGGGCACATGTCTTTTTATCACCCCTCCCCAGAATCCACCAGTATATTGAGCAATTTATTTAACCCGGGGTGCCTAGGCATCACAAGCCTTTTTAGCGATGACGGCTCATTCCTCGTTAGCTCCATTTTACAAGGGGAGCTTGCACTGTGTCCTTATTCCCCATCTATTCAAGAGCAGCTCAGGGGCCCCCTAGTGTGGATCAGAGCCCTCCAGAGCAGCTGCCCCTCATTCCTACAGTTGTGCCCCCTGGGATTAGACTAGCCCCGTGACACCCGAGGCGATGGGAGTTAGCCTTGTGTTCTCATTCTCTGTCTATTCAAGACCAGCTCAGGGGGCCCTATGGTGTGGATCAGAGCCCCTCAGAGCAGCTCATGCTCGGTCCAGGACTAGACTAGCTCAGTGGCCCCAAAGATGGGGGGGGTCATCAGACTAGCTCAATGGGCTGCAGATAGGCTCATAGGGCCTTGCACCATATTAGCTCAGGGGGCACCAGACTAGCTCAGAGGGCATCAGATGGGCTCAGGAGGCACAATGATGACACATGAAGCACCAGATCAACTCAGGGGGCATTAGTTTAGCTCAGGGACAATATACCTGCTCAGGGGGCACCCGATCGATCAGCTCGGGGCCCAGATAAGCTCCTAGTCCCCAGGCCAGAGCATGGGTCTAGATCAGCTCAGGGAGCACCATATCAGCTCAGAGAGAGTTCAATAATAATTATTGGGGTTTAACGACGCACCAACTGCGAGGGTTATACGGCGTCGCCAACTCTCACCCTGTTGGAAGGGATTTTGGGGATCAGATCGACTTATTCAGAGGCTCCGCCGGGACTTGAACCCGGGACTGGTGGCTTAGAAGACAAGTGTGCTATCCACTAAGCCACCTCATCCCCAGAGAGAGAGTTCAAGGGATCAGCTCAGTGGTCCCCGATCAGCTCGGGGCACAGATCAACTTGAAGGTACTAGATCAAGTCAGGAGGCATTTAATCAGCCCAGGAACCCCATACTAGCTCAGAGGCCTTCATCAGCCTCAGTGAGCACAACTTAGCTCAGGGCCCCAGATTTGCTGAGGAAATAACTTAATCAACTCAGGAGGCCCAGATCAGCTTGAAAGGCACCAGATTGGCTCAGGGGGCACCAAACTAGCTCAGGGGGCACTAGACGAGCTCAGAGGGCATGAGATGGGCTCAGGAGGAAAAAGGTTGGCTCAGAAGGCACCAGATCGACTCAAGGGGCATTAGTTTAGCTCAGGGGGAAACATATCTGCTCAGGGAGAACCAGATTGATCAGCCCGGGAGCCCAGATCAGCTCCTAGCCCCCAGACCAAAGCAGGGACATAGATCAGCTCAGAGAACACAAGATCAGCTCAGGGTGCACCGGACCAGCTCAGGGGGCACCAGATCATCTTAGGAAACATCAATAACCAGCTCAGGGGGCACCTGATCAGCTCAAGAGGCACCATATTGGCTCAGGGGACAGTATATTAACTCTGCGAGGCATGTGATCAGCTCAGGGGCTCAGATCAGCTCAAGGGGCACTAAAACAGCTAATAGGGCACCAGGCGAGCTCGGAGGCATCAAACTAACTCAGAGAGCAATAGCTAGGTCCAAGAGGCACAATTATTTGCTCAAGGGGCACCAGATTGACTCAACGGGCACCAGATCAGCTTAGAGGGCAAGTGATCAGCTCAAGTGGCCAAGACCAGCTCAGTGGGCACCAGATGAGCTCAAGGGGCACCAGACTAGCTCTGCCGGTACGATTATTGGCGACGATGAGGCATTAGCTGGTCAGTGATGAGGCATTAGTGGTCACGGATTACGTACCCATAATTTCCGGGGCGTTTGGAAAGGCGACAGAATGCCCTAGCTGACCAAAAAAGGTATTAAATTGTAAAACAATAGTTTTAATCGCTAAATGTGATCTAATGACATCTAGGTTCGACGGCGTAGGGCAAATAAATTTCGAGTTGCATAGCCCAAACAGGGTACACCGCCTAGCGATCAAAGGACACTCCGGCACCGATGAGGGGCGGGGGGGTACGTGACCTCCTCGCTGCGCCCCTGTCCACGATCGAAGTTTATCAGTTTTGTGGGGTTAGATTTTACCTTCAGTATGGCAAAGGGGATGGAGATTGAAATGAAAGCAAAGGACGTAAAGGGAATGTGGCACCTTTATAACTTGATTTTAACTGAGATAGCTAAGTTGTATAGCATGCCGGAAATCTCGGTACTCTCTGTATCATTTGTCTTGAAACTCATCATCAGTTCAGGTCATCATCATCATTGTTACATCATCACTAAATAATCATCCGCAGGCAGATATTTATTTCGTTTCCCAGGGGAGCATTTAAAAAATCAAAACATTGAGCTTATTGTACATTTTTCAGAGAAATAATGGACCCTTCCATGGCTTTTGGCTAAAGGTTCCTCTAATTACAATAAATTTCAGGATTCAACCAAGGTGCCACATTCCCTTTAAAGGGAATGTGGCACCGTGGTCGAATCTTGGAATTCATTGTAATTAGGGGTACTTTAGCCGAAAATCATCGAAGTGACCATAGTTATATTATTGGTAGTAATTATAAACTACGGGTGGGACGAATTAGGTCGGAAGAGATAAGCTGGGACAGGGACGGCGGACTCGGGGGGGGGGCAGGGTGTGCAATTGCACACCCTGAAAAAAATGAGGGCGTGCAAAAGTACATTTTTGCACTCCCGGTTTTGGCTTCGTCCGGGGAAGCGCCCCCGGATTTGGGTGGCGCCCCCGGACGGCCAAGAAAACATCAGACCGAAACACCGCCTACCTGAAGAGGAAGGGCCCTCTTGGCAAAATAAAAATAGTTTCAAATATGAATGGTGCCCCCTTTCATCAACGCCATCCCATGGAGAGCAAATAGACCCAATTTATCGACTCAACGCAGGGAAATGATGTGGCCCCCCCCCGAGTGGGCGCCCCTAGGGAGCCAAAAGTGCCCCCTGGGGATGGAGGCGCCCCCCTTCCCCTGAAAAGGAAGGCGCCCCTCCCGAAATCTTGTACAACCGCCCGAAAATGGAATCCACCGTCCCCGAGCTAGGGGCGGCAGTCATGAACCCAGGGCGGCACGAATTAGAGCGGAAGTGATAAGTCAGGGATGACGTTCATTAGCCGAGGCGATAGTGATCAGCTGGGGGCAGCATGAAACAGGGTTGCATTGATAAGCTGGGGATAGCACTGGTGAGCTACTGGCAGCAGATATGAGCGGGGTGCTGTTTGAATCAGAGCAGCAGTAATAAGTCAGGGTTGGCAAGAATCAGGGTGGCAGTGATAGGTGGGAGGCGTCGGTGATGAACCATGGCGGCATAAACCAGGGTGGTAGTGATGAACCGGGGGCGACATGATCACAGTGGTAAGAAGGAGGCGGCATGAATCAGGGCAGAAATGCTGAGCCGAGGGGCGACACATGTATTGGGGGTGCTCGCATTGTGATTAGGGGTGCTCAGACACCCCAAATAGATAACAAATTCAGCCCTGGCTGCTACTAAAAGAGTAAAAGCACGGCAGCAGCAGTCTACCATTTACTCGGCTCGGAGAATTCCTCCAATAGACAAACAGATAACGATTATACGATTGTGGGCTGCTGTTTGCTTTCTGGAAGGGTGTTTTCTGTGAAAAAAACTGTGCGGAAACTGTGCGGACAGCAGGGCCTAAGTTTGACCAGTTTTGGGGCCATGGCCGGACTGGTCTCCTCGGCAGTGATAAACCAGGGGCGGCAGTGATCAGCCGGGGTCGGCAGTGAAGATTCGAGTGAGGAAGTATCTAACTAGAGGCCGCTCATATATGGGTTAATAAAAAACAGGGACAACATTGATCAGCCAGGGGCGGCGTGAATCAAGGCAGCAATGATTAATCTAGGCGGCAGTTATGAACCAGGGAGACAGTGATCAGCCAGGGGGCGGCAGTGATGAACCAGTGGTGGCAGTGATGAGTCGGAGCGGCGCGCATTTGGGTCAAAATATGTCAGGTACAGCAATGAGCCAGAGACAGCATGAATTAGGGCGGCAGTGATAAACCAGGGGCGGCAGTGATCAGCCGTGAGACGATCCATCATCATATTTGAGGTTTTAGAGCGCGCCGACATCTAGGGTCATACGGCGCCCATAACACTAACAAAATACGCAAATAGAAGATTTCCGCACGAATTTTAACAAGTCAGGTGGTAAAACAGGTCAGGTTGTGAAAGTTGTATCAGAAGATTATATAAAACGCATAAAAGATGAAATAAAATACAAATACTGAAAAATGACACTGACAATTTCACACCGTATACTAAAGTCAGAGACTATAGGTAACATGAAACTTGACGTTATGTAAAACCTGAAAGACTCTAGGATGAATATAAGACATTAAAACTAACGCTCCTCAGATATAACATGATGTTAGTGATATCCACAGAAGGATGCTCCCCCAGAACGTTCACCGCCCAGATATCCCCAGGATGCTCACTGCCCCGGGAGACGGCAGTGATGAACCAGGGGCGGCAGTTATCAGTCAGGGGGCGCAAGTGATCAGCCAGGGGGCGGTAGTGATCAGCCAGGGGGCGGCAGTTGTCGGTCAATGGACGGCAGTGGTCTGCCAGGAGGCGGCATTGATCAGCCAGGGGGCGGCAGTGATCAGCCAGGGGCGGCAGTGATCAGCCAAGGACGGAAGTTATCAGGCGGGGGGGCGGTAGTGATCTGCCAGGGGGCGGCAGTTATCAGCCAAGAGCCGACAGTTTTCAGTCAGGGGGCGGCAATGATCAGCCAGGGGGCGGTAGCGGTCAGCCAGGGGCGGCAATAATCAGCAAGAGGGCGGCAGTAGTCAGCCAGAGGCGGCAGTTAGCATCCAAGAGGCGGCAGTTGTGAGTCAAGGGGCGGCAGTGATCAGCCAGGGGCGGCAGTTATCAGCCAAGAGCCGGCAGTTTTCAGTCAGAAGGCGGTAATGATCGGCCCAGGGGGCGGAAGTTATCCGCCAGGGCAGCAATGATCAGTCAGGGGGCGGCAGTAATCAGTCAGGGGGCGGCAATGATCAGCCAAGGGGCAGCAGTTATCAGTCAGGGGGCGCCAGTGATCAGCCAGGGGGCGGTAGTGATCAGCCAGGGGGCGGCAATTGTCAGTCAGTGGACGGCAGTGGTCTGCCAGGGTGCGGCATTGATCAGCCAGGGGGCGGCAGTGATCAGCCAGGGGGCGGCAGTGATCAGCCAGGGGGCGGCAGTGATCAGCCAGGGGCGGCAGTGATCAGCCAAGGACGGAAGTTATCAGGCGGGGGGGCGCGGTAGTGATCTGCCAGGGGGCGGCAGTTATCAGCCAAGAGCCGACAGTTTTCAGTCAGGGGGCGGCAATGATCAGCCAGGGGCGGCAGTAGTCAGCCAGGGGCGGCAGTTAGCAGTCAAGGGGCGGCAGTTATCAGTCAGGGGCGGCAATGATCAGCCAGCTGATCAGTGATGAATAAAAGGCGTCAGTAACCATCCGGAGGGGGGGCGGCAGTGATTAATTGCTGGCGACAGTGATCAGGCGGGGGCAACAGTGATGTGGCGTCATAAATCAGAGGAAATGATAAGTCAGGAGGCATTAATTAGCTGGAGATGGAACCAATTAGAGTGGAAGTAATGAACCCGGGACGGGAAAAACTTGTGCGGGGTGGCACGAATCAGGGTGGCAGTGATGAGATAGGGTGACACTCTTCAGGGTAGCGGTGATAAGCCAGGGGCGGCACATGTATTCGGGGTGCTCAGCACATGATTGGGGGTGCTCGAATTAGGATTGGGGTGCTCAGGCACCCCCAAAGAGATAGAAAATTACACCCCTGCATGAATCCTTAATCTCATTGTGTAACTTCTCCCATGACCTAAGGGGATGAGGTGGCTTAGTGGATAGCACCCTTGTCTTCTAAGCCACTGGTCCCGGGTTCAAGTCCCGGCGGAGCCTCTGAATAAGTTGATCTGATCACTAAAATCCCTTCCAAGTTCCAACAGGGTGAGAGTTGGCGACACCGTATGACCTTGGCAGTTGGTGCGTCGTTAAACCCCAACAGTTATAATCCCATGACCTAAGATGAACCGGGCCGTGGTCACTAAGAATTATAGGCCTTAAAATTTGACCGTCGTTGTCGAGGCATGTATAGTCTTAAGTAAATAATTGTCCGGTGTAAAATATAAGGCACACTAACTTTAAACCGTTTCCAATTTAACACGCGCATTGACGGGGGTCTGACCCACCCTCGTTTTGACGAGGGGTACCCGGCCCCGAAGATCTCGAGAACCATCCTGGATAGCGCAAAACAGTGAACGCCGTTGGATAGCCCCTCTAAAATTCTATAGAAAACATTTGTGTCGTTTCTTTTCAGGTCACATTGAAGGTCACTTGAGGTTAAGGTATGCCACCATAGGGATGAAATGTAAATGAAGGTTTTCAGTCATTACATCTCAGTGTCCTGAAATCTCACAAAAGTGGAAAACGTATCTTTTTCAGATTTACTTAAGGCTCACCAGAGACTGGTTTTGGCCTCACTTGGCAGAGGACTCTCTGGCATGAAAACCGGTATAATATGGATCTAAATTATGGCAGTGAATACACAAACCATATTAGTATAATCCCCAACCACCATTGATGTAATATCTTGCCTGATTACGTCATCTCGCCAACCTCAAACGCCAAAACTACTCCCGCATACACAACAACGACGAAAACAACATAAGAACCAATAACCCCGTACAAAACAAAACAATCCCGCCCTGCCACAAACTGAAACATAAAAACCACAGAAAAAACGCCAACAGTGACATGGGAAAAGAGAGGCAACTAAGGTTTTCTGGAGGTATAACAAACTTTGTCATGTCCCAGAAGTTTCTGGCACTTTCAAATACACAAGATGGCGCATACTTTTTGCCTTGGGATTGGCTGCTTCCAGATTTTCAGGTGAAGGAAAGGCTTCACGTGATTACTTGCTCAGTGAGGCCGATTGGATCAAGGCGCATTCGTTTTCGCCCACTTTTAATTTTTGGCAATTATTCGCATAATAATAGGATACAATTCGCATCTGAAAGCGTCAAAATGAAACGTAGATTCCTATCAAGACTACCAATAATGTGAAAGTAATCTTATAATTTCAAGAGAGGCTGCCAAAGTCAACCCTGATTTTTGTATTGTTGTTTAATGTTGGTGACATTGATGAATACATTAGGATATATATTATTTTCAGGAACAAAAGTTGGAAAAGAATCCATTTTTATTCAAGAAAAATTAATAAGCAGTTTCTAGGTATTTGTACTATGCTGTGTAAGAGCTTTAATAAAATGTTTAAACGATCGGAACTACATCGTGATTTCGGTAAAAATTTCCACTTTAAGTGAGGCCGATTCCACCTTTCAATATATTTCGTAAAATACAGATTTTTTTCTTTGTGTTATATTTTTCAAGTTTAAACATGCTTTAGCAGCATTTCTAGCGTTAAATTGCCCTCAACCGTGCGTTTATTGATGAGAAATGGAATTCCAAAGACATCTAAGTACCGAATTGGCCTCAGTGAAAAGGCCTCAGCTGGATTTCGTCCATTCAGAACAATGACGTCACTTTGTCGTATTTGGGGAGTCGAAATAATCCCGGGTGTCATGAATGGGTGCGCAAGTGCAGGTGGTGAGTTTTTAAGTTACTTCGGTAACCTTGGCGTGCCCTGTCTTGAGGCGCGAATATTACCAAGGAGGAGAATACAGAATTTTGAGGTCAGTATGGTTATTGGAAAGAAGACTGGAAATTGAGTGAGTGCGTGGAAGTAATTTGAGTTTGCTGTTGGAAAGGATTTTGTGGATGAGTGTTCATTTCTTATCCCTGATACCGCAGCTTACCTTTCGGGAAATTCACGATTAATCGAACCATTTCTCCGGCCCATCTTCAATATCTACAGGGGATAGGTAGGTACCTACCTACTCAGTACAGTACTGGGAGAGGTCATAATACCTTGCAAAAGTTTTCCACAGTTCGGAGGAAGGCTCAGACTGTACCTTTTGCAGCTCATGATTTTTTAGACTGGATATGGTTGCAATTTCCTTCATCTGAACTGCTTGTACATACAAATATAGGCTGGTGGTCTTCACACACTGAGAGAAATTTTTATTCCTATGTGCTCTATCTAATCCGGAATCACGGTCTGCTCGAGCATAAAATGATGCCATGAAACCTTATTAAAGGAACATTTGAGCATGCTTGCTCTCATAAGATCCTCTTCCCAGCATAATTTCAGCACAGGAAGTGTTTTTGTAGGCCTTGACAGCTTAAAATGATTCTCGGCTTCTAAACATCGTGGGAAGAAGCTTAATATCGTAAAACGAGGTTATTTGATATGACTAGGGTAAATTGATATGACATGTCCCTGATCCAAAAATTTTGCATTACTCACTCAAAAATTGTGTCTGTGTTATAATTTTTCGCATGATACTGTCAAAATAAACACAGCTACATGTGGCCTAAGCTTTGCGCTTGTGCTGATGCTGAGAAATTAATAAACTCAACAATACGAAATTGATAAAAACCTGATTTTTCCGTTTGTCTAAAAAATCCCCCCTCTAACTTCATAACTAGTCAAATCATGCTGATCCTTTTTTCAGATCCTCGAAGCAGCATTCCTTAAGTTTTAAAAAACTGTTGCAGTGAAATTCGATGCCCGAGTCCTGTCCATATAATCAATATAATCCATATCGACTTATAAAGTGGGGCTATTTGATACGAGCATAAAATATAGTACGGAAGTACAAATGGAAGGAAAGCCCCATAATACGTCACTTACATGTCAACACTGAACGTCTTTAGCATGCTGCAGAGGATGTGCAGTCTGGGAGGCCTTCCTACACAGAACAGGGGCGGATGCAGACCCGAGTTTTGGGGGCAAACCCATGTCTGCCTCTCCTCCGGGGGGGAGCAAAATTTTTTTGCTCTACAGACCAAAAGTAAACACTTTTTCAGTGCTCTCGACAGACCTAGTATAAGCTACTTCTCCAAGTACATGATCGCTCTCGGAGGGGGGGTGGGAGCGAATATTTTTGTTCTACAGACTTAGTGTAAACACCTTTTCTCAAAAATTTATCCGGTGTCTGGGGGGCAAAAAGGTAGTTTGCCCCCTCCAGCGCTTTAGGGGGCCATGGCCGGAATGCCCCCCCTGCGACCGCCAATGATACAGAAGACATGTTTTCTGCATCCCACGATGTCGCCTTGTAATGGATATTCCTGAAATAGGTATATTTCTCTCAAATAAAGAGTTTGAAACCTAGTTATTTCTAAACAGTATATGTTTTGTGTTTTTAAAAACCAGCTGTGAATATCAAATACCCCCACATAGGCACATTTTAGAGATATGGCCTCCTGAGCATAAACATATCGAATTGCCCCACCCCATGGGGCAATTTGATACAACCTTCGATTAAAAAAATAACATTGCCTGTGTATATACACACATTTTCACATATACTATTCCGACAGCACTGGAATAGTCTACAAAATCATAATTTGTAGTGTATTGGAAATATGGCTCTTTTCGACGCATGATTACAAAAACTGAACATTTTGTATCAAATAACCCCGTTTTACGGTATGATACCAATATGGTATTACAAGTGGGATCTTTTTTACACCACAAAGCATCATTTTACCATAGGTGCTCGACCTATTCTAGCCACGAAATTGAAAGAGCTATTAATATCCTCATCAAAGTTTCATTTTATACTTGGAATCAATATATTCTGTCACCAGAAATAACCAGGAATATGGGAGCTTTAGCTGCAGAATCATTCGAAACCCCAGTGTATTTTGATCCCACGTCAAAGCGTATCCGGAGATTGCGTGCGCGTGCTCGACCCGCGATTGAAAAAACTTACTCGCCGTCTCGCGCCATCTTCAGTGTTCCTGCCATTGCACGCAGAGCTGGCCACAAAGCTTTGGCGTCGTGATCCGAGCGAAATTTGAGGGGAATAGCTGACCCTTTTCACTTTACGTTGACACGTGCTTCTACATCGATCCAACTCAGGTTTTACGCTGAGGGGCCTGAAGAAGCCACGCTGCATTTGGCATGGTTTACGGGAGAAGCCACATCGACAGACCTAGCGGTGATAACGGATCAAGAGGAGAAGCTTAAGCTGAGTCTGATGACCGACAGACTCCGCTGAGAGCTAGCGAGAGTGAAGAAGCATACTGGGGCTGCGAAGGTTCAGGCATTCATTGTACTGGTGGCCAAAACCAGGAGTCCATGTGTGTCAGCTAGATGACGGCAACATGGACTGAAGCCCCAAGTTTGGCCGCGCAGAACAGCCCTTGCTATGCAAAGTTGATGAAGTAGTGAGAAGCATCTGTTACTGTTGGATACAGTCACACACGTTTTCTAAAGATCCTTTTAAGCTCACTTTGAGCACAGATTAGGGGCGCTTAAAAAGATTGGAAGGATTTTCACAGGAGCCTCTGAACGCACGTCCATTGCTGGACAGAGGTAAGTCTCATTTTGTACAATATCGTGCACAGAATGATATTTTTTCAGCCATGACGTGATACTTTGAAGCAAACATGTCTACAATCATATCTATATATCCAAAGTAAACGAGGGCTGCTATCTCTGACGACAGCGGCATGTGCTTGAAGTGTAAGCCTGGGCCGCTCTTGGGCGATATGGGAGAGGACTGTTCATTAAAGGCATTTCATGTGTGTCCGAAAAATGGTGAACGTGATTGTTGTTTAATGTTTGTGTCCTAATACAAAGTTACGATTATGTTATCTTTTCTCGAGGCTGGAGTGGACTGCGGCAAACAAATTGGATTACCCTCATTATCATCAGACAAATTCAATGTAATAGCAAGGCCACAACAGCACGATAAGTAGCATCTTTACAGAAAGTTTCAATTTAAGAAAAAAACACGAAGACTAACGAGGAACATCTAGTGAACCCAATGAAACTCTAGGCACGACTCAAAGTATGCCACACAGACTACAATTATACCAGCATCAGTTTTGCTACTAGACTAATTTTATGCCAAATGCAGACTCAAAAGAGGCGGTTTCGTTTGAGGCTTGCATCGAATTCAGTTGTGTTGAGTGGAGGGGCATGTTTTTCTAAGCCATGTCTCGTAGAGAGCTGGAATATAATGATTCCATGACGATTTTGCTGATTGAATACATTGATGCCGTAGAGTTTTTCTATACCGAGCGAAGACTCATTTGAAACCAGGCATCAGACATTTGATTCCCGAGCTTACGGTGATCATTCTATGAGCTTCAGAAAACACTACGTGCTAGACTCAATCCAGTCCAAGAGATTACATTGAGTCTGCGAAGGGAATACAATGAGCCTGATTCTGCCTGATTCCAACCGAGTTTGACACCAGAATCCAGACTCGCTTTCAGCACCGACTCAGTTTAGCCAGAAGGACTCAATTTTTCTCTCAGTGCACATTGAAGCAAAATAGTCCTGACAGCGGTTGAGTGTTTAAACCCCAGGTCTAGCATTGAATAATGATAACCTGTGTGGTGCTTGGGTGGGGGAAAGTTGGAGAATATCAAAATAAGGGGCAGAGGGATTTTATCTGGTTGGTTATTTGCCATGGCATCAGGTCCAAATAATGCATTCTATATATAAACATTAGAAATGATGTAGCCTCCTAGTTCTATGTTAATGGGTTAGAGATTCAGGGTTGTGAGATCCTATCTATAGTCACATATATATGAGGTACCTACAATTGCGGAGAATAACAATGTTTTCCTTCCACTAGGAAGTAGCAGTCTGCTGTAGCAGAATCATCATTCTGCTACTAGCAGAATGATGATTCTTCACTGCCATCGTACAGCAGATATTTTCATACACTGTCTGTCAAAACAAAAAAAAGCTGGTGGTAGTTGTTGCTTGTATTATACAGGCATATAAATACAGTCCTAAAGCAAGCAAAGTATTATCCTTAAAAAGGCATTAGTTTGGTAAGAAGCAATGAACAGGTCCAGGAAAAAGGGTGTGATGGACTTGTAAGGCTGGAAATACTAAATGACAAAATGGAACATGTTGAGAAAGCGGGGGATTTTAGCCTCTTTTTGGGATTTTGGCCTCACTCTCCACCTTGCGTGAAAACAATTTCAGGACCCTGTTACATCTGAACTAGTCCATGTGGACTTGGAGCAAAGCTATCTTGACTATTGGAATCCTTGCAGCAAACCGAATCGAATGATGAATAATGACTTCCCAAGGTCAAATCAAATTAAAATCTAGAATTTAACCTGACCTGAGCTCATGTCACGGTCAGATTACGTCAAAATGAATATCATTAGAACTGCAAGGATGAGGGGAATCTAATGCCGTTAAAACAAGCGCTCTATCGCCATCTATAAGTAAGTTATTCAGTTTAAACAATTTTTTCCATGTATTTCCATTGAAGAGGTCATGGCTCGTACCTGACCTTGGGTCTTTGATATAAAAAATACCGGAAAATATTTTGTAGAACTGAGTAGGCCCATTATGTGGCATGAGTTCAATTATATATGTTTACCATGTTCTGCCTTATGCTATCGAACTTTTTGAGGTGACATCACTTGACCTGCACTGGTGACCTGACCTATGATGACCTAGCCTTAAATTTTTGGAAAGAGTTGTAAAAATAATCAGAGAAAAGGTATGCTAAGCACGGCGACACCACGCACCGCCGTTTTTATTCTGTCCGCAAAAAACCAGAGGGGAGCGAGTACCTACCGGCCCTTCCCGTCAATGCGTGTGTTAAGGCTGCAGTAAAACGGGTAAAAAGCCGTTTTTAGGGAAACACGTTAGTTACGCTTTACAAGAACAGCAGCAAATAACAAGCTGAAATAGACGGTTACTTTCCCAGAACATTTCAGCTCGTACTTTTTATAATGGGTATAGTTTTTTAATGATATCACGAGCAGCAGTTGTTTCTTCCAGGATTACTTTTCTTTCAAAACCATTTTTTATTAGTTTCTCTTTGAGTAAACTGTTCCTCTCTATGAAAATTATTCCGGTTAATTTAAAATTCCAGGGAATAAGCGATTCCTTCACTGGTTTTGCAATGAAATATACGCCCCGTAATCTGCTCTCCGTTGAGTGGTGTCCAGGCTGGGCGCGTAGTGAAGAATTCAGACTGAATTCCGCCGAAAAAACGTTCACTGCTCCACAAGAGACAAGTTTTGGGACCAGCGAGATACGAAATCAAGGATGTACGGAACACTCTACAACCCTTAAATTCATTATCTTTCCAGATCTTGTATACCGTAATTTCTAGGGCTGCTTGATTCTAAGTTGCATGCATGCATATATAGATATACATATATATATATATATATATATATATATTATTTTTTTTTATATATATATATATATATATATATACATATGCTCTTTGACAGATGTGTCATCCCAATGGCTCTTTTTCTTTCCATTTTGTCCCACAACTTTTTGTAGCGCGGTTTCTTCCAGCCCTCTTCTCATATGCAGATAGCGTGGTTGTTTTTCTCTTCTAATATAACAACGGAGCAACGGGTCTAAAATCGTAAAAAAACATGTTTTTTTAAGAGAAAATCGGTGAAAATGGGTGGTGTTATTGCTGGTGGGTCGCCGCCGCCGTCCAAAAACACTGAGGTTTACCTTGCATACCTGGCCTTTTATTGCTGGATGCAATAGGTAGCGGTTGCTGCCGAGCAGACAACATTATCAGCGCCTCTCCCAAAACCCTCCTCTATATGCCTCTTCATCGAAACCCTCTCTC
Source organism: Lepas anatifera (assembly GCA_034440635.1). Taxonomy (NCBI): domain Eukaryota; kingdom Metazoa; phylum Arthropoda; class Thecostraca; family Lepadidae; genus Lepas; species Lepas anatifera. Next base: position 576,877 of record JAOTON010000036.1, read on the forward strand.
TCTCTCTCTCTCTCTCTCTCTCTCTCTCTCTCTCTCTCTCTCTCTCTCTCTCTCTCTCTCTCTCTCTCTCTCTAAACCCAACAATCCCTCTGCTGTTTCACCCCAATATTCTAAACACATCTCAATAGCTTCTACGCCTTTGGCCGCCGTACACACCAATGCATCACGTACCATTACTAAAAAAAACCCACTAAAGTTTGCCCTACCTACAACATATCTATGGCCTATACAAATTGACGGATTCTATCACAGCAATGGCTATTATGACTAATTTACCGACAAATGGCGTCCTCCGAGTTCACTGAGGCGGCGGCTCCACCAGCGCGTCCGGCTCCTCTCGTCCAAAACCCGCCGCTGGACCTCTGGCTCTGAACCCACCACACAATATTATTATAAAGTGATAATTTAACAGCTGGCTCGCGATGGTTACATGATAAAGGCCTATCTCCCCCGACCGCGCCACAACCGCCAACTTACTGGAAAAAATAGAATTGTATCGAATAATACAAAAACACTCGCCAGACATATTTCAAGAATTAAGACGGGTCGCATTCCAACACCTGTTAAGTTCATTCACTACTTACATCGCAGGGACGATATTAATATCCGGAATTCGTGATGCTAATTTTTTGCCGCACGCCAATAGGCTCCCATCAATCAGGTCCGGCACCTCCGCAGGGTACCGGAAAGAGGCTCTGGTGCAGCCGGGCAGTCCCCCCCTTTCGGCGGTCCCCTCCCCCAAAAAGAAGAGGGGTGACCCCTCCCCCAGGGCCCCCTCCTGCTCAGGGGATGGATTTAACAGGTGGTTAATTGGGACATTGTCCGGTTTGCCCCCCCCTAGATCCGCCAGTTTAGTTTTGATCCTTGGGTATCCGTTCTGTTTCCTCCCTAGAAAAGTGCCGACGCTCTTGAATTTAGCTGTGTATGAGGTAATATTGCCACACTTGACTTCTTTGGCTGTTGTCACCTAATGAAGCAGGTATACACACAGAATACCATACGTGGTGTTCTTGAATTGTATCCTTCTTATTTCCATAGTTGATTCGAGATACCGTAAACCCAGAAATAGCGGTATTGTTCGTCTCCTGATTTTTTTCCAGCAGGCAGCACTGAAATTTCGTCCCCTCCCCTTTCTGTCACGGCTGTGCTATGCTGGGCTGGCTGGGCTGCCTGGTCATCGGGTCAATTTGCATGCAGCCTTCCAGAATACGCCCGCTAGTGACTTAAATCTTGAACCGCGGGCTTATTAAAACTGTATGAGTTTGGCTTCTGGGCTTATTTCCACTTACCACAGACGACGCTACATATATTGGTGACTGTCGGAGGCTGTACCGCAGCTGACTGGGCGCGTCTCAGTGCGAGGGATTGAACCCACTTGTGAACCACTCTGCCAAAGGATTCACTAAAGCGCTAAGTAACACTTCCTTTTTAGTGTGGCTGACCGAACTGCATGCCCTGTTGGAGGGAAGAACGCGTATGGTGAATGTAAGATGGATTCATTGAGAAATCGCACAGCAATCACCTCCCTTTAACACGCGCCCCGCTGAGGTCCCTGGCATGACGTGCCCTGTTGGGGGGGCGTTTCGGAAACGCCCCAGGGAAAAATAATACTCGGGTAAGGCACGAATTCTTACGCAGTGGGCTTTCAGACAATTATCGATTTTCCGCCGTGCGCCATACTAGAAAATTTACACATCATAAGAAACATGTAGAATTTTACGCATTTTCGTAAGAATCAAGTAAACACACTTTGCTTAAATATTTTTATTTTTCCTTGACAATGCTGTAACACTTTCCACGAGACAATTTCTGAATCAAATAACATTCTTATCAACCCTAACACTGTTGGAAGGAACCCACGATTTCAAAGTAGTCCTATCTTACGTCACGGATTTTTGCTTACTTTATACCCAAAAGTCTTCGGGAAACGTAGAGGACTTCGATTGGTTCGCTCTGAATGTTTTTAAGGCCATGCCGCCACTCTGCTCTGTACGCATTTTTACATTATGTGTTCTGGGATGGAAAACTTACGCATATGGCCGGAGCTCCCAAATTTTACGCCGTGGTTTCTCGGCGCAAATCAACTTTTATTTCCCCCTTGCGTTTCTCCCCTCCCTATCTCATTTCCCAGAAAAAACCTAAAGGAAAATTACGGACGGCGTTCGAAAGCTCTTGACGAAGCAAAAAGAAATTATAAAAGTATCCTTATATCAGGTCAATATTGAGGTCAGCAAAGGTCAAAGAATGTTACATAGGCTTACACCAGGGCGGTGTACATTTACCCCTCTAGATTTGTACTCAGCAAAGCTACAGCAAATATTTATGCCTCATTGGATTCATCTTATCGTGGGAAATCGAATGACGTATAATATGACCTTGCAAGGTCAAATGGTGAAAATGACCTCACATCGAGCTAGGCCAAGGTCACATGGTGACCTGGTCTGGTCATGTTGCATATCATTCGACTGCCCGTGACAATATAAACACAATGCAAGCAAAATGGGAGCTTTATCTCAGTTCAGTGAGAAGTTATTGACAAAACAATCACTGTATGTTCCTGTGACCTGACATGACCTTTGAGAGGTCAGATGGTCAAAAACTCAACTTTATGGTCAAGATTGTGGCACGAATACACGCTTTTGGGATTTTCAGGTTTATCTATCGAGTTTTTACCGAAAACGAGCCCTTTCTATTTTTCACCATAGACTTATAATGGGTGACCAAAAATTTGACCCTATATTAGGTCAACAGTATCGAAATTCCGAGATAGCAGATATGTAGACCGTAATGACCTTATCATATGGCGAAATTTTGAAACTGATTGGTTGACAGATGTACCCTAGGCACTGCTTCAAACTTGGGGCATTCCAGGACAAAACGACCAAAAATATTTCAATTTGACACCACCATGTCTAGAAAAAATCTGAAACTTTGTCCCCGGGGTAGTTTTGGGCCAGAAACACGCCTCTGAGAATCTTAGCCCCCTCCGACCAACGGTGACCGAGTTATAGCCCGAGGCATTTTCGGGAGGTCACGTTGTAGACTCATCTTTGATGCTTCATAACTCAACAACGCATAGCCTGATTAACAAGTTTTGTACATCATTGAACTGGTCTTGAACTATACTTTATTTTGAAAAAGAAAATTTCAAAATTTGAAAATTTTTGACTTTTGATTTGTTTGACCTTTTCTTTTTTACCTAGCTTGACCTTTTCCCAGTTGAAATTGCCATTTTAGACACCTCAAAAATTTTGATTAATAAAATATATTTCGATAGGAAAAATAAAAGAAAATGCGTTCTTGCTATAAGTTCCAAATATTTAGCACCTAAGGTAGGTATGTTGACGGTTTTTAACCACTGCAGTAGTACAGCCTTATGTTTAACGCCGCAAACATAGTGATTGTTTTTGTAATCGGTTGCTGGCAATCATATTGCTTTGTCTTTACGAAATTTTCATCGTGCAAGTATCCGAATTTATGAAAATTAACACGCGCCCACCCGAGGGGGTGGGCAACCGGCCTCCTCAGGTCTCTACAGGTAGTAAAAAATACCTTCGCGCAGCACCACCGTACTCCATCTACCTCTAACACAACATTTTGCAACTTCTGGAAAAATAATTTAGGTCAACTGGGGGGTGGTAGGTACCGTAAATTCTGAAGGCCAGCAGGCAACTCAGTGGTGAGGGGGTGACATGAGGTAGACGGTCGTCGTTATGCCTTGTGGGACTTTCAACTTTGTTTCCTTGATTAACACTTTATCGTGGGAGTTGCTCGTTTGGGTGGTGGGGTCAGGGTCTCCGTAAAAGTCCCTTGGTGGCTCTAGTGAGACACCTACTCCTAAAACCGCCTCCTTGCCGCCCCGGTAGCTCAGTTGGTAGAGCGTTGGGCTCCGGCCCGCGGCTCAGAAGCATGCAGTGGCAGTGCATGTCCAGGCTTGGGATCGGTTCCGCTGGGACGCTCCGGCGCTCAATAGCTTACCCGACGTACAGGTCGGCTGGCAACTGACTGGTGAGAGGGTGACCTGAGCGGGGCGGCCGTCCCTGTGCTGTGTGGGACGTTAAACGTTGGCTTCTAAAATCAACCCTTCATTGTGGGAGTTGCTCGTTCGGATGGTGGGGTCAGGGTCTCCGTGACAAGTCCATTGATGACTTTAGTGAGACCCCGACTCCAAAAATCGAACTGAGAACAACTAGTACAAAATGTATAAAAAAACTGAACTGGCAACAACTTGGGCAATATTTATAAACAGAAAAACTGCAGCCATTAAAAGTGATAAAAGGGATTCCTTGTTTCGGGGAGACGAGGGCAAATGAACTTATTAATAATGAACCTTTCAGCCTTAAACGAACATTTACAAAGATGTCGCGACCTTATCAATAATTGAAACAAGTATAACTTATCCTATGAGCACCACTAACTCACACAATTACATCGTTCCCGGAGATGGAAAATAGTATCGATGCAAGCTGATCCAGTGCAGCACAGCATATGTTTGAGAGGATTCATGCAATGTAAACAAACGTGTCTGAAAGGCTTTCATTCCCAAAAAGTAATTTGAATCTGCTCATATATTCGACAAAATGTCCTGAAATTGTAACGCATTCGACTTGGTCGCTTGAACAGGTTGCCTCATGATATTTTTACAAGGTGATCATTTCATAGCTGACACGGATCCCAGAATCCCAGATAAATAATGACACAGTGCACTGGGAGTGATGCCGCTAAATAGCCAGTTTTAATCATTACCGAATATGTTACATACAATCGTTTGGTCGTGTCGCCTTTGAGGTTGCTCAAGGTCACAGTATTTCTTACAGGAACTAAGTGGAAACCTAAATTTTGTGGCATAATAGGTGACAGAGAAGAGCCGTAGAAAGAAAAGTTCAGCACCATTGGAACACTCTTGTTGAGCCCAAACGGATTATGTATCTTATAATATTGCCTAGTCAAATGTCAAAATTAACCTGCTTTGACCTAGAGCCAGGCCTAGGTCTGTATGGTAAAAAGAATATTAATCAAACTGCAGTGGCAAGTCAGACACGACAATGTAAGAATACAACCTCCATCGCAATTCTCGACAATTTTCAATTCTCGCAAGTTATCAAAATTTACCAATCGCCCCATGCATTTCTAATGGAAAGATCATGACCTTTGCCCTGCTCCCGGTTATCGATATAGAAATCCTGCTACGAAAAATTATCTTGCTAGGCGATCTTACTATGTAATGCGATTCTAACCACGATAGGCTAAATTTGATATGATTTATGCACCTCCCAAAGTTTGAGGTTAGGTCTCTTGACCTGGGTTGGCGGTCTGACCTGGTATGACCCAGACCTAAAATTTTGCCAGAAGCTGCAAAAATTTCGAGTTAGAGGTACATGAAGTACAGTGGCACTGCGCGAAGGTGTTTTTTTTTACTACCTGTGGAAACCTGAGGAGGCCGGTTGCCCACCCCCTCGGGTGGGCGCGTGTTAATTGTCATAAATTCGGATACTTGTACGATTAAAATTTCGTAAAGACAATGGAGTATGATTTCCAGCGACCGATTACAAAAGCAATCGCTATATTTGCGGCGTTAAACATAAGGCTGTACTACCGCAATGGTCAAAAACCGTGTACATACCTACCTTAGGTGCTAAATATTCGGAACTTATAGCAAGAACGCATTTTTTTATTTTTGCTATCGAAAGGTATTTTATGAAGAAACATTTTTGAGGTGTCTAAAAGGGCAATTTCAACTGGGAAAAGGTCAAGCTAGGTCAAAAAGGAAAAGGTCAAACAGATTAAAAGTAAAAAATTTTCAAATTTTAACATTTTCTTTTTCAAAATAAACTATAATTCAAGACGAGTTCAATGATATACAAAACTTGTTAATCAGGTGATGCGTTGTTGAGTTATGAAGCATCAAAGATGAGTCTACAACGTGACCTCCCGAAAGTGCCTCGGGCTATAACTCGGTCACCGTTGGTCGGAGGGAGCTGAGATTCTCACAGGCGTGTTTCTGGCCCAAAACTACCCCGGAGACAAAGTTTCAGATTTTTTCTAGACATGGTGGTGTCAAGCCTTGATCGATCTGTCCTGGAATGCCCCACTTGTGATTTTGGGTTTTGAGGTCGGGTTACTTGACCTTGAATAGCTCCTTGACCTGACATGACCTGACCTAAAAAAATTTGGTCAGATGCGTGAATAGGAATAAGGTAAAGTAAGTTTCGTTGTTCTGCGTCTCTTCGGTTTTACGTTATCTGAGGAGAACCTGGAGCGAGGGCGGCGAATTTCGACTCCCCCAGCGAGGCGCGTGTTAAAAGGAATGGAAAACTTTGGTGCAATTCCAGATGGCAGTGTTAGAGGGAAATTTTTATTGGAAGTAATGAATATCAGATTGCTGCCGATAAATTACTACAAAATCCCTGTATTTCGTATTGTTCAATTTTCCTTTGCTAGGGGTAAAAAATCTCCATATCCGCTGTGTTGCCATGAGCCCTGTTCCAGCTGTCAGCAGAGTTTTGTCAGTACCAATCAGCGGGCCGCGTTGCGCCTACGTCACAGGAGTGTAGCCTCTCCCCGGGAACTAGTTCTAGAGGTTTTACGGGCTGACGGCCTGCTGTTTGTGCTGATGAAAAACCGTAAGTGCACGAAGTGGCAGCCTAATGTTTTTTAATGGTATAAAGGTTTAAGTTCCCTTTACTTAGCACAAACAAGAGGCGATTATGGCGCTGATGTTACTTTTCTAGAGGAGAAGCTAGAGGTCCTGCTGACAAAACTGTGCTGACAGCTGGAACAGGGCTATGGTCTGGTAAGTCTTTGTGCCAGATTAAAACTTAAATTACGTCGCAAATCAATACGAATACAATTGGAACATTTATAGCTATAGCTTGACATTAGAATTATTAATGATTATTAATTGTTACACCTTAAAGTTATCACTTTCAGCCCTTATATTGGCTTAGGTTTTAATAATTATCATTACAATCATTAACTTCAAGTTCTGTTTTCCCTCTTACATCAAGACAATCGTTTCAAACGAGCCATTAAAAAAGGCTATACCTATTTTAGTAACCATGATGCAAGTATTCACGTTAGTAAGTAAGTCACGTTTAGTATGCCGGATATAAAGAGGTATGAGCAAAAAACGTGTCCGTGCAGCGGGGCACCGGGGCATCACGTCACCTTCCAGTGTCACCTCCTACCACGTGACCAACCGGGGGGGACAGTGGCGGCTGGGAGGTGGAATCTCACTTTTTTCTCTCCCTGAAAGTTAAGTTATGTGGCAAACAAAAAACCGATTAAACCGTTTCTCGGCATGGTCTACCACATGGTTACCTCAGTTCAAATCCCATTATGAAGGTGCTACATCCCCTCTAGCCTGATCCGATCCGCTCCTTCAGTTGTGTTTTTGCTGCTCCGACAGGCAGAGGCCGGAAAAGGTATCTGAGTGTCACGTGCGAAATTTCGAAGCAATCTTGTGTAGCCAAGAATATTGTGCTTTGGCAACAAAAAGGGGTTATTTTCCCGTTTTTCTGGGACTATTTTAACCCTAGATAGCGTATTGGCAGGCCGAGTATCAAGCTCTCACGCTTTCTGCACAATGTTACCTACTTTGTCACTGACTTGATCTACTTTTGTCACCAACACTGCTGACAAGCTGGCAGATTCTTCACCTCTGCTGACGAGTTCAGTGGTAGTTTATTTTGGTAGCGTTTGCTCGTTGGCGGGGAAGGACGCTTCTCTATCGGGATGGGTGTTAGAGACGATGTAACGGGTGTTTTAAAATAGTAATTAAATGTTACTGAAGTTTAATGCTAGAATTATTTTTACAATACTGTATTTAACATGTAACTGGTATTTTATGAGTAAATTTCTAAGCATATGAATCACACCTATTTCGAGGGTTGGAATTGGGTACTGTTTTCAGAGGTGCTATTTTACACGGTGTGACAAATAACACGTTGCTTGTTTTTTCAGCAACCCTTTGCCGCTTTTCGATTAGCATGTATTTATTTATTTGTATTTATTCATTTATTAATTCATATCACCAACAGATGCATATCCATTTACAGGCGAAGTCACAGCCTAAAAATAAATACAATATGCTATCAAGTAAATGACACGCATCTCACTTGAAAACAATAAAATGCATCACCCTAGGCTGGGATGTTCCTCCCCGAGTATAAATGATACTGGCAAATAGGAATTAAAAGCTAGAGAAACTACATGGTCTAAAAATTAACTGCTGCGGCGATAGCGCTAGCTCGCAGCAAGTACATGGAGTGAACGAATGTATGTTAAAACATTGACTTTAAAACTGCTAAAAGATTCGACAAATAGGTCGGAACCGGAACACGATAAGAAAGCATTCACTGCCCGCGGGATCCGACTCAAAAGTCCCTGGCCCACAGTGTTCATGCGCCTGCGCCGCTACGCGAAAAGATGACGCGTAGATTATCGAGGAACTAAAATATTAGCACCATGGATGCTAAGTGACATACATTAGCACCTCGTTCAAGAAAGTTGGGATAGTGCTAAATCTAAAATTAGCACCAATGAGGTTAAGCAGCCTTAAAATTGGCAAACTGAGCGGCAGAAATACAATTTCTTGCTGCCTGACTGGCACCTTCCGGTTGCACAACTTATTGTACGGTGCAACGCAATTGGGAAGACCTGGACACAAGTTAAAACGTTCTCATCTATATTGGATCTCACACATGCAACACTTCCACATGGTGACGTTCGTAATATCTTCTAAGTGTACCAAACGAATAGAAATAATAATTGTTCGCTCAGGACACTTCAGATGCCTTGCACTTTTGATGTGATGCACAAAACACCTGGCAATGGCTACGACAGAAATCAAATTAATCGCATCCTGCTCAAATGAGTAAAAACTAAGATATCAAATACTATGATTGCATCTGTCTTCTATGTGCCAAGTTGGATCGTGCCACACCTCAATTCCGTTTTCTAGCAACACTGACATTGTTGGCTTCAATTGCAGCGTGAGTGTTGATATGACCCTGCACCGTAGAGGGTGATAGGCAGGTATTTGTTAACGGAAAAAAAATCATGTGGCGCAACACCTAAAGCCACACCACAATTCATATTTCTGCCGATTCTGGCGAACAATTCAATACTGAATCTGGTGTCCCTCTATATTCCCTAAAAGACAATTTTCCATTGTAGCGACTCCAAATCCGAAAGAGGTCCACCGAAACTTATTTATATTACCGATATAAGTCCACGCTAACTCTCGTACATCAAAAAAGGGTTTTCACAAACTGCGCAAGATCCCAAAATAGGTCCACACAAACTAAGCAAGATTCCCAACATGGGTCCTCACAAACTGTACAATATTCTCAAAATTAGTCCACACAAACTATGTAAGATTCGCAGAATTAGTCCACACAAAACAACATAGAATCGTAAGATGGGTCCATACATGCCAGCTTGGAAGCCATAAAAAACCATATCGATATGTCGATTAGGCAATGGATGACTAAAACTGTTCACCTATCGCGATTTGGATAACGATTGCCAAACCTCAATATCACAGCAACAACTCGACGGATTGCGGCAGTTTAACGGTACATGGTAGTCCGCACCCAAATATTTCAAATGGTTATGGTTTTAAGGCCCTATAGATAGCGCCGTTTCGGTGTCCATGTAAACCAAGGAAGATAACATGGCCACCGATGCCAGATTTAGAAAAAGGGTGTGCATCCAAACTCCAGTGGGCTCCCATCAACGCCTCTCGGGGATCAGCTTGTAGGCCGCAGGTTTGCGAACCACTGTCGTCTCTCCGCTGTCGGACAGGTCATGTTTGAAGCCCTCTGGCCAGCGGAAGCTGAAGCACTGGAGGACGCCGGTGAGGAAGAGGAATAGCTCGGCACGAGCCAGTCCCTCGCCGAGACACTGCCGACGGCCAGCGGAGAAGGGCATCACGTTTCGGTCCGGTTTGAATTTTCCCTTGGCATCGATAAATCTATCCGGATTGAACTGGTTTGGGTTTGGGAAGAGGGACGGGTTGTAGTGCACAGAATAGATGTTGGATATAACTTGAACTCCAGCTGGAATCTGAAAGCCTCCGATTGTGGTACGTGCTGTGGTGGCGTGAGGAAGACCAATCGGAGCGATCGACCCCATTCGTTGTATCTCCAGGGTCACAGCCTCTGTGTATGGCATGTTTATACGATCTGGCAGTGCCGGAAGGCGATCTCTATCTACCACAGTATCAATCTCTTGCTGCAGCCGGCGCTGTACGTCTGGGTGCTCGCAGAGAAAGCAGAGGCCCCAGCGCAGCGTCGCCGCTGTTGTGTCATTTCCAGCGAAGAAGAGGTCAGATATGGCTACAACGATGTGCCAGTCCGTTATAAACTCAGGTCGTTTCAGCTGCTCCTGAAGAAGAGCGTCGATCAGGTCTGCCGGCTCAGTATTAGCACTCAACTCCGCTCGATGCTCTTCTATGGCTGGGATAAAACTGTTCCACATCTTTTCTTTGATCCTTTTCTCCACCTTGTTCCGATCAAACGCCCTTTCAGGTAGTATATTTTGAAGCCAAGGGAAAGAGTCGAGCACACTTAGCTTCTCAGAATACACTAACGACTCTGCTATGCTACCCATGATTTTTTCAGCACGCGAGTCCTCTAAACGCAGCTCCTCTGAGGCAACCATCTTCCAGATGATGTTGACTATGGCAATATTCAGTGTAAACCCAACCTCAATTTCTGTTCCACAGCTTTTCGACAGAGCCTGGTCCATGAAATCTTGTATCTGAGAGTGCATGAAGGCCTCCAGCTTTGACTTTCCCATGCCGAGATTGCGAAGGTTGTGCAACGTCAGTCTGCGAGTATCGTGCCACAACTGCCCGCTGGAAGCGCCAAGGCCCACGTGTGCGTTGACAAACTTAAACAGCTCCGTATCGGGTCGTGCAGTAATTTCTGGCTTGCTGAAAGCCTCTCGAATCATGTCTGGATCGCTTAGGACGATAATATCCTGAGCTCCAAACTTACAATGGAACAGACCACCAAATACTTTCGCCCAATGATCGAACGAAAGGTGCGGACGTTTTGCGTCCAAAGACCACAAGTTTCCAGTTAACGGGAGCATAACTGGCCCGCGGGGGCTCCAGGAGGGTCGCCTTGAAGAGCGCCATATCCACAGTAACAGCAGCAACAGTACCACCCACAAGAGCCACATGTCCAGAACCTTTCCTCACCAGCGCTCAAAGCCGTTTGAACTGTGTTATAAGGCTGCTAGGCGCTCCACACTTCATACAGCCTTGGGCATTCATTTGGTGGGGTGAGACAGCACTCTGGCGTGCTTCGTCAGAACTAGAGATGCCGATTTCCGGGAGCTCCAGGCCAAATACTGACCTCATACTGATATAGTTGTTATGCTTCGCTTTCAACTTTGTATACATGCATGAGGAAGCAAGCAATTTTAAGGAAAGGTGGAGCAAAGCTGACTGTCGGGTGATCGGGTGAAGCTTTTTGCACCTCGACCATTTCTGCTGATGTCATCCACCAGAACCGGGCGGTGCTTGGGCCTAGCCTCATGAACGCTGTTTTGTAATATAATTGGCATATGCAACAGAGGGTATCTTGAAGTCACAAGGCGGGCAAACATTTCTCACAGGATCAAAACAAGGCTCTGCCTTTTAACCTCGCCACCGGGGCCATCATGCCCCCTAAGATTTTTCGGGATAGCAGGAAAACGACGAGGCAGCACCGCGGTGCTCTACTCCTGCATCATTTTCCCATCATCCCTGAATTTTAGGGTACATAAGGTCGGTACCGACGAGGTAACCAGGTCACTCACTTCACCTTTAGAGCTCTTAAGCTACATTTCAAGTCGATCGATTTGAAACTTCCCACTTCATAACCCTCCAGGTCTAGGTGTATATCCGATTTTTCGATTTCGTGCCCTGAGATCAGTCACGAGGCGACCTCCCCATTGGAAAGCATGGGGAAAGTTGTTTTGATATAAAAGCCACAAAAATGATTGCAAATACTCAGACTGCTCAGAACAACGTTTTGGACACCCTTTCACGGATCTCGGGTCATTCGCCCTTGACTTTAGGTCATCAGTCACCAGGTCAAAACAGTATTTTGACAATAACTTTGACCTAATTGAGCTAGAGCGGTGAAACAAAACCATGTGTTTGTTTGTCACTGGCTTTCATTTGATATACGGGATCACTTTTGACCTCTACTAGGTATATTAGGTCTACCTTGTCAACCATGGGGTTTTACGTTCCCAAGCAAAAGTACTGGATTTTATCAAATTACTTACCAGGCCTCAATAGCTCTATGACATAAGAGTAGCCGTTTGCTTAATCATTGCATATTTGGTGAAATAGCCGATCTTGACCTAATTTGACCTCTAGGTCAAACCATTGACCTGAGCCTAAACATGTAAGTAATTTACTAATTACGGTTATTGACTTTGAGATTTGCGCTAAGCCCATTTTTGAGTGAGGGGCATCCCCCGTTGTTAAATATTTACAAGGTGGGATGATTCCTTGAACTCCCAACCTTAAGGGCCTAACCAATATCCTATCCCACGTAGTGCTTAGCATCATAAGCTTGGGAACGTGACGCAGGGGGCTGCTCCCCCACTCATAGGCTCACAGATGAACGGAGAGGGGGCACGGGGTACCCCTTTGATGGACCAGGATAGACCACCAATGAGCTGCCCCCTCCCCTCAAATCAGGGAAGAAAGCGCTGAATCAGCGCGGCGGCTTGTCGGGCCTTTCGGAAGGAGACTTCGACTTTGAAAGACGGTTCACAGCCCCACAGACCCTTACAGCAAATCCACTTTGTTGGTTCTCTTCAAATCTATTATGCATTATCTAAAGAATAATCATCAAGCTCATTGTTTAAACACGCTCATGGTGTTAATTGGTCGGGACGTTAACACTGGAAATGTGGAGCGTTAGAATTGTGTTCACCGTTGACAATCCATTAATTTTTAATACGCGCATTAACGGGGCACGTACTCGCCTCCTCTCGGGTTTTCCGGAGACAGCACAAAAACGGCGGCGCGTAGCGCCGCCGTACTTGGCATAGCTTTTCATCCATCATTTTTACAATTTCTGTCAGAATTTTAAGCTTAGGTCATCTCAGGTCAGGTCACCAATACAGGTCAAGTGACCTGACCTAAAAAAGTTTGAGGTAGCATAAGTCGGAACAAGGTGAACTTATCTGATTGAAACTCATCACATAATAGCCCCACAGAGCTCTCTAAAATTTATTCCAGTATTTTTGATATCGATGACCTAAGGTTAGGTACGAGCCATGACCTCTCCATTGGAAATACATGGGAAAATGGTTTTAGCTGAATAACTTATTAATGGATAGCGATAGAGCGTTTGTTTTAACTGCATTAGATTCGACTTGTCATTGCGGTTCTAATGATATTCATATTACCTAATTTGATCTTGCCCTGACCTAAGGTCCGGTCAAATCCTTCATTTGAGATAGAAAGGTCATATCATTTATCATGCGATTCGGCTTGCTGCAAGTATTGCAAGGTCATGTTATATTTCATTCGATTCGGCTTGCTGCGAGGATTCATATAGTTTATATTGTTATGCTGTATCTTTACTTGTTCAGATGTAATGAGAGTTGGCAACGCCGTATGACCCTGGCAGTTGGTGCGCTGTTAAACCCGAGCAACTAGTATTATTATTATCCCTATGGCGGTATATTTTGACCTCTAAAGTCCTTAAATGTGACCTAAGAAAAAAATTGTTTAAATATTTTCCATGGGGAACTGGATGGGCTACCCACCGCCCTTTACCGTTGTTCGCTACCTAGCGTGGTTTTTGAGACCTTGGGGGGGCGGGTACCCGCCCCCGGTCAAAGCAAAGGTGGCTCAGACCCCCGTCAATGTGAATGTCAATCCTTCACCACCTGGAGGATTGAATTGAACCCCCTTGGTTTTTTGCAAATATTCCGAGCCGATTTAATTGACACGCGCGCCGCTTTACTTGTTTACTCTTGGGTGATCAATTTGAAGACCTATGACCAAAAAAACTAACATTGGTTTTGGTCAGATTGGGTCAGGTCAACGAGTTATGACGTCATTTCTAAACCCATATAAGCGATGGTGTTTAAAATGAGGTTGACAAAACCAGGATGTAACTCGGTTTCTAGAAAGGGTAGATTGGGTTTCCTAAACACTATTCAAAAGCTATTGACAAATCTACACGCTGCAATCTATTTTGGGGTTAGGCCCAGCAAAGTCACCAGAGGTCACCGAAGGTAAGGGTTTTTAATTGTTTTTTCTCCATAACGTTTCAACAAAACAAGACACTGCGATAAATTGAGCATCGCAGCGGCAAACATGATTCAAGGACTCGAATAATATAGCTCATGACCTTGCAAGACCATTATTTAACGTTGAATTAAGATCAATTTCAGGCAAAGGTTACAGTGTCACCTCATAGAGTTATGCCGCATATCATTCAAATCAAGACTAACACCTTGATGCCTTTGTCTTTGTTCTAGGTCGGATGGTTCTCAAGTTATAATGTATTTCATAAGTGGTCTTCAATTTGGTCCATCGTGGCCCTCTGTGGCGTTACAGGTCAACGGATATAGTTCAAATTAGTCTCCAAAGTAGAAGACGGTAATGCGCTTCAAGCTCATTTCAATTTTTCCCGTATCATTACCGCCTCCCGAGTTCGTAACGGAATCGTTTCGGACCCCAAGGCGGGGGTATGTGCGAAAAGAGCTCAGACAGTGTCAGGTTAAGTAGATAGCTTTGCCCGGTGTAAAAATATCAGTCACCAGCTTGAAACGGTTTTCTAGAAAAGGCTACAGCAGGACAGGTAGAGCAAACGCCATTTTCTAGAGAAATAAAGAACACACTTTTATGGCTATGAAAGACTTTTCTTTGGCTTTAAAAGGACAACTCCCGTAACATGCCGAAGTAAGCGGATGTTTTGCCGGGACGTCTCGGCTGGTGTTTTATTTTGAGTGTTGCTAAGCATAACTCCTATCAGGGGCGTTCTAGGACAAATCGACCAGGTACCACCTGGATTGTATGTATGTATGTACATACACAGCATAGTCTCAGATTTCGTTCCAACTTCGTACACAGGGTTATCAGTGGCGTAGAATTCAGATTCGAGAATGTTTATTTTCTCAAAATACAGTTTTTGGAATTACAGCTTGCTGAAAACAGTGCAAATCCTTTTTGGCAAAACATGGTGGCATAGAATCATTATTTTCTGTGTAGTCCATAGGTATGGATGCTCATTTAAAGCGTGATTGTGTTTAACATTATATTATCCAATTTGACAATTTATTTTTTTCAAAAATTATTATTCTTAAGGTTTTGGAAATTTGTCTTCACATGTTTTTGACATTTTTTCTCAGTGTGACCTATGATTCACCTTAAAGTGGCCTACAGGTAAAATATTGTTCTGTGCCTGTGCTTTCTAAAAGCATCTATCAATTTTTGCGTTCTTAATCTTATCGATGTCTAATCAGACAGAGAGTGACGCCATGCGCGCGAAAATCGGCGGCCTGGCGCGCCCCATCGATAGGCGACTGGCACTTCGGCCAACCGACGACACGCCCGCGTATGGTGCTCAGCGGAGACTATAGGTTAGAAGTTTGTTGCTACGGAAACATGCATCTATATAAGTACATGGTATTGAGGAAATTTTCATAAGGTAAGGGTGTGCCGTACAAAAAAAATATTTTCAAGTCTATCTTTTTCTTTCATCTTTTGATTTCGGCTTCAGTTAGGTTTCATTAAGAGTAAGGAACGTAAACAGCATACGTTATATAAAGTATGTGTTTTGAAGCAAGGTGGAATCAATAGGCATTATTTAGGTCGTGGGTGGAAGCCAATTCATAGCTAAAGAGCTGTGTCATGAGAGTAGTGTAGTGTGTAGTGTGTCAAGGACTGTCACGTGTCATAGGTCATTTAGTGGCATTTGGTTCGGTTCACCAGCAGAGGAGGCAGATGAGACTGAATCAATGTACCAAAAGGTAGTTTTCATTTCTATTGAGGCATGAAAATGGCCTCCGTTAGTTCACAGTTTGGATGGACGTTCCCCCTTGACGTTTACCATTTCGGTTCTGAAATAAAATGACAAACCCCAAGCACACCGTATCATGTTTCGAAAACGGTAATAAGAAATTGAAAACACACAGCGAAGAATAAACCAACTTCAACGGATCTGTTCCACCAGAAGCCTATCTGTTCTGACGGTAGTCCCGTCCAGCAGCAGCAATACATGGGAAACATCGACCTCGGCTGAAACTATTAACCCTCGCCCCACCGGGGGGCCATCGATGGCCCCCCTAAGGTTTTTCCGGGATAGCAGAAAAACGACGAGGCGCAGCACCGCGGTTGAGGGGTCTACCTCTCACTGCATCATTTTCCCATCATCCCTGAAATTTTTTACCCCGGGTCACCCAAGGTCAGGTCACCAGACGAGGTCAACCAAGGTCACCTCACTTCACCTTTAGAGCTCTGTAAGAGCTACATTTCAAAGTCGATCGGTTTGAAACTTCCTACACTTCATGACCCCTCCAGGGTCGACAAGGTGTATATCCGGGATTTTTCGATTTCGTGCCCTGAGGTCAGGTCACGAGGCGACCTCTCCCATTGGAAAAGCATGGGGAAAAGCTATTTCATGATATAAAAGCCACAAAAATGATTGCAAATACTCAGACTGCTCAGAACAACGTTTTTGGACACCCTTTCACGGATCCCAGGGGTCATATTTGCCCTTTGACTTTTCCAAGGTCATCCAAGGTCACCAGAGGTCAAAAACAGTATTTTGACAATAACTTTTGACCTAATTGAGCTAGAGCGGTGAAACAAACACCATCGTGTTTGTCTTGTCACTGGCTTTCATTCGATATACGGCAAGGTTACTTTTTGACCTTTCGTGACCTCAGGTCATATTAGGTCACGAGGTGACCTCTGGCGGTCAAACCACTGGCGGGAGGTCTTTACGTTCCACATAGCGGAAAAAGTACTGGCAATTTGCTATCAAATGTACTTTACCAGGCGTCAATAGCTCTAATGACATAAGAGTTATGCCCAGTTTGCTTAATCATTGCATATTTGAGTGAAAATAGCCGATCTTGACCTAATTTGACCTCTGGAGGTCAAACCATTGACCTGAGCACTAAAACATGCGAAGTAATTTCTTACTGAATTCACGCGAGCTTTCTATTGCACTTCGCAGATTTGCGCTAACGCCCATATTTTCGGAGTTAGAGGGGGGCCATCGATGGCCCCCGGTGGGGCGAAGGTGGCGCCGGACCCCCGGTGGGGCGCGGGTTAAAGCGCCCATTGAGTCAGTCGATGACGATTGTGTCTCTCTAGTAACTGCCTCCGGCTGCTGTCTGGTTCTTCTTGAGCAATTGTGACGTTTTCCTAACTTAAATTTGTAATTGTCTTAAAGTAGGGGTTGCTAAATTGTCTTGTAAGTAGGCGTATTTTGCGGAGAAAACTCGACGGAGTCAGCACGAGAGGTTCTATGTATTTTTAGTCCCAGCGTCCCGGAGCCGGGATCGGATGCTGGGACCGGTAGGGATTTTGCCGGGATCAACTGGTCTGTACCGGGACCGTGCCGAGACCTCTGAGGATAGGAGAGCGTAATAATCTAAACACGTGCATTGACGGGGAAGCGGGTACCCGCCCCATCAAGTTTTTGGAGACAGGTTAAAAACAGCAGCGCGTAGCGCCACCGTACTTGGCATACCTTTTCCCCGATCATTTTTACAGCTTTTGTCAAAATTTTAAGGTTAGGTCATGTCAGGGCAGGTCAAGATACCTTTACCTAAAGGTACATTCAAGATGGATTCCTCCACGCCTGGATGACGTCACATGGGCATGGAGGAATTCCTTCACCTTTGGGCCGTGTGTCAAACTGATGCTTATGGCACTGCCCGCTTACGAATTTGTGAGAATACACGGTAATCAAGATTATCCCAAATGCAATAAATAAATAAGCATTTCATCTTTATTTCTAGGCCTCTTTCTGCAAAAATTTGAAAATTCATCATTTAATTTTCTCATGTTGTATGCTACGAGGTGTGACGTCATCACCGGTGATCTGCACTTGCTAATGGAGGGGGCTGAGGTCAGGTCACCAGTACAGATGAAGTAACCTGACCTCAAAAAAGTTTAAGATAGCATAAGTCAAAACAGGGAGAACCTATCCGATTGAAACAAATATTTCATAATGGGCCCGCCGACTTCTCTAAAATATGTTCCGGTATTTTTGATATCGATCACCTAAGGTCAGGTACGAGCCATGGCCTCTCCACTGAAAATGCTGGGAAAATTGTTTTACCTAAATAACTTAGCATTGGATAGCGATACAGCGTTTATTTTAACTGCATTCGATTCGCCTTCTCATTGCGGTTCAAATAGTATGCATTTTGCCTAATTCGACCCTGACCTGACCTCAGGTCCGGTCAAATCCTTGAATTGACCTAGCAAGGTCATATTATATATCATTAGATTCAGTTTGCTGTGAGGATTCATATAGTTCAAATTGGTTTGCTCTATCTTTACTTATTCAGATGTAATGACCTAAAACCTTTATTTATATGTTATCCCTATGGTGGCATGTTTTGACCTCTGGTGGCCTTAACTGTGACCTGACAAAAAGGTTCAAATATTTTCGATAGAGAAGTGGATGAGCTACCCAACCCAGTTTACTATTTTTCCCTATCTAGCGTGGTTTTCGAGATCTTAGGGGAGCGGGTACCTGCTTCCTCCCCGTCAAAGCGAAGGTGGCTCAGACCCCCCGCCAATGCGCGTATTAACTAGGACCTGTGTTCCTTGGGGCCCATATCAGATCGAGATTAATTAAGTTTTAAACATTTAAGTTAGTTTTCACGGTACTACTAGGGGAGACGTCTCAGCTTTGCCAGAGAGAGACATTGGGTTCTTTCTGGAGCAGAAAAAAATCCCAAGATTCCTAAATTTCCCCAGATTCCCGGGTCCTCTCCATGAGAAGGTTGGCCGAGGGATTCTTGGCATGATCGTATTCAGGGAAGTGGATTCAGGTCATGGGTAGATCCAGGGAAGGGTAGAAGACGGCACCCAACAAAATAAAGCATATGTGTCAGGCGGATACAGGAAGAGATAATGTTAGAGCGCACTAAGGAGCAGGGCATTCCTGGCATAGGAGGATCTAGAGAAGGGGAATTAGGCCATAGGCGGATCCAGGGGAGGGAATTAGAAGGGACCCTGTAAAACAAAGCCTTCCGGTCATAGACGGATTCAGGAAAGTTGCAGGGCTCTACAGAGCAAGGGATTTCTAGCATATGCACATCCAGGCTAGGGTATTTAGGCCATGGGCGGATCCAGGGGAGGGAATGAGGTGGATCCCTGTAAAAAAGTATTCCAGTCATAGGCGGAGTCAGGAGGATTGCAGTGCTCTACAGAGGAAGGGATTCCTGGCATTGGCGCATCCAGGGTAGGGGATTTAGGCCAAGGGCGGATCAAGGGAAGGGAAGAAGACGGGACCCTGTAAAACTAAGCACACTTGTCACAGGCGAATTCAGGAGGGTTGCGGTGAACTACAGAGCAGCGGATTGCTGGCCTCAGCGGATCTAGAGAAGGGGATATAGGCCATGGGCGGATCCAGGAAGGGGGAAGAAGAGAGGACCCTGTAAAACTAAGCACACTTGTCATAGGTGGATTCAGGAGGGTTTCAGTGCACTACAGAGAAAGGAATTCCTGGCATAGGCGCATCCAGGGAAAGGGATTTAGGCCATGGGTGGATCCTGTTTTAAAGTGTACCGTCTGCTTCTCTTCCCTGGATTCGCCTATGGCCTAAAATCTCTCCTCTAGACCCGCCCATGTCAGGAATCCCGTGCTCTATGGTGCACCGTAGCAGTTTCCACCTGAATCCGCCTACATACTCGTATGCTTTGTTTAAGTGTCTTGTCTGCTTCTCTTTCCTTGATTCGCCCATGGCCTAAATCCCTTCTCTGGATCCGCCTATGTCAGGAATCCCTTGCTCCATAGCGCACTTTAACAGTTTCCCCCTGAATCCGCCTATGACTCGTATACTTTGTTTTACAGTCTCCCGTCTGCTTCTCTTTCCTGGATTCGTCCATGGCTGAGATCCCCTTCCCTGGATGCGCCTTTGCCAGGACTTCCTTGCACTGTAATGCACCGCAACGCTTTTGAATACGCCTGTGAAACAAATGCCTTATATTGTTGGGTCCCCTCTGCTTCCCTTCCCTGGATCCGCCCATGCCCTACATCCCCTTCTCTGGATCCGCTTGCTAGGAATTTATTGCTCTGTAGTGCACCGCAACCCCTAATCCGCCCATGACACGTATGCTTCTTTACATGGTCCTGACTCCCTTCCCTGGATCCGCCCATGACCTTAATCCCCTTCCCTGGATACGCCTATGCCAGGGATCCCTTGCTATGAAGTGCACCTTCATTATTTCTCCTACCTGAATCCGCCTATGAAACGCATGTCTATTTTGTCGGGTGCCGTCTCCTTCCCTTCCCTGGATCCGTCCATGGCCTAAATCCCCGTTTCTGGATCTGCCTATGCCAGGAATTCATTCCTTAATCTGCCTATGACACGTATGCTTTCTTTACAGGGTCCTGTCTTCTTCCCCTTCCCTGGATTCGCCTAAGGCCTAAATCCCCTTCTCTGGATGCGCCTATGCCAGGAATTCATTCCTTAATCCGCCTATGACACGTATGCTCTCTCTACAGGGTCCTATCTTCTTCCCTTCCCTGGATCCGCCCACGGCCTTAATCCCGTTCCCTGGATACGCCTATACCAGGAATCCCTTGCTATGAAGTGCACCTTCACTGTTTCTCATACCTGAATCCACCTATGCAACGCATGCCTATTTTGTCGGGTCCCGTCTACTTCGGGTCCCTTCGGGTCCCTCGCCTCGTCGGATCCCTTCTCTAGATCCGCCCATGGCCTAAATTAAATCCCCTTCTCTGGATCCGCTTAACCCTTTCGTTCCTGAATTAATCTTTTTGCTAGGATCTCGAATTCCTTTTACAGAAATATTTCCTTCGGTCAGTCATTAACAGTGTCATCCCCCATTTTTACCTCCGACCTCCTTCCCTCCCAAAATTTGTAATTTTGAGGTGGTCGAGATCTCGACCACTAGGAAGATATCCGTGAGTTAAGTTTGTATGCCCACTTGCCATTGATTGCATGTGCTGGTCTTCTCTAACGGTACTGAAATAATTCCACAAGCATACAGATACGGTTTAGTTCATAATTGAACCTTAAATAAATGGCAAGCATCATAAAATGTGCGGACGTGCTGACGACGGGACTGACCAAACTTGATTTGCACCTGTCAGCTACTCAATATAAAAGAGGGCAGGACCAGTATGCTTTGGAACGGGCCAAATTTTCAACTTTGGAAATAAATATCGCAGCAACTTCCATCCACTATGGACTAAACTCGCAAAATCGGGATCACAGAGCCATATCTCTATTCCAATGGGTGCAAAAAGCGCACTCTGTGTCCCCCAGGCTTGCTCGTGGCAGGTCTACCTACACCCTTGGGTGCCTCTGTAAGCTGACCCATGTAGAAGTTCATTGGAAACTACCACCACAGAGATCGGAAACCAAGGCTGGATATCTCTTCTCGACCCAGGGGGTTCCTGGATGGGTTAACGCTGGCACAACAATACAAACCTATGGGGGAAGGGGTAGGGTACAAAACCTATGAGAAAACCGAAATCGAGGAGTAGAGTAGAGGAGACGTAATTGAGGTATCCATAATATATGATTTTTTAGCCTATGTCACGATCACACATAGAAGGAATAGGAAGCTTCGCAAACCAAACAGTACCTAACTCATCATGACTGCTGTAAATGATGTATGTACCAGCCTGTAGAGGAAGGGGTCCTGACCTCCAACTCCCCCCCATGTCGGAAAACACCACTTCTTTCCTCTGGCGGAAGCGCGGTAGCTGTTGACATGCTGGTCCTGCTGATCTGTGCCTCCCATTGTCTCGTACTTTTTAACATAATTTAGCCCTTGCAGTTGGGTTCTCCCTTGGTTCTGTTTTTGAGTATCGGTCAACAGAGGCGACCGAACTAACCGAAAGCAGTAGAGCAGATGAGATGATCGATACGTTGTTGTCCTTCCAGCTTACCATTTCTACAGCACAACTGTTTCTAGATGCAGCCAAAGCTGCTGTGAATGAGCCATGTTCTATCTCCCTTATAGTTTCCACTAAGGTGAGCTTGCATCCCTTCGGAAACCAGTCCCACCGTATCGTCCCCTTGATTTCGAATCCTCGTATCCTCAGTTCGCACAGCAGATCAAGCAGAGTGAAGCTGCTGTCGAAGGTGAGGTGGTATGGAATTAGTTTCTTCCCCTCCGGCAGCCTGTTGAGCGACACAAGCACTGTGGTAGCATTCTTCCCGAACTCGGCGACGAGATCTACATCATATATTCCTTTGCACCCCTGGTAGAGATCAAACGCCACAATGTATCAATTGACCTGGTTCAAGCAGAAAACTTCGTACCCGAATCTTACAGGTAGGGTGATGTTGTTGGACGAAGTGTTCCAACAATTTCTTATGGATGCGATCAGCCCAAGGACATAGCTTGGAGTAGTGGTCACTCATGTCCAGCTTTGTGTTGTCCTGGAAGTGCAGGAATTGCATTTACGACTCAAAGCGGTTCTTCCACATCGCAGACTTGATTGCCGATGGGAGGGGACGGCTCTCCTCAGATTGGAAGCCAGGAAGGGACATCCCCCAAGTTGTGGGCCTCGAGCCATGTTTTTACATTATTTGCCCTTTGTAAGATTTTCCCCTAAGATGCTTACGCAAAGTCTTGGTTTGCAGCCTCTCTAATGCCCTTCGATCTTTGAGTTTTGGGTTCGCTTCCCAAACCTCCCCTCTCCCCGATCATAGCAAAATCGTAGTCCGCTCCCCTCGGGACATATCCGTGGCGACGCCCCTGAACCTAGGAAGGGGAGGTGTCATCACGGCCCAAATATTATCGCAGAGGAGCATGTACTCCCGTCCTAGGAAGAGGGTTAGGGTGGAAAGCGAATTTTCATAAGTGCGCTGATGACGTTTCAGGTGGGCGGAACTTCGACGAAGGGAGAGACGGATCACCTGCCTCCAGTGGCGGTTCCAGGATTTCATTTCTGGAGGGGTTTGGAGTTTTCAACCTCTCCTACCAGTGCCTCTTATCGGCCCCCCGGCTATGTATTTACCATACGTACTCTGAAATTTAGGGAGGGGGGGGTTAGCCGCCTAGCCCCCCCTTGTATCCACCACTGCTTGCCTCTTTCGCCCCCCTTACGTTTGCCTATGTCAAAATGTTCAAAACTGGGCTGTTTTTGCAATACCTGCTCACATTTGGCTCTAAATTTGCCGAATGTCCAAACCAAATTATGACTGAACCTAGTTGACGGATATCCTCCTAGTGGTCGAATACTCGACCACCAAAATTGTTTCGTTTCTAAGTCACGATAAATTGAAGCCCTAGCAAAACAATGAATACTGTTGTTCTGCCTGACTCTCTGGCTACCCGATCAAGTAAAAATGAATCAATAATTATGACATTTGTGTGATAGCCGGAGAGAAACAAATGTAGTCATTTCCCACAAAGGCTGTCGTTAGATATGTCCAGATTTGAAATGCCCCCCACTCCCACCTAAACATGACAGAAGAAAATTTTGCAGCTGTGATGATAGTCTGGTCCATCTTTCGTCTGACAACGGAGTTTGGAGAACTCTGCCGAATTTGGAAATCTGCGGCGAGCTTAGCCCTGAAGTCTTTTTGGTGGTCGAGATCTCGACCACTAGGAACGAAAGGGTTAAGCGAGGAATTCATTGCTCTGTGGTGCACCGCAACCCTCCTGAATCCGCCTGACACGTATGCTTTCTTTAAAGGGTCCTGACTTCTTCCCTTCCCTGGATCCGCCCATGGACTCACTCCCCTTCCCTAGATACGCCTATGCCAGGAATCCCTTGCTGTAATGTGCATCTTCACAGTTTCTCCTCCATGAATCCGCCTATGAAACGCATGCCTATTACTTGGGTTCCGTCTACTTCCCTTCCCTGGATCCGCCCATGGCCTAAATCCCCTTCTCTGGATCCGCCTATGCCAGGAATCCTTTGCTCTGTAGTGCACCTTAACTTTCCCCTCCTGAATCCGCCTATGGGCCTAAATCCCTTCCATGAATTCCCTTTCTCAGGGGAAAACCTGGGAAACTGGGGAAATTTCTGGTTCTTGGGAATTTTCTCTTCCAGTGATGAACCCAGCGTTTCTATCTGGCAAAGCTGAGACGTCTTTTTTTTTAAAAAAGCCCTAGTTATACCATTTTCCCTTGGCATTTGAGGAATAAATAACCTAATATGGCTAGCTACGCTCACATAAATTGTCTTACTTTAACCTATATGGTGCTGTTCATAAATGAAGTCACGGTGGTGTCTGGCCGAAAAGTGGCATACCATGGCCAGGGCTGGAGTTCTCTTCTCGATCCACGGAGTTTTGGGTGCGTTAACGCTGGCACGGCAATAAAAGCCCTAATTTATTTGTAATGAGCTCCATTCCAAAATGAATTGAAATAACACAATTACACATAATTTTAGCCACCGGCAGCAGCAGAATCGAAAGGATACGCCGCAGCATACTTCGGATCCATGTATTGGTGGTAGGCCGTCGAAGGGTTTCAAGTGGAAAATTGGATCAATGAAGTGATGACCTCCAAACCCACGCCGAATCGCTCCAAACCGATCCGATCCGAGCCGATCCGAGTTACTGCAAATTAAGTCCCGATCAGTTTTACCCCCCGATGAGCACTACAACAAATGAGCTCCCACCCCCTTTCTCGCCTGAAATTATGCACCTTATCTTTCTCGCCTGAAATTATGCACTTAATAAACATTGATTACATCGCGCGCTCCTTCGCTTTCCGCCAACAAAGTCACTTTGGCAACAGTACAACACAGTTTACTCTCTTCCCCTACCGCCTCAAATCGCACCACTACTGCAGTGCACTGGTCAGGTTAACCCACCCCCACTCTCTCAAACCCTCCAGAATCCCCATCCTTAAAGCACAACTGCTACGTCATGGCTTCTCATCACTGAAGGTCGCATTCCCTAAGGAAGCGGGCACTGTACCTGGACTTGACAATTCCTGGCTAGGATCCAAGCTGCCTCCCAGAGGCTGGGTTTAGCTCCAAATGTTATCTTGATAAAAAACACTCCACTATTTGGCCACCACTGGCTTCCACGGGCCGCACGTCTCACATTCCCTCATACAAAAAAAATGTTCACTCTCATCACACCTCGTACGGTCTTCCCCTCCCCTTTAATTTATAGATCACATTCTTGAACTTCTCAGAAATTACGGCTCTGCTGAGCTGGATCCAAAGCGAGAGGGAGTAACGCCAAATACGGATAATTACATGGTTAAAGGACAAAATTCACTTTCCACTGGGCTCTTTGCATGTCTGCTTCGCTGGCCACTGGTCTTTCAACTCCACAAGTGCCTTGACTCCACACTCAAATTAAAATTCCAAGCTGTCACCTGCCGACAGCAACAATAACATTACCGTACGGTTACTCTGGTTACGAAGTTCAACAACCTTGAAAGGTTATACACAAAGAGCTGGGTCAGTGCCCGAAATTAAACTTATTTGTGATTTTAACCATTTAAAAATTCTAATATTACCCTCTGTCCCAGTAATATTGGTTAAACATTGATAAAATATAAATTTGTATCTCATTACATACAGCCTCAAACGCTAGCGCCGAAGTGGCCAGTGGCCAAAAACAGACTTCTGATATATACGCGATCAACAGATAGAAGCACCTGTCGGTGATCGAAACTGAATCGATCCGCTGTGACGGGGCGACCAAAGTCGGGAAGCGCACAACAGCGATAACAATAATTCATGGTTGAAATAGAAAATCGAAGTCACTGGTTGAAACATATAAGACAAGGCTGAAATTTGTATTTGTGTGTTTGTGTTTTCTTAGTGCTTTTCTCCTTTTATTTCCCACCTTTAATAACGATTGCAAGAGGACATACGCTCCCAAGAGAGTCAATCTACTGCCCGTACCCACGCACCGGCAGCAGCGCCGACGATGGCCGGGCGCGCCGAGCGGCAGATTTTTGTGCGCATGACGTCATTCTATGGCTAATTACACATTTATGAAGTCTAGAACGCAAACAAATTATTGAGTTCACTTAACAGAGGCGATATGGGTGCGAATTTTTGCTACGAATACCTTTCACATTAACTCAGGGAGGCATAGCGGGCACGTGCCCCCCATCGGTGCCGGGGTGCCCTTTGATCCCTAGGTGATGTACCCCGTTCGGTCCGTGCCGCTAGAAATTGAGCGCCCTACGCCGTTGAACCTAGATGGAACTAAAGTGTATTTAGCGATTAAAACTATTAATACACTATTGTTTCACAATGAAGTGCCTTTTTGGTCAGCTGGGGCATTCTGTCGCCTTTCCAAGCACCCGGGAAGAGTAGGTATAGGCAGGCACGTAATCCGTTTCCAGCTAATGCCTCATCATCGCCAATAATCGGACG
Source organism: Lepas anatifera (assembly GCA_034440635.1). NCBI lineage: Eukaryota > Metazoa > Arthropoda > Thecostraca > Lepadidae > Lepas > Lepas anatifera. The sequence continues at coordinate 603,431 of JAOTON010000036.1, forward strand.
GGTTGAGCTGATCTGGTGCCCCTTGAGCTCATCTGGTGCTCCTGAGCGCTGGTCTTGGCCCCTGGAGCTGATTATGTGCCCTCTGAGGTGATCTAGTGCCCTCGTAGTCAATCTGGTGCCCCCTGAGAAAATAATTGTGCGTTCTGAACCTATATAATGCTCCCTGTGTTAGTATGATACCCTCGAGCTTGCCTGGTGCCCTATTAACCCTTGCCCCGGTGGCGGGTACGAGCCACCTTCGCCCTGGTGGGGGGCTAAAAAAGACCCCCACGATCTCAAAAACTAAGAGAGCTAGAAAAAAGCGCAAAACGGCAATCGAAAGCTCTTTGAAAATGATATCGAAAAGACTTCGGTCATTTTTCTTGTCAGGTCAATATCAAGGTCACCAGAGGTCAAAATAGGTCAAAATCACTAATATGAGGTGTACTAAGAAAACATCATATATCTCAGAAACTATGATAGCTAGAAACATTTTTCTAACATCATTCGAAAGCTCTTGAAATGCACTTTCATTACAGTGGCATTTATTGTCGTTTTAAGAGTTTGAAGTCTTGTAATGAGCGTGAAAGTCATGATGATAATGTTATAAAAAATTAACCGGCAATCGCTCATAGTATAATGAAATTGAAAATGCCAAATAGTATATTGATATTTCGACGGCGTGTCTTCTTCAGGAGCAAGTTTTGAATTTGAAAGTCATTGATAGCCCCCTCCAGGGCATTGTGACGCACCTCGACCATTAATGATTAATGATAATATTTTGTAAAAAAAAATGTTATTAATTTAGATATATGCCTAGGGGAATGGAATAGCTCGGGCCTTCCGCCGGTGGGTATTCTTAAGTAGGTTTGATTGATAGCAATGATTTTTGAATTCAATTTGAATTTAGGGCGAACAGCAAGCAGGTACACGTGAAAACAATGTTTAACATCTCGCGAAGGATACAGTGTGATGAGTTACCTACAAAAAGAGACATTTAAAAACTACAGGATACAGAAACTAAACACACATAAAAGCACAGTATGCAATAAAACTATGGATGTAACAGTGAGTAAAAACAATTTTCAGCGATGGATGTGTGGTGGTATGGCGAGTGTTTATGCGTGGTGGTTTGGTCTTAATGGTTAAGTGTATGTGTATGGTACTGGTTGTAGGAGGCGCCACGAGGAGAATTGCTTATTTATTTGTGGTCTGCGGTTTCGGATTTCTATTGATTCTTTAATTTTGCATTCTGCCGAGTCTTTACAAACATGAATAATTTTTATTGCGAAGTCCTTGTCTGTGATGCGTGTAGTGGGGTGATGTGATATGGTGTGGTCTCCTAGATACTTACCCTTTTCTTTTCTCCTAGCTTGTCCTAAATGTTCCATGAAGCGGGTACGGATTTGGCGTGTTGTTTCCCCTATATAAAACATGTTGCAAAGTAGGCATGTGATAAGGTATACTGTATTTTTGATGTGGCACCTCCTGTAACCCGGCGTCGCATGCTGCATGATTTCCTGTGTCCTTTAGGGCATGGTGGTGGGTTTAGTGATGATCTTATGAGGATGTTTGAGAGTGTTTCACCACTCTTCCAGGCTATCGTAATGTGTAGGTCTGAGGATCTGGCTGCGGTGGTGATCTTGTGCGTGAGCTGCTCATCAATGTATGGGGAGAGATGTGTTGTGTTCCTGTTCTTGTTCTTGGGACGTGGTTGGCATGGTTTATATTTGGCGAGTTTTGTATGTTTTTGATGAGTTTGGCCGGGTATCCGTTCGACATAAATAGTTCCATGATTTTTCTAGGCCACGGTTTTTTGCGGTAGGTCTGATCCCTGCCGGATGGCTCTAGTGACTGTGCGTGTATAACTGATCTTTTAGTTTGCATAGGATGGCGGAAGTGAAATGTAGAATTATCGGTGCGGTCTGGGTTTTTATAGAGTTCTGTGGTGTACTTTCCAGAGGCATGTACGGTCAGGAGGGTGTCTAGAAATGGAATCTGTTGATGTTGAGAGTGGTCTGACCTATCTATGCTGAACTTGAGAGCCGGGTGAAAATCATTGATGAAAGTGAAATATTTCGTTAGGGTCTCTGAGCCATGTGTCCATATTCCAAGATGTCATCTATATATCTTAAGTAAATGATAGGTTGCAATTCACTCGAAAGCAACCTATTCACCTCAGAAAGCAACCAGAATTACATTCAGAAAGCACAGGCGATTGTAGGAGACTATCAGCGTATTAGCACTAACCCCACGAAAAGCTTGAAAAACTACTGCAAGCATGATAAAAACCACAATGAAAGACAAACTCCCGGATAAGGTGATACAATCAATCAATCCCACAGAGTCGAGGACAGCCGAGCTATACGGCTTACCTAAACTCATAAGCCTAACAACCCACTTCGACCCATCGTATCGGCCTGTGGGGATCCATTGGACAAGTTGTTGGGTCCTCGAGCGTATCATCACACAGTATTAGTATTTGTCCCGGCTCATCTTACAAACACCTACGACTATTTGGCAGAATCAGGTAATTTCCATACAACTTCCCAGCCGGTACATAGCCTTCACTATGGATGTCATAATCTCTATGGTAACATACCCCGCAGAGGCCATCAGCTCGACCATTGAAATGATACGTACTCACACCAATAAAATCAACTTATTTGGCCTTACTATTCCTGACTTAGAATCACTTTTAAAGCATTGTCTTAACAACAATTACGTCAGATTTGGGAAATATTCAACAACTAGGGCATAGCAATGGGCGCGTATAGCACCCCATTGGCAATCTTTATGAACACCATTGAATCCCTGATCCTATCAGCTGAATTAACCTATCATTTTTAAGATATATGGATCACATCTTTGGAATATGGACACATGGCTCAGAGACCCTAACGAAATATTTCACTTTCATCAATGATTTTCACCCGGCTCTCAAGTTCAGCATAGATAGGTCAGACCACTCTCAACATCAACAGATTCCATTTCTAGACACCTGTAACAAAATTAATAATGACACCTAATTATGTAATTTGTATACCATATTTTACTGTTATAGTTCTAACTTACTACTCTATTCAATATTCATTGCATGTAGTCATAATGCATGGTGTGGCGAGCCACCCTGCTGCCACGGCCGAGCTGGCCCGAGACGTCGGCCGCGCCGCTTTGATGACTTTGCATCCGGTGTCCAGTGCTCTGGCACGCGAGCGACGGCCCAGGCAGGTGATGTCATGCGTATGACTTCTGTAACCCGGTGTTTACAGTTGCCTGATGAAGCTTTCATCGTTTCTGACGTTGCTGTGACGTCTATCTTTTTCCAAATCCAGTCATTTCATTGGCGGTGTGGTGGGCGTCCACTTCCCTGTTGTTTCGGTGAGATGGACATATGTAACTGGCTAACCGCTGTTGTCTCGGAGTGCGCTTAGAACCGTCTTCACCAGCGGACCTCTGCATCGGCGCCGGCGACGGTCGGCATCGCGTCGACAGCATCGACCACGCCGGTACGCTGATTAGGCTGGTACCGTTAATCACGCTTGTGAAGATAGGTTGACGTGGTGATCTGTGCGACGCTTATTTTATTCGACACCTCTACGTATATTAATTGGCGCTGCCATTCCGTGAAGACCGACTGCTTTAATACCTGTTGGACTTATATTCATCGCTGCTATAACCTGCCTTTCCACACGGCAATACGAAGAGAGGAACCAATCTTTTTCATATATAATGGCGCGACGGTCTTACCACTAAAACTTAATCCGCCGTGAAACATTTTACACAACACCCTCCTGACCGTACATGCCTCTGGAAAGTACACCACAGAACTCTATATAAAACCCATGACCGCACCGATAATTCTAAATTTCACTTCCGCTCATCCTTTGCAAACTAAAAGATCAGTTATACACGCACAGTCACTTAGAGCCATCCGGCAGGGATCAGACCTACCTGCAAAAAACCGTGGCCTAGAAAAAATCATGGAACTATTTATGTCGAACGGATACCCGGCCAAACTCATCAAAAACATACAAAACTCTGCCAAATATAAACCATGCCAACCACGTCCCAAGAACAAGAACAGGAACACAACTTACATCTCTCTCCCATACATTGATGAGCAGCTCACGCACAAGATCACCACCGCAGCCAGATCCTCAGACCTAGACATTACGATAGCCTGGAAGAGTGGTGAAACACTCTCAAACATCCTCATAAGATCATCACTAAACCCACCACCATGCCCTAAAGGACACAGGAAATCATGCAGCACATGCGACGCCGGGTAACAGGGGAGGTGCCACATCAAAAATACAGTATACCTTATCACATGCCTACTTTGCAACATGTTTTATATAGGGGAAACAACACGCCAAATCCGTACCCGCTTCATGGAACATTTAGGACAAGCTAGGAGAAAAGAAAAGGGTAAGTATCTAGGAGACCACACCATATCACATCACCCCACTACACGCATCACAGACAAGGACTTCGCAATAAAAATTATTCATGTTTGTAAAGACTCGGCAGAATGCAGAATTAAAGAATCAATAGAAATCCGAAACCGCAGACCACAAATAAATCAGCAATTCTCCTCGTGGCGCCTCCTACAACCAGTACCATACACATACACTTATACCACTTAAGACCAAACCACCACGCATAAACACTCGCCATACCACCACACATCCATCGCTGAAAATTGTTTTTACTCACTGTTACATCCATAGTTTTATTGCATACTGTGCTTTTATGTGTGTTTAGTTTCTGTATCCTGTAGTTTTTAAATGTCTCTTTTTGTAGGTAACTCATCACACTGTATCCTTCGCGAGATGTTAAACATTGTTTTCACGTGTACCCAAGGCCTTTAAATGTAGCGGTAGAACGCTCCCCTCTCAAAATGGCAACCTCTATTTCTAGAGACTTTTACGTTTGTGACGTCGCAGTTACTCTCAACGTGGAGCCGCCCATTCATTCAATGAGAATCGACTCCGGATCGTGGAGTGTTTTACGGTTTCAGATGCATCTGGCGAGGGTGACCCGATTTATTACGCCACGTCCTAAAAATAGTATTATTGCCCCTACACGAACTTATTTCCTGATAGCCCGTCTTGTCATGCTCGCGACAATGCTTGCTAAGCAACTCTGGCGATCGCTGACGTCATCACCATGGTGAATGCCAGATTTGAGGTTGCCATTTTTGGCATTGGCTAAAAGCCGAGCGCAACCCCTGCGTGTACCTGCTTGCTGTTCGCCCTAAATTCAAATTGAATTTAAAAATCATTGCTATCAATGACTTTCAAATTCAAAACTTGCTCCTGAAGAAGACACGCCGTCGAAACATCAATATACTATTTGGCATTTTCAATTTCATTATACTATGAGCGATTGCCGGTTAATTTTTTATAACATTATCATTATTTATTTTCGTGTCAGGTCAAAGCCAAGGGAGCTACAGGTCACTGAATATTGGGCATATTCTTGGAAATGTCCATAGCCACCCATGCATAAGGGCGTTTACTTTTTCGCTAATAGCTTCCAAACCAAACATGATGCAGCCATAGTTTATGCGCCATTGCAATCCTCTCGTCAATACGAATCGAATGATATATAATATTGCTATGCCAGGTCAAATTTAAGAATTTGACCTGACCCAGGTCAGCGGTCTGACCCAACTTGACCTGGTATAGTCATGATGTATATCATTTGACTTCCAGTGACTATACAAACACTTTGGTGACAAAATAAAAGCTCTATCTTCTTTCATTTAACATTTATAGAGTAAAACACCAAAAATGCTTATTTGACCTAAGGTGACCCTTTAAAGGTCACAAGTACAAAAAAATCAGCATCAACTTCAGAAATGGGCTAAAAGCAAGTCGTAACCGATGTTTGAAGTTGGTTCCATCTATACTTACTGAGAAAAGCTCATTTCGTGATTTCCCCATGTATTTACAATGGGGAGGTCATGCTCTGCACATGACCTTAGGTCACCAATATCAAAAATCCCGGAACATATGTTGTAGCTCCTGGCAAGCCCAATATGTGGTATGAGTTTGAACTTGATCGATTAACCCTTCTTTTAGTTATGCGGTTCTAAGCATTTTTTGAGGTGAGGTCACTTCACCTAGCCTGGTGACCTGACCTGATATGACCTTGAGCTGAAATTTTCAGGAAAGATGTAAAAATGATGAAGGAACAGCTAAACCAAGTTTGGCGGCGCTGCGGGCCGCCGTTTTTTGGTCGTTTAGGAAAAACCCGAGGGGGTCTAAAAAGACCCCCCACCCGGGCGAAGGTTAACTGTTTTAGTGCCCATTGAGCTGATCCGGGCCCCCTGAGTTGATTTAATGCCTCCTGGAGTTGATTTACTGTCTCTTGAGGCAATGTGGTGCCTCTTCAGCTGATCAGGTGCATCCTGAGCTGATTATTAGTGCCTCCATAGAAGATCTGGTGCCTCCCTAAGCTGGTTATTGATGTCTCCTTAGATGGTCTAGTGCCCCCTGAGCTGGTCTGGTGCACCCTCAGCTGATCTTGTATTCCCTGAGCTGATCTATGCCACTGCTCTGGTCTGGGGCTAGGAGCTAATCTGGGCCCCAGGGCTGATCGGTGTGGTGCCCCCTGAGCAGATATGTTGCCCCCTCAGCTATACTAATGCCCCCTGAGTCGATCTGGTGCCTCCTGAGCCATCATTGTATCTCCTGACCCATCTCATGCCTTCTGAGTCAGTATTGTGCCCCTGAGCTAGTTTGGGGCCCCTGAGCTAATCTGGTACCCTTTAATCTCATCTTGGCCTCCTGAGTTGATTAACCCGCGCCCCATCGGGGGTCCGGTGCCACCTTCGCCCCACCGGGGTGGTATCGATGGCCCCCTCTAACTCCGAAAATATGGGGGTTACCGAAAATATGCAAGGCGCAATAGAAAGCTCGCGTCAATTCAATAAGAAATTACTTCACATGTTTAAGCTCTCAGGTCAATAGTTTGACCTCCAGAAGTCAAGTTAGGTCACGATAGGCCATTTGCACTCAAATATTCAATGCTTAAGAAAACTAGGCATAACTTTTATGTCATTAGTGCTATTGAGATCTGGTAAAGTAAATTTGGTAGGAAATTGGCAGACCTTTTTCGCTATGTGGATGTAGCCAAGACTTGTTCTTGGGCCTGGCTGTGAGTGCGTGGCGTAATGGAGGACCTCTAGTTTGTTGTGTTTGCGATAGACAGGCAGCTTCTTCGGATTTTAATATATATATTTTATGACTTAGCTTTTAGACCAAACACTCTACTAAGACAGTTCTTCACAATGTTACATTTATCTACTCGCTGTCACAACAGCGTCTACTGAGCGTTTCACTGAGGCTCGTGCTAACACTGGCACTGGCTTGATACTGACCTGCTATTGACAAAACACGGGGGTTTATATACGTCGGCGGCGGCTAATATCAAAGGCGGCAGCACTTACACTAAGGATACATCTCGATAACATTAATGAAACAAGCCTGGCTTCACACGGATGTTCAGTCACAGCCGACACGCTACTAATGCATGCGGCATATGCAAGGGGCCGCTATCACTGTCGCTGGGAACTCAGATGGACTCTGAGACATCAAAGGCAATGCCGTACAGTACAGCGCAGGTGTCCATTAGACATCAGAGCGAGCCGCTTGATACCACTAAAGCCGTCTTAGATAACCTGGGCGTTCACAGAATGGTACGCCGGCATTCACACGCTCGTGCATGGGAACAGGACTGGCACACAGCCTGACGAGAGCATGTTGGTGGGTAATGAATTCAGATGAGACAATTCTGTCGAATAATTGATACTAAAATTTATGAATTGATTAAAGACTGACAAAATCTTTGTCACAGTGGAACGTAATGACCCCTCGCCAGTGTTTTGACCTCCAGCGGTCACCTCATGACCTAATATGACCTGTGGTCACGAAAGGTAAAAAAGTGACCTTGCCGTATATCGAATGAAAGCCAGTGACAAGACAAACACGATGGTGTTTTATTCAGCGCTCTAGCTTAACTACGTCAAAAGTTATTGTCAAAATACTGTTTTTGACCCCTGGTGACCTTAGATGACCTTTGAAAAGTCAAACGGAAAATATGGCCCCTGGGATTCGTGAAGGAGTGCCCAAGAACGCTTTTCTGAGCAATGTGACGTTTGCAATCGGTTTTGTGACTTTTAGATCATAAGGCAGGTTTTCCCCATGCTTTTTCAATGGGAGAGGTCGCCTCGTGACCTGACCTCAGGTCACGAAGTCGAAAAATCCCGGATATACACCTTGTAGACCCTGGAAGTTTCATAAAGTGTAGGAAGTTTCAAATCGATCGACTAAGAAATGTAGCTCTTATAGAGCTCAAAATTTGAAGTAAGGTGACCTTGGTTGACTTCGCCTGGTGACCTGACCTTGGGTGATCCGGGGGAAAACATTTCAGGGATGGTGGGAAATTGATGGGGGAAAGATAGAGGCCTTAACCGCGGCGCTGCGTTTCGTCGTTTTTCTGCTATCCCGAAAAACCTTATGGGGGCCATCGATGGCCCCTCGTACAGTGATGCAGGAGACCTGAAAAACGGGACGAAATTCATAGCTCAATAAATAATAATGATAGAACAATGTTTTTTGGGTTCAATTTGAAGCTCTCCATCAGGCGGCTTAAACAAGCACACCAAATTTTGTTTTTCCTCTTAACCTTCCTTTTTCCAGGGGGTCGATTCTACCCCCTCCTTAATTTTTCGCGATGGTAGAAAAACGGCTCGGTCTAGCGCAATGCCGCGTGGCAAGTGCAAACCAGAATCAATTTGATACATCTTGACCAAATTTCAATCCAAGGTCAGCTCAGGTCACCAGGCTATGATGTAATTTCTAAACCGATGTAAAGCACTGTTGGTTCTCAAAACAAGGTTGACAAAAGCCGGGAGTAACTCGGCTTCTAGAGAAGTTGGATCGAGTTTCTATACACCATTCGAAAGCTCTTGTAAAGGAAAAGCTAGAGCGGAAATCCATTTTGAGGTCGGGTCCATAACGAAGGCACCAGAGCACCCCTTGATACCCATTGGGTGCGCTACTTTATACAGAGGCTATCGAGGGTTTATAACGGTTCTTGCAGTGACTGTAGCTTTATGAAATATTAAGATAGTTGTAAAGCTGACCATGCGATAAGCTGAATAAAGGTAATGTAAGGAAAACAATTTATACGATTGATAATTTGATTTAATGATTGGATTTTCCAAGTTGTTAGCCGGCAAACATTGAAAGTGGAAAATGCACTCTCACCTCGTATTTATTAGCATTGAGAACACATTTTGGGGAGCGTTGGGTATTAAAACATAATCAGAAGATAACCACTGCTAAACCTTAACAGCCGGCAAACGGAACAAAATGTGCGACAAGCGACTTTATTCAAAATCCAAGAGAGGTAGTATGTACAGCCGGTTCGATACTGATTGGTAGGTATTAGGCTGAGGACATTTTTGCAAAAAATATCTCTCAAGTGATGGTCCTTGCCGACACCATTGCTGCCTCACCTGCTGCGTTTTAACTGACGTGCGAAATACTAAAAAAGGTAGAAAATCCCAAAGTAGTTGAGAAAAGACACAGAAAATCATCGGGATCGACGAAAACTGTTTTTTTACCATAATTTTCCAAATTGACGTCTTATCCAGTTTGCAGGGTCTCAAATTTAAAGAGCTTGTCAAAGCTCATTGCTAGAGACGACACGTCTGTGACAAGGGTAATCGTTCTTAAGATATTTCTTAAACGAACTGACACTCATGCTTACCAATCACTGTGGAACCGGCTGTACATACATACATACATGACAGTGAGTTTTAGCAGGGGTTGGAGATCAAAGATTAAAGGAAAATCGGTTTAAATAACATTTTAGAAAGGGGAAGAAAGTGAGCCGAAGTTAAAATATCAATTTCCTTATTCACGGCCTGATCTCGCCATACTTTAATAACTATTGAACATCATGCTTTCGTTTTCTCAATTTACCCTCCTCCTTCTCAACTTCATTACCTCCTTCAATTAGAGGCCGTCCATCAATAACGTTACGCACATATTGTGATTTTGTATCCCTTTACCCCATTTAAATGTGTCATTTGATTGGAGAAATGAGATAATACTCGTCGATTGGTGGATGCCGCGCGCGTCATTGCCACAACCGCCCGCCGACTAGGGGTAGAACATGCACTCACTAAAACTGTCATAACTTTTTTGGCTGTCGGTTGCCGACTTACGGATTCCACCGATATAAAGAAGACACTTTACAAAATACATGGTATGATTTTCTAGCTGATCCTGACAGTGCCTTTTTTGCCAGCCTAAGTAAATATGATGTATGTTATTAATTTTAGTTTCGAAACATGTATTTATTTAAAACAAACTCACTGCATTCTTCGAAGCAGCTAGAACCGTATTTTTGCAACCAGAAGGTCGGAAACATCCCACGCTTTGCGGTAGTATACGTTTTCTATGGATGGCGAGATGTGAACACCTGTTATTAACGTTTTAGATCACGCTATTATTTCTGGCCAGATACCCGTATTTAGCGAAGCAGAATAAGTTTCAAGTTTCAGCTCCCTTTGAAACCAATGTGATATGCTAGAGGAAGAAAATAATTATGGTTTACCGAGTTCCAAACAATTCTCAAAGCATAGCATACATTTGATATCAATTCTAGATAGTCATTTTTGGCATTTTCGTCCCGTTTTTAGGTCCGCTGCATTACTGTGCCCCGGTGGGGTGAGGGTTAAGTAATTTCCTCAGCAGCCGTTGGGCACTGAGCTGAGCGGGGCACGCCGAGGCTGATGAGGAATCCTGAGCTGGTATGGGGATCCTGGGCTGATTAAGTGACTCCTGACTTGATCTGGTACTCCTGAGCTGATCTGCGCCCGGAGATGGTCGAGGAAGACTGAACTGAACCCTTGTCCTCTAAGCTGATATGGTGCTCCCTGAGCTGATCTAGACCCCAGCTCTGGTCTGGGTACTAGGAGCTTATCTGAGCCCCCGAACAGATCGATATGGTGCTCCCTGACCAAATATGTTGCTCCCTGAGCTGAACTGAGGCCCCCTGAGTCGATCTGGTGCCTCCTGAGTCATCATTTTGCCTCCTGAGCCCATCTGATTCCATCTGAGCTAGTTTGGTGCCCTATGAGCTGATATGGTGCCCTTTAACACGCGCCCCGCTGGGGTCCCTGGCATGACGCGCCCCGCAGGGGGGACGTTTTTGCCACCGTCCGTATCTCGTTCCCCACGAAAGCTAAATGAAAAGTATGGGCGGCGTTCGAAAGCTCTTGACAAGACGAAGAGATGTTATGCGAAGAATTTGTATGTCAGTTCAATATTGAGGTCAGCATAGGTCAAAGAAGGTTCCATAGGCTTACAACAGAGCAGTGCACATTTCTCTCTGTAGATCCGCCCTCAGTAGAGCTAGAGCAAATATTTAGGCAGCATTGGATTCCTCTCATCGCGGCAATTCGAATGATGTATAATATGACCTTTCTAGGTCAAATAGTGAAAATGGCCTGACCTCGAGCTAGGCCAGGGTCACAGAGTAACCTGGTATGGTCATGTTGCATATCCATCGACTCCCCGTGACAATACAAGCACAATGCAAGCAAAATGGGAGCTTTATCTCAATTCAGTGAGAAGTTACTGTCACAACAATCACTCTATGCTCCCGTGACCTGATATGACCTTTGTGAGGTCAGATGCTCAAAAGCTCAACTTAATGTTCAAGATCCTGGTAAGAATAGACGTTTTGAGAATTTTCAGCTTTATCTATTAAGTATTTACTGAAAACAAGCCCATTCTATTTTTCACCATCGACTTATAATGGGTGACCAAAAAATTGACCCCACCTTAGGTCAACAATATCGAAATTCCGAGATAGCAGATTTGTAGACCCTAATAACCTTATGATGTGGAGGTTTCAAACTGATCGGTTCGCTGATTTTCCCTTGGCGCCGCTTCAAACTCGTGATTTTAGGTTTAGAGGTCGGGTCACTTGACCTTGAATAGCTCCTTGACCTTGTTTCGTTCTCTATTGTTGGATTATATGTTATTCATTCTTCTCTAATTCATAGAAGGTGTAAAGTCTTTAATTCTATCCCAAAGTCTGTCTTCTCACACCTCGTGCACTAGGCAGACAATTTAGCTATGTTCGACACGTGCCGAACAAACTCTACTGTTTCTCATGTAGAAACACGTGACATCCTCCGGTTTCTGGAAACTAGCATCACACTTATGAGAGGCGGGATCGGCCGCGCAGCAGATATGGCGAGCGCTGGGTAGGAGCAACACCCGCTGTGGAGGTGTGACCGTTTCAGGGGTTACCAGATGTCGACAGAGTGGGAAGTACCTACATACTTTCGTCCGCTGTTGAGTTCTGTTTGTGAGCTGCTTGTGATTCTATTCTTCGCTCTATAGGGGCAGTACGTGCAGACGTGAATCTCGGTGGCCACTTTCCACCGAGCTAGGGTATCTGAAATCGGAGCAAACCCCACAGAGACGAAACTGTCCGAGCGTGATGACTGATGTCCGCGGGCCGGAAACGACCCAACTCGCGACAGATCCACAGGTGACATACGAAGCTAACGCTCCTGCGGCTCTAGACGCAAACTTTGACGAGTCGAAACCCACTGACGAGACGAAACAACCATCCCAAGTGACGACTCACGACCAGACAGAGACATCACAATTGTTGTTAGCGCAGCTTAAAAGGGGACAACTTCCTACACCGACCATCCCAGTGTTTCACGGTGACGTTACTAAGTACCAGTCATTCATGAGGGCATTCGACAGCCGCATCGCAAACAAAACTGACGATGATGAGGAGAAATTATATTTCCTCGAACAATATACCAGCGGAAAGCCACGGGAGATTATTAAAGGCTGCCTGCATATGCCTAAGGGCAGTGGCTACTCAGTCGCCAGACAACTACTTGAGAAGAGGTATGGAGATCCAGACTCCATTACTGCTGCTTTCGTGGATATGATCCTCGAGTGGCCTATGATAAAACCAGGAGATGTAGAGGGACTGGATCGGTTTTCACTGACGCTGACGTCATGCTTAAACGTCATGGAAACTCTTCCCCTGGAGGCGAGGGAGACTGACCAGGCTCGCTTCATGAGGAGGGTGATTGAAAAATTGCCCTTCCACATACAGGATAGCTGGCGCCGTCACGCCGATCAGGTAAAGGAAAGAGGGGCACGAAAGGTGAGCTTCCAAGACATTGTCTCATTCGTAGACCGGGAGGTAAGGATCTTAACAGACCCGATTTTTGGCAAGCAGCGCGCAGTCAACAGACAGGACGCTGCAAAGAAAGCCCAGACTGTGACGGCCACCGTGCTTGAACGTGACGTGAGTGGACGCTCTTGTGTTTACTGCACAGGTGCTCACATTTTAGACCAGTGCGAAAAGTTCAGATGTCTGTCCTGGACGGAGAGGAAAGGGGTGGTAAGAGATGCAAATTTATGTTACGGCTGTTTGCGTAAAGGGCATCATAATAAGGCGTGTTACCAAAAGAAAACATGCAACGTATGCAAGCGTCTGCATCCAACCTCTATGCATATCCACCATGACACCGTACCGAGTCACTCAGCTCCAGGCTCTCATGATGTAAGTAATAACCAGACAGGTCTTGCTCCAGAGCAAGTTTGCAACGGCAGAGTCGATTTGCTAGACTCGCCTAAAACACACGGTGAATCCCGGTCGAGTAGTTCTACCATGATGGCAATCTTACCTGTGCGCGTGCTCTCTCCTGACGGATCAAAATACGTGGTAACTCACGCATTCCTCGATACAGGGTCGAGTGCCAGTTTTTGCACACCAAGCTTGTTAAAGAAGCTAGGAGTCAAAGGTGAAGCCACTGAATTGTCTGTGTCCACGGTGTCAGCTGAAAATGATAGACTAAGCAGCCATGTAATCCGTGGGGTCAATATTTCCAGCTTGAATGGAGATGCCGTTGTCCCAATGCCTCCCATATATACACTTCAGAGCCTTGCGGTTAAACTTGAAGATATGGCGACGGTTTGTGACATAAGGGAGTGGGACCATCTGCAGGGTGTCGAAATTCCCATAGTTGATGCTGATATCGAGCTTCTCATTGGTGGAAACTGCCCCCGTGCCCTCCTCCCACTGGAGGTACGCTCCGGCCAACCAGGTTCTCCATTCGCATTCCGCTCAGAGATAGGGTGGGTGGTGTACGGGCCCCGGCAGAGTGTTAACCCGGCCACTAGACATGTCACAGTGAATAGGATCCAAGCTAGGGTCGAAAGTTTTGACATTCATGACAAGTTTGTGGCCTTGTATAATAAGGAGTTTGAAGACAATTTCAGTCTGTCAGAGCAAGGCTTCTCTTTGGAGGACAAAAAATGGCTCAAGAGAGCCGAAAATGATACCCGGTTCGTTGATGGTCACTACGAGGTGCCATTACCCCTAAAGGACGAAAGTTCTTTCCCTGACAACAAAGCACAGGCTGAATCCAGGGCTGAGGGTCTCAAAAGGAGGATGCTCCGAAACGAAAAATACTTAGAGGACTACAAAGGGTTTGTTTCTGGCCTTATCGAGAAAGAGTACGCACAGAAAGTGCAATTTGAGAACGTGGGTACAGTAGACGGCCATACTTGGTTCATCCCACACCACGGAGTGTATCACCCTGCCAAACCAGAAAAAATTCGGGTTGTGTTTCCTACATTATATCCGACAACGGCACTAATTTGGTAGGTACAGAAAGAGAATTGCGAGAAGAACTAGCACGATTGGAGCATGACAAAATCCACAGATTTCTCTTAAAACGGGGAATAACGTGGGTTTTTAACCCTCCAGGTGCGTCATCTCAAGGAGGAGTTTGGGAGAGACAGATAAGAAGCATAAGAAAGGTGTTGAATGCTCTCTTGACTGAACAGACGCTTACTGACGACTCGCTCAGCACATTAATGTGCGAGGTGGAAGCGATATTGAACAGCAGAACTCTGACGACTGTGTCAAGTGACCCGACAGACCTGAATCCGCTGACTCCGAACGATCTGCTGCTGCTCCGTGGTGGTCCTCTCCCTGACGGTATCTTTTCAGAGAGTGACTGCTTTACTGGGCGACGGTGGCGTCAGGTGCAGTATCTTGCAGACGTGTTTTGGAGACGTTTCCTACGTGAATATCTCCCGTCACTACAGCCGCGTACCAAACGGAGTAAAGAACGACGGAACGTCTCTGTGGGTGACGTTGTTCTGATTGTTGACCTCAATACTCCGCGCTGCCAGTGGCCACTGGGTAGAGTAATCGCAGTGTTTCCAGACGCAAAGGGCCACATGCGATCTGTCTTACTTAAGACTGCCAACTCAGAACTGAGGCGACCTATTTCAAAACTGGTTACCATTCTGGAATCGGAGCACTAAGTTTCTTCGTCATATTGAGGCGCAAGTATTAATCTGTTTCATCTTTGAATTAATGAATGTTTACTTGCCAATTCTGGGTATCAATGCTGCAGTGAGCAATTGAGACATGATTCTTCAATTTTCATATAATGTGCTGTCCTCATCTGTAGCTCTCTCAGCTCTGGGTATTTTCTCAGCGTTATTGAAGTTCTTAGTCTTCCTCTCCTATGCATCAGAGGGTTTCCTTTGTTGAACTGAGTCTGAGGGGAAGATAACGCCTTTTGTAAGATGAGTTATCGATTTGTTCTGGCAGCGAGATGTGATTATCCACTAAGTTGGCCTGACCTCTTGCGGCTGATTGATTCCCACAGCTGCCACCAGGCGCTAGCGATGAAAGATGTCGTTGTATAGGGCACTCCCTTAAGCTTAGGTCTAATGAATAGGATTATAGAAGTTGAAGCCCTAGTCTCCTAGAAGGCTTCAAAGGGTGGGGTGTAAGCGCCGTATGCCTCACCACATTTTCGGGAATTCGCATCACCACCTCTTCATTTGTCTTATTCCGAAAATTGCAGCGATGATAATAGTATGGTGTATATTCTGATTGAGATTTGTATTTGTTCATGTTGTGCTATATTATTTGAGTCTTGTTAATCGGTACTTAGTTATGATGGTTTGCACCACTGTGTGTGTGCGGTCACGTGACTGAGCGAGCCTGGGTCGGGGCGAGCAGCCGGCAGCCCCGTCCTTTTCGCATCGAGAGCTCCATGAGGAGGGAGCTGTGTTGCGCGTGGAGTGAGAGCCTTTACCCTTGGTAAGCTTTGGTTCATTATTATTTTGTCTAGCGTCGTATATTATTTCGTCGTATTTCTTAACCTTTTTTTTGTTATAGACGACGAGTTGTTTTCTAGTTTTGTTATAGACTTTATCACTCGATTGTACCTTCTGTTCATTTGTTAACCGACTTATTTCGTTTGTTTAAGAAACCGCACATCATTCATCAATACATCATCATCATTATCAAGAATGTGTGTCGACGCAGCGCGTTTCATCCAATCTCACATCTGAAAATTCCACGGCGACAACAGTGGTCTAGTGGTTAGAACCCCTGTCCTTGATCAGGGATGGCCGGTTCGAATCCAGGGGTGACAGCGTGATCCTTATTGTTATTTAAGAAATAATGATAAAACGTATTAGGCTATGAAGAGATACATTGAGAACGATATGGTTTGTTTTGACATTGTCATGCGGCTCTCCTGCGCCGGTGGGTCGTTGCCGGTCGCGACCGGGGTTTTATTAGATGATGAAATAACGAATTTGAAGCCCACAATAAGTTTGAAAAGTTGGGGAACTAGCCGATCTGCCATCTAGCATGGGCGTAGAACTTGGGAGTCCTGGATAGGAGACATGGGCCTGGAGAAGGAAACATTATTATGATTGGACCGGTTATTTTAAATGATAAATAATGATTTGTAAGCGATAAAGAGTTTAAGGCTATGGCCGCCGGATCTTGTGGTGGATCTGTTTTTAATTTCGGGGACCGACTTGTGTTTTCTGAGTATGAATAAGGTTGAATTGCCGCGCCCTGTACTTGGAGAGGTGCTTATTATACTAGTTCTGCCGGACCCAATCGCGTCCCCCTCCCGGGGAAGGCGACATGGGTCTGGCCCCCAAACTCGGGTCTGCGTCCGCCCTTGTTCCCAAACGGAAGGCTCGGTTTTTGCTCCTCCCCGAGCTTCACCTTTTGCCGACTCGTTTTCGGTTTGGTGCCACCTGAACTTCGAACAGGACCAGTTGGCTTAGTATAACATTGGGCCTTGATAAAAACACGTTGTGGGATTGTTTGGTTTTTTGTCGTCGTCTTTGGGCTACCCAAATCTATGTCTGTTAATTGTGGGACAATCACCGCATACTTTGTTTACGGACTTTGTTGCCTTCCAACCCCCAAAAAAACTACCGGCTGATCCCCATGCCTCGAAGTTTTGGGGACTTGCTGGGATTCGGTTTTGGTCTTGGGATCCGGGGCAATCTTGGGAATCTCTTGTAGTCTTGGTTCAAAATTGTGAATGCATCACTGGGCGACTCCAATCCGAGAAAGTCCACCGAAACCTATTTATATTACGATATGAGTCACGCTAATTCTCGTACCTTTAAAGGTTCTCTGAACTGCGCAGATCCTAAAATGGGTCCACATTAGCCAGATTCCACATGGGTCCTCAAACTGGCAATATTCTCAAATTAGTATAAAACTATGAAGATTGGAAATTATCCAAAGTTCTAAAATGGTTGATGGATCCCACTGCCGCTGCACAAAAACATATCCTATGCCGATTGGATGGAAGCAACTGTTCCTTGGATTTAGATACTGATTGCCAACCTCCTTGAACACTCGACGATTGGGTTTAAGGTATGTGGTCCTTTTAAAGTCGGTTTCAAGGCCGTATAGATAGCGCCGTTTCGGTGTCCATGTAAACCAAGGAAGACAACATGTCCACCGATGTCAGGTTTAGAAAAAGGGTGTGCAGTGTGCATCCAAACTCCGGTGGGCTCCCATCAACGCCTCTCGGGGACTAGCTTGTAGGCCGCAGGTTTGCGGACCACTGTCGTCTCTCCGCTATCGGACAGGTCATGTTTGAAGCCCTCTGGCCAGCGGAAGCTGAAGCTCTGGAGGACGCCGGTGAGGAAGAGGAACAGCTCGGCACGAGCCAGTCCCTCGCCGAGACACTGTCGACGGCCAGCGGAGAAGGGCATTACGTTCCGGTCCGGTTGGAACTTTCCCTTGGCATCGATAAATCTATCCGGATTGAACTCGTTTGGGTTTGGGAAGAGGGACTGGTTGTAGTGCACAGAATAGATGTTGGATATAACTTGAACTCCAGCTGGAATCTGTAAGCCTCCGACTGTGGTACGTGCTGTGGTGGCGTGAGGAAGACCGATCGGAGCAATCGCCCCCATTCGTTGTATCTCCAGGATCACAGCCTCTGTGTATGGCATGTTCATACGATCTGACAGAGCCGGAAGGCGATCTCTATCTACCACAGTATCAATCTCCTGCTGCAGCCGGCGCTGTACGTCTGGGTGCTCGCAGAGAAAGCAGAGGCCCCAGCGCAGCGTCGCCGCTGTTGTGTCGTTTCCAGCGAAGAAGAGGTCAGCTATAGCTACAACGATGTGCCAGTCCGTTATAAACTCTGGTCGTTTCAGCTGCTCCTGAAGAAGAGCGTCGATCAGGTCTGCCGGCTCAGTATTAGCACTCAACTCCGCTCGATGCTCTTCTATGGCTGGGATAAAACTGTTCCGCACTTCTTCTTGGAGACTTTTCTCCACCTTTTCCCGATCGAACGCCCTTTTGGGGAGTATGTTTTGCAGCCAAGGGAAAGAGTCGAGCATACTTAGCTTCTCAGAATACTCCAACGATTCTGCTATGGTACTCATGATGTTCTCAGCACGCGAGTCCTCTAAACGCAGCTCCTCTGAGGCAACCATCTTCCAGATGATGTTGACTATGGCAACATTCAGTGTAAACCCAACCTCAATTTCTGTTCCACAGCTTTTCGACAGAGCCTGGTCCATGAAATCTTGTATCTGAGAGTGCATGAAGGCCTCCAGCTTTGACTTTCCCATGCCGAGATTGCGAAGGTTGTGCAACGTCAGTCTGCGAGTCTCGTGCCACAACTGCCCGCTGGAAGCGCCAAGGCCCACGTGTGCGTTGACAAACTTAAACAGCTCCGTATCGGGTCGTGCAGTAATTTCTGGCTTGCTGAAAGCCTCTCGAATCATGTCTGGATCGCTTAGGACGATAATTTCTTGAGCTCCAAACTTACAATGGAACAGACCACCAAATACCTTCGCCCAGTGATCGAACGAAAGGTGCGGACGTTTGGCGTCCAAAGACCACAAGTTTCCAATTAACGGGAGTAGAGCTGGCCCGCGGGGGGCTCCAGGAGGGTCGCCTTGAAGAGCGCCATATCCACAGTAACAGCAGCAACAGTACCACCCACAGAAGCCACATGTCCAGAACCTTTCCTCAACAACGTGCAAACCCGTTTGAACTGCGCAATACCTAAGGCTGCTAGGATATGCATTCGTCTCACAGCCTTGGGCATTCATACGATTGCGTGATACGGCGCTATGCTTCGTCAGAACTAGAGATGCCAATTTTCGTGGTGGGCATTTATACGATTGCGTGAGACAGAACTATGCTTCGTCAGAACTAGAGATGCCAATTTTAAGGAGCTTCAGCCCAAATACTGACCTTATACCGATGTAGTTGTTATGCTTCGCTTTCAAATTTGTATATAGGTATGAGGAAGTAAACAATTTTAGGGAGAAGTGGAGCAAAGCTGGCTCTCGGGTGATGCAATTTTTTTGCACCTCGACCATTTCTGCTGATGTCATCCACCAGAACCGGGCGGTGCTTGGGCCTGGCCTCATGAACGCTGCTTTGTAATATAATTGGCATATGCAACAGAATACGAGCACACACTTCTCGCAGGATCAAAACAAGGCTCTGCCTATTGAATATTTACAGGGTGGGATGTTCCCTTGAACTAAGTTAACCCTCAGGGTCTATTCAACATCCTATCCCTCGTAATGATTAGCATCATAAGCTTGGAAAAGGGACGCAGGGGACTGCTCCCCACTTATGAGCTCAAAATTGAACGGGGAGGGGGCACGGGGTACCGGGTACCCCTTTGATGGACCAGGATAGACCACCAATGAGCTGCCCCCTTCCCTCAAATCAGAGAAGAAAGCGGTGAAGCAGCTCAGCGCCTTGGCGGGCCTTTCGAAAGGAGATTTCGACTTTGAAAGATGGTTCACAGCCCTACAGACCCTGACAGCAAACCCACTTCGTTGGTTTTCCTCAAATCTAATATGCATTACCTAAAGTATAATCGTCAAGCTCATTGTTTAACCTCTCATTTTCTAGATCGGGCCGGGACGTTAAGGCTGGAAATATGGAGCGCTAGATTGTGTTCATCGTTGACAATCTGTTTGTTCTTAACCCTAGTCCCTATGGTGGGTACCAGCCGCCTTCGCCCTGGTAGGGGTCAAATAAGATCCCCCAACTATCTTAAAAACGAAGATAGCTGGGGCATTCCAGGACAAAACAACCAAAAATATTTCAATTTGATACCACCATGTCTAGAAAAAAACTGAAACTTTGTCTCCGGGATAGTTTTGGGCCAGAAACACGCCTGTGTGAATCTTAGCTCCCTCCGACTAACGGTGACCAAGTTATAGCCCGAGGCATTTTCGGGAGGTCACCTTGTATACTCATATTTGATGGTTCATAACTCAAGAACGCATAGACTGATTAACAAGTTTTTGATATCATTGAACTCGTCTTGAATTATACCTTATTTTGAAAAAAGAAAATTTAAAAATTCGAAAAATTTTTACTTTTAATTTGTTTGACCTTTTCTTTTTGACCTAGCTTGACCTTTTCGCAGTTGAAATTGCCCCTTTAGACACTTAAAAAAATTCTTCATTGAATATCTTTCGATAGAAAAAATAAAAAATGCGTTTTTGCTATAAGTTTCAAATATTTAGCACCTAAGGTAGGTATGTAGACGGTTTTTGACCACTGCGGTAGTACAGCCTTATGTTTAACGCCGCAAACGTAGCGATTGCTTTTGTAATCGGTTGCTGGCAATCATATTGCTTTGTCTTTACGAAATTTTCATCGTGCAAGTGTAAGAATTTATGACAATTAACACGCGCCCACCCGAGGGGGTGGGCTACCGGCCTCCTCAGGTCTCTACAGGTAGTAAAAAACGCCTTTGCGCAGCGTCACCGTACTCCATCTACCTCTTACACAACATTTTTCAACTTCTGAAAAAGTAATTTAGGTCAACTGGGAGGTAATAGGCACTGTAAATACTGAAGGCCAGCTGTCAACTCACTGGTGAGGGGGTGACCTGAGGTAGACGGTCGTCGTTATGCCTTGTGGGACTTTCAACTTTGGTTCCTTGATTAACACTTCATCGTGGGAGTTGCTCGTTTGGGTGGTGGGGTCGGGGTCTATGTAAAAAGTCCCTTGATGACTCTAGTGAGACACCTACTCCTAAAACTGAACTGGGAACAACTTAGACAATATTTATAAAAATAAAAATTGCATTCATTAAAAGTGATAGAAAGGGATCCATTGTTTCGGAGGAGACGAGGGCAAATGAACTTATTAATAATGGACCTTTCAGCCTTAAACGAAAATTTACAAAGATGTTGCGACTTTATCCATAATTGAAACAAGTATAACTTATCATATGAGCACCACTAACTCACACAATTAATTCGTTCCCGGAGATGGAAAAATAGTATCGATGCAAGGTGACCCAGTGCAGCACAGCATACGTTTGAGAGGATTCATGCAATGTAAACAAACTTGTCTGAAAGGCTTTCATTCCCAAAAAGTAATTTGAATCTGCTCATATATGCGAAAAAATGTCCTGAAATTGTAACACATACGACTTTGTCACTTGAACAGGTTGCCTCATGATATTTTTACAAGGTGATCATTTCATAGCTGACACGGATCCCAGAATCCCAGATGAATAATGACACAGTGCACTGGGAGTGATGCCGCTAAATAGCCAGTTTTAATCACTACCGGATATGTGGGGGTTATCACAGACATAATGTGATAAAGGTGAACACACATAAAGTTATTTTAGTTATATTTAATCTACAAGTTATATTTATTTTATTTAATTAGATATAACTTAAATAGCTTTCTGTGTGTTCACCTATATCACACTACCGGATATGTTACATAGAATCGTTTGGTCGTGTCACCTTTGAGGTTGCTCGAGGTCACAGTATTTCTTACAGGAACTAAGTGGAAACCTAAATTTTGTGGCATAATACACCTATTACACAGAGGAGAGCCAAAAAAAAAGTTCAGCACCATTGGAACACTCTTGTTGAGCCCAAATGGATTATGTATCTTATAATATTGCCTAGTAAAATGTCAAAATTAACTTGCTTTGACCTAGAGCCAGGCTTATGTCTGCATGGTAAAAAGAATATTAATCAAACTGCAGTGGCAAGTCAGACACGACAACATAAAAATAAAACCTAAATCGCAATTTTCAGCAATTCTCAATTCTGGCAAGTTATCAAAATTTACCAATTGCCCCATGCATTTCTAATGGAAAGATCATGACCCTGACCCTGCTCCCGGTTATCGATATAGAAATCCTGCTACGAAAAATTATCTTGCTCGGCGACCTTAGTATGCAATGTGAATCTATTCACGATAGGCTAAATTTGATATTATTGTTGCACCTCCCAAAGTTTTTTTCAGAGGTTAGGTCTCTTGACCTGGGCTGGCGGTCTGACCTGGTACGACCCAGACCTAAAATTTTTCCAGAAGCTGCAAAAATTTCGAGTTAGAGGTACATGAAGTACGGTGGCGCTGCGCGAAGGTGGTTTTTTTTAATAACCGTGGAAACCTGAAGAGGCCGGTTGCGCACCCCCTTGTGTGGGCGCGTGTTAATTCTCATATATTTTGACACTTGCACGATGAAAATTTCGTAAAGACAATGCCATATGATTGTAAGCAACCGATTACAACAGCAAACGCTTTGTTTGCGGCGTTAAACATAAGGCTGTACTACCGCAGTGGTCAAAAACCGTCTGCATACCTACCTTAGGTGCCAAGAATTTGGAACTTATAGCAAAAGGCATTTTTTTCTATCGAAAGGTATTTTATGAAGACATTTTAAGGATGTGTAAAAAGGCAATTTCAACTGCGAAAAGGTCAAGCTAGGTAAAAAGAAAAGGTCAAACAGATTAAAATTAAAAATTTTCAAATTTTGTAATTTCCTGTTTTCAAAATAAAGTATAGTTCAAGACGAGTTCAATGATATACAAAACTGATTAATCAGGCTATGCGTTTTTGTGTTATGAAGCATCAAAGATGAGTCTACAAGGTGACCTCCCGAAAATGCCTCGGGCTATAACTCGGTCACCGTTGGTCGGAGGGGGCTAAGATTCTCACAGGCGTGTTGCTGGCCCAAAACTACCCCGGAGACGAAGTTTCAGATTTTTCTAGATATGGTGGTGTCAAGCCTTGGTCGATTTGTCCTGGAATGCCCCAGCTAGCAAAAAAGCACAAAACAGCACTCCAAAGCTCTTCAAAAATCTTATGGAAAACACCTCGGCTATTTCTCTTTTTAGGTCAATATCAAGGTCACCAGAGGTTAACCCGCGCCCCACCGGGGGTCCGGCGCCACCTTCGCCCCACCGGGGGGCATCGATGGCCCCCTCTAACTCCGAAAATATGGGCGTTAGCGCAAATCTGCAAAGTGCACTAGAAAGCTCGCGTGAATTCAGTAAGAAATTACTTGACATGTTTAAGCGCTCAGGTCAATGGTTTGACCTCCAGAGGTCAAGAAAGGTCATGATAGGCAATTTTCACTCAAATATGCAATGCTTAAGAAAACTGGGCATAAATCCTATGCCATTAGAGCTATTTAGATCTGGTTAAATACATTTGATAGGAAATTGCCAGACATTTTTCCGCTATGTGGAACGTAAATACCTCCCGCCGTTTGTTTGACCTCCAGAGGTCACCTCGTGACCTAATATAACCTGAGGTCACGAAAGGTCATAAAGTGACCTTGCCGTATATCAAATGAAAGCCAGTGACAAGAGAAACACGATGGTGTTTGTTTCAGCGCTCTAGCTTATTTAGGTCAAAAGTTATTGTCAAAATACTGTTTTGACCCCTGGTGACCTTGGATGACCTTGGAAATGTCAAATGGCAAATATGTCCCCTGAGATCTGTGAAAGGGTGTCTAAAAACGCTGTTCTGAGCAGTCTGAGTATTTGCAATCATTTTTGTGGCTTTTACATCATGGGACAGCTTTTCCCTCATACTTTTCCAATGGGAGAGGTCGCCTCGTGACCTGACCTCAGGTCACGAAATCGAACAATCCCGGATATACACGTTGTAGACCCTCGAAGGGTTATGAAGTGTAGCAAGTTTCAAATCGATCGACTAAGAAATGTAGCTCTTATAGAACTTCAAATTTGAAGTGAGGCGACCTTGGTTGCCCTCACCTGGTGACCTGACCTTAGGTGACCCGGGGTAAAAATTTTCAGGGATGATGGGAAAATGATGAGGTGAGAGATAGAGCCCTTAACCACGGTGCTGCGTTTTTTCCTTTTTCTGCTATCTAGAAAAAACCTTAGGGGGCCATCGATGCCCCCCGGTGGGGCGAGGGTTAAAATAGGTCACAAATCTCGTATATGAGGTGTACCAAGAACACCTCATTTATATCAGAAATTAAAATAACTCGAAACTTCTTTTTTATTTAACTCGAAAACTTTTGAGTTTCTCCTTAATTACAGTGGTAAAGATTTCCGGGTTAGGTCAAAGCCTAGAGAGCAGCAGGTAACTGAACATTAGGAATGTTCTTGGGAATCTTATCGCTTCAACCAGCACAGCAGATTTTTGCTGAAATGATAATGCATCATCTTCTGTTCATCTGCTGTATTAGCTGAATTAATAATTCCTGTCAACCACTGTTATACAAGTTTTTGGGAATGTCCATAGCCGCCCATGCATAAGGGCGTTTCCTGTTTCGCTAACAACTTCCAAACCAAGCAAGATGCAGCCATATTTGATGGACCATTGCAATCACCTCGTCCATAAAAATCGAATTATATATGTTATTGATATGGCAGGTCAAATTAAAAATTTGACCCGACACCAGGTCAACAGTGTGCCCCAACTTGACCTGATATAGTCATAATGAATATCATTTGATTTACAGTTACCATTCAAACACTTTGGTGAGAAAATAAAAGTTCCATCTTTGTTTATTCAAAATTTATAGCGAAAAACACTAAAAAATGTTTATTTGACCTTAGGTGACCTTTCAAAGTTCACAGGCAAATCATCTTGGTCTTCACTTCAGAAATGGGCTGAGAGAAATTCCTGACCGATATTTGAAGCTGATTCCATCCATACTTACTGAGAAAAGCTCATTTTGCGATTTCCCCATGCATTTGCAATGGGGAGGTCATGCTCTGTACATGATCTTAGGTCACCAATATAAGAAATCCCGGAGCATATGTTGTAGCTCCTGGGCTACCTACCGCAGTTCTCGAGATCTTAGGGGGCGGGTACCCGCCCCTCGTCAATGCGAAGGTGGCTCAGACCCCCGTCAATGCGCGTGTTAAGGTTTTTAATTGTTGTCTCCATTAGGTTTAAAAAACAAACACGACAATAAATCAAACATCATAGTGGCGAGCATGATTTAAGGATTCGAATAATATACCTCATGACCCCGCAAGACCATTATTTATCGTTGAATTAAGGGCAATGTCAGGTAAAGGTCGCATTGTCACCTCACAGAGTTATGCCGCATATTATTCGAATCAAGACAAACAGCTTGATGCCTTTGGCTTTGTTCTCGGTTTAATGGTTATCCAATTATAATGTAGCTTCATAAATGGTTTTAAATTTGCTCCATCTTGGCCCTCTGTAGAGTCAAAGGTCAACGGATATGGCTCCAATTCTTCTCCAAAGTAGAAGACGGCAATTAGCTTACAGCCCATTCAAATTTTTTCCCGTATCACTACCGCCTCCCGAGATTGTAGCGGGATCGTATCGGACCCCAGGCGGTGGTCTGCACAAAAAGAGCCCAGGTGGCGCCAGGTTAAAGGGACATTGTCGCAAAAATTTTTATTGTGGTTTCTTAATATTTGAAAAATCCTGATTCCGGTACCGCCAATCATTTCTTTATCTTCAGCTAAATTTTTGGAGGCCACTCAACAATTATTCAAATTCGTTAACAATATCAATAATAGGCTGTAACCTGCTCTTCACCTCTATTCTATCAATCAAAGTTTTAAGTTCTAGAAATGTTTTTTCCGTAGAAAATATTTTTATGCTGTATTGGTATTCAATTTATTTTCATTAAGCCTTAAAAATACACAAATTACATTAGTTTTTCCAAAACATTCGGCTTGAGAAAACTAGTCAGGAAAGTTTTAAACTCGGCCAGGTGTCGCACAGCGGGGCTGGTATAGTGGCCTCCATTCCCGACTCTCACACGGGTAATACGGGTTCGAATCTAGGTAGTGGAAGTTTTTACTGTAAAAAATATTTGATTTTCTTCTTGATTGTTCATGCCTACTAATGGATGAAGCATAGTCAGATCCATGATTGCCGATCGGGGGGGTAACTTCCGGGGAGGGCACCATCCGGACCAGGGGGCGCCACTTTTGACCGGCAAAACCTATCAGATGGACGCTAAATCCTACCGGTGTGCGCCGATTTTCGCATCCTGGGGGAAGGGGATGGGACGCAACATTTTAGGATTCACCGAGAGTCGATCATAGAGGGGGGACCCTTTGCCCTCCTGGATCCTCCTATGGGATGAAGTAGCTATTCTAAGGACAATTTCTTCTGGTTATCCCTCCGTCCAGGTAGTTGAGGGAAGGGGAATATTAGCCTCAAATATTTTTCTAATCTGACCGGCGTACCAAACTGGGACCGGCTTGTCTCCAGCTCCCTTTAATGGTTCTCAGTCCGTCGGATTTACCTCTGTTGGAGACCATTTCCCCTGTTTTCTGACCACCGGGACACGCTGTTTGCCATTCAAAAATGTCTTTTGTGTCCTTTGCTGAAGGCCATTCTTGAAGCCTGACCGGTTTTGGTGCAAACCAGGAACCAGAAACCGACCCAATAAAAAACAAGGGTGGCTCTTTGAGATTAAATGTGTTAATCGCGAGATTAATGTGTCTCGAGATTAATTAATCGTTTTAACACGCGCATTGACGGGAGGAGGGTACCCACCCCCGTCTGGTTTTTCGGATAGAATATAAAAACGGCGGCGCGTAGCGCCGCCGTACTTGACATGCCTTCTCTCATCATTTTTACAACTTTTGTCTAAATTTTAAGGTTAGGTCATCTCAGGTCAGGTCACCAGTACAGGTCAAGTGATGTGACCTCAAAAAAAGTTTAAGATAACATAAGTCGAAACAAAGTGAACTCATCCGATTGAAGTGACCTGACAAAATGGTTAAAATATTTCGATGGAGAAGCGTATGCGCACCCAACGCCTTTTAACATTTTTCACTACCTACCGTGGTTCTCGGGATTTTAGGGGAGGGTACCCGCTCCCCCCGTCAAAGCGAAGGTGGCTCAGAGCCCCGTCAATGCGCGTGTTAATCTGGTAAAACAACGATATAAAACGTTAATCCGTACGAGATAAAACGTGTTCGAGATTAAATGTGGCGGTGTCCCAGGACAGACCACCCTGAAAGACCACCTGGACCTTTCACGGCAGGAGAGTGTGGAGGTGGAGCGCTTGTGCATTGGCCACTCCCTTCTCCTGTGCAGCTACCGAAAGAGGATCGGCCTGGACCCGGAAGCCACGTGCCGGGAATGCGACGACGGAGAGGACGAGGCCCTCCACCACCTTCTGAGCCAGAGCCCTGCGGGCACTGACCTGCGCTTGGACATATTTGGACAAGACGACCCGCCCATCCGGGAGGCGCTGGCGGACCCGCGACGGCTGGCGATGTTCCTGCGGCGGTTGGGGCGCCTGCAAGGGCGCCCCCCCGTATTGCCGGAAAACTCAATCAATCAATTAGATTAAATGTGTCCGTGGACATCTAAATCTTTGATATAATTTTAATCCTTTGGTCCCCGGAGAATATAAAACACGTAGTCTAGAGAACCGGAGAATAGCTGAATGTGATAAGGAAGAATAACTCTTGATATGCGTCAGAACTGGGGAACCAAAGAGCAGCCACCACGATCCTTGGATGAACTAACAAAAATATGTGCAGCCACCAAGTGTGGAACGCACCACAAACCAAAACCTGATCACTTGTGGTTTCAGGGGGAACGTTTGTTGTGTGTTGCAGGTTGGAGATGGACTGGCCAGTCTGGCAACCTCACTTCTCTGTCCGTGGTGGCAGCTCTTTCCAATTTTTTTGTATATAGATATACAAGATTTAAGAATACATTGTTTTTGACTTCAGGTTGAGTTAGTTTCTGATCCGGGCGCATCAAGAAAATATACCTCACAATTCTTGCCTGGAACAGTTCGTATTGAATAAAAAGGATTCTACAATTAATCTAAACATTGGTAGTGACGGAGTCTAAACCTAAGAAGACGCATTGCGGCTTTAAGACAAGCAAGCTGCTGGCCTCATGAATGACATTTGTTTATGAAAATGATAAGCTTTTATTTTTAATACTTCGGAGTTCAGAAACGGTACTTTCTCATAATAGAACAAACAATCGCAGAAGCACTTCATATAACATCATATTTTTATATAAAATGTATATTAACCGTTATTTTTATTAGATTATTTATTAGATTATCTACGTTGATAAGATGTTCATGACCAGCCTCCTCGAATCATGGTTGCAAAATGGGGCTGACACACTGATAAATATTCAGGTACATCCCTTCACCACAATTCTCATAATATAACAGGTGAACACATACATGTTTAGTCAGAGTGCTAGGATAACCTCGAATCGAGCTCCAATATTCGAATATTCCAGTGCTGAACTACGTTATTCCAGCATTCGAGTTCAATATCAGATCTAAATTGCAAGCCTTGGTCACACTATGACCACAAGTTTTCGCTTATTGTATTATAAGGCTTCTGACGAGGGGCTGTGCCCGAATATGTGATCACAGTGTGATCACAGGCTTCATTATGCATCAAGAATTCGAGAGGCAAAGCCATGAAACATCTTACCAATTCATAATCATGCTCCTCGGCTACGCAATGCAAAATTCATCTACTTTTAAAAACCAACAGATATCAGTTGATAGATGAGGCTTATATTCAGACTCACAAAAACATGAGAAAATATAACCTACCAGGAAATTACAAGCGAGTGATGACCCTCGGCAGGTGAGAAACGCGTGCAACAATCAGGTCTGCGAGTCCCCAAAGAGCAATCTTCCGAGTGCAACGTGAACTAGAGGATATAACTCAGTACGTCAGTGACGAATCCAGGCCAATGTTTTTGTGTGGGGAGGACAGGGTCCAAAATCGTGAATAAACATTTTTAAAGATCGGCGAAAATCGTAGAGTTTGGAAGGAAAGTACATTTTTCCCTGAACCCACCAGTGGGTATGCAGCTTCTAGCTTCCAGTCCTTGTAGTGCACTCTAAGAAGGGTGGGGGCGAACCAAATACTGAGTGTACATCAAAAGCATAACAGATTTTGCATCTGTCCAAAATAAGTGCTACACGATTTGATAAAATGTACACCGCAATAGTCTGAGCCCAAAGGTGTCACTTATTATTTTCGCCGACTTTCACACGTACGACCACCAACAAAATCTGACAATTTGATTTTTTACTATAAAGACCTTTTGCATTACTAGTTTTCTTTACCTTGAAGCTAAAAAGTACTTTTAATGGCATGTTTTACTGAGATCCTCAGAGGATGCACTCAAAAACACTTTTGAGATTGTTTTGATATTGATCTAAACATAAACCCTCCCACGGCATCGTAGGCCACCAGAAAACAACATTGTTATCTCTGAAACACCGCTTAAATCAGTGATTCATCTAGCACACCGATGTGAGACTCGCCTTTGTCTCCGAGATAGCATTTTCAAAGCTTACATGATCTCGTAGATCACCGAGCGTGCACTGAGCACTTTCTCTGATCTACGAAAAGGAAGAGCAGGGATTTGAACTCAGACACTCAGATCTGATAGCCCTGCCATCTATCGCCAGAATCGAAACTTCCCTTGCATACGAAAAGCGCCTTTGGCAGCGGTGTGGTCAGGCGACGTCGCGCGTGCTGTGCCGTGCGCGCGCGGATGAATACCTATTGTGTTTTTGCGCCAATACGATCCAGTGAGTAAAGCTTCTTTGTGGAGTGTGGGTGGCTTACCTAAGTCTGTGCTAATATTTGCTGCAATTGTGGTGGGAGCGTTTGTGCTATTTAAGGTGGTGTTGTAAGGTGCTGTTGCAGGGCCTGCTTCCTTGATCCATATAAGGGAAATAGGAGATCAAGCCTTCAGCGTCTGTCTCGGGGCTGGGGAGAAGGATCATCCGCACCGTATCGAAAATCAGTAACAGGTGTACCGCGTTATTGGCTTACCCAATTGAGCCAAGGTAGAGTAAGAATTCCACATTTATGTGCAGGAAATTGAGCTTGAAAAATATTGCCTTTCGGACAAAAAGTGTACCTAATGCCTGGTCTAAGCTGACCAATATTCTCATTGCTCGGCAGATCATTTAGCTCGACATCAAGCTGGAGTCGGATCGCCCGAGGACAGTAAGTACATATCTACCTATACATCCTGGGGGAGGGGTGGCGTCGGCGTGGGAACTTGCAGAATATTTGCGGTAATAAGGGATATTTTGAAGTGGTCCCTTTCCAGTCAACGCTATGGGGTTAATGGTTAAGAATTTGAATATTGAGACGCGTCCCCTGCCCCTTGTTGCTACGCCCGTGGGGTAGATGGGCAGTGGGATGGATGGGTGAAAAGCGACATTTCAGGGGCGCTTCAATCTTTCAGGGGGCACCAAAGGTCGAACGGGGAGCACGTGTCCACATTTACCTCTGGATCCGCCTATGGTTCAGTACTGTGTGTTAGAGCGAGAGGCGGCCCCGAGCCCTGCGCGGGGCCCCACTGTCGCCGAACGGCTGCCACCACCCATTACGGCCAGAGCATGTGCGCTATAAAGTAGTGCATACGTACGTTCATTAAGTGCTTTCACTGGCAGACACAGGAGTGCCGTTGGGGGGGTGGCAACCCAGGAAAGTCGTGAAAACATTATTTTTCAACAAAATGGCTAAAATGGGTGCTTTTAACCCTATTAGTGTAGAGGGGCTCCAGAGGCCCCCCGGACGGTTTTTCTGGTGGCGTGGCTAAACCTGAATAGGTAGGTATCGCTCTCGTACTTTGTGGCTTCTCCTAACTATCGATTTGGCATCAAGCGAAACTTAGAAAGTTCTAAGTGGTCCATGGGCGACTCCAGGGACATGTTTTAGGGGCTTGTTAACCAATACGCGTCGGAAAAGGGGGCCAGGGGGCCTGGCCCCCCACTTTTTGGCCAAAAATTTCCTGATCTAAGTGAAAATGAGAGAAAGCCGGACATTCTTATCTCCAGCCGCTGCGGAAGGCAACGAGGAGCCCAAATTCGAACAGTTTTTGGTCCTGATGTTGAAAGTTTTTTTCAGTATCAGGTTGAAGTTTGGCTGGCCCCCCCCACTTTTTGCCGGTGGCGACACTTATGTGTTAACCGGCTATGAGAAGAACTGGCTCAACTGCGTCTTGCTCTATTTCTGGAACAAAATCACTTGTTTTTTAACGCAATGCAATGATTGCTTCGTTACTTTATCAATGTGCTCATATCCGTGCCTACTTTGTGGTTTTGTGTTCCAAGGGCGGCTCCAGGGATATATAATTGGGAGCATTACATATCATTGTATAATGCTCTTTGATCAGAAGTAATTTTTTTAGCAAAGCGAAAGCTCTTGATATATGGTTGTAGATAGATTTTTGTGCTTAGTTTCGTTTTTGGGATCAGTGGCGGTGGCTGAGCGAGGTTTGGGTGGGGCAGTTGGCACGATAATGACTCGTAACCGCATTATTCTGTTGAAATGCTTGACTGAGGTACAGAAATAATAAAGATGTATGATGGATTTTGTATACTATATTACGCTTACATGGATGCAAATCTACAGTTGCCACCAAGGGCGGATCCAGGAGAAAAACTGGGGGGGGATAATTTTCATATTTTACGAGACATGTACATCGATAGGGTGATTTCAATCGAACATTGGATATACCTATGGGTGCCCAATGCCTAATGGGTGGATTGTCCTGTGAGAGAGTCCCATGAGTGCCCTGTGGTGGATTGTCGGTAATGGAAGCGAGTACCTCCAGACCTGGGGCTGTATTCTCACCTCCATCGGTCGTAAGAATTTAGCAGGTGCGCAAATTTGCGATTCTGAGCTCTGCCGTAACCACGCATGCGTGGGATGTGGACGGGGTCGGTATTTTCAGCTCTGGGCGTACACAAAAACTATATTTTTATCTTTGGCGTACGGCAGAAATTGTCAGCCTCCCTGTGCAAGGCCTGCGTATGACTTAGGCAAACCATTGTCACGCACGGAAGGAGATGAGAATACCAAATTTGAGTACGTGAGTTATTTCTACGCAGTAGTTCGTACCTACGTAAGGGCTGAGAATACGCCGGCGCTGAGAATACGGCCCCTCTCAGTCCTTGCGTGAGGAACCCTTAAAGGGAATGTGGCACCTTCACAACGTGATGTTAACTGAGATAGCCAAGTTGTAAAGCAAGTCGGAAAACCCGGTACTCCATATTTCATTTGTCTTGGAACTCGATATTACCGTAGAAAAAGCTAAAACCTACCTGACACCAGCCCCCCTCAGCCCCCGTCGCCGGCGGCCATCGTTGTGAGCTACTGGTGTGACGACATATGCTGACGTCACGATGAGCATCAGCCAATCGAAGCCCTTGAAGCGTTTCAAGTATGGTAGTGGTTGCCAGATCGTGACATCATCCACAGTCTGATATTTATTTCTTTTTCTAGAGGAGTATTTTTAAAAACCAAATATTTAGATTATTGTACATTTTTCAGAGAAATCATGAGTGGTTTCATTATTTTTGGCTAAAAGTACGCCTAATTACACTAAATTCCAGGATTCGGCCAAGGTGCCACATTCCCTTTAAGAGTGGTATATAGGGAACATTAAATACGCATATTGACGGGGTTCCGAACCACCTTTGCTTTGAGGGTGGGGCGGGTACCCTCCCTCCCCCCCCACGATCTCGAGGACCACGCTAGGTAGCGAACAACGGTAAACGGGGTTGGATAGCCCATACAATTCTCTATGGAAAACATTTGTACCTTTTTCAGGTCACATTTAAGGTCAGTAGAGATCAAGGCATACCACCATAGAGATAACATCTAGATGAAGGCTTTTAGCTATACATCTGAATTAGTAAAGATAGAGCAAAACAATCTTAACATTGGAATCCTGGCAGCAAAGCGAATCGAATGTTGTATACTATGACCTTGCTAGGTCAAATCAGGTGAGCTAAAATTTGACTTGACTTGAGGTCAGGTCAAAGTCAAATTGGTTCAAAATATATATGATTAGAACCACAAGGATGAGGCGAACCTAATGTCGTTAAAATAAAATATCTACATCCGTCCATTACCAAGTTATTCAGTTTAAACCATGTTCCCATGTATTTTCAATGGAGAGGTCATGGCTCGTACCTGACCTTAGGTCATCGATACAGAAGAATACCGGAGACAAAAGAATGATACAAAGAATACATATTTTGTTGAAATCGGTAGGCCCATTATGTTTCATGAGCTTCAACTGGATAGATGCACCCTGTTCTGACTAATGCTTTCTTAAACTTATTTTAGGTGAGATCACTTGACCTGCACTGGTGACCTGACCTTAAGTGACCCAACCTTAAAATTTTGACAAAAGTTATAATAATGATAAAAAAGGCATACCAAGTATGGCGGCGCTGCGCGCCGCCGTTTTTATTCCGTCTCCGAAAAACCCGAGGGGCGGTACCCGCCCCTCGCCAATTCGCGTGTTAACAATGAGATTTGTCAGCCTAAAAGTGCACATCTCTAGGCCAGTCTGCCAAAAATGGCAATGACTGCATTGAGATTTTGGGGTTGCTGATTCAGGATCCCTGATGTATTAATCGCTTCTTCTGAAAGTTTGTACTCACGAGACCAGCTATGTTTTCACCACACAGATTCCGTGCTACAACAAAGTGTACTTTCAGGCGTTCGTGTGTTCGATCTGCTCCATTGCCTATGGAACTTTCAACAAGCTAAGTTCTCATCTGTGGAAGCACGCAGCCGAGCCATCGTTTGTGTTGGACTGTCTTTACTGCTCTAGGTCATTTAAGTCCAAGCGCTATTGGACACTACATATTCGTCGGAGACATTCTACCCTCATCGTTGAGTCGGGTGCTGACGGAAATGCTCCTCATCCTGGGGAAACTCAAGAACGAAATTATTTACATAGTCCTGCTGTAAGGGAAGAGGATCAAACGGACTCAAACTCGGGCAGCACATCTACTAAAGAGAACGCCGCTCAGAGGACAACGTTAGATACCGAAAATCAGCTGGCCTCAGGCCCAAGAAGCAATGCTGATGTCGATTTTAAAAGTTTCTTCCACAGTTTGGTGACGCAGGGAGCAAGAGCAGTTTGGTCAGCAAGAAGGCCTCTCTCGAGGCCGCCAGATTTGTGAGGTCGGCATGTATAAGGGCTGTGGAAGATTCTAGGGAGAACCCGAATACAAATATTCATGAACTACAAACAATTGCTGAGTGCAGTAAATTCCTGAGCGTGCGTAACATTGATAATGCCAGTACAAAACATCTGTCATATATACGACCAACAACTGTTCACTTGGGTAGAACAACTGTAGGAACTGTAGGAGTCGGTGCCTGCCCGCGCGCGAGACCGGTCGTGTCATGACCCGCTCCGCCCCCGGGCTCTAGCCAGCGGACTGCCGGGGTGCGGGTCTCCGCTCAGACGCCGATGAGTGGTTACAGGAATCACCAGTGCATTAGCCAAATGTGATAACGGAACGCCTCGGTGCTGCATGGTGACTGAGAAGTGTACAGTGATTTATGAATTTGTGCAGCATCGATTAGAAAGAGAAGTCCTCCTGTGCTGTAGCGAACAATTATGTCCATATCAGAAAGTGATCTAGAAGTTGGGATAGACTCTGTGTTTAATGATGACCAAGCGTGTGCCTCAGACAGCTCTACGGGTGGAAAAAAACGACAGCTATCGGTGACAGAAATGACCCGGAAAATTGAGATGAAAAGACAGAAAAATCTACCTCCTGGAAGAAAGTCTCCAGCAAAGGGTGAGTCCAGCTCTGCGCCGCCTGTCACTCTTGAGGCAATCAAGGAACTCGTTGAGGCAGGAAATAATCGTGTTATCGCAGCTTTTGAGAAGAAGTTTTCCCAACTAGAGAGGAGAATCGAGATTTTGGAATCGGAGAAGTTTGATAAGGATGTGGCCATGGACAAATTGTCTCGCGAACTCCAGCAAGAAAAGGCAAACAACAGAGACTTGGCTGAGAGGCTAGAATCGATAGACGCAAACCGACGCCTGTCGTCGCTTATCCTAACGTGCAGTGATTTCGGTGTGCGCACGACTGGGGAAGACATCATCCAGAAGTCTGTCGAAATCCTGAATCGGAGGTGCAGTGACTTGGATCTTGACATAGACCAAATTCAAGCAGCTCATCGCCTCCAGGATGATCACAAAGTGATTCTGAAATTTATCAGACGTCACGTGCGTGATGCAGTCTTTGACCGACGCTTTGATCTTTCACGAAGATCTGGTATAGGTGGAGTCACCTGCCGTTCGTCTCCTAACTCTCAGAAGTTAGCTCCCCTCTATCTTTCTGAGTCATTGACTCCTCCAATCAGCGTCTTTTCCGGCTTGCCCTTGCGGCACGGAAACCCGAGAACGGCGAGAAGCTCAACACCGTCTTCACCCGACGCGGGGGCGTGGTGTGCAGGAAAACCTACAAAGGTGTCAACATCCACATCCGCGATGAAGCCCACCTGCGCTCTGTGCTCGGGGGAGAACTCCCCTCTCTCTCCGAGCGGCCCCCTCGGGGACAACGTGACGCTGCCGCCGGTGCTGCGTTTTCGCGCGGTCGGCCGAGGGTGGGGCAGACCGTGCCCGTGGCGCGTGTTGCTGACGCTGCGAGTGGTGGGAGTGTTGTTGCCGGCGCCGTGGGTGGTGAGCACGGTGCTCCGTCTTCGCTTGTGAATGGGACCGGAACAAACTTCAAGGGATCCAGAACTTCGTCTCAGCCGGCCTCGTCTGCCGTCTTCCCGCCCGCTGTTCCTAGTTCAGGGGAAGATGCTGGTGGAGGCTCTTCGTCCACCCGGCTGACTGGCGCGCCGGAGCCGTCCACGGCTGTGTGGGGGACGAGGCGCTGATACCGTAGCGTTTCGAACGGAACTCAGTCTTCTACTTCGGCGTTCCTGTGATTTTCGTCTCCATTCTGTTCGGCTGCAGCTGAACGACGTGAGACGGCCGGGCTCCCCCCGTGACCGACCGGCCTGTTTGCTATCACCTTACGCTTGTGCATGGCGAACCACTTCTGACGTCATTACACGCAGAATTTCCCGCTCTGCTGGGTAAGGGGGAGTCCGAGGGGGAGTCCGGCCTCTCGCTCGACATTTTGTTAATGACCATCGTTCCAGTGCCTGTAGTCGTATCTAATCATGAATAACACCATTTTGTTGAGTCTAACCACATTTCAGACAAAATAGTCATGTACCAAAATAGTCATGTGCAACTTTCCCGAAATCACTCTTGCTGCATTAGCAAGTAGGTACTTGTGATCCTAGGTAAAATAATTGCATAGTTAACAATGTGGGTAAGATGCACTGCAAAATGTTCTAACGCGTGAAAGATCGGCGACCAAATCACTTTCTTTTGATGCTTCATTTACCAGGACTCCTAACATTTGATGGGGACTTAAGTACCTACTTTGTGCTGCGTACAATGCCTTTGTTTCTGTTCTACCAATATTTCTGATGTGCTAGTATCCTGGTCTGCCGATCTATATATGATGTTCGCAGGGACTCTGGCGCGGACGGATCTGACGCGGCGCCGAGCTGCTCTTTTCCCACCGTCGTGCAGGCGTCTTGAACCACATCGGGACACCTCAGATGTTCTTCTGGTTTGAGGCGGCGGCCGCGGCGGATCCGTCCGCGCTGAGAGACAGGGAAGTGTTGCGTGAATTCTGCGTGGTTACATTGAGTCGATGGCTGTAGCTACTAACGAGCACTTGTATATGTATGGAGATGAAATTGTTCTACTAAATTTGTATTGGGGCGCAGCAGCACATTAGCCCTTGTCGCCTTACTTGTAACGTGTCACAACATGGTGAACGATAACGCCACCTATAATCCAACTCCAGAGCTAGTGTTAGAGGTGTCTGTGACCGCCAGTAGGGGACTGACCCGAATCGTCACCTCCCGACATGACAAGTGATATGTATGAATGCGTTTACGTGGAGCTATTGACTGAAATTGTTGCTTGTTCTTCCTGGAATATTTGGAAAAATATCTCAGCTGCTATGGAACATAGGGAAACTTGAAGGACGGGACAGACCTCTCGTTGTTTAGATTATTATTTGAGCCCCGTACCCCGGCAACTGGCCATTATGCTCTTTGGCCTTTTACGCGTGGCGAGGTGCCTCGTCCCTCATATCGTGGGGGATTTAAAGATAAACAAAATCGCAACCGTAGCTGACCAGCAGCGTTCACGAGGACTAGGAAATTTACTCGGCTTTGATATGATGTTCAGATGTATGTGTAGAGTAAGTAGGCTCTTTAATGACCTAGCCTACGAAATTTACTTTAACGAACTTTGATGATCTCTGATTTCAACGTCTTAACTTTCAATGTCCGTGGGATACGGGATTCAACGAAACGAAGGTCAATTTTTCGGCACATTCATACAAAATACCCAAAAAGCCACATCGTTCTCCAAGAGACACACTCATCACCAGAAATTGAGTCCATTTGGAGGAATGAATTTGGGGGAGAAATTACGTTTTCCCATGGAATTTCTACAAATCAAGGGGGCATAGCAATTGTTGTACCACAAAGCATAGCAGGAGCAACACAACTCTTATATCGCAGTGAAAGTGGCAGAATATTAGCAGTTAAAAGAAAACATAAGCAACTTGATATAACAATAATAGGAGTATATGGGCCATCAAGCAATCTCTCGCACGAAAAACTAGGCTTTCTTCAGGAGCTACGGATGACTTTGCTTAATTATGGTACAGGATGCGATGTAATTTTGGGGGATTTTAACATTCGTCTAGATGAGGACGACACTGAGATTTCTCGGGAGTTAAAAGCCATCCTAAATGCTTTTTCACTCAAGGATGTATGGAAAGAGACTCATAGGGATGGGGTGGGATTCACTTGGCATAAGCCTAATCATAAGAAACAGTCAAGACTAGATTATATATTCATCTCAAATTCCCCTTTTAATTCTCATGTAATTAATTCTAGCATCGAGGCTGGTATTCATAGTGACCACAGTTGCGTCACCTTGGCTATGAAACCTCGCGCAGAATGCAGAGGACCGTCTTTATGGAAGTTTAATAATTCTCTTCTAGATAACGAGGAATTCCAAGAAATAGTTAAAGCTGAAATTCACAAATGCAAGAATAGATTTGGAATATACGATCATGAAATGAGTTTGGGAATAAAAATAGAGCTTCTCCTGAGCAACATCCGGCAAATAAGCATGAAATGCGGGAAACAAATCGCCAAAGAAAGAGTAAGAGAAGAACTTGAGTCCGAGAAACGCATATCAGATTTTGAGAAAGACCTAAGCACTTTAAGTGAGCAGGAACTTAAAACATACGGAGAAATTAAAGATAAACTAAATGATCTAAAACTTAAAAAAGCAAGAGCGGCAATGCTTTTTTCCAGAGTTCGCTGGATGGAGGAAGGTGAACGACCTACTAAATACTTTTTGAACCGATGTAAACAGTTATCTGCTGAAAAGGAAATCACAGAAATTATTGAAGGGGATAACGTTATTACGGGCAACAAGCAAATTTTAGAGACTTGTGCCCAGCATTTTGAAAAGCTGTATGCCAAAGGTGAAGGAGCGACTGATGCAGAAAAAATAGCCTATATTATGGAAACACCCTTACCACGGTTGTCGTGCATTGACAAGGAGAAATGCGAGGGAGATGTCAGCCTAGATGAATGTAAATTTGCTTTGGGAAGGATGGCCAAAAACAAATCCCCGGGAGTAAGTGGATTTACTCCAGAATTTTTGATACATTTTTGGGATGATTTAGGGGACTTGATTGTTCAATATATCAATGCATCACGTGATGGAGAATTATTCATTACGCATAGAAGAGGGATAATAACATTAATACCGAAGAAGGGGGACCAAAGACTGCTAAAAAACAAGAGACCGATATGTTTACTCGATGTGTTCTATAAATTGATTGCAAAAATTGTTTCTATTAGAATTTCGACGGTCATTTCAGGGTTAATAGGCAAAAACCAGACTGGATTCATACGTGGACGCAATATTGGGGAAAACATAAGACTTATTCAAGATATAATAGATTATTGCAATGATGATAAACTCTCCGGTATGTTTTTGTCCCTTGATTTTGCAAACGCATTTGACCGGCTCGACCACGATTATATTATTCATACTCTAAGGGCGTTTAATTTTGGGGAAAGCCTTATTAGCTGGGTCAATCTACTAATTCGCAACGTTAGCGTAGCAATAGTCAATAATGGTTATACGTCACGCTGGATCCCGGTAGAAAGATCTGCACTGCAAGGATCTTGTATAAGTTCATTCATTTTCATTTTGGCGGTAGAAGTTCTTGCAATAAGGATTAAGCAGAATATTAATATCCATGGAATAAAAATATCAAACGAAGAACATAAAATAAGCTTATACGCCGATGATACAAACTTATTTTTGCTAGATAAAAACTCTGCAATAGAAGCCTTTGCCGTTCTGAAGGGATTCGAGCAGATCTCAGGACTTAAATTGAACTTGGAAAAGTGCAAACTAATGTGGTTGGGAAAACTCAAGAATAACACTGAGCCAATTAATAACATTAACCCCGTAAAAAAGATAAAAAGCCTAGGCATAGCATTTAGCGCGTCATTATCTTGTGACCAAGAAAATGCTGAATCGGTATCCAAAGCAATCAGCACAACGTTAAACATTTGGCAGCAAAGGACTTTGACCATCAAAGGTAGAATTACGATATCAAAATCACTTCTTATCTCAAAAATGGTCTTTATGGGCAGCACAGGTATGATTCCAAAAAAATATCAGAGGGAGATACAAAGCAAAATCATGAAATTTATCTGGAGAGGTAGACCTCCAAAAGTGGCTCGAACAGTTCTCTGTCAACGGATAAAAGATGGGGGCTTAAACTCAATAAACCTAGAAAAGCTTTGCATCTCTCTCAAGCTGGCTTGGGCAACCAAAATTTTTACAGATGAGCAGCCCCTCTGGGTGAAGCTCTTTCAGGCAAGAATAGGAATATATAATCTGACCGACTTGTTTAAGACGTATATGAACAAAAAAAACTATCAATTCTTTCCGAATTGCAAAATTTTACAAAGAAGTATTAATAGAGTTCCAAAAATATACATATAGGCCTCTTGTAGATTCGAAGGACGTGCAGAAGGAACATCTGTGGTACAATAGCCAAATTAAACTGAAAAATAGTGACAGCTTTAAGAGCATGTACCCAATGAATATTAAAATAATAGATGACATTCTTGATAACAATGGAAACATAATGGGGTACACAGACTTTAGAAGAAAATATCCTAACACTCACACAAATTTCTTAGCTTACCAGAGACTTAGGTGCGCCATCCCAAACCTTTGGCTTAATCTCTTGCAAAACGGGAATTACAGACCACTCACAGAGGCCGAAAGAGAGGAATCCTACGAAATAAAACTTAGCGAAAATTGGATAGCAGCAAAAAATGTAAAAAGCAAACAATTCTACTTAGATCAAATACCTATACAAACACCGACCGCACAAATACGTTGGGAAGGGGAGGGATGTAATTTAAACTGGAAACAAGTGTATGAACTACCTTATCAGTGTACAAGGTCAACAAAATTACAATCGTTGCAATTCAGAATTCTACACAGATATATTCCCACAAAAAGGTATCTGTTCTTAAGGGGGGTATCCGATTCTGAAAAATGCCCAACATGTATTCATGCTGATACACTAAGACATTTTCTATTCAATTGTCGTGACGTCCAATCTATCTGGGAGTATGTAAAAATTAAACTGTCAACTTCGAATAATAACTTACCAATACAATTGAACACGAGCAATATAATATTCGGTTTGATATCTGGGAGAAAAGCACACAACCTCATCATTCTATTGGCAAAACAATATATTGTGAACTGTAAATTAGGTGCAACATATTCGGCTCCAAACGTAGAGGCTTTCAGAAAAATAGTAGATCAACATATTCTTACGGAAAGAACTGCCGCGTTTAAGGGTAATAAGCTAGACAATTTCCTCGAAAAATGGAAAGGATTTGTGACAGATCACTCGTGAACGCTGCTCCAATTGGGATGTACAAATTTGGGAATCGATAATATTTGCTTGAGAATTGGAGGAAAAATGAGAGGACGAAGCCGACCTCTTGAGGCAAAATGACAGCACGTGTGCTTCTTAGCTGGGTTGTAAGTGCGGTAATGGATCTCTTGTCATCTGCGTGTGTTGCGAGTGTGTGTAGGTGTGTATGTACGTGTATGTTTGTGTGAGTTGATGATGGGACCGGTATAATAATAAACTGCTAAATCTGAAAAAAAAACTGTAGGAACTGTAAAGTCGTACCAATATATACCTCTCGTCGAGACTCTGACTGAGTTGTTCAAGCACAAAACAGTATTGGACTGTGTTCGGTGTTGCCTAGCCCCTGCTGGCGATAGCGCGGGGAAGTTCAGTGTGTTCACGCTGTTACTTCATAAAGGTTCTTTCATAAAGGGTTATTTCATAATGGGAGGAGCTCCAGGATGAGGCAAGTGTTCGGTGTTGCCTAGCCCCTGCTGGCGATAGCGCAGGGAAGTTAAGTGTGTTCACGTTGTTATTTCATAAAGTTTTCCGATTTTCAATATATGTTTGATGGTCACTAGAATGGATTTTTTTATATACAATCAGAACGGGGCACCGATCGTTTTGAAATATGTGAATATTAAGGCTATGATCTTGGATATCAGAGACAAATATAGATCTGAAGAGTCTTCGAGATTAAATTGCATGAAAACTATCTCGGAGATTCATGATCTGGAAGATCACGATCTACTTTAGTGCTAGTAGCTCGGGTGATCTCCGAGATCGCTCGTTGATCTAGGATTATTACCTTGGAGATCACGGCATGATCTCGGAGATCAGATAAAAATATAGATCTGAAGAGTCTTCGAGATTAAATTGCATGAAAACTATCTCGGAGATTCATGATCTGGAAGATCACGATCTACTTTAGTGCTAGTAGCTCTGGTGATCTTCAAGATCGCTCCTTGATCTCAAACTGTTTTTCAGTGTGGGCCTTGATATACGGCGATAAATACCACTTACGCACACACATGAACGTATACTGCGGGCACACAGGCAGACGACCGAGGTGCACTCAGGCAGGTTCGTGTTCAATGCAGAAAACTGCTAGCTGTGGTACTCTGCCAACTCTAGGATTCCATTGCTCGTACTCTGAAGCTTGTCTTCCACAGCAGGCGTACTTGGCGATAGTCACTGTCGAGGGGCAGCACCTGATTATTTCTGTTTTGCATTCAGCTTTCTGGGGTAGGCTCTTCTTTAATTAGAAGACATATTCACAGCAGGAACAGATGGGACCAAATAAAGGGTACAAATAAAATATCACAAGCCCACAATGAAAGCAAACAAGATATCACTGCATCTTGTTTTAAACATATACAAAAATATTTAATATATATATATATATATATATATATATATATATATATATATATATATATATATATATATTCAAGACGAAAGACGCCCCTAAAGACGATCTATAGTCTAGATCATGGGTTTGTGGAGGGGTCGGGTGGAACCATGCAAAATCATGATTTTTTATCAATTATAATACATTTTTCCAAACTGGTCCACAATAGAAAACAAATATTTCAAATTTCAGGTCTATGGGAGAACCGGTCTGATTGGGTTCATCCCATTCATAGTAACAAACAAAATTATTAACACTTAAACCAACACAGCAGGTAGATGAACGCGTTTCGACAAAAATTGTCTTCTTCAGCATCTATGGTAGGAGGGATAAGGAACCCGTCATCAAGACATTCAGCAGTTTCATCGTTTGGATTTTTGTGCAAAAATTATCGTGCGATAGAAATATAAAGACACCGTTTTTGAGGATATTCCAATAATGCTTCTTGAATTATTCTAAAATGTATATAAGCAAGCTTCGATATGAGACAATCTAGCCTTATCACTGTTTTAAATAATGTTCTATGTTTTATCATCATTATTGTTTTTGTTATTATTATATAAAACTTTTTTCTCTCTTTGCTTAACCAACTCCTAATACAGCCGCAGATTTTGCCCATTTCATGAAGCCTGGCCTAAGATTAAAAGTATCATTTTTAGCTATATGTGCTGCTTCTGTAGCTTTCCTATTATCTTTGTTTTTACAAACTGCTATAATTTTAGCTCTATCCCAGTTTGGTAGATGATTTGTCTTCATGGAATGTATGACAAATGCACTGAATTCTGAGTTGTTTCGAAGGTCTCTTCTATGTTCTTTTAATCTTGTTTTTAGACCCCGTCCTGTTTCACCTATGTACGATTTCGTACACGACCCGCACGGCACCTGGTACACTACACTTTTTGGATCTAAGTCATCTGATCTTTCTTTTTCGCTAAGATGCTACTAAGTTTTTTACCGGAACAAAATGCTACTTTGCAACCCGTTTCTTCAAGTTTGTTTGCAATAATTTCAGCTGGTTTGGAGTAAGGTATCGTAACACATCGTATCTGCTCCTTTTGTTGGATTTCGCGGATCGTTTTCTTATATCTAGAGCTTTCTTTTTCATATTTATCAGAAATCCTCTCGGATATTTTAGCTTCGTGAACGAGGTCATAATATGTTCTATCTCTTCTTGCAGGTATTCATCACTACAAATACGAAAGGCCCTAAGAAAAAATCCTAATACTACTCCTCGCTTCACCCAATCACTGTGACCTGAGTAATAATGTACATAGCATTCCTTGTTCGTTGGCTTTCGATATACTTTGAATTTAACTTCGGCACTCCTAACAATCTCTGTGTCAAGGAAAGCTAGAGTTCTTTGATGTTCTTTTTCAATGGTGAACTGGATTTTCGGATCAACTGAGTTTAGTTGATTGAGTTTGGTTTCTAAGTCCATATCATTGGGGACTACAACTAATATGTCATCGACATATCGAGCCCAGATCACATTTGACCCCATTATCTCTAGGTAATGATGTTTTTCAAGCCATTCCATGTATAGGCATGCAGCAACTGGGCTTAACGGTGAACCCATCGCAAGACCACTGTGTTGAAAGTACTCATCCGAGTTGAAAGTGAAACCACCAAAACTCATGCACATTTTTAAGCAATTTTAAATAGTCTTGTTTTGGTAAGGGCAGATGGTCAGGG
This sequence comes from Lepas anatifera, assembly GCA_034440635.1. Lineage (NCBI taxonomy): Eukaryota > Metazoa > Arthropoda > Thecostraca > Lepadidae > Lepas > Lepas anatifera. Next base: position 648,049 of record JAOTON010000036.1, read on the forward strand.
TTCATGTTCTTTGTTACGGATTCGATAGCTTTCATTGCCCCTCTACTGAAACGTTCGTAAATAATGATTTAACATCAAAACTGGCTAGAAACTTATCTGAGAAGTCGATGTCCTTAATTTTCATCATGAGGTCATCAGTATTCCGGAGGTGTGCGTCGCTGACGGCACCCAACGAGCTTGATAGGGGTCTTGCTAATACTTTGGCGATACGATGAGGAGCACTGCCAATCCCTGCGTCCCATTACGTCAGGGATTGGCAGTGCTCCTCATCGTATCGCCAAAGTATTAGCAAGACCCCTATCAAGCTCGTTGGGTGCCGTCAGCGACGCACACCTCCGGAATACTGATGACCTCATGATGAAAATTAAGGACATCGACTTCTCAGATAAGTTTCTAGCCAGTTTTGATGTTAAATCATTATTTACGAACGTTTCAGTAGAGGGGGCAATGAAAGCTATCGAATCCGTAACAAAGAACATGAACCCTGACCATCTGCCCTTACCAAAACAAGACTATTTAAAAGTGCTAAAAATGTGCATGAATTTTGGTGGTTTCACTTTCAACTCGGATGAGTACTTTCAACACAGTGGTCTTGCGATGGGTTCACCGTTAAGCCCAGTTGCTGCATGCCTATACATGGAATGGCTTGAAAAACATCATTACCTAGAGATAATGGGGTCAAATGTGATCTGGGCTCGATATGTCGATGACATATTAGTTGTAGTCCCCAATGATATGGACTTAGAAACTAAACTCAATCAACTAAACTCAGTTGATCCGAAAATCCAGTTCACCATTGAAAAAGAACATGAAAGAACTCTAGCTTTCCTTGACACAGAGATTGTTAGGAGTGCCGAAGTTAAATTCAAAGTATATCGAAAGCCAACGAACAAGGAATGCTATGTACATTATTACTCAGGTCACAGTGATTGGGTGAAGCGAGGAGTAGTATTAGGATTTTTTCTTAGGGCCTTCCGTATTTGTAGTGATGAATACCTGCAAGAAGAGATAGAACATATTATGACCTCGTTCACGAAGCTAAAATATCCGAGAGGATTTCTGATAAATATGAAAAAGAAAGCTCTAGATATAAGAAAACGATCCGCGAAATCCAACAAAAAGGAGCAGATACGATGTGTTACGATACCTTACTCCAAACCAGCTGAAAATATTGCAAACAAACTTGAAGAAACGGGTTGCAAAGTAGCATTTTGTTCCGGTAAAAAAACTTAGTAGCATCTTAGCGAAAAAAGAAAGATCAGATGACTTAGATCCAAAAAAGTGTAGTGTACCAGGTGCCGTGCGGGTCGTGTACGAAATCGTACATAGGTGAAACAGGACGGGGTCTAAAAACAAGATTAAAAGAACATAGAAGAGACCTTCGAAACAACTCAGAATTCAGTGCATTTGTCATACATTCCATGAAGACAAATCATCTACCAAACTGGGATAGAGCTAAAATTATAGCAGTTTGTAAAAACAAAGATAATAGGAAAGCTACAGAAGCAGCACATATAGCTAAAAATGATACTTTTAATCTTAGGCCAGGCTTCATGAAATGGGCAAAATCTGCGGCTGTATTAGGAGTTGGTTAAGCAAAGAGAGAAAAAAGTTTTATATAATAATAACAAAAACAATAATGATGATAAAACATAGAACATTATTTAAAACAGTGATAAGGCTAGATTGTCTCATATCGAAGCTTGCTTATATACATTTTAGAATAATTCAAGAAGCATTATTGGAATATCCTCAAAAACGGTGTCTTTATATTTCTATCGCACGATAATTTTGCACAAAAATCCAAACGATGAAACTGCTGAATGTCTTGATGACGGGTTCCTTATCCCTCCTACCATAGATGCTGAAGAAGACAATTTTTGTCGAAACGCGTTCATCTACCTGCTGTGTTGGTTTAAGTGTTAATATCTGTCAACCACTGTTATACAAACAAAAATTATCTTACACAAGCTGGTCCACTGATTGGGATGATAGTTTGATGATACACAGCAGCTTCAAAAGACAGGTTTTCTAGTAGACAAATTTTCTCTTTGAAGTGAGCAGCCAAATCTTTCATATATTCCTCCAGGAAAACACAAAAAATTGCATCACCCAAGACTGCCCTCCTGTCATTCCTATATGGCTATCCATACTCTTTGTTCACAATTCTATTGTTGTATTGGGTACACTCCTAGTGTTTCAAATCATAATACATCTTATCCTAGTTTTCTTTCTGTTTATTTTTAATATTAATTATAAAAAAGCATGCAGATGGGCATTTTCAGAGGGCAGATGGATAAATTCATGCCAGAACCACTTTCATGTCTGGAAACAAACAGTAGCACTTGAAATATGAGTAACTTGATCCGAGAAGTGGATAAGAGTACATCAACTATTATGTACTGCATGGTACCAAAATAAATGGAAAATCTGTTGCAATCTGTGAAATTATCAAAAACATTTTCATACTTTAAAGAAGGTAAACTAAGCAGCAAATACACTAGCATGCGCACATTCTGCAGAGCTAGTATTTGTAACAGGTAGAAATTTGTAATTCAAATTACAGGCTTGATATAGACTTTTACTAGAGTGCACAGATATTGTAAATAGAAAGTTAGACCAAAAGAGAGGGAATATGGGACATTCAAAAATAATATGCCTAAACAATCATTGGGAAATTGCCATCACCAATCATTTTCACCCATTTTTGTACACAAGTTGACCTGTGCAACAATAAAAGAAGGATTTTTGGCATTGACACTACTCATAAGCCTTGTTCCATCTGTCAGCACAGTCTTGTCCGCAGGCCCTCGAACCTCTCCTCTAGAAAAGAAATATCAGCGCCACAACTGCCTCTAGTATGTGCTACTGCTTATCAAACAAAAAAATGAACCAGAATACTTATCTACCAATCACAAAATAGTATGCTACCACTATTGCGCTGTTACTGTTTTTCCAGCAGCACCACAGCAGGTTGACAGCCTGTAAATCTAAGATTGGTTCTAAGATTTGCTCTCAGGGAGAGGCTATAGTCATGTGACATAGACTCCTATGCTGCTCGCTGATTGGTGTTGACAGACGGAATGAGACCACAGCTATAATAGTGTGCCAAAATGAATAGTTATCAATTAAGCATACAATTTGCTTTCTGGAAACATTGTGAACCTAATTAATGCAGAACAGAAACATTAAATGTATTGCCAATATTTGATAGGATTAGTGCCTGACTACCTAACTCACTACACTCACTACAGAAAACATCAATAAGCATTGGTGGCCAGCAACGATGGATGGCAAAAATTAAACTTGTTTCATTAACTTTTCACTCATACATTTTTTTACCTCAAAGAAAATCTCAATTGACCACATCAAAGGCTCTAAATATTTTACGTACAGATAAACGACGATATTGATATGTTGATCACGAGACCGGAGCGGCGAAAGTCTCCTCGTCCGTAAAACCAACAAAAACTTTCGTCATGCCTCAAAAGAGGCTCTTCTGGATCGCGCTACCCGTATCTTTTTATTGTATCATTGTCGCTGCAATGCCATCATGCAATAACGAACAATTATTAATTATAATCTTTAGGGTGATCGGGCCCGCCGGCAAGCGCTAATAAGTCTTATAAAATTTGTATTCATATCTCCGTGTTTCCCGCGGATTCTAAAATGGTATATATCGATAACTCAGCGAAAGACATGATGACATCACATTGATGTAAGATAAGCCCACGTGACCAGATCCTATAAGGACTGGGCTTCTGATTGGTTGATGGTATTTCTTTAAAGTCCTATATTTCTTATTCAGAAGCGTTTTGGAAAGTTATTTTTATAAAAAAAATTTTATACATCAGGTTTAGCTACCAAACTGCTTTAATTGAATTTTTTACATTTTTTGATATAGAAATTGAAAGCCATAGCCCGGGCTACGTCATTTTATCGATACCATAAGGACTCCGTAAAGTCGTCTATAAATGTTGACTTCGAGGCCGATTTTGAGGTATTTTGAGCCTGAATTTGCGTCAATAAAGTGACGTAGGCCCGGCTATAGCTATCAATTTATATATGAAAGAATGTCAAACATTTCTTTTAAAGCAGTTCAGTAGCTAAAACCTATAATATCAAAAATTATTCTATAAAAATAGATTTCCAAAACGCTTTTGAAAGAGAAATATGGGACTTTAAAGAAATACCATCAACCAATCAGAAGCCCAGTCCTTACAGGATCTGGTCGCGTGGGCTTATCTTACATCAATGTGATGTCATCACGGCTACCCATGACCTATCAATATTCACCATTTCAAAAGCCGCGGCAAACGCGGAGATATGAATACAAATTCTATAACACTAATTAGCGCTGCGGTCAGGCCCGAATACCCTAAATATTATAATTAATAATTGTTCGTTATTGCATGATTGCATTGCAGCTAAAATGATACAATAAAAAGATACGGGTAGCGCGATCCAGAAGAGCCTCCTTTGAGGCATGAAGAAAGCTTTCGGTGGTTTTTCGGACGAGGAGATTGTCGCATCTCCGGTCTCGTGGATCAACATATCGTCGGTAATCTGCACGTAGAATATTTTGAGCCTTTGATGTCGTCAATTGACATTTTCTTAGAGGTAAAAAATCTATGCGTGAAAAGTTAATGAAACAATTTGAATTTTTGTCATCCATCTTTGCTGGCCACCAATGCTTATTGAGGTTTTGTGTAGTGAGTGTAGTGAGTTAGTCAAACACTAATCCTATCAAGTATGGGTAATGCATTTAATGTTTCTGTTCTGCATTAATTAGGTTCATGAAGTTTCCAGAAAGTAAATTGTATGCTTAGTTGATAACTATTCATTTTGGCCCACTGTTATAGCTGTGGTCTCATTTTGTCTGTCAACACCAATCAGCGAGCAGCATTGAGTCCCAGTCTGCAAAGTATGGCAGCAGGCTAGACGAGTCACACCAGCCACCTAAAATCATTGCACTGCCAGACACCAAAAATTCACACCAATCTGCCATATACCATAGAGAAAAATGCACCCTTTCCTACCCACACAATGCAATGCTACCTCTTGTATTAGTTAGTTAAATGTAGGTGTAGGAGGAAACAGTGTAGGTTCGGCCGTCGGGACCAAACTGTTTCCTCCTGCTCCCGTCCTTGTCACCTCTAATCCAGCCTGCTCCCTCGAGCGAGCCGTGCAGGTCACGTGACGTCGGGTGGCCCTCGCCCGCTGGGTCAGAGCGCGCATTCGGCTGTTGAGTGTTGTGGCGGTGACATGTGCGCGGCAAGAAACAATTTCAGGTATGTACTTTCGGGCGGGGGTTAAGTGTTCGCGAGATGACTGCGCGTGACAAGTGTTCTCGAATAGTGTGTTAAGCATCTCTGCAATTGGACAGGGGTTCCGAGAGATTTTGAGCCTGGTTGTGACCGCATCATGAATATCGTTATCTTATATACTATCGTCGCTTTGTGGTCTTGCAGATATTTATCCTTGAGCAGTTTCAGAACATGTGCTATTATTAGATCTCGGCTGTGTGCGTGTAAAATGGAAGTCGTCCAGAAGGCAGCCCATGATAGCCTCGCTAGTGTTATTAGTGTTGTGGGGCTTGCTCAGCGTGCAATCCGCCGTTTAAATTTGATGCATTGTCTGATACCTAACGTGCTTTCGGTAGTAACCGGTTATAATACATCTTCTGAGGTCTACACCGGCCTGTGAGGAGCGACGGTTGGTGAACTGCGCGGGACGAGATGGCGCTGGTTGTTCCCCACGGGTGGCGCCACTGCGGGTGCCAGAACAAACTGACGGACGTCACACATCACACACGGTCAGACCAGCCCAGCAACCAAAACTAAGCCGCGTTTACCAGGTTTCGAGGCCCGCACGTCCTCGGGGGCTCCTGGCCAGCCACCAGGATATCGCCGCCACTACAGTTACTGAAATTGTGTTGTTTTTTGTGAAGCTAACTTGATGATTTGTCCTTCCTTTAAACATGTTGATGTGTTCAAATATGTACGTACGTTGCTCGCTTATGTTCGATTCCTTTCCCTCCCTTGTTACCCAGGTTTAGCTGGATTCCCATGTCTGCTATTAGGGGTGTTCCAGTATTTTCATGGTTGCAGTGAATGTTCGGATTCTGCATTCCATTTGGGTTAGTTAGATATTTTGGATCCAGTAAGAGTCGGCTTTTGGGAGTTTAGAATCTCGTTAGTATTTTTTTCCACAGAGTAAATCCTTTGCCAGCTCTTAAGTTATGGATCGTCTTAGGGTTGCTGATATTCGTTTCGAATTGGGAAGACGGGGGATCGATTCCAGGGGCACCAAGGACGTGCTTCTTCAGAGGTTAACGGAAGCGTTGAAGAATGAAAACATGACCGAAGCTGATTTCTTGAGGCAGAGACAGCTGGATCCATCAGGGACTGGAGACAGCGGTTCAGACGCTGGATCTGTGGTGTCTAGAGCTGCCTCCTCAGTCAGTGAGAAGTCGTTGAAGGCGATGGAAGAAGCAAAAATATCGGAACTGCAAGCAAGAGATGAAGCGCTGTCAAAACAGAAGATGGAAGCTGAAATAGAGAAGAAGCGACTCGAGTTGGAGGCATTACAACGGGATCTGAAGATACAGGAAGAACGTGTTGAACTGAAATATCAACTGGCAGAAAGTAAAAAGAACATTGTCGAATTTGAGATGGCTAATGATGCGGCCGCCGTAAATGATACGGAAGCGATACGTCAGATTACGGACACAATGAAACTGACGAACCCGTTACCGAACAGAGGAGTCGATCCAGCAGCTTGTGGGGCAGGGGGAGCGCGCGATGACTTGGAGGCACCTGGAGAAACTCCATCAGCTTTTACGTGGCACCTGTTGCAGCAGCAGACTGATCTCACCAGAGTTATGATGGAACAGAATATCCGCTCTGCTCTTCCACGCGCTGAAATCGAAACATTTTCCGGTGATCTTACGAGATATCGATCGTTTGTTCACGCTTTCGATGCCAAGGTGGGTCAGCGCAGCATAACTTCTTCAGAGAAACTTCATTTCCTTTGGCAATTCACCGGGGGAAGGCCAAGAGACCTGGTGGAAAGCTGCCTTTTGATGGATCCGGAGGCGGGTTATATTGAAGCGAGAGCTGCATTGGAGCGCCGCTACGGAGATGTCAAGCGAATGGCCAGCGCCTATGCAGATAGAGCTCTGTCGTGGCCAGTGATCAGAAACGACGACGTGGAAGGCTTGGACAGCTTTTCCGTATTTTTGGTCGCGTGCAAAAATGCCATGAAGAGTCTGCCATCCTCAGCGAGGAGCTGGACCATGCCAGAGCGATGCGGACTATCCTCGGGAAGCTACCCTTCTCTCTTCAGGACCGGTGGCGTCGTGTGATTGACGATTTTGAGTATAATCGCGACCACGAGATAACATTTGACGACCTCGCCGATTTTGTGGAGAAGGAGGCCAGAGTCGCCAGCAATCCACAGTTTGGTAAGCACATGTTTGGAAAACAAGTCTCTGCTCCTCCCAATCATTCAGCAGTCGGAATGATGAGCAGAACATCAGACAGCTCACAGGCTAACCGGTGCCCAGTCTGCTCAGGTGCCCATCGTCTGAAGGAATGTCGGGTTTTTCAGATGAAGGGTAACGACGAGAAGGCCGACTTTCTCAGGAGGGGGCGGCTCTGTTTCCATTGTTACCTGCCCAATCACAGGGCCTTTGAGTGCGAAGAGAGACGCCGGGATAGACAGTCCGCTACGGAGCCGACGCGTGTAACGGCTGGTATGGCCAACATACCAAACAGGGGCTTGCCTGTTGTAGCCGTGAAGCTCAAGTATGGCGACTACTGTATTCAGACATTTGCTTTCATTGATAGTGGGAGCTCTGCAACCTTCTGCAAGTCATCAGTCCTGCCTCGTCTGAGAGTGCAGAGTACCTCTAACGTCAAACTAGCTCTCACGACCCTAGGGAGGGAAAGTGTTTTGGATACCTCTGTAGTCCATGGGTTGCAAATTTCAGACGTGAATGAGAACTGGACAACAACACTACCTCCCGTCTTCACATTAGACAGCATTCCCGTTTCTAGGGACGACATCCCAACTCAGGAGGACATCAACAAGTGGGGACACCTCGCCGAGGTTGAGCTTCCTGATATCGGGGACGCAGACGTAGAACTGCTCATCGGTGTCAATGTACCAGTGGCAACTGAGCCTCTGCGCGTGGTCCCAAGCTGCAACGACGGACCGTACGCTGTTCAAACTCGGCTCGGGTGGGTGGTTAACGGCCCGATACGACACGAGAAAAGAAGTATGCTGAAGGCCAGCGCCCACCGGATACAAATCTGTAACGCAGCTTATCACGAAGGATTTGAAAATTTGGCAACAGAGGCCTGTGGCATGTCTGGGGAAGACAGAAAATGGATGGAATCCGTGGAAGATTCCTGCAGACACAAGGATGGGAGATATGAAATTTCTCTGCCACTCAAGCAGGATTCGTCGCTACCTGACAACCATAGGATGGCGCTTACTAGGCTGGAGAGTCTGAAGAAGAGGTTTCGTGATCCGGAATACGCCCGAAAATATAGTGAAGTACTAGAAGATACCATCCAAAAGGGACACGCGGAGCCGGTGCCATCTGAGTTGCTGGACAGGGACGACGGACGCGTGTGGTACATTCCACACCATGGAGTAGTGCATCCACAGAAAAATAAATTGAGAGTTGTTTTCGATTGCGCGTCGACGTTCCAAGGACAGTCCTTGAACCAATCCTTGATGCAGGGCCCAAACTTGACCAATGATCTCACAGACGTTTTGATCCGCTTTCGTCAGGAATCAATCGCTTTCACAGCAGACGTCGAAGCCATGTTTTATCAGGTCACAGTCCCTGAGGCGGAAAGAGATTTTCTTCGGTTTTTCTGGTGGCCAAATGGCAACATCGGCAACCTTCCACGTCAGTTTCGCATGACCGTGCATCTGTTTGGTGCGTCCTCCTCACCCGCCTGCGCCAATTTCGCGCTAAGAAAGACGGCACAGGATTTCAGAGGAGATTTCAGTCCTGATGTAGCAGAAACAGTTTTGAAGAATGTGTACGTAGATGACGTCCTTCGCTCGTGCGAACATGTTGAAGAAGCAGTGCAGTTGGCAGCTGATCTGCAGTCCCTGTTGGCAATGGGCGGGTTCAACCTGACGAAATTCGCCAGCAACAGCAGGAAGGTACTGGACACAATACCCAAGGAAAAGTTAGCCCCAGGCATTGGGGAGCTTGAGTTTGAAGAAGATTTGCCTGATGAGAAGGTCCTTGGTGTTTTCTGGTGTGTCAAGGAAGACAACCTAGGTTTCCGTGTAACCCAAACTTCAAATGGCAAGGTGACCAGACGAACAATGCTATCTGAAATCGGTCGTCTATATGATGTAATTGGTCTGGCAAGTCCTTTCATTCTGCAGGGGAGAATTATTCTGCAGAACGTAATTCGCCTGGGGCTTGGGTGGGACCAGCCTGTCCCAGTTCATGTCAGCCAGCAGTGGATGGAATGGAAGGCGGGATTGGCTTCACTGGCACAGCTCAGGATCGACCGGTGTTTCAAGCCTGTGGGATTCGGTTCGAGTCATTCTATCACCATGCATCATTTTTGTGACGCAAGCTCCCATGGTTTTGGTACCGTAAGTTTCTTGCGGTACGAAAGCTCTAGTGGCAAGGTTCACTGTTCGTTCCTGTTCGCAAAGTCGAGACTCGCGCCGATTAAGGCCATTTCAATCCCTCGCCTTGAACTTGCGGCTGCTACATTGGCTGTGAAGGTGAATGCCAAGCTGGTGCAGTCGCTGCAGATCCGGCTGTCCGGGGTGTATTATTGGACCGACAGCTCAACCGTCCTGCAGTACATCCGAAATGAGAGCCGGAGGTTCCACGTTTTTGTGGCGAACCGACTAGCCATAATTCATGATGGTTCCAGTGTGGATCAGTGGAAATTTGTCGACGGGAATTTGAATCCAGCCGACGATGCATCAAGGGGCATGAGTGGGAAACAACTTCTCACGAATCGACGATGGATTAATGGCCCTGACTTCCTATGGGGGCGTGAGTGTGACTGGCCAGTGTTCCCGAAGCCTCAGGAGGAAATAGACAGTGCCGACCCAGAGCTGAAGCAGTCAGAGCTGGTCTCAGCGGTTGCAGTGGACGGCGTGCCTTTCGATCCCGTCCAGACCCTGGTTGAGAGCTTCTCCAGCTGGTTTCGTCTAAAGCGGGCTGTGTGCTGGATCCTCCGCGTGAAAAATCGGTTATTGACCTCCATACGCCAGGGAAACGGCGGAAGAAACGAGCCGGCTAGTTTACCGCCAGGGAACATATCGGTGGCGGAAATGAACAGCGCCGAGCTGGCGCTGGTGACATGGGTTCAGAGGAGCGCATTCTCAGCTGACATTAAGAATCTAGAGAGTGGTACACCAGTTAGAAACTCCAGCGCTATCAGCAGTTTTGATCCCTTTCTCGATGCGGGTGTGCTTAGAGTGGGAGGCAGACTGCGTCGTTCGTCGCTGCCGACAGACAGTACTCACCCTCGACTTCTCCCATCACGCCACCATGTGGTGGATCTCATTATTAGAGATGCTCACTTCAGGGTGGGCCACGATGGCAGGGGTCATGTGCTATCTGAGCTCAGGAAGAAGTATTGGATTTTGAAGGGAAACTCGTCTGTGAGGCGGGTGCTTGCAACGTGCATAGGCTGCAAGAAGCGACAAGGCTCATTTCTGATGCAGAAAACTGCAGACTTGCCCCATGATAGGATGCTGATGAGTGTTCCGCCGTTTACAGCCACTGGCTGTGACATTTTGGCACCTTTTATGTGAAGCAGGGGCGTGCGCAGACCAAGAGGTATGGGGTAATCTTCACGTGCCTCTCATCGCGAGCGACGCACATAGAAGTGGCGAGTTCGCTGTCCACCGACTCATTTATCTGCGCGCTCCGAAGGTTTATTTCGAGGAGAGGACAAGTTAAGATTATAAGATCTGACCGGGGAACCAACTTCACAGGAGCCAGTCGTGAGCTGAAGTCTGAACTGGATTGGTTAGAGCAAAATTCATCAGCTATCGAGGGGGCCATGCTACGTCATGATATCCAGTGGGTTTTCAACCCGCCAGGGGCCTCACACTTCGGGGGGTTTGGGAGCGACAGATTCGTAGCGTGCGCCGGATTTTCGAAGCCTTACTGACCTTGCAGCCTCTGACAGATGAAACTCTGCAAACTTTTCTCTGTGAAGCTGAGGCTATCATGAATAGCCGTCCTCTAACAGTTCTCTCATCGGACTCACGTGACCTGGAGCCGTTGACGCCCAATCACCTGCTGCTGCTGAATGGAGCTCCAAACTACCCCGTCTGCGTTACCATGGAGAAGGATCTGTATGAGAAAAGAAGATGGCGACAAGCACAGTATTTGTCTGATCTTTTCTGGAGGCGGTATCGGAAGGAGTACCTGGTTTCACTTCAGAAGAGACAGAATGCAAGACCCTCCAGAAATCTAGAGGTGAATGATGTTGTTTTGGTGGCTGATGAAGCTACTCCGAGGTCTGATTGGCCATTGGGACGTATTATGGAAGTGAAGCGATCTGAAGATGGTCTTGTTAGGAGTGCCAGGGTCTGGTCTAGGGGTAAGGCTGTGATCCGTCCGGTGACGAAGCTAGTTCTCATTTTGGAGGCAGATTGAGCCAATGGTCTCAATGGGGGGAGTGTAGGTTCGGCCGTCGGGACCAAACTGTTTCCTCCTGCTCCCGTCCTTGTCACCTCTAATCCAGCCTGCTCCCTCGAGCGAGCCGTGCAGGTCACGTGACGTCGGGTGGCCCTCGCCCGCTGGGTCAGAGCGCGCATTCGGCTGTTGAGTGTTGTGGCGGTGACATGTGCGCGGCAAGAAACAATTTCAGGTATGTACTTTCGGGCGGGGGTTAAGTGTTCGCGAGATGACTGCGCGTGACAAGTGTTCTCGAATAGTGTGTTAAGCATCTCTGCAATTGGACAGGGGTTCCGAGAGATTTTGAGCCTGGTTGTGACCGCATCATGAATATCGTTATCTTATATACTATCGTCGCTTTGTGGTCTTGCAGATATTTATCCTTGAGCAGTTTCAGAACATGTGCTATTATTAGATCTCGGCTGTGTGCGTGTAAAATGGAAGTCGTCCAGAAGGCAGCCCATGATAGCCTCGCTAGTGTTATTAGTGTTGTGGGGCTTGCTCAGCGTGCAATCCGCCGTTTAAATTTGATGCATTGTCTGATACCTAACGTGCTTTCGGTAGTAACCGGTTATAATACATCTTCTGAGGTCTACACCGGCCTGTGAGGAGCGACGGTTGGTGAACTGCGCGGGACGAGATGGCGCTGGTTGTTCCCCACGGGTGGCGCCACTGCGGGTGCCAGAACAAACTGACGGACGTCACACATCACACACGGTCAGACCAGCCCAGCAACCAAAACTAAGCCGCGTTTACCAGGTTTCGAGGCCCGCACGTCCTCGGGGGCTCCTGGCCAGCCACCAGGATATCGCCGCCACTACAACTTGTTATAAGGTCCCCTCCTGTGTCTTTATAACCATTCAGCCATTATTTGTTTGGTTTTCAGTGTCACCTTCCTTGCACCAGTCTGGGAAATTCACACCAGGTTGATGAAATTCACACCACTCGCTCTTGTCTCCTAGGGCACTCACCCTGACGAGATCTCGTCGAAAATGCCATACTTTGCACACTGGATTGAGTCTATGTCACATCACTATAGCCTCTCCCTGAGAACCAATCTTAGAACCAATCTTAGATTTACAGGCTGGCAACCTGCTGTGGTGCTGCTGGAAAAACAGTAACAGCACAACAGTGGTAGCATACTATTTTGTGATTGGTAGATAAGTATTCTGGTTCATTTTTGTCTGATTAGCCATAGCACATACTAGAGGCAGTTGTGGTATTTCTTTTCTAGAGGAGAGGCTCGAGGGCTTGCGGACAAGGCTGTGCTGGCAGACGGAACAAGGCTTATGAGCAGTGTCAATGCCAAAAAGTCTTCATTTTATTGTTGCACAGGTCAACTTGTGTACCAAAATAGGTGAAAATTATTGGTGATGGCAATTCTCCAATGATTATTTAAGCATATTATTTTTGAATTGCCCATATTCCCTCTCTTTTTGGTCTAACTTTATATTTACAATATTTGTGCACTCTAGTAAAAGTCTATATCAAGCTTGTAATTTGAATTACAAATTTCTACCTGTTACAAATACTGGCTCTGCACAATGTGTGCATGCTAGTGCATTTGCTGCTTGGCTTACCTTCTTTTAGGTATGAAAATTTTTTGATTAACTTTACAGATTGAAACAGATTTTCCATGTATTTTGGTACCATACAGTACATAGTAGTCAGTGTACTCCTATCCACTTATCAGATCAAGTTACTCATATTCCAAGTGCTACTGTTTGTTTCCAGACATGGAAGTGACTGTAGCATGAATTCATCCAGCTGCCCTCTGAAAATGCCCATCTGCATTCATGCCCATCTGCAGATGAATTCATCCATCTGCCCTCTGAAAATGCCCATCTGCATGCTTTTTATGATTGATATTAAAAATTAACTGAAGGAAAAATAGGATAAGATGTATTATGATTTGAAACACTAGGAGTGTACCCAATACAACAATATAATTGTAAACAAAGAGTATGGATAGTCATGTAGGAATGACAGGGGGGCAGTCTTGGGTGATGCAATTTTTTGTGTTTTCCTGGTAGAATATATGAAAGATTAGGCGGGTCACTTTGAAGAGAAAATTTGTTTACTAGAAAACCTGTCTTTTGTAGCTGCTGTGTATCATCAAGCTATCGTCCCAATGGACCAGCTTGTGTATGATCATTTTGTTTGATAGTTTGAATGGGATGAACCCAATCAGACCGATTCTCCCATAGACCTGAAATTTGGAATATTTGTTTCCTATTGTGGGCCAGTGTTGAAATAATGTAATATAATTTATAAAAAAACATGATTTTGCATGGTTCCACCCGACCCCTCCACAAACCCATGATCTAGACTATAGATCGTCTTTGGGGATGTCTTTGTTCTTGAATGTATATATTTTGCATATGTTTAAAACAAGATTCAGTGATATCTTGTTTGCTTTCATTGTGGGCTTGTGATATTTTATTTATATCCTTTATTTGGTCCCATCTGTTCCTGCTGTGAAAATGTCTTCTAATTTAAGGAGAGCCTACCCCAGCAAGCTGAACGCAAAACAGAAATAATCAGGTGCTGCTCCTCGACAGTGACTATCGCAAATTACGCCTGCTGCTGGAAGACAAGCTTCAGAGGACGAGCAACGGAATCCCAGAGTTGGCAGAGTACCACAGCCAGCAGTTTTCTGCATTGAACACGAACCTGCCTGAGTGCACCTCGGTCGTCTGCCTGTGTGCCCGCAGTATACGTTCATGTATGTGCGTAAGTGGTGTTTATCGCCGTATATTAAGGCAAATCCTCTGAGGACCTCAGTAAAACATGCCATTAAAAGTATTTTTTAGCCTAAAGGTAAGAAAACTAGTCATGCGAAGGGTCTTTATAGTAAAAAATCAAGTGGTCAGATTTTGTTCGTGGTCGTACGTGCGAAAGTCGGCGAAAATAATAAGTGACACCTCTGTGCTCAGACTATTGCGGTGAACATTTTATCAAACCGTGTAGCACTTATTGTGGACAGATGCAAAATCTGTTATGCTTTTGATGCACACTTAGTTTTTGGTTCGCTCCCAGCCTTCTTAGAGTGCACTTCAAGGACTGGAAACTAGGAGCTGCATACCCACTGGTGGGTTCAGGGAAAATTTACTTTCCTCCCAAGCTCTTTGATTTTCACTGACCTTTAAAAAAATGTGTATTCATGATTTTGGACCCTGTCCTCTCCTCCCCCCCACAAAAAACATTGGCCTGGATCCGTCACTGGCGTACTGAGTTATATCCTCTAGTCCACGTTGCACTCGGAAGATTGCTCGTTGGGGACTTGCAGACCTGATTGTTGCACGCGTTTCTCACCTGCCGAGGGTTATCACTCGCTTGTAATTTCCTGGTAGGTTATATTTTCTCATGTTTTTGTGAGATTGAATATAAGCCTCATTGATCAACTGATATCTGTTGGTTTTTAAAAGTAGATCAATTTTGCATTGCGTACCTAGCCGAGGAGCATGATTATAAATTGGTAAGATGTTTCATGGCTTTGCCTCTCGAATTGTTGACGCAAAATGGAGCCTGTGATCACACTGTGATCACATATTCGGGCACAGCCCCTCGTCAGAATCCTCATAATACAATAAGCGAAAACTTTTGGTCATAGTGTGATCAAGGCTTGAAATTTAGATCTGATATGGAAATCGAATGCTGGAATAATGCAGTTCGGTACTGGAATATTCAAATATTAGAACTCGATTCGAGGTTATCCTATCATTCTGACTAAAAATGTATGTGTTCACCTATTATATTATGAGAATTTTGGTGACCTGAATATATATCAGTGTATTAGCCCCATTTTGCAACTATGGTTCGAGGAGGCTGGTCATGAAACATCTTATCAACGTAGATAATCTAATAAACAATATAATAAAAATAACGGTTAATATACTATTTTATATAATGATATGATGTTATATGAAGTGCTTCTCGAATTGTTTGTTCTATTATGAGAAAGGACCGTTTCCGAACTCCGAAGTATTAAAAATAAAAGCTTATCATTTTCATAAACAAATGTCACTCATGAGGCTAGCAGCTTGCTTGCCCTAAAGCCGCGATGCGTCTTCTTAGGTTTAGACTCTGTGAGTACCAATGTTTAGATTAATTATAGAATCCTTTTTATTTAATACGAACTGTTCCAGGCTATAATTTTGAGGCATATTTTCTTGATGTGCCCTGATCAGAAACTAACTCAACTTGAAGTAAAAAACAATGTATTCTTAAATCTTGTATATCTATATACGAAAAAATTAGAAAGAGCTACCACCACAGACAGAGGAGTGAGGTGGCCAGTCCATCTCCAACCTGCAACACACAACAAACGTTCCCCCTGAAACAAAAAGTGATCAGGTTTGGGTTCGTGGTGCGTTCCACACTTGGTGGCTGCACATATTTTTGTTAGTTCATCCAAGGATCGTGGTGGCTGCTCTCTGGTTCCCCAGTTCTGACGCATATCAAGAGTTATTCTTCCGTATCACATTCAGCTATTCTCCGGTTCTCTAGACTACGTGTTTTTATATTCTCCGGAGACCAAAGAATTACAATTATATCAAAGAATGAGATGTCGACGGACACATTTAATCTGATTCATTAGTTGAGTGTTCCGGCCATATGGGGGGGCGCCCTGCAGGCCCCCCAACCGCCGCAGGAACATCGCCAGCCGTCGTGGGTCCGCCAGCGCCTCCCGGATGGGCGGGTCGTCCCGTCCAAATATGTCCCAGCTCAGGTCAGCGCACGCAGGGCACCGGGTCAGAAGGTGGTGGAGGATCTCATCCTCTCCATCGTCGCATTCCTGGAACGTGGCCTCCGGGTCCAGGCCGATCCTCTTTCGGTAGCTGCACAGGAGAAGGGAGTGGCCAGTGCGCAGGCGCTCCACCTCCACACTCTCCTGCCGTGAAAGGTCCAGGTGGTCTTTCAGGGTGGTCTGTCCTGGGACACCGCCACATTTAATCTCGAACACGTTTTATCTCGTACGGATTAACGTTTTATCTCGTTGTTTTACCAGATTAACACGCGCATTGACGGGGCTCTGAGCCACCTTCGCTTTGACAGGGGGGGCGGGTACCCCTAAAATCTCCAGAACCACGGTAGGTAGTGAAAAATGGTAAACGGCGTTGGGTAGCTCATACGCTTCTACATCGAAATATTTTAACAATTTTGTCAGGTCACTTCAATCGGATGAGTTCACTTTGTTCCGACTTATGTTGTCTTTAACTTTGAGGTCAGGTCACTTGACCTGTACTGGTGACCTGACCTGAGATGACCTAACCTTAAAATGTTGACAAAAGTTGTAAAAATGATGAGAGAAGGTATGCCAAGTTTTTTAACCCGAGGTTATTTTTAACCCGAGTGTGTTGAGTACCTACCTAATAAATGTGTGATGGCTTAAATTCCGTGGCGGCGCCCCTGCCTAGTTTTCTTTGCCTAGTGTTAGGAGTGTATGTTTTACCATGTACTGCGTTTTTACTGTTAATATACGCGTATGGATACAAGTACGGCGGCGCTACGCGCCGCCGTTTTTATCTTCTATCCGGAAGACCAGACGGGGGGCGGGTACCCGCCTCCCGTCAATGCGCGTGTTAACCCGCGCATAACTCGGACCCCCGCGCCCCACCGGGGGTCCGGCGCCACCTTCGCCCCACCGGGGGCCATCGATGCCCCCTCTAACTCCGAAAATATGGGCGTTAGCGCAAATCTGCAAAGTGCACTAGAAAGCTCGCGTGAATTCAGTAAGAAATTACTTCACATGTTTTAGTGTTCAGTTCAATGGTTTGACCTCCAGAGGTCAAATTAGGTCAAGATCGGCTATTTTTACTCAAATATGCAATGCTTAAGCAAACTGGGCATAACTCTTATGCTATAGAGCTATTGAGGTCTGGTAAAGTACATTTGATAGGAAATTACCAGTACAATTCCGCTATGGAAACGTAAAGACCTCCCGCCAGTGGTTTGACCTCCAGAGGTCACCTCTTGACCTAGTATGACCTGAGGTCACGAAAGGTCAGAAAGTGACCTTGTCGTATATCAAATGAAAGCCAGTGACAAGAAAAACACGATGGTGTTTATTTCATTGCTCTAGCTTAATTAGGTCAAAAGTTATTGTCAAAATACTGTTTTTGACCCCTGGTGACCTTGGATGACCTTGGAAATGTCAAAGGGAAAATATGGCCCCTGGAATCCGTGAAAAGGTGTCCAAAAACGCTTTTCTGATCAAGCCGAGCATTTTCAATCGTTTTTGTGACTTTTAGATCATAAGACAGCTTTCCCCATGCTTTTTCAATGGGAGAGGTCACCTCGTGACCTGACCTCAGGGCACGAAATCGAAAAATCCCGGATATACACCTTGTAGACCCTGGAGGGGTCATAAAGTGTAGGAAGTTTCAAATTGATCGACTCCGAAATGTAGCTCTTACAGAGCTCTAAAGTTGAAGTGAGGTGACCTTGGTTGACCTCGTCTGGTGACCTGACCTTGGGTGACCCGGGGTAAAAAATTTCAGGGATGGTGGGAAAATGATGCAGTGAGAGGTAGAGCCCTCAACCACGGTGCTGCGCCTCATCGTCTTTCTGCTATCCCGGAAAAACCTTAGGGGGCCATCGATGGCCCCCCGGTGGGGCGAGGGTTAAACGATTAATTAATCTCGAGACACATTAATCTCGAGATTAACACATTTAATCTCAAACAGCCACCCCTGCTTTTTTATTGGGTCGGTTTCTGGTTCTTGGTTTGCACGAAAACCGGTCAGCCCTCAAGAATGGCCTTCAGCAAAGGACACAAAAGACATTTTCGAACGGCGAACAGCGTGTCCCGGTGGTCAGAAAACAGGGGAACTGGTCTCCAATAGAGGGAAATCCGACGGATTGAGAACCATTGCAGGGAGCTGGAGACAAGCCGGTCCCAGTTTGGTACGCCGGTCAGATTAGAAAAATACTTGGGGCTAATATTCCCTTTCCCTCAACTACCCGGACGGAGGGATAACCAGAAGAAATTGTCCTTAGAATATTTACTTCATCCCATAGGAGGATCAAGAGGGCAAGGGGGCACGTGCCCCCCCTTCCCCTCTCTGATCAACTCTCGGTGAACCCTAAAATGTCGCGTCCCATCCTTTGCCCCCAGGATGCGAAAATCGGCGCACACTGATAGGATTTAGCGTCCATCTGATAGATTTTGCCGCTCAAAGGTGGCGCCCCCTTCCCTGGTCCGGATGGTGCCCTCCCCGGAGGTTACCCCCCGATCGGCAATCATGGATCCGACTATGCTTCATCCATTAGTACGCATGAACAAACAAGAAGAAAATCAGAAAAATTGTTTTTACAGTAAAAACTTCCACGACCTAGATTCGAACCCGTATTACCCGTGTGAGAGTCTGGAATGGAGGCCTCTATACCATCCCCGCTGTGCGACACCTGCCCGATTTTAAAAATTTCCTGATTAGTTTTCTCAAGCCGAATGTTTTGGACGAACTAATCTAATATTCGTATTTTTGAGGCTTAATAAAAATAAATTGAATACGAATACAGCATGAGAACATTTTCTATCTCAAATAAATCATTTATAGAACTTAAAACTTTGATTGATAGAATAGAGGTGAAGAGCAGGTTACAACCTATTATTGATATTGTTAGCAAATTTGAATAATTGTTGAGTGGCCTCCAAAAATTTAGCTGAAGATAAAGAAATGATTGACGGTACCAGAATCAGGATTTTTCAAATATTAAGAAACCACAATAAAAATTTTTGCGACAATGTCCCTTTAAGTAGATAGCTTCAGTGGCGGATCTAGCCGGTCGGTTTGGGAGGGGCAAACCAAAGTCGAAAAGCAAAAAAAAAAACGTCGCACAACTGCGCTAAAATATGACTTCCCGGTACGGGTGTTTGAGGCAAGAAGCAAAAAAAAAACGTCACGGGCTGAAAAATATGAGCTCAAGATCCTTTTTCCTATCCAAAGCCCGATATTTTCACTGAACTTAACTGGTTCCGTTAGAAGTTGAGAGTTAAAGCACCAAAATGTTGCCTATAAACTTAAAATGAGTCGGGGAAAAAAGGAGGTCGATCGCTTTGGGGGGGCAAAAACATAGTTTTGCCCCGAGCTTTTCCGTTTGGGGGGCAATTGCCTTTTTGCCCCCCCTGGATCCGCCACTGGATAGCTTTGCCCAGTGTAAAAAGTATCAGAGTCACTAGCTTGAAACGGTTTTCTAGGAAAGGCTAGGTAGAGCAACAGGACAGGTATAGCAAACGCCATATTCTAGAGGAATAAAAAACACACTTTTAGGGCCATGGAAGACATTTGTTTTGCTTTAAACAAACAGCATCCCGTAACATGCCGAAATAAACGGATGTTTTGCCAGGACGTCTCGGCTGGTGTTGAGCGTTTCATGAGCGGAAAGCAGCCCCTCAGGCAGCTCCCTCCTCTCCGTTAAGTTTTGTCTTAGCTGGACGCCTATTGCAGACGAATCTCACCATGAGAACATTCGCTACGAGGTAAAAAAACAAAAATATTGACCATACTTTAAAATGGTTATCCTGAGTTTTTCATCATATTTCCTTTTTATATCCCGTACCTTCCAGTATTGTTTGATTCTAAATTGCAGGATACATTGCACTCTTTGTAAGCACTTGTTTCCTGTTTTCGTTTTTTAAGGATTTTTTTCGTCACCAGAAACAAGTTCGCGCCATTGAAATGCATTCTACAAACTATGCACACTGCGCAAGTGAAACCAAATGATATCGTCCTTAAAAAGAAAAACGTGGTTAAGAAGTGAAAAACATCCTGAAGGAGAAAACGAAGCAAAAAGTTTACATATTTTAACACGCGCCTTTACCACCTTCGCTTTTACCACCTTCGCTTTCTGAGCCACCTTTGCGTTGACGGGGGGGCGGTACCCGTCCCCCTAAGATCTAAAAAATCACACTAGTTAGCAAATACGGTAAACGGTTAGCCCATCCACTTCTCCTTCGAAAATATTTGAACCTTTTTCAGGTCAAATTTAAGGTCACTAGAGGTCAAAATATGCCGTTATAGCGATAACATGTCACTGAAGGTCTTCGGTCATTTCATCTGAGCAAGTTAACATGCGCATTGACGGGGATCTGAGCCATCTTCGCTTTGACAAGGGGGCGGGTACCCGCCCCCCCTAAGATCTCGAGAACCGCACTAGGTAGCAAAAAACGGTAAACGTCGTTGGATAGCCCATTAACTTCTCCATTGAAAATATTTGTACCATTTTTTCAGGTCACATTTGAGGTCACTAGAGGTCAAAACATGCCGGCATAGGGATAACATGTAAATTAAGTTTTTCGGCCATTTCATTTGAACAAGTAAAGATAGAGAAAAACTATTTAAACTATCTGAATCCTCGCAGCAAGCCGAATCGAATGACATATAATATGGCATTGTTAGGTCAAATCCTTGATTTAACCTGACCTGAGGTCAGGTCAAGGTCAAATTGGGAAAAATGCATATCATTAGAACCGCAATAACGAGGCAAATCTAAGGCAGACAAAATAAACGCTCTATATCTAATCATCGCAGATATATTAAGGCAAAACAATTTTTCCCATGTATTTGCAATGGAGAGGTCATGGCTCGTCACTGACCTTAGGTCATCGATATAAAAATAACGGGACGTATTTTCGAGAAATAGGTGAGGCCATTGTGTGATATAAGTTTCAATCGGATAAGTTCACCCTGTTCCGATTTATGCTATCTTAAACTTTTCATTAGGTCAGGTCACTTGACCTGTACTGCTGACCTGACCTGAGATGACCTAACCTTGAAATTTCGACAGAAGTTTTAAAAATGATGAGGGAAAAGGTATGCCAAGTACGGCGGCGCTACGTGCCGCTATTAGGTATTATGCTATCTCCGAAAAAACCGAGGGGGCGGGTACCCGCCCCCCCGTCAATGCGCGTGTTAGGATAGAGCAAAACAAATTTAAACCATATGAATCCTCGCAGCAAGCCGGATCTAATGATAAATGATGTGACCTTTCTAGGTCAAATCAAGGATTTTACCTGACCTGAGGTCATGTCAAGGTCAAATTAGCTAAAATGTATATTATTAGAACTGCAAACACAAGGCAAATCTAGCGCTATCAAAATAAACGCTCTATCACCATCCGTTACTAAGTTATTCAGTTAAACCAATTTTCCATTTATTTCCGATGGAGAGGTCATGGCTCGTACCTGACCTTAAGTCATCGATATAAAAAATACCGCAACATACTTTAAAGAACTCGTTGGAGCTATTATGTGATATGAGTTTTGATCGGATAAGTTCACCCTGTTCCGATTTATGCTATTTTAAACTTGTTTTAAGTCAGGTCACATGACCTGTACTGATGACCTGACCTGAGAGGATCTAAACTTAGAATTTGGACAAAAGTTGTAAAACTTATGAGAAAAAAGGTATGCCAAGTACAGTGGGTCTACGCGTCGCCATTTTTATGCTATCTTCGAAAAGCCCGAGGGGGCAGGTACCCGCCCCCCATGAATGCGCGTGTTAACCCGCGCCCCACCGGGGGTCCGGCGCCACCTTCGCCCCACCGGGGGCCATCGATGGCCCCCCCTCTAACTCCGAAAATATGGGCGTTAGCGCAAATCTGCAAAGTGCAATAGAAAGCTCGCGTGAATTCAGTAAGAAATTACTTCACATGTTTTAGTGCTCAGGTCAATGCTTTGACCTCCAGAGGTCAAATTAGGTCAAGATAAGCTATTTTCACTCAAATATGCAATGATTAAGCAAACTGGACATAACTCTTATGTCATTAGAGCTATTAAGGCCTGGCAAAGTACATTTGATAGCAAATTGCCAGTACTTTTTCCGTTATGTGGAAGGTAAAGACCTCCCGCCAGTGGTTTGACCTCCAGAGGTCACCTCGTGACCTAATATGACCTGAGGTCACGAAAGGTCAAAAAGTGACCTTGCCGTATATCAAATGAAAGCCAATAACAAGACAAACACGATGGTGTTTGTTTCACCGCTCTAGCTTAATTAGGTCAAATTTTATGGTCAAAATACTGTTTTTGACCTCTGGTGACCTTGGATGACCTTGGAAAAGTCAAAGGGCAAATATGACCCCTGGGATCCGTGAAAGTGTGTCCAAAAACGCTGTTCTGAGCAGTCTGAGTATTTGCAATCATTTTTGTAGCTTTTATATCATGAAACAGCTTTTCCCCATGCTTTTCCAATGGGAGAGGTCGCCTCGTGACCTGACCTCAGGGCACGAAATCGAAAAATCCCGGATATACACCTTGTAGACCCTGGAGGGGTCATAAAGTGCAGGAAGTTTCAAATTGATCGACTTCGAAATGTAGCTCTTACAGAGCTCTAAAGTTGAAGTGAGGTGACCTTGGTTGGCCTCGTCTGGTGACCTGACCTTGGGTGACCCGGGGTAAAAAATTTTAGAGATGATGGGAAAATGATGCAGTGAGAGGTGGAGCCCTCAACCGTGGTGCTGCGCCTCGTCGTTTTTGTGGTCTCCTGGAAAAAACCTTAAGGGGGCCATCGATGCCCCCCCGGTGGGGCGAGGGTTAACTTAACTTCGTTTTTTGCATGCCTTAGTGTCTTCAATTTAGTGACTGCTATAACACAGCATGTAGTATTCGTAGCACCAAAAAATTACAACATAGTTGGGAATCAGATATTTATCTACTGCGCAACAGCGACAATGAGAGGCCATGGAGGAATGCTATTACGCTGCGCTCCATGCATTTCATCATGCGGCTCTGACGCTCCAGCAGTGTATAAACAAATATATTCTGAAGAAGGAATGCATAGTTGCCGGGGCACCGCAACCAAATCACCTAATTCCGTTTTCATGTCATCAAACACCAAATAAGGCCGCTTAAATCTTCAATAGTGTATGGTTTCTGTTCGGGAATGGAAAAAATTGGCTGTTTTCTCCTAGAACTGGCCCCTAAGAACTGTAAACTAACTTAATCATTCATATAAAATAGAGATGAATACATATTTGTGTTTCTATCTTTCATAAAAACCGCACGCTTCCTCAGGGGCCGTCGCAGACCAAGTTTTGGGGGACCAAACCCATGTCTGCCTCTCCTCCTGGGAAGGGGGGGAGGTGGGAGTGAATATTTTTTGCTCTACAGACCTAGTGTAAACACCTTTTTTCAGTGCTCGACAGACCTAGTATAAGGTACCTCTCCATGTACATGATTGCTCTCGGGGGGGGGTGGGGGTGAGAGCGTATATTTTTTTGCTCTACAGACCTAGTGTAAACACCTTTTTTCCAAAAATTCCGGCGTTGGGGGGTGCAAAAGATAGTTTGGCCCCTCTCCAGCGCTTGGGGGGGGTATGGCCGGAATGCCCCCTGCGTCCGCCAATGTGCTTTCTCTGTTTTCACCATTCTGTACGCTCCTCTTCAACCGCTGTATATAATATTTTTGCAATATTTGTTTTATTCATAGAGATTGAATAAGAAACAGACATAACTGGTTGCAGAAGTTTAGTTCGATAATGAGTGCACTTGTGATTATTTTACTTGGAGATAATTCAGTAATGCATGATAGTGAAATATTTATCGGGGTTAACACGCGCATTGACGGGGGTCTGAGCCACTTTCGCATTGACGGGGGGGCGGGTACCTGCCCCCCTAAGATTTCGAGAACCACGGTAGGTAGCGAAAAACAGTAAACGGCGTTGGGCTACCCATCCACTTCTCCATCGAAAACATTTGAACCATTTTTTGTCAGGTCACATTTAAGGTCACGAGAGGTCAAAACCATGACCGTCATAGGGATAACATGTAAATTCAGTTTTTCGGCCATTACATCTGAACAAGTAAAAATAGAGCAAAACAACTTAAACTGTATGAATCCTCTTAGCAAGCCGAATCGAATGATATATAATTTGGCCTTGCTAGGTCAAATCAAGGATTTGACCTGACCTGAGGTCAGGTCAGGGTCAAATTATATAAAATGCATATCATTAGAACTGCAAAGCCCAGGCAAGTCTAATGCAGCTAAAATGAATGCTCTGTCACCATCTGTTACTGAGTTATTCTGTAAAAAACTATTTTTCCCATGTATTTCCTTTGGAGGGGTCATGCCTCGTACCTGACCTTAGGTCATCGATATCAAAAATACCTGAACATATTTCAGAGAACTCGGTGGGCTCATTATGTGATATGAGTTTCAATTGGATAAGTTCACCCTGCTCCGACTTATGCTATCTTAAACTTTTTTGAGGTCGGGTCATTTGACCTGTACTGGTGACCTGACCTGAGATGACCTAACCTTAAAATTTTCACAGAAGTTGTAAAAATGATGAGGGAAAAGGTATACCAAGTACGGCGGCGCTACACGCCGCCGTTTTTCTACTATATCCGAAAAACCCGAGGGGGCGGGTACCCGCCCCCCGTCAATGCGCGTGTTAATATTGGGCTCCTTGCTCTGATCTGCTGCTCCTGCATGGCCTGGGGCCCATTGATGTGATCTAGACTCCTTTAGTTGGATTGGGACCTCCTGAGGTTGTCTGCGGTCGTTGAGTTGGCCTTCAGCCCCTCAGCTGGTTTTTGACCCCTGGGATGGTGTGAGCTCTCTTAGCCGGTCGGAACTCTGTGCGGATCTTATGACCCTTGGACTAATCTGGCACTGGCCCCTGGCTTGGCACTGGGCCCCCTGAGCTAGTCCCGGCCCCCACCCCCTGAACTGTTGCGGGGTCCCCTTAGCTGGTCTTGGTGTTCCTGACTTCGTCTTCCGACACCCAAGGTGGTTTGGGGCGCTTTGAGCTGGTAGGGACCCCTGATATGAAATTACGAAAGGGTCCTGAGCTGGTCTGAGCTCTTTAGTTGTTCGGGAGGTCTCCATTGAAGCCATTACGTAGCAGGTCCCCTAACTTGGTCTTGGGATCTCAAGCTAGGTTGAGGCCCCCTGGTGTAGTAAGGAACCTCTGAGTTGGCAATGACCCCTTACACTGGAATGTGCCACCTGTGCTGGTCTGGACCCCCTGAACTCGTCGGGGCCCTATGGCTGGTCTGGCACCTTCAGCTGGTCTGGGCTCCTGAGCAGATCTGGGGTCCATCAATTGATCTTAGGCCCCTCAGTTTGTGTTGAGCCCCTTAAACTGTATTCTAGGGGATCTGGAACCATTGGGTTGGCAAAGGACCCTCTGAGATGGCATTGTGCAGTGTTACTCATTGGCGGATCCAGGAAAAGTTTTGGAGGGGGCCAAAACATCGTTTTGGGGGCCAAATCGAGAAAAAATCGCAAAAGCATAGGATTTAAAAAACGGCCAAAAGTCGGTCGTTTTGGGGGCCAAAGATACTATTTCGGGCTTTGGGGGGCCATGGCCTTGCCCCTGGATCGCCAGTGGTGTTACTGACTTGGTCTTGGGGCCCGTTAGCTAGTGTAGGGCCCCTGAGAGAACTAACTGGATATCTGTATCCACAGCCAGGAATCAGGGTTCGCACAGAACTTGTGGCTGTAATGGGTGTAGTAGCGAGAATCTCGCCCATCAGTCTTCACCGCTATGATGCCTGAGTTGGGGAGAGCGACATGGACCCCGCGTGAAAAGTGAGGGGGACAAAGTATGTTCCGAACCCTCCGACCACCCCCCCCACCCTGAGCGACAGGACCCATGAATCTATCATAAGAGAGTTGCCATTCCTCGGACGCACCGTGTCCATTTTCACTTTTTTGTCGGGGGTAAGGCTCTTGACAGTGTGAGATCCCAGTATTCTACCAGCAAAGTCTCCTCCCAGGTTCATCGCCGCCAAGCCTGCGCGGCGATGAACCTGGTGGCGTCTCTACGTCCAACTCTAGCAATCTTGCTCCAAAGATGTCGCTTAAAAATATATAGATGGCGTTTGCGATGCTGGCAAGGTGAAAACCCTCGCGCTGAGCCAGCAAAGCTCTTGGCAGCCAACTGTCAGTCAGACCCAGATTTAAAAAGTTGTGCTCAGTTCAAACTAGAGATATAACTGTAAGGCCCATAAACGCGCTTTTCCTTCTTTGCAATTGAAACATAGGTTTTGTAGGTAATCGTGCATGCTAGCCTAAGCAGTTTTTTTCTTTTTAAGGTGTAGCGGAGGAAGAATACCTCTGACACAGTGGCGGATCTAGCCGGATGGTTTGGGAGGGGCAAGCCAAGGCCAAAAAGCAAAAAAAACGTCATGCAGTGCATTTTAATTGCGTTACAGTATGCCTTTTCGGTAGGATTTTGGGAACTGGAGACGAAAAGCAAAAAAAAACTACTGGGTGAAAAACACGGACTCAAGATACTTTTTTTCCTATCCAAGCCCCAATATTTTACACTGAACTTCACAAATTCTGTTTGAAGTTGGGAGTTGAAGCACCAAAATCTTGCTTACAAGCTAAAAATGAGTCGGGGAAAAAGGAGGTCGATCGCTTTGGGGGGGGCAAAAACATAGTTTTGCCCCGAGCTTTTCCGTTTGGGGGGCAATTTCCTTTTTGCCCCCCTGGATCCGCCACTGCTCTGGCATGACCGAGCCGGTGTATTCACGTAAGCCTCCAGAGAAATTTAGCAAAAAACTGACTGCAGTGTATTTCACTTCCCATTTGCCAATGGCTGGCATCGCTGCTGCAGGAGCTGCACTGTGCCCACCGCCAGTCTGGGAAGGGGACGAGCGGCGCGTCGACTGCCAGCGTGGGCCGGCTCAACTGGCTGGCCTTGAGTGACGTAGAAGCTTCAGCGGGGCGTGCGGTGGTGCGGCCGTGCGCCGGACTCCCGCAGCTGAGTCGACTGGCAGCGTGCCCCGCGGCCCCGTGACGTCACCAGATACGTCGCACTTGAGTTTGAATGGTCACGAAGGGGAATGTCTAGCACACACATGTAGCATGTGTATGCGAAAACACCGTTCAATTTTTAACCATTCACCTCATTCCGTGCTGCCTCATTCTATCCCGGAAACGTCGCTAAATGGGGGTGCTGTGGCTTGCGGGAAGGGCACTTGACTTGCATGACGCTGACCCTGGTTCAAATTCCCGGGCGGATATTCTGCGTAAGTCTTTCCGATCCCCATAATACTCGTATCCTCTCAACAGGGTGAGAGTTGGCGACACCATATTCACCTCAGCAGTCAGTGTGACGTACGGCTCCCCTAAACCGCGCTAAAGCGCTAAAGCCCCGTTTTCCCTGAAATTCTCACGAAATAATGTCCCATCCCACACCAAAAGAGCCTGAAAAAAATAATCCAGTCCGTTCCGTTCTTTATCGTTCCGCAATTCTCCTAGTTAACGTTCCTGGCCTCTTGCAAAGCGCGACTGCAATACTGCCGCTCCCATGCCCGCCAGGCGTGTGCCACGATAGGTTCAGGCAGGAAGACTGGTTTTGCACCACGGGTTCGTTCTGTGTCTTTTACCGATGCCTTCGGGCCCAGACCGTTTGCGGCCTGGTTGTTGTTTTTCCAATTCTGTCAGGATGTATATTAGGGGCCCTTTTGGAAACTTTTTCTTGAATGTTTCGGGACCAGTCGGTTTCTGATGTTCTCGAACCCACTAATTTCGAATTTGACCTTAAAATTTTGAATTTCAAATTTTTTCAGCCCGCCCCTGCGCCTTCAAGTTTTCGAAAAACAGAGAAAATGCAGGTTTTTGCAGCCCCAAACAGTCATCTCTTATAAGAATAGCAAAATAAAATTTAATTCATCAGTTAGAACAGTTCCTTACCTACAGTTCTGCGCAAACTGCATGTTCATGGGGTTTCTTATGCCTAATTTATAGCACCTCAAATATTGCAATTTTTGGCCTAACGGTGGTATACTGTGCCGCACGGCACCTTACTCCGGGCAGTCCAGGAAGCATGATGACTTAAAATGTGGTACTTATACATTATTTTTCGCATGAATTCAATCAGGAATGCCAGTTTGCATGGTGTTCTAGCTCAAGATGTGACAGGGACCAATGTAAGCAATTATTTTTCGGGAGAAAATTAGCGAAAATAGTGAAAAATCCTTTATTTAGAACGAAAATGAGGCAAATCGATAAAGCCTGCCGACCAGCAGGTTTCAGTAGGTCGTGCCACTCTTGATGAAGGGATACCACTATATCAGCAAATTAAACATTCTGACAAGAACTGCAATACAAGGCATAAAAACAAAGCATTGCCAGAGTACCTTTATTTCCCGATGGATAGAGACGACAGCCTTCCACTGTCATGAGCTACAGGGACAAGGGCTGAAGCGAAAGCAGAGTCGACTCAGGGCACCACTGGTATCTATTTTCCCTGACGGCAGCGAAACGTCATCTTGTTAAGCGCCTTGCCATCTTGGCGGTCAGCGCCACACAAGCTGGCAACTGACTCGCTTTTCAGTTTTAAGGCCCTCTATTGACTGAGTGTAGCACGGTATGCCTGTCCGGAGAGGTGACCCGACTAAAGCCCTGAGTTGGGTCTGTGTAAAGCCGTTGAGGAAGGGTGGCTCCACATTTGGTGCATGACAGACCTTTTTTACGTTGCTGTGCAGCTCCATGTAGCTGGTCGCACATCGCTTGAGCTGCCTCAGCAGCACTGGTAGCGCCGGACACAGGCGCCATACGCTGGGCCCTTTAACGTTGGGCCTGTGCGCTAGGGTGTCCCGAAAATTTTTTCGAGTTTCCCTAATACGAGCAAGGGAATGATGTAGCTATATAAGGATAACCTAAATAAAAAATTTCAGATTTTTATCTTCATTTTTGGAGAATCGCCACCACTTTTGATATTTTGCTTGAACACGCCCATTGGCGGGGGACGGGTGCCCGCTACTTGGATGTTTCACAGATAGCCGAAAAACAGCTGCATGCAGCACTGCTGCACATGACATACCTTTTCCTTGATTGATTTTACAAGGTGTGTCAAAACTTTGAGTCGAGGTCATTTAAGGTCAGGTCAGGTCAAACCCTTGATTTAACCTAGCAAGGTCATATTACATGTTATTCAACGCAGTTTCAGAGAGAATTCCAACCGTGCATGCTCTTTTTGTTACAATTGATCTACATCAAATGATATAACGAAAAACCTTCACTTACATTGCATCCCATTGTGACTTATTTTGGCCTCGAGTAACCTTGGATTTGACCTGACAAGAAACTGTAAAGACGTGTTCGATGCCTAATGGTTCATTCGGATGGAAAAAGTCACCAAGAGAGGTCGTGAGGAAATGAAGTGAGATTGTGTCTACCTGTCTGGTGTGAACTCAGGTGACGCGGAAGCTGCTCGGCTGCCATGAGGCAAACACTGGCAGGGGTGTGGACAAGTTTGAGGTAGTGAAGGAGTGCCTGGTCAAGTGGTGCCTGAAGGAACAATTGGTGGGTATGGTGTTCGACACCACCGCTTCCAACAGCGGGGAATATTCTGGAGCCTGCAGGCTTCTGGAGGCCTGGCTGGACTGCCCCATCCTGTGGCTGGCCTGCCACAGAAACGTGGCGGAGCTGCATCTGGCATATGCAGTGAAGTACATAAAGTCATGGGCAGCACCAAAGATTCAGGGACGGCCCTGTTCCGCCGACTGAGGGTCCAGTGGAAGGATTTGGAAATCAAGTACAGAGAACTAGAACTGACCGACTTCGCCACCGCACAGCCAAAACTGCAAGAGAGGTGTTGACTTGGGCCAAGGAGCAGCTGGACAAGAATAATTTCCCCGGAGATGACTGCAGTTGATGAGTTTATGTTGATGAGTTCCCCAGAGATGAGTTTATGCAGTTGGTGGCTATTGTCTGGGGGAAGGTGGAGGGAGGATTTTACATTCAAGTTGCCCGGTCCCGACCATCACGCTCGCTGGATGAGCAAGTGCATATACTTTCTCAAGATGAAACTGATCAGTGAGATCTTTGATATGTCAGCGGAGGAGCAAAGCCAGGTGAAAGCCATCTCTGAGTTCATCCTGCCCTTCCACGCCAGATATTGGTTTACAACGCCGCTGGCTAGCTCTATTGCCAGGCAGGACCTGGATATCATGAGCAGCATGTTGGAGCACAGGAAAGTGAACCCCCCCCCCCAGCTGTCCTGCGAGGTATTGGGCACCACATACCGCCATCTCCGGTATCTGACCCCGCAGATGAATCATGGCTGCTCTTCGACCTACTTGACCTTCCTGGTCCCCAGGACTGGCTTCTCGATCCCGCTTTGAGCTGAAAATTGTCCTCCGACTACACGAAACTACAGGAGTTTGCCACCAACCTCATTATCGTGAACGATATAGCTGAGCGGGGGGATCCACCTTGCCAGTTCCGATGTACTAGTTCCGTTAAGTGTGTCCATCACGTCAGACGTGAGGAACTGGCGTAGCCGCATGATTAATCGCACCAAGCATTGTCTGTCATCCTTGTCTGACTCCAAGCCACATTTTACCGCCATGTAGCGCAAATAAGTGCAATAATTGAAGCATAATTCTGATGGTAATCTGCAATAAAAATACGATCAAAACAGTTCTTCTTAACTGTGCCCTGTGGTGGTTCTAAGCCAAAGAGTAAAAGTGGTGGCGATTCTCCAATTAATTGTTGGGGTTTAACGACGCATTAACTGCCAGGGTCATACGGCGTCGCGGCGATTCTCCAAAAGTGACAATAAATATGATATGTTGGATTTTGACTCTCTGTGCATAGTCACATTATTCCCTCGCTCGTAGTTGGTAACTCTTAGTGTTTTTCTTCGGGACACCTTACTACACACACCATTGGAATTATCGGCAAGCCGCGTCGATTGCTATTTAGTATGACCTTGCTAGGTCAAATCTAGGATTTGACCTAGGATAGTGATTTGACCTAGCCTGTGGCCATGTCAAGGTTAAGTTGGGTGAACATGCTTATCATTCGAATTGCAGTGACAAGACAAAGGCAATGCCGTGAAAATAAGCGCTATTTCTCCATTTCCTAAGAATTTATGGAGCTTAAACCACTTTTCCCATGTTTTTCCAATGGAGGGGTCACAGAACTTACCTGGCCTTAGGTCATCGATATAAAAATCCCGAAAGAACATTTGTAAAGGTTGGTGGACTCATTGTGTGATATGAGTTTCAGATTGATAGATTAAACCTTTCCTTACTTATGCAATCTTCAACTTTTTGTGGAGGTCACTTCACTTGACCTGCGACAGTGACCTGACCTGAAATGACCTGGACCCAAAATTTGGACACAACTTGTAAAATTCATCAGAAAAAGGGTACGCGAAGTATTACGGCGCTGCGCACCGTGGTTTTTGGCTATCCGCGAAAACCCCAATGGGGCGTGGTAGGTATCCGCCCCCGTCAATGCGTGTGTCAAAGCAAACCATTAAAAGTGGTGGCGATTCTCCAAAAATGAAGATAAAAATCTGAAATTTTGTATTTAGATTATCCCTATATAGCTACATCATTCCCTCGCTCGTATTTGGGAAACTCGAAAAAGTGATTTTTCGGGACACCCTACTGTGCGCCGACCAGAGGAGCTGTCCGCCGGCTGCTGGGAGGTGCTGGGAGAGCACTGCCCGCTCTCAGAAGCGACGCGCTGCTCACTGCAGGAGGTATTGGGTGTACGCTTTAGATAGGGACTTGACGACGCACCAGATAGGGACTTGAGTCGCACTTGACTCTGGGAAAGTTGTCGATTGGCAGCAAGTGCACTGCCCCAGAGATTTCTCGCCAATTCAGCTGGGACCTGAAGCTAGCGTACCTCTGTGCAAAGACGGGGGACGGGGGATGCTAGTGCTGTCGCCCATAAGGCACACGGCAAACTGTACCAGGCGCGGTGGTTCACGGCGTAGAATCGCCTGCTGCTTCTGCACCTGTCCAGGGCTGAGCCATCAATTGAGCTGTAGGTACTGGCGCAGTACGTGGTCTGTGTCCACGTGCCAATAACAGTCCGAATCAAGCACGAGTGGGACGCTGTCCACGCTGCCCACCACCTGTCAGAGGGGCTGTAGCTGCAGCGAAAGTACATAACCCGTGACGCACTGATAGTCGTGCAAGATATCGTGGCGAGGAACGCTCTCATGGCGCATCCGGAAAGCATCATTTTGGCGATGCTGGGTGAAGACGACCAGAAAATCAGAGCTGCAGCCGTCAGTAAGATCGTCGTGTTCCAGCAACGCGAGGTTAACACCAGCGCAGGTGAAGTCGGTCCTTATCCAGCACGTACACCTAACGCCTCCTGCAGTGAGCAGCGCGTCGCTTCTAAAGAGCGGGGCAGTGCTCGCCCAGCACCTCCCAGTAGCCAGCGGACAGCTCCTCTGGTCGGCACACATGCCCAACGTTGGAGGGCTGAGCGCATGGTGCCTGTGTCTGGCGCTACCAGGTGCAGCCGGGGCAGCTCAAGCGATGTGCGACTAGCTACATGGAGCTGCACAGCAACGTAAAAAGGGTCTGCTATGCACCCAATGTGGAGCCACCCTTCCTCAACGGCTTTACACAGACCCAACTCAGGGCTTTAGTCGGGTCACATCTTCGGACAGGCATTGCGTGCCACACTCAGTCAATAGAGGGCCTTAGAACTGAAAAGTGAGTCAGTTGCCAGCGTGTGCGGCCCTGTCCGCCAAGATGGCAAGGCGCTTAACAAGATGACGTTTCGCTGCCGTCAGGGAAAATAGACGCCAGTGGTGCCCGGAGTCGATTCTGCTTTCGGTTCAGTCCTTGTCCCTGCAGCTCATGACAGTGGAAGGCTGTCGTCTTTATTCATCGAGTAATAAAGGTACTCTGGCAATGTTTTGTTTTTATGCCTTTTATTGCAGTTCTTGTCGTAACGCTTAATTTTCTGATATCGTGGTATCCCCACATCAAGAGTGGCACGACCTATCAAAACCTGCTGGTCGGCAGGCCTTACGGATTTGCCTCATTTTCTTTCTAAATAAATGATTTTTCACTATTTTCGCGAATTTTCTCCCGAAAAATAATTTCTTACATCCGCCCCTGTCACCTCTTGAGCTGGAAAACCATGTAAACTGGCATTCCTGATTGAATTCATGCGAAAAATAATGTAAAAGTACCACATTTTAAGTCAGAATGCTTCCTGGACTGCCCGGAGAGCAACGCGCCGTAAGGTGCCGTGCGGCACAGTATACCACCGTTAGGCCAAAAATCGCAATATTTGATGTGCTATAAATTAGGCATAAGAAACCCCATGAACATGCAGTTCACGCAGAACTGTAAGTAAGAAACTGTTCTAACTGATGAATAAAATTATATTTTGCTATTGTCAGTGACTGCTATTTGGGGCTGCAAAAACCTACATTTTTACTGTTTCTCGAAAACTTGAAGGCGCAGGGGCGGGCTAAAAAAAATTAGAAATTCAAAATTCAAAGGTCAAATTCGAAATCAGCAGGTCCGAGAACCTCAGAAACCGACTGGTCCCGAAACATCAAAGAAAAAGTTGCCAAAAGGGCCCCTAATGTATATGTGTACCTGTGCTCCTACCAGTGTATGCCAGCGGAATGCTATCACCGCGGGTACCTATTTCTTCTTCAGGAATCGACTCTCGTTATAGCTGGCGTTCGTGCGCACAGGCTCTGTCCCGGGTTCAGTGACGGATTTGGAATATCAGTACAGTGGAAAGAAGCGCTAGGGGAGCCTATACCACCTGGGGCACGCCACAGGGGCACCTTCCCGACGCACGTTTCTGGCCGTGGGTGTTTTAAATCTTACCGGGACGCAGTGGAACAAACTTGACCAAAGCCCCGGTAGCTCAGTTGGTAGAGCGTTGGGCTCCGGCCGGCTGCTCAGAAGCATGCGGTGGCAGTGCATGTACAGGCTTGGGATCGGTTCCCCTGAGACGCTCCGGCGCTCAATAGTTTACCCGACGTACAGGTCGGCTGGCAACTGACTGGTGAGAGGGTGACATGACCGTCCCTGTGCTTTGTGGGACGTTAAACTTTGGCTTCTAAATTAACCCTTCATTGTGGGAGTTGCTCGTTCGGGTGGTGGGGTCGGGGTCTCCGTGACAAGTCCCTTGATGACTTGAGTGAGACTCTGACTCCAACAGTCGGACTGGGAACAACTTGGACAAAATTTAGATAAAAAAAAAGAAAAAAGAGGCGCTATTGTCTGATTGTACGGAGAGAGGCGGTCAAATGGTCAGAAGGAGGCCTACGTCTGTCACTGAATGAGCAGCAAAGGATGACAGAATTCGAGAAAGCAGCGGGGTCCCTATCAGGGCCACCTTCTAAGCAGTGGCGGCGGATGCTATTTTCGGATGGGGGCAAGAATTTCCCAGGGGCCCCGTTGACGATGGGGCCCCCAAAAACTGCAATAGATTGGTTGGGACTTGCTGCCTGAGGTCAGAGGCATAAGCGCAGGGGCGGATCCAGGGGCTGAAGGAGCTTCAGCCCCCTTTGCCCCATTTTTCGCCATTGTTCGGCCTTTTAAGAAGGGGGACCTTTTCGCCATTTTTCAAAGTTCAGCCACTTCTAGCAAAGTCCTGGTTTCGCTCCTGCATAAGTGTCACAAATGCTAAAATATTTTTTGCCCACTTCAAAAATGGCTATTCCTCACTGTTGTTAAGTTGTCCGTGTAAAAAAAGAGAGTCTGAGACCAAGCTGAGACCTGAGACCAGGCTTGGGGCCCCCTGAGACCAAGCTCGGGGGCCCCTGAGATCAAGCTCAGGGCCCCTGAGACCAAGCTCCGGGTCCCCTCATACCAAGCTCAGGGCCCCTGAGACCAAGATCGGGGCCCCTTGGGACGAAGCTTGGGGGCTCTTAGAGGTCAAGCTCGAAGGCCCCTGAGCTCAAGCTCAGGGCCTCTGAGGCCAAGCTCGGGGACCCCTGAGACCAAGTTTGGGGGCTCTGAAACCAAGCTTGGAGGCCCCTGAAACCAAGCTCAAGGCCCCCTTAAGACCAATCTCGGGGCCCCTTAAACCAATCTGGGAGGCCCCCTTATACCAAGTCTGGGGCCTTTGAGACCAATTTCGGAACCCCCTGAGGTCAAGTTCAGGGGCTTCTGAGACCAAACTCGGAGGCCGCTTAGACAAGCTCCGGATTCCCTTAGACAAGCTCAGGGCCCCTGAGATCGAGCTCGGGGAGCTCCCTTAAGGCTAAGTTTGGGGCCCCTGAGACCAAGCTCGGGGGGAGGGGGCGGGACACAGCTCGGGGGCTCCCTGAGACCAAGAGTGGGGCCCTGAAACCAGGCTCGGGGGCTCCTTAGACCACGCTCTGGGCCCCCTGAGACCAGGCTCGGGGAACCCCTTTAGGCTAAGCTTGGGGCCCCTAAAGACCAAGCTAGAGGGTCCCCGAGCCCAAGCTAGAGGGGCCGCCGAGCCCAAGCTCAGGAGGCCCCTGAGATAAAGCTCGGACACTGTTCAAACCGAGAAATTGTTGAGGGCCCAGTCAGGTCATTCATAAACATTCAGAAACGAACCAAGCTAAAATTGCGTATTTTTCCAGGGGCCCCCTGATAATTTTGGGGGAAACTGCTCCCTCTGCCCCACCCCCCTTATCCGCCGCCACTGCTTCTAAGTCCATTTTAAGGTCCCTGTACTGCACAGCAAGGTCTCCAATTAGCCTCTTTTCATTTGAGGTCGAGGAATGGAGTTTGGGGGCTTATTTACATTTCATGGGCCTCCGTTGCTGTCTCATATTATGCAGATAAGGCAAACCATTTCGCGCATGTTCCACCGCTGCCTGGGGAGGGGATTCCGAGTATGATTCCCTCAGTTTGTTTTCAATGAGTTCAAGTGGGTTTGAACGATAAAGGTGCCGCTTCACATTTCTATCAGGAAACTAATTTCAATCAAGGAAGTTGATAACACTTCAGGTCAGATCGACGAGTACTTTTTAATGAAATACACTAAACCAAGATGTAAGGTGGCTTCCAGAAGGGCTATAGGTGTCACGTTTCTAAATATAACTCCAATGCTCTTGGGAAGATAAATGGTTACTATACCAATCATTGTTAGTTCAGGGCATCTAACCATCCACATTTGCTGAAGATACGTTTTTCGAATACGGTTGTATCTTTAAATGTTGAACGGAACAAGACACAGCAATAAATTTAACACGCGCCCCGCTGGAGAGAGGGGTGAAATTCGCCCCCTTCTGGTTTTCCCCAGATAGTTCAAAAACAAAGAGCCGCAGAACAACGAAACTTACAGTACCTTATTCCTAATAAATTTTACACATCTGACCAAATGTTTGAGTTAAGGCCATATCAGGTCAAGGAGCTATTCAAGGTCAATTGAACCGACCTCTAAACCTAAAATCACGAGTTTGAAGCGGCGCCCAGGGAACATCAGTGAACTGATCAGTTTGAAACTTCCACAATATGATAAGGTTATTAGGGTCTACAAATCTGCTATCTCAGAATTTTGATATTGTTGATCTAAGGTAGGGTCAAATTTTTGGTCACCCCATAATAAGTCTATGGTGAAAAATAGAATGGGCTCATTTTCAGTAAATAATGGATAGATAAAGCTGCCAATCCTTAAACCGTCTATTCTTATCATGATCTTGACCATAAAGTTGAGTTTTTGAGCATATGACCTCTCAAAAGTCAAGTCAGGTCACGGGAGCATGGAGTGATTGTTTTGCTAATAACTTCTCACTGAACTGAGATAAAGCTCCCGTTTTGCTTGCATTGTGCTTATATTGTCACGGGGAGTCAATTTATATGCAACATGACCATACCAGGTCACTCTGTGACCCTGACCTAGTTCGAGGTCAGGTAATTTTCTCTATTTGACCTACCAGGGTCATATTATACATCATTCGATTTGCCACGATGAGAAGAATCCAATGATGCATACAGATGTTCTCTAGCTCCCCTGAGGGCAGATCTAGAGAGAGAAACGTACACTGCTTTGTTGTAAGCCTATGGAACCTTCTTTTTTGACTTATGCTGACCTCAATATTGACCTGACATAAAATTATTATCATAAAATATTTTCGTCTTGTTAAGAGCTTTCGAACGTCTTCCGTTATTTTCCTTCAGCTTTCGTGTGGAATGAGATACGGAGGGGGAGCGAAAACGCCCCCCAGCGCGGTGCATCATGCCAGGGACCCAGCGGGGCGCGTGTTAATATCACCGCGACCGGTATTATGTAAATATTCGAATGACATGCAAAATAACCTTGCAAATCATCATTGAAGTGCTTAGCCTAAGAACCCTGACCTAACGACTGTGGCAGTCCTGCAGGGGCATTCACGAAAATACGGAGACATTTTCTCAATCTCGGCTTCTAGGGATGCATCGCCCTCTGGCAAAGCTGCTCGATCTTAAGTTGATGCCTTCTATTCCATGTAGGTATGAAGTGGTGGGTACTCTATGATGTTGCTCCGACTTCAATACAATCGGGCACGTATATCCTCTGCAGCTGCAGTGCCCAAAAAATTCCAAACTATCATCCTCATCATCTGACTTCAAATAGAAAATGCATTAACTTT